>OZ053299.1:18188873-18788873 GCA_964056655.1 Arabis hirsuta
TCGAGCCACAGGAGGATAGGCTCGTTTCTGGGTTGTCGTGTCGATTGACACCAGGGTGGTGTGTCGATCGACACGGGCAGAGTCATATCGATCGACACCAGGGTGGCGTGTCGATCGACACAAGGTCCCTGTACTTGTTCGTGTTGGTTGTTCTTGTTGTTTGCTTGTGTGCTCATCCTGGTATTGTATTGATTGTTATGTCTATACTTAAATAACCCATAGACGGGATGACCGCGTCGCTGAGTATTTGTGATAATACTCACGCAACTCTTTTTGCCATTTGTTGCAGGTAAAGAGAAAATGTGATCGTGGAATCATGGCCAGGAAGGAGAGATGATCTAGGCTCTCTTATGGCTGTGTGCTATTGTAGAATTGCTAAGTTGCTAGTGGATTCTGAGTTGTAGTTTATTGGTTATTGGTTATTGGATTGTTGAATTGAATCGGCTAGATTTAATAAGTATGGGATTATTGAATTGATTGAATTGGTTTAATTGTTTTATGTTTTCCGCATGTTGTGTTGACCCAATTGAGGATTATTATCTGTGATGATAATAATCTGAAGGGAAAAATTTTAAATTTTTGGGTCGGGTCATTTCAGTTTGGTATAATTGTAACGCCCGTGAACCAAAAACTGGATTTTTGGTGGGTGTCGATCGACACAGGGTGTGTGTGTTGATCGACACGTGAGTTTTTGGACTTGTGAGAAGTCGGTTTGGGCGTTGTGTCGATCGACACAGGGGTTGTGTGTCGATCGACACGAGTTAAAATCAGACTGACGGTTTTGGTTTCTGATTGCCGGTTTGGTGGGCCGGTTTAGGGAACCCTAGGGTTCAGATAAAAAGCGGAAACAGTGGAGTTTGGCCACATTTCAGAGAAGAATCAGAGAGAGGAAGAGGTTTGAGAGGGAGAGGCTTTGTTCTTGAGAGGATTGTGAGTGAGAACAACATCTGTTCGGAAGTTTGAGAGGGCAAACGGCTGGGATATTCGAGACGGATTGGGGTGAAACCTGGTGGGTAAGTTCTCAGATCTCTACTCTTGATATATGCGAAAACAGTTAATCATTTCGTTGATTATTGGTCGAGTTATGGCTGTTTGAACTCGATGGGTCTGTGCAGATAGGTTGTCTGCGATCAGTCGGCTTCGGGGTTGATTTTCGATCGAACCAGAAGAATTCTGGAAGTGGTCCGCATACCGACGCGTAGCTGTGTCTGTCTAGTTTCCAGAACAGTCGTCCGTTTTGCTTTTGGACCAGTGGTTCGTTGTGTACATATCTTTTTGTAACCGTTGGTTCCATTCTCATTTCGATTCTTCGAGGTGAGTGCGTGATCGTGGGTTTGTGTGGGCGTAGGGATTGATGGAATGCGTTTGCTTGGTGTTTCGTGTGTTTGTGGTTGGAATTGTGCAGGTGACTCGACGAATCGCGACAGATTCGAGCCACGGGAGGATAGGCTCGTTTCTGGGTTGTCGTGTCGATTGACACCAGGGTGGTGTGTCGATCGACACGGGCAGAGTCATATCGATCGACACCAGGGTGGCATGTCGATCGACACAAGGTCCCTGTACTTGTTCGTGTTGGTTGTTCTTGTTGTTTGCTTGTGTGCTCATCCTGGTATTGTATTGATTGTTATGTCTATACTTAAACAACCCGTAGACGGGATGACCGCGTCGCTGAGTATTTGTGATAATACTCACGCAACTCTTTTTGCCATGTGTTGCAGGTAAAGAGAAAATGTGATCGTGGAATCATGGCCAGGAAGGAGAGATGATCTAGGGTCTCGTATGGCTGTGTGCTGTTGTAGAATTGCTAGGTTGCTAGTGAATTCTGAGTTGTAGTTTATTGGTTATTGGTTATTGGATTGTTGAATTGAACCGGCTAGATTTAATAAGTATGAGATTATTGAATTAATTGAATTGGTTTAATTGTTTTATGTTTTCCGCATGTTGTGTTGACCCAATTGAGGATTATTATCTTTGATGATAATAATCTGAAGGGAAAATTTTTAAATTTTTGGGTCGGGTCGTTTCAGTTTGGTATCAGAGCTCTAGCGGTTCTAGGGCTGGAATATTTAATTGATTATGGGAGTTAGTCAATTGATTGTTGTGTGGGTATGGAGTCCTAGATCATCTCTTCCGAGCCTTCAATGATAATCCACGGTATGTGTTTTATGATTTCTGTTGTTCTAGTACTTAGTAGTCTGTTGGTGAGTGCAGAGTGATGGCTAGAGGTGCTAGAGGCAGAGGTCGTGGGGGCCGGGGAGGCCGAGGTAGTCGTGGTGGGCGCGGGCGAGGACTTGGGAGTTAGTCAGATGCCGCGAGTGTGGCCCAGGAGACCACGCAGGAGCAGGTGGCGGATTCGCAGTCGTTTCAGGAGGGGTCTATGGGTGAGACTGCTACGAGTGCCAGTGTGAGGGCTGGTGGGACTAGTGTGGGTCCAGATATAGTTGGTGGTGCGGGGGGCCCAGGTGGGGGTGCTCCTGCAGGTAGGGCCCAGGACCGAGATGATCGCTTGGCGGGTTTGCTGCATTTGATTCTGGAGAGGTTACCAGGTGGGGTACTGGCTCCGGGTCAGGCTCCGGGACTGCAGCCAGTAGTGGCTAGTGGTCAGCCGGGAGTGGCTGGGGTTTAGCTGGGAGTGGCTGGGGTTCAGCCGGGAGTGGCTGGGGTTTAGGTGGGTGTGGCGGTTGTAGAGGAGGTTCCATCTTACCTGAGGATGATGGAGTAGATGCAGAGGATTGGCACCGGGTTTTTCTCGGGTGGTGCAAAGATTGAGGATGTTGATGAGTGGCGGCGGAGGTTGGAGCGAAACTTTCACTCTATCAGGTGTCCTGAAGGATACAGAGTTGATCTGGCGGTTCATTATCTGGATGGTGACGCACATCTCTGGTGGAGAGGTGTTGGGGCCAGGAGGGTACAGGCCGAGATGGTTTGGGAGGATTTCTTGGCTGAGTTTAATGCCAAGTATTTCCCGCAGGAGGCGGTTGACTTGATGGAGTCGAGGTTTTTGAACCTGGCTCAGGGAGATCGGACTGTGAGGGAGTTCGATTTGGAGTTCAGTCGACTCCTAGTACATGCTTGTAGGGGCATAGAGGGCGAGCAGGCCCAGGTGAGGAGGTTCCTAGGGGGACTTCGAGCTGACTTGAGGACTCGCTGTAGAGCGAGTAAGTTTGCCACGAGGGCGGAGGTAGTTGAGACGGCTGCATCGATTGAGGAGGATTTGAGGGATCAGGTTATGGTGGGTAGCCAATTCGTTCAGACGAAGAAGCCGCTGCAGCAGCCGGTTATGAGCAAGGGCGGTGAGCCTGTGCAAGGACAGAAGAGGAAGTGGGATGATACTTTGGGATCGAGTCAGAGTGGTCAGGGATGCTTCGGGTGTGGGAGCATGTTTCACAAATTGGTGAGCTGTCCTAGGAAGGACGAGGCTCGAGATACTCGGTTCTGTTATAACTGTGGTGAGTCGAGACACATCAGGCCGAAATGTCCTAAGCTGCGGCAGACGACGGGTGGAGGAGGAGATTTGGGAACAAGAGGCTATGATGAAAGCAAGGTTCAGGGGATGGTCCGAGGAGTGGAACCAGGATTGAGCTTGTTTTCATGGTTTCCAATTTCAGAGTTTAGCATGTTGCTATGTGGTTTTTGGAATTATGTATTTCGTTTGAGGATTAACGATTATTACATTTGAGATTTAATAAGATGAGTATTTCTTATGGATTGAAATTTATAAATGTGTATTCTTATGGTTGGAGATTTAGAGGATGAGGATTTCCTATGGTTGGCCTTGTGTTGTCATGAGTATGCGTGTTGAGGGTTGGAAATGGAGGTTTTATGAGGATTTAAAACTGGTCTATTTCTAAGGGTCTGAGAATAGAGGTTTTATGAGGATTTAAAACTTGTCTATTCTGTGAGACCGTAGTGAAACACCCTGGGTGATTGGGTTGTTTAGAGATGACCTGAGGATTGGTCATAGATGAGATGATATTCCGGGATAGTGGAGTGTCATGTTAGAGTTTACCTGAGTATTGGTAATGGATAGGATGATATTCCGAGTATTGGGATGTCAGGTTGAGACCAAATGAGATAGTTCTAGTTAGAGATGCTATACGCGTTAAGAATTGATTTCTCTAGGGAATGAGGATTTTCCCGAATAACTCATTTGGAGATGAGGATTTCTCCATGAGGGATGAGGATTTCCCTGTATGTTACTGAGGGATGAGGATTTCCCTTAGTAATAGGAGATGAGGATTTCTCCAGGAGGGATGAGGATTTCCCTAAGTGTTACTGAGGGATGAGGATTTCCCTTACTAATACTGAGAGAGAAGTATTTTCTCGATGGGATGAGGATTTCCCTGTGGGTGTTACTGAGGGATGATGATTTCCCTTAGTAATACTATGAGATGAGTACTTCTCTAGAGGGGATGAGGATTTCTCCTGTATACCGCTAGCTCGACGGACTGTGTGTTCTGAGAGTGTCAGTGGTATAGTGCACCGATAGCTCAAAGGACGTGTTCCTGAGAGTGTTAGTGGTGTGGTTATGTGATATGAGTTACGAGTTGAGAGTAATCAACGTATGAAACGTGGCTATGTGCATAGGACTAGATGTAGACCTCAGAGATCGGGAGAGGGTCTCGGATGTTGCTGGCCGGGGTGGTCAGGGGTGTTAACCGTAGTGTGACGGTGTGGAGTGATTCGAGGGTGGATCTTTAGCGGTGCTGACCGGATTGGTCAGGATTGTAGCCGTGGTGAGACGGTGCAATGGGGCTAGTATGAGCCTAGTAGAGCTCGGGGATCAGGTGTGATCTCGAGCGGTGCTGACTGAGGGTCAGGAGAGTGTGGTGGATGTCAAGTCTAGGGTTTTTGCTTACGTTTAGAACTTGGTTCGGACAACCCTGGTAGCATATGTAGCGCCGTTGGTCGTACATGTTCTTGTTTGATTGTTGTGCGATCATTTGGTCCAATTTGGGGTCAACGGTTGGTCGTGCATGTTCTTGTTTGATTGTTGGGCGATCAATCGGGCAGCCCTAATCCGGACCAGGGGACATTGCATCGTTGGTGTTCCCGGAAGAATCTGGTCGAGTTTTAGATGGGAGTATTGACCTTAGTGAGACGGGGTCGAGTGATTCGAGGTCGAATCCGTGTTAGTGGGGGAGAATTGTAACGCCCGTGAACCAAAAAGTGGATTTTTGGTGGGTGTCGATCGACACAGCGTGTGTGTGTCGATCGACACGTGAGTTTTTGGACTTGTGAGAAGTCGGGTTGGGCGTTGTGTCGATCGACACGAGTTAAAATTAAACCGACGGTTTCGGTTTCTGATTACCGGTTTGGTGGGCCGGTTTAAGGAACTCTAGGGTTCAGATAAAAAGCGGAAATAGTGGAGTTTGGCCGCATTACAGAGAAGAATCAGAGAGAGGAAGAGGTTTGAGAGAGAGAGGCTTTGTTCTTGAGAGGATTGTGAGTGAGAACAACATCTGTTCGGAAGTTTGAGAGGGCAAACGGCTGGGATATTCGAGACGGATTGGGGTGAAACCTGGTGGGTAAGTTCTCAGATCTCTACTCTTGATATATGCGAAAACAGTTAATCATTTCGTTGATTATTGGTCGAGTTATGGCTGTTTGAACTCGATGGGTCTGTGCAGATAGGTTGTCTGCGATCAGTCGGCTTCGGGGTTGATTTTCGATCGAACCAGAAGAATTCTGGAAGTGGTCCGCATACCGACGCGTAGCTGTGTCTGTCTAGTTTCCAGAACAGTCGTCCGTTTTGCTTTTGGACCAGTGGTTCGTTGTGTACATATCTTTTTGTAACCGTTGGTTCCATTCTCATTTCGATTCTTCGAGGTGAGTGCGTGATCGTGGGTTTGTGTGGGCGTAGGGATTGATGGAATGCGTTTGCTT
Source organism: Arabis hirsuta (assembly GCA_964056655.1). Taxonomy (NCBI): domain Eukaryota; kingdom Viridiplantae; phylum Streptophyta; class Magnoliopsida; order Brassicales; family Brassicaceae; genus Arabis; species Arabis hirsuta. The sequence continues at coordinate 18,194,760 of OZ053299.1, forward strand.
GGTGTTTCGTGTGTTTGTGGTTGGAATTGTGCAGGTGACTCGACGAATCGCGACAGATTCGAGCCACGGGAGGATAGGCTCGTTTCTGGGTTGTCGTGTCGATTGACACCAGGGTGGTGTGTCGATCGACACGGGCAGAGTCATATCGATCGACACCAGGGTGGCGTGTCGATCGACACAAGGTCCCTGTACTTGTTCGTGTTGGTTGTTCTTGTTGTTTGCTTGTGTGCTCATCCTGGTATTGTATTGATTGTTATGTCTATACTTAAATAACCCGTAGACGGGATGACTACGTCGCTGAGTATTTGTGATAATACTCACGCAACTCTTTTTGCCATGTGTTGCAGGTGAAGAGAAAATGTTATCGTGGAATCATGGCCAGGAAGGAGAGATGATCTAGGGTCTCGTATGGCTGTGTGCTGTTGTAGAATTGCTAGGTTGCTAGTGAATTCTGAGTTGTAGTTTATTGGTTATTGGTTATTGGATTGTTGAATTGAACCGGCTAGAATTAATAAGTATGAGATTATTGATTTGATTGAATTGGTTTAATTGTTTTATGTTTTCCGCATGTTGTGTTGACCTAATTGAGGATTATTATCTGTGATGGTGATAATCTGAAGGGAAAGATTTTAAATTTTTGGGTCGGGTCGTTTCATAACTTACACCGTCCCCGGTGTAAAAATCGCATAAGGGTGAGATGACTCAATAAAATAAAAATGAAAATAATAAAAGGATAGATAAAAGTCGATACACCTGGCTCAAAAGACGGGTGACATAGACTCTGGTGAATCCGGAACTATCACGTGAAAGTGATCTCCATCGGACTCATAGTTGACGATCTCTGTCTCGTCTGAAGAGGTGGTCTGGACTAATGAGTGATGTCCGTACTGGGCATTGGCGGTCTCATCAAGGGCACGTGTATTGGGATGACTAGAAACATCATCATCGACATCCTCATCATGCTCAAATGTAGAGAAGAGCGAAAGACTACCAAATTCGTTGTTACTTGTTGTGGCGGTTGTGCTTCTAGAGGAGCGCCTAAAGAGATGTGGAATCGATTTCTTGACTGCTTTTACAAGCTTAGAAATCATCTTTCCTTTCCTAGAAACAGTAGCTTCAAGAGCAATCCTCTTCTCTTTTTCTTCCTTAAAGCTAGTGCGAAGCCATTCATCAAAACCGGCTTGTGGAGCGGCTGGAAATTGAGGATCGTGGGGGTGGCGTATGAGATGTGGAAGGCTGGAAAATACCTCCTCCTTGTGGTCCTCTTGACCTCTCCTTTCGTGCCATCCTTGCCTTGGATTGATAGTATAGCGAAACTCCAACAAGAGGGCCTCCGAGACAACGATAGAACCTTGTGGAACGAGTGGGGTGAAAGTATGTCTTACCCTCACTCAAGGCTGGGATTTCCGCATGTGGGAGTAGAACACACTTGTTCTCTTCTTCGTAGGGTGGAGTGAAAAGGTACCCAAAGTTTGTAGATTGCTCGTACCATCCACAAAGATAATGCTTCCTTTGAAGGGAATTCGAGGTGAAAATCAACACCACATGCAAGTAGTATGACCGTGATTGTTCCACCAAAATCACACAATGCTCCCTTTGGTATCTTCTCCTTAACGACATCATGCTTGATTTATACCATTCTACGAGCTAAAAGTGAAGCGAGGTTCACCTTCTCGGGATTCTCCACAAACGGTGTATTAGCATGTAAAACTCTTCTTGTTTCACGACTCCATACTCATTCCTACTGAAAATGAGTTGAAAAATTAGGTAGTAGACATAACGAATCGCCGGATGTGTAATCTTCGATGCCTTAGAACTTCCGGGCTTAAGTCTATCGCTTCCTATCTTTGACCATTCATCATAATGAGCTATACTACCACTGAACTTGATCCTCTCATGACACTCAAGTCCCAAAATATCACAAAGTTCTTCAATACTCAAAGTATACGATTTCTCATTAACCATAAAAGCGAGAATTCCTTCCTTTGCTATGGTCGTCTTTGTATTGGGGTAAGACAATGTTACCGTGGCTAAGAATTCACGTGCAAGCATTCCATAGGTAGGGTGAGAGATAGTCACAAACTTCGATAGGCCCAATGCTTCATGATACCATTCAACATCCTTTCAAAAACCGAGTAAATCTCGTGTCTCGAAATCAATACCAAGAGTTGGAAGCATAGCAAACTGTTGTAGACCAGCCATCTAGTCCACGTTAGCATTTATTTTGGGTCCAACATGCTTCATGATAACACTCGGTGCTTGAGTTACAACCATAGTTGATTTAGCTCGCGATTTTCTCTTCTTCTTCTTAGGAGATGATGTGTGAGGTATTGTTTGTGTGACCTCCACAAACTGCATTGGTACTTGAGTGGCTTCATCCTCCTCATCTGTTAGTTGGTAATCAAGTTCTTCTTCATTCTCCACCAAAATATCCTTTCCATGTTTCTTTGATGACTTTTTCGATCTAGTTTTAGAACGTATAGGACGGGGAACTTGAGCTTCGTGATCTTGGTTGGTCACGTGTTGCTTTTTGGGTTTATGTCCTCTCTTAGACTTCCGTGGAACAATCTCATTCTCTCTTGAAGTTCCTACAAAAAGAAAAATCTCGAAAAAACATTTTACGGTCTTGAAAATCTCAATTTCCAAAAGAATTGCTTCCAATGGGGAATTGAATCAAAATAAAGCATAGCAAGACATTAGAAATATGGAAGAATAATAACCAAAGGTAAAATAATTTTTCTCTAAATAAATCATAATTTTCGGATTTAATGTTAATGACATGTTAAAAACATCAAAATTTTGCAATTAAGTGTTTAATTTGTCAAAATTCATATCAATCCTATGTATATATGATAAACCCATATTAATAGATGCATTAACTAACCATGAATCACCCAAATTCGTTTGTTATTATAGCCTCACAAATCAAAAGTTGTGAGAAATTAATTAAAGGTTGTAATCATGTAATTAATCCATCAATAATGTTTATATCAAGTCTAATCAAGTATTCCTATATTGATTCTCCAACAACCTAGCCAATTTAAACTAAATCTATGAAATTTTTAAAATATGCATAAACTTGGAATTAGACAAAAAGAGGGTTTTAGAGAGAAATTACCTTGGGTTTAGTGAAATAGGAGATTAGGAATTGAATTCCTAATGAAAAACTAAACAATTTGTAGTGAATTGAGATAAAACCCCAAAATTGGATTTTTAGGGTTCTTGAGCTCAAGAACACATTTGAGAGAGAAAAAGATGAACTTGTGTTTGCAATTGTCAAAAAGAAGTTTATAAAACCTTTTAAAATCAGATTTTGTGATGTTTTTTGTTAAATTTCGGTTAAATACGGTTTAGAACCGGTTTAAAAATTAAAATTGAACCGGAGACTTACCCGGGTCGGTTTTGGTCGAATACCGGTCGGTTGGACCGACTGAAATCGTGACCGGAACTTACCGCGGGTGGAGTCGTGGTCGGGTGGTGCTCGTGTCGCGGTAAGGACATGCTCGTGTCGTGGTTGGGTTGTGCGATGCGGGACGGACGGTAGTGCGGTACGTGGGACGGGACGTGGGACACGAGTACCGGTCACGTACGTGAGCTGGTATTACCGTCCGGTATGGACGTAGCATCGTGTCGCGGTAAGACTGCCACGTCGTGTCACGGGTCGAGTCGTGGGACGATCAATCGTGTCGTGACACGAGTGGGACGCGAGACTCGAATACTGGTCGCGTAGGACCACCGAAAATTGTGTCTGGTATCGAGCATCGTGTCGCAGTAAGACTCGTGTCGCGGGAAGGCTCGGGTCGCGGGAAGGCTCGGGGCATCGCGTTCCAAATACCGGTCGGGGTATCCGACAGATACGCGCGACCGATGCGGGGCTCTCGTGTCGCGGACAGAGTGATGCGATACCGGTCGAGCACGTCGTTTGATACCTCGTCCGGTACTGGACCCGTGTCACGGTAAGGTCGAATCATCGTGACCGGTACCGGCCGACGGTCGATTTTTTTTTTTTAGCTTTTTATAAATCCTGAAAAAATTAAAATAAAATAGATTAGTGTAAAATAAACTTATGAAAACCAAAATTAAAATTTAAAAAACTAATTAAAGCATAAAAATAAAAATGTGGGTTGCCTCCCACAAAGCGCTTGTTTAAAGTCAATTAGCTCGACTCATTTGAAGATTTTAGACGTCCGGTGGATCCACTAGAGGAATGGTGGTTCCTTTAGTTTCATTAGGCTTTGATCTTTCGGCTTCTATGATAACTCCAAGTGAATCTCCATTGTCATACTTGACAACTAATGCTTCCGGGAAAAGCTTCAAAGTGTTTTCAAGCTTACGCTTGATAATTTCCCTGTTGATCTCGTCTTCTCTTGGGACGAGGATCTTTATCACCATGTTCTCAAAGATAAACTTCTCCTTTTTTTTGTTCCCATTCTTAGCATCATCCATAGGTGTCAAAGTTGTCTTGACATCTTCGGAAATGTCCTTATGCTTCTCTTTGGACAGTTTTGCAACTATCTTCATTTTAGCTTTAGGATCTCCTTCTTTAACTACTTTCTTGGCATCTCCGGGGTCTATACTAGGCTTCATATCCTTTACTCCAATCGAGCTCGGTATACGCTTAGCATCTACTTCATCATAGAAGAAATTCTTGTTGATATTGGCGAAAGAGATTCTTCGGTTTGGAAAATCAACAATGGCTCCGGCGGTTGCTAAGAATTGTAATCCAAGTATCAATGGATTCAACTTTCCGGTCCTCATCTCCAACACTTGAAAATCAGTAGGAACAATCCCCTCTCCTACTTTAACCATGACGTTTTCAAGCATTCTATAAGGTGTAGAGGATGACAAATCGGCATACTCTATATAGACTTTGGATGGTTTGAAATCGGCCAATCCAAGTTCCTTTGCCATGGCTAGTGACATGACATTGACGTTTGCTCCAGTATCACACAAGCAGTCGTGGATCTCCTTTCCATTAACAGAGCATGAAAAAACAAACTTTCCCGGATTATCGACTTTTTCCAAAGGTATCCTCTTTAGTCTTTTCTTGTAAGCTCTCTTAGATTCGCCGGGAAGGCGTTCCTCTTTTGGTTCTTGGACCAAAATAACCTCTTCTTCAAGTGGTTTAGGAGTGACCACGGCCTCCTCTTCTTTAGTAGAAGCAACATTGCAAAACTACTGCTTTTTCTTTGTCTTGTCTTCGAATAGCTTCCGAGGTTTGAACGAGTTGCGTATCCATTTTAGAGAGATGAGTAACAATAGACTCGATCTTAGGGTTAAGTTTCGAATATCTACTTTCCACCATTTGGTTTACTTCTTTCTTGTGTTGGCCGAAAGCTTCTAGCATTTGGTTCTTCATATCTTTGAGTTTAGCATCAAAAGAAACCAGTCCGGTTGGTTGGGATGGGTTGAATGGTGGTTTCACTTGATATATTCCCTTAGAATAGAAGGATTGCTGGACTGATATTGGCCTCCTTGGTTGATGTTTTGTCGAGGGTAGAATTGATCTTGAGGGTTCTCGACATTATTGCTCCAATAAGACAGATTTGGGTTAGATCAAAAGTTGTTGTTGAAATTTTGATTCCCATAGTTTCCTCCTATGTAGTTCACTTCCTCTTGATTCTCTTCCGGTCCATCTCTAATACGTTCCATATTAGGATCATAACTTGTATCATTAATGTCTTCAACGGCATGAACTCTTCTTTGACTCTTAAGTAGTTGTGAAACCATGTTCATGAGCTCCGCAGTTTGAGTTGAATCGGTTGATGATCTAGTAGTGTTGATGCTCCTATTATAGTCTTGAGAACAATTAGCATCACTAGCAGCAAGGTTCTCAATTAAAAGCTTTGCCTCCGGTACAAGCTTGGTCATGAAATTCCCATTACTTGCAGCATTCAAAGATGTTTTGCTTGTAATCGATTCCATTGTAGAAGATATTCCATAAGTTTGCTTCCGAGAAACCGTGATTAGGGCAGTCCCTAGTGTACTCCTTGAAACGTTCCAAGGCTTCAAAGAAGGATTCGGTTGATCCTTGCTTGAAACTTGAGATCTTGTTCGTTATAGAATTCGATCTTTGTTTAGTGTAGAACTGGTTCAAGAAAGCTCCTTTGTATTCATGCCAAGTAGTGATGGATCGTGGAGGTAGAGACTTCATCCATCTAAGTGCCTTGTCATTTAGAGAAAACGAAAAGAGCTTGCACTTAAAGTAGTCGGCATGAACTCCATTAGCACGAGTCGTACTACAAATTTCTTCGAAAGTATCGATGTGGTCAAGAGGGTGCTCCGTGGACAGCCCATGGAATTGGTTTTGTTTCACCAATGCGATGATTTGAGGTTTGATCTCGAAATCATTCCTTTGAGGTAGAGGTGGGCGGATAGGATTTCTATCAAAGAAGAAAGCATCGGAGGAATCAACATCTCCGATAGTTTGATGTTGAACTTGTTGCGCTTGTCTTGGGCGCAAAGGCTGTTGGAAATCTAGATTCCCTTGAGGTTGAAGATGTGGAACTTGTTGTTGCATTCTCATATTCCCAGGTGGAATGAGATGTTGATCGTTTCCACCAACTAGATTCCTAACAATGTTCTTCGGAGGGTTACGGATTGCATCATTACGAATCGGTGGGTTTAGGTGGGCACCGAGTGGTTTCTCCATGTGTTGGTTCTCTCCATCAAGAGCAGCAGCAGCACCAAGAGCAAGAGCTCGTTGCTCTTCATTCATGGCGTGTTCATTAATTTGATCAGCCATCCTTAGTTGTCTTTGTCTCCTAAGGGCTCGTTCAAGCTTATCGATTTCTTGCTCAGGTTCAACTAGATTCTTCTCATTAGAATTTCTAGTACTTGGCATAAACACCTGAAACACACGAAAAAAGATAAAAGAAAACGAGAAATCAAAGTAAAAAAAGAAAGAAATAAAATTGAAATAAAAAAAAACTGAAATTAAAGCGTTCTAGACTAAGTTTTAGTCAAAAATTCAAAGGTGATGTTCTTCGAAGTCCACGGCAACGGTGCCAAAAACTTGATGCGAGTCGAGTTTTACCTCTCAACTAACTACCTGCAAGTGCACATCAATCACGGTTAGTATAGATAAGGGATCGTATCCACAAGGACTTCTTAACCACACTTCAAATTGTAATGAATAAAACTAAGCTAGAACAAGATATTTTTGTCGTTTTTGTGATTGAGAATAAAGTAAGCACGCAACGAATGTGAATTGTAATGAAAATCAATAGAAGAAAAGCGTTAGGACTTAGGTATTTCACAGAGAATTATGCAACAATAAAGATTGATTGATTTAAGGTCATCCCACTATCATGACGTAACTAACCATCTATGTTTTAGTACCCTAATAGACTCAACTGTCGCAGGTTATTACAAGGTGAAAACATGCATTAAAGTTCAAGTTTGATAAAATTCACCGCACTCCTTAACTAACCTTTCGAATTGTTAAGGCTTTTGGCTCATCAAATACTAGTTCAGGCAATATAACAAGCTTTTGGAGAGTATATCAACCTAAGATCAGATCGCTAAATGCGCGGTAAAGCAATCATGCATTGAGTATAAGTAAAGATGAAGACTCTATTGTATTCCCTAAACAATCATCAATCAATTATCGAATTATGAAACTCATTAAAAACCTAAAACCTAAAAATAAAACTACTCAGACATGATGGACAAAAAACCAGAGATAGATGATGAATTCATGATAAAGAAACTTGAATTAAAGAGTAAGGGTAAGAGGATTCTTCTCTACATCGAGATACAAAGCGAGATCATCCACCGGATTGCTCTAAAATCCAAATCTAATGAAGAACACCAAAAGAACTCGTGGTGGCTGCTCCTATCTTATAAAATACTCTATTGTTTCGTGGTAATACTTAACAAAAGGCTAAAAACAAGTATATATAGGCTTAGGGTTTTCTAGGGCTTTGTTTAGGACAAAACAGACTTTTTACGTCAAAACTTCTCCCAAAGTCGTTTGCGATTTCTGCCAAGGAAAACGACCGGTATTGGGCCCAAAGTTCCTTGATTTGTGCTGGCATCAGCCCAGAATATCGGTCTACGAGGCGGCCCGGTATTTTGATCGATTTTGCACCTGCTTCGTTTCTGAGGCAGCTTGCCGTATCTTCAGTAAATCCGTTGTAACTTCCTGCTCACAGATCCAAATGAGATGATTCAAACTTCATTGTAAAGCTGACTCAAATATCTATCTTCAAATCAAGTTTTATCCAATTCCTAATCGATTTGATCCTCCTTCAATGCTGAAATTCTGGCATATACGTTCTGTCCAATTTGGTAGAATGTTGTTTCTTGTGAATTCTTGGTTCTTGATGGTGTCTTTGGCTTATGAATGTTTCTGTAGCTTGGTTTACACCTATTTTGGCTCTTTTTGCTCATTTTTCCTTTATTTCTCTGTTAAGACTCTAAAACTACAAATACGAGAAAAACTACCTTTAAAGGTATAAAACCATTGATAAATACATAGAAAACATAGTAAAATATATGGTAAAATAGGTAAAATGTGGGATATATCAACTCCCCCAGACTTAAACCTTGCTTGTCCTCAAGCAAAATCCAAGTATAGAAAAGAGGTTTGAAAATAATTTGAATTTAGAAAAACCATTTGAAAATAACGTAGATACTAATACCGTATGTGACATGATCGATCCAAGGGTATCTTCATCATACGCCATCCATAACCTTCACACCCTACTCCATGTTTTAATTACAATCCTGCAAAAATCTCAACTGCACTTCATTTGACTCTCTACATTCATTAAGGTATAGGTGAATTTCTCATCAAGGGAATCATTCGGAGTAGAGGGCGCTAGGATTTGAAAAAGGCTAATATATGTGGTGAGGTTAAAAGTGTTTAGGGTTACCATAGACTCCGGGTGCGAGATATTATGCAAAATCGCAAGAGAGAATGGACCTGTTGATATCCACAATTTCCCAACCACTTTTTTCGCGTCTTTTTCTCCCAGACATAGATCTTTCTCCGGGAATCACTTGAAATCTCTTCTACTCGTCTCTTCTTTTGTATCATGGCGTTCATTGGGTATTCGTTTGGCCTTAAGAATTTTAGACAACCGTTTTCCTTTCCCTTCCTTTTATTTATTTTTTTATTGTTCTTTTTTTTTCATGATAAAATGGGGAAAACGGTATCTCTTTGATACGAGTCAAGTATAGGCACGAAATATTACCATGTATTAATCATCCAAAGAAACGGCTAAGCTTTTTGAAATTTCTTCTTTGTACTCTAACCTTCTTTACCAAATCGTCGCATCGATCCTTTTCTCTCCGACGTTTTTGCACATATCTGCAAGTAAGGAACTAAAAAGAGAAGGCATGAGGTCTGAAAAGAGGTAAAGGGTTTTAGGTAGGGTACCAACTAAAGATGAGCTGGCCATTCATGACAACAAAGAGTGGTAAAAGAGGATAAGATGTCACGAATGTATGATTCGTTTCCCCGATCTAACTCCTTAATGAGAAATAATTAAAATCAGGTTAGTGGTCAAATAAAATAGAGTCAAAAATCGGATTAATCAAAAACTTATGCGAGATGAATTATATGGGGCGAGTTCCAGTCAGGAAGGTTTTTCAATCGTATATCCTGGACAAACCCTGTGACAATGGTAATTAGATCATAAAATCTACGCATAAATTCCTGAAAATATCATAGTTCGAAACATAGGTTTTCGAATCAATAAAAGACTCTAAGAAAATCATTAAAATGACTCAAAACATAAGAAAATAGAAAAGGACGTTAGTATGATAAATCCCCCAAACTTAACTTACACCGTCCCCAGTGTAAAAGTTGCATAATGGTGAGATGACTCAATAAAATAAAAATGAAAATAATAAAAGGATAGATAAAAGTCGATACACCTGGCTCAAAAGACGGGTGACATAGACTCTGGTGAATCTGGAACTATCACGTGAAAGTGATCTCTATCGGACTCGTAGTTGACGATCTCTGTTTCGTCTGAAGCGGTGGTCTGGACTAATGAGTGATGTCCGTATTGGGCATTGGCGGTCTCATCAATGGCACGTGTGTTGGGATAACTAGAAACATCATCATCGATGTAACGCCCGTGAACCAAAAAGTGGATTTTTGGTGGGTGTCGATCGACACAGGGGTTGTGTGTCTATCGACACGAGTTAAAATCAGACCGACGGTTTTGGTTTCTGATTGCTTGTTTGGTGGGCCGGTTTAGGGGACACCCTAGGGTTGTATAAAAGGGCTGGAACAGATGCGTGTTGGTCTCTTTTTGGCTGAAAATCAGAAAAAGAGGAGGATTTGAGAGAGAATCAAGAGAGGTTGTGAGTTGTGTGTGATTGAGGGTGAAGGACAGTTTCTGCTCGGGTGTTTGAGAGGGCAAACGGCTGGGGAATTCGAGGAGGATTGGGGTGAATTGGTGGGTTGGTTATCCGAGCTCTGCTCTTGATATAGGCGTACCGACCCGTAGCTGTGTCTGTCTAGTTTCCAGAACAGTCGTCCGTTTTGGTTTTGGACCAGTGGTTCGTCGTGTACAAGTCTTTTTGTAGCCGTTGGTCCCATTCTCATTTCGATTCTTCGAGGTGAGTGCGTGATCATGGGTTTGTGTGGGCATAGGGATTGATGGAATGCATTTTCTTGGTGTTTCGTGTGTTTTGTGGTTGGAATTGTGCAGGTGACTCGACGAATTGCGACAGATTCGAGCCACAAGAGGATAGGCTTGTTTCTGGGTTGTCGTGTCGATCGACACCTTGGTGGTGTGTCGATCGACACAGAGTCCCTGTACTTGTTCGTGATTGGTTGTTCTTGTTATTTCCTTGTGTGCTCATCCTGGTATTTCTATTGATTGTTATGTCTATACTTAAATAACCCGTAGATGGGATGACCGCGTCGTTGAGTATTTGTGATAATACTCACGCAACTCTTTTTGCCATGTGTTGCAGGTAAAGAGAAAATGTGATCGTGAAATCATGGCCAGGAAGGAGAGATGATCTAGGGTCTCGTATGGCTATGTGCGGTTCTAGAATTGCTAGGTGGCTAGTGAATTCTGAGTTGTAGTTAATTGATTTATTGGTTATTGGTTATTTGTTATTGTTGGATTGTTATGGAATTGAATTGGATTAGTAATTTAATAAAGTATGAGATTTATTGAATTGGAAGTTGTTATTGATGGTTATTGTTTTTCCGCGATGCATGTTGTATTGGCCCAATTGAGGATTATTATCTGTGATGATAATAATTTGAAGGGAAATTTTTTTAAATTTTTGGGTCGGGTTGTTTCAGTTTGGTATGAGAGCACTAGTGGTTCTACGGATAGAATATTAATTGATTATGTGAGTAGTCAATTGATTGTTGTGGGTATGGAGTCCTAGATCATCTCTTCCGAGCCTTCAATGAGATTCCACGGTAAGTGTTGTATGATTTCTGTTTTTGTTCTAGTACTTAGTAATCTGCTGGGAGTGCAGAGTTATGGCTAGAGGTGTTAGAGGCAGAGGTCGTGGGGGCTGTGGAGGCCGAGGTGGTCGTGGTGGGCGCGGGCGAGGACTTCAGAGTGAGTCAGATGTCGTGAGTGTGGCCAGGAGACCACGCAAGAGCAGGTGGCGGACTCGCAGGCGTTTCAGGAGGAGTCTGTGGGTGTGACTGCTACAGATGCCAGCGTGAGGGCTGGTGGGGCCAGTGTAGGTCCCGAGGTAGCTGGTGGTGCGGGGGGCCCGGGTGGGGGTGCTCCCGTAGGTGTGGCCCAAGACCGAGATGATCGTCTGGCGGGTTTGCTACAGTTGATTTTGGAGCGGTTACCAGGTGGGGTACCGGCTTCGGGTCAGGCTCCGAGAGCTTAGCCAGGTGGGGCTGGTGTACGGCCAGGAGTGGCTGGTATGCAGCCAGTGGTGGCTGGGGTTCAGCCGGTAGTGGCTGGTGTGCAGCCGGGTGTGGCGGTTGTGGAGGAGTTTCCATCGTATCTGAGGATGATAGAGCAGATGCAAAGGATTGGCACCGGGTTTTTCTCGGGTGGTGCCAAGCCTGAGGAGGCCGAAGAGTGGCGGCGGAGATTGGAGCGTAATTTTCGCTCGATCAGGTGTCCTGAGGGATACAGAGTGGACCTGGCGGTTCACTATCTGGATGGTGACGCGCATCTCTGGTGGAGAGGCGTCGAGACCAGGAGGGTGCAGGCCGAGATGGTCTGGGAGGATTTTTTGGCAGAGTTTAACGCCAAGTATTTTCCCTAGGAGGTGGTGGATAGGATGGAGTCGAGGTTTCTGAACCTGACTCAGGGAGGTCGGACTGTGAGAGAGTTCGATTTGGAGTTCAGTCGGTTGTTGGTACATGCTGGGAGAGGCATGGAGGGCAAGCAGGCCCAGGTGAGGAGGTTCCTCGGGGGACTTCGAGCTGATCTGAGTACTCGCTGCAGGGCGAGTAAGTTCGCCACGAGGGCGGAGTTGGTAGAGACGACTGCTGCGATCGAGGAGGATATTAGGGAGTAGGTAGTGGTGGCTAGTCCACCGGTGCAGCAGCAGAGGAGGCAGCAGTCGGGTTCGAGTAGGGGCGGCAAGCCTGCTCAGGGTCAGAAAAAGAAGTGGGAGGGCACTTCAGGGCCGAGCCAGGGAGGTCAAAGTGGTTCGGGATGCTTTGGGTGTGGTGGCATGGGCTACAAGGTGGCGTACTCTCTGAAGAGGAGAGAGGATCGGGCGGCTCAGGTGTGTTACCACTGCGGGGAGCCGGGGCATATCAAGCCCAGGTGTCCTAAGCTACAGCAGATGGCGGTGGCAGCAGTGCAGCCGTTGGTGCAGATCGCAGCAACGCCACGGGTCTTCACTTTGTTAGTGGCGGGCGGTTCTAGCGCCAGACCGATCACAGGTAAATTCCAGACTTGATTGATTTTCATTTTTAATCCTGGTGTTCTTTGAATTTATTCGGTTTGGAAAAATTGTGAGTCTGCGTTAGAGTGTCGGGTCTTAAAGCACATGGGATTGTGCAGGGACCTTAGTTGTGGGCGTATGTGAGTCCCACATGTTGTTCGATTCGGGAGCTACGAATAGCTTCATTACTCCGGAGTGTGCGGAAGGTAGTGGGATCTGGAGCGATTCTGGAGAGCAGATGGGAGTAGTTAAGGTTGCTGGTGGCAGGACGTTAGCTACTTTCGGGCGAGCTCGTGATGTGGACGTTCTGGTGGCGGGAGAGTCGATGCCAGCAGACCTGGTCATTAATCCGGTGGAACTGTACGATGTTATCTTGGGTATAGATTGGTTGGATCGGTACAGGGCCCATCTGGATTGTCGTCGGGGACGTGTCGTGTTCGAGCGGGAGACGGGAAGGTTGGTGTATCAGGGGGTGAGACCGACTTCCGGGAGTCTCGTGATTTCAGCGATACAGGCCGAGCAGTTGATTGAGAAGGGCTGTGAGGCGTATCTGGCGACGATAGTGATGCCGGAAACTGTTGGAGAGGTTGTAGTTGGAGATATTCGGGTTGTTCGAGATTTCTAGGATGTGTTTCAGTCGTTGTTGGGATTGCCACCGTCGCAGTCGGATCCATTTACGATTGAGTTAGAGCCTAGAACGACTCCTATATCTAAGGCGCCTTACCGTATGACTCCAGCAGAGATGGCAGAGCTGAAGAAGCAGTTGGATGATCTGTTGAGGAAGGGTTTCATCCGGCCTAGTGTTTCACCGTGGGGAGCGCAGGTGTTATTCGTGAAAAAGAAGGATGGGAGTTTCCGGTTGTGTATCGATTACCGGGGACTTAACCGAGTCACTATAAAGAACAAGTACCCTTTGCCACGCATTGATGAGTTGCTGGATCAGTTGTGAGGGGCTACCTGGTTCTCCAAGATTGACTTGGCGTCGGGTTACCATCAGATTCCGATCGATGAGGCGGATGTCCGGAAGACGGCATTCAGGACGAGGTACGGGCATTATGAGTTTGTGGTGATGCCGTTTGGGTTGACGAATGCCCTAGCAGCGTTCATTCGGTTGATGAACGGGGTGTTACAGGAGTATCTGGACGTGTTCGTGATCATCTTCATAGATGATATCCTGGTATACTCGAGGAGTCCGGAAGAGCACGAGGTGCATTTGAGGTTGGTTTTGGAGAAGCTGCGGGAGCAGAAGCTGTATGCGAAGTTGAGTAAGTGCAGTTTCTGGCAGCGAAAGATGAGATTTCTTGGCTACGTTGTGTCAGCAGAAGGGGTTTCTGTAGATCCGACTAAGATTGAGGCTATCAGAGGTTGGCCTAGACCGAGGAGTGCCACCAAGATCAGGAGTTTTCTCGGGTTGGCGGGTTATTACCGGAGGTTCGTCAAGGGGTTTGCGAGTATGGCGCAGTCGATGACGAAGCTGACAGGGAAGGATGTTCCGTTTGTGTGGTCTTCAGCTTGCGAGGAGAGTTTCGAGAAACTGAAGGAGATGCTGGCTAGTACACCGGTTTTGGCGTTACCCAAGCCGGGTGAGCCATATGTGGTGTATACAGATGCTTTAGGAGTTGGTCTGGGATGTGTGTTGATGCAGCAGGGGAAGGTTATTGCGTATGCTTCGAGGCAGTTGAGGAAGCATGAGTGCAATTACCCTACCCATGATCTGGAGTTGGCTGCGGTGATTTTTGCACTTAAGATTTAGAGGTCTTATCTGTATGGCGGGAAGGTGCAGGTATTCACAAACCACAAGAGTCTGAAGTATTTCTTCACTCAGCCAGAGCTGAACCAGAGACAGAGGCGTTGGATGGAGTTAGTCGCAGACTATGACCTAGAGATTGGGTACCATCCGGGTAAGGCTAACCTGGTTGCAGATGCGTTGAGCCGGAAGAGAGCGGCTTCAGATCAGTTGCGAGATATGGAGGCTCTGGTGAGCGAGATCAGCACGTTGAGGTTATGTGTGATCTCACAGGAGCCGTTGGGGTTAGAGGCAGCTAACCAGGCAGATCTGTTGAGCAAGATTCGGGTTGCTCAGGAGAAGGATTAGAGTTTGATTGATGCTTCTCAGGCGGCCGGTTCAGAGTAAGTGGTCTCAGCGAGTGGGATGATACTGGTGAACGGGCGGGTTTGTGTA
Source organism: Arabis hirsuta (assembly GCA_964056655.1). NCBI lineage: Eukaryota > Viridiplantae > Streptophyta > Magnoliopsida > Brassicales > Brassicaceae > Arabis > Arabis hirsuta. The sequence continues at coordinate 18,209,791 of OZ053299.1, forward strand.
CCCAAAGACGAGGATCTGAGGCAAGAGATCCTGAGGGAGGCTCATTCGAGCATGTTGTCGATTCATCCAGGAGCGACCAAGATGTATCGTGACCTGAAGCGGTATTATCACTGGGTCGGGATGAAGGGGGATGTAGCTAGCTGGGTTGCAGCGTGCAACGTGTGTCAGCTGGTGAAGGCTGAGCATCAGGTTCCGAGTGGTATGTTGCAGAGTTTGCCCATTCCAGAGTGGAAGTGGGATATGATTACCATGGATTTCGTGATGGGGTTGCCGGTTTCACGGACTTTTGATGCTATTTGGGTTATTGTGGATTGTCTGACCAAGTCAGCACATTTTCTGGCCATCAAGAAGATTGATGGAGCGGCAGTTTTGGCTAGGAAGTATATGCGAGAGATTGTAAGGCTGCACGGTGTGCCAGCTAGTATTGTGACAGACCGGGATCCGAGATTTACTCAGAGTTCTAGAGGGTATTTCAGGCAGAGATGGGCACTAAGGTGCATATGAGTACATCGTACCATCCTCAGACAGATGGGCAGTTAGAGAGGACGATTCCGACATTGGAGGATCTGTTGAGGATGTGTGTGCTTGATTATGGTGGTCATTGGGTGGATCATCTGAACCTGGTTGAGTTTGCGTATAACAACAGTTACCAGGCGAGTATTGGGATGACTCCGTATAAGGCTCTGTATGGGAGGCCATGTAGGACACCACTATGCTTGACTCAAGTGGGGGAGATGAGCATGTTTGGTGTAGATTTTGTTCAGGAGACGACGGAGAAGATCCGTGTCTTGAGGCTGAACATGAGAGAGGCTCAAGATCGATAGAAGAGTTACACCGATAGGAGACGGAAAGAGCTGGAGTTTGAGCTGGGAGATATGGTGTATCTCAAGGCAGCTATGTTGAGGGGTCTTAACAGATCCATTTCAGAGAATAAGCTGAGTCCGAGGTTTATGGGTCCGTTCAAGGTTGTGGAGCAGGTCGGACCGGTGGCTTATCGGTTGGAGTCACCTCAGAGTATGAAGGCTTTTCACAAAGTCTTCCATGTTTCGATGCTGCGGAAGTGTCTACATAAGTCTGAGGAGGTGTTGGCTAGGATCCCGGAGGATCTTCAGCCCAACATGACATTGGCAGCGAGACTTGTGAGGATTCTCGAGAGGAGGGTCAAGGTTCTGTGCCGGAAGAGTATACCGTTGGTGAGAGTCGTGTGGGACTGTTATGGTATTGAGAAAGAGACTTGGGAACCAGAGGCGTCGATGAAGAGGAAGTTCTCGAAGTGGTTCAAGAACCAAGCGGTGGCTTGAGTTTCTTTTCTGGTTTCCAGAGTCTGTTTTAGCATGTTGCTCTGTTATGATATTGTATTTCGTTTGTGGATGTAACGAGTATACATTTTTGAGATTTAATAAGATGAGTTTGCCTTATTAAATGAGTGGTTAAGATATGGGTTCTTATGAGATGACTAGTGATGTCATGGTTTGTGATGACTGGTAGGTCATGTGGAGGTCTAGCGATAGAAGTTCTATCTGAGTTCGAGCTTGCCTATCGGCTAGGAAGGCTAGGAATAGGAGTTTTACGCGGCTTAGAGCTTGCTTATGTTCCAGAAGGGACTGGAAATGAGATTGCTCAGGTTCCAAGAGTGGCTGGAAATGAGATTTATTCATGTTTCAGGAGTGGCTAGAAATGAGATCGTTCATGTTCCAGGAGTGGCTAGAAATGAGATCGTTCACGTTCCAGGAGTGGCTGGAAATGAGATTGTACATATTCCAGGAGGGGCTGGAAATGTAAGCTCTATGCGCGTTAGAACTTGTCTATGTCCTAGGGAGAGTCTGGAAAAGAGGTTTTATGTGAGTTAGAATCGTCTTTTCCAGGAACTCTGCGAAACACCCTGGTGATTGGGTTGTTTCGGATGACCACGAGAGGTGATTTCAGTCGACAGGTACTTATGATGCATGTATCAGAGTATTGCTCAAGGAGACGGGTAGGTTTCCTGCATACTGAGGGATAGTGGTTCTCTCTAGGGGATGAGTGGGTTCCTGCATATACTCAAGAGTTGGTGGTTCTCTCTAGGGGACGAGTGGGTTCCTTACATGTACTTTGAGGGATGGTGGTTCTCTCCAGGGGACGAGTGGGTTCCTTACATGTACTTTGAGGGATGGTGGTTCTCTCCAGGGGACGAGTGGGTTCATGCACACGTAACTCAAGGGGTGACGATCTTGCGAGTGAGTGTGGTGTACATGTATATGAGTTATGAGTATGAGATATGAGCACTAGCATCTGAGTGTGGTCGTGAATATGGGATTGGATGAACTTCGGGAATCGGGAGTGGATCTCAGGTAGTGCTGACCGAGTGGGGTCAGGATTGCAGCTGTGGTGAGACGGTGCAATGAGGCTAGTATGGGCCTAGTAGAACTCGGGGATCAGGTGTGATCACAAGTGGTGCTGGCTGAGGGCCAGGGTGTGTTGTGGACGTCGAGTCTGGGGTTATTACTGGAGTCTGGATTCGGTTCGGACAATCCTGGTAACATATGTTACGCCGATGGTCGGACATGTTCTTGTTTGATTGTTGGACGGTCAATCGGGCAGCCCTAATCCGGACCATGGGGCGTGCATCATTGATGTTCTGGGTGAATCTGGTCGAATTTTAGGCGAAAGTGTTAGCCTTAGCAGGACGGGTTGTGGGATTCGAGCGTGATCTCGAAGGATACTGGCCGGGTGCAGGTCAGGTGGTTGAGACCGTAGTGTGGCGGTGTCGCGTGATTCGAGGTCGAATCCGTGTTAGTGGGGGAGAATTGTAACGCTCGTGAACCAAAAAGTGGATTTTTGGTGGGTGTCGATCGACACAGGGGTTGTGTGTCGATCGACACGAGTTAAAATCAGACCGACGGTTTCGGTCTCTGATTGCCGGTTTGGTGGGCCGGTTTAGGGGACACCCTAGGGTTGTATAAAAGGGCTGGAACAGACGCGTGTTGGTCTCCTTTTGGCTGAAAATCAGAAAAAGAGGAGGATTTGAGAGAGAATCAAGAGAGGTTGTGAGTTGTGTGTGATTGAGGGTGAAGGACAGTTTCTGCTCGGGTGTTTGAGAGGGCAAACGACTGGGCAATTTGAGGAGGATTGGGGTGAAAATTGGTGGGTAGGTTCTCCGGTCTCTGCTCTTTATATAGGCAAAAACGGTTCGTCTTTTTGTTGATTATTCATCGAGTTATGGCTCTTTGAACTCGATGGGTCTATGCAGATAGGTTGTCTGTCGGCTTCGGGGTTGATTTCCGATCGAACCAGAAGGATTCTGGAGACGATCTGCATACCGACGCGTAGCTGTGTCTGTCTAGTTTCCAGAACAGTCGTCCGTTTTGGTTTTGGACCAGTGGTTCGTCGTGTAAAAGTCTTTTTGTTGCCGTTGGTCCCATTCTTACTTCGATTCTTCGAGGTGAGTGCGTGATCGTGGGTTTGTGTTGGCATAGGGATTGATGGAATGCGTTTGCTTGGTGTTTCGTGTGTTTTATGGTTGGAATTGTGCAGGTGACTCGAAGAATCGCGACAGATTCGAGCCATGGTGGTGTGTCGATCGACACAAGACGGAGTCATGTCGATCGACACCTAGTTGCTGTGCCGATCGACACAGAGTCCCTGTACTTGTCCGTGATTGGTTGTTCTTGTTATTTGCTTGTGTGCTCATCCTGGTATTTCTATTGATTGTTATGTCTATACTTAAATAACCCGTAGACGAGATGACCGCGTCGCTGAGTATTTGTGATAATAGTTACGCAACTGTTTTTGCCATATGTTGCAGGTAAAGAGAAAATGTGATCGTGGAATCATGGCCAGGAAGGAAAGATGATCTAGGGTCTCGTATGGCTCTGTGCGGTTGTAGAATTGCTAGGTGGCTAGTGAATTCTGTGTTGTAGTTAATTGATTTATTGGTTATTGGTTATTGGTTATTGTTGGATTGGTATGGAATTTAATTGGATTAGTAATTTAATAAAGTATGAGATTTATTGAATTGGAAGTTGTTATTGATGGTTATTGTTTTTCCGCGATGCATGTTGTATTGGCCCAATTGAGGATTATTATCTGTGATGATAATAATCTGAAGGGAAATTTTTTAAAATTTTTGGGTCGGGTTGTGTCAATCGACATCCTCATCATGCTCAAATGTAGAGACGAGCAAAACACTACCAAATTCGTTGTTACTTGTTGTGGCGGTTGTGCTTCTAGAGAAGCGTGATGCAGCCTCTAGAACAGAGGATGCGAGATGGGGGATGAAAGACTCGGACTGGCCGTACGGCTCCTGTCACGAAATCTGATAGTGATGAAGGATATAGAGAAGTGAGGGATGGATCCGTGTGCTGGCCTTACGACGCTTTCACGACGGGCAAGGATGATCGAGCGGATGCGAGGATGGGTCGAAGGTCACCACGAGCCGATGGAAAAGACTCGATACTGGCCGAAACAAACAACTAGTAATCCCGGATTAAGAGTTGTTCGAGAGAGATTCTTTAAGAAGAATGCTTTTTGCTTTATTGATCAAGGGTGAGAAAAATACAAGGCTGTTAGGGGACTTATATACTCGTCCGATCAGCTATGCCCTTCTAGGGGTCTTGGAATTTATTACAAAAGATCGACATCTAAGCATTAAAGACGAAATCGGCGAAACAAATGCCCTACGCTACTTAAGGAAAGAAATCACACGGAAATTAAACACAAAGAGCCGCTAGTATCAAAATAATTAAAATAGATCAAGACTTACCTTATTTGGATGGAGCCGTTGGATGCGTCAGATCGGGTGGAATCCATGTCGGACTGGGTAGGATTCTTAGTCTTCAATGCGCGTGATGGTGAAAAAGGAAAGTGTCCGTTGTGCGTGTGGTGAGCCGCTTGGGGAGATCTGTTCTGGGTCGGACTTGTCTTGATTGGGCCGGGCTGAGCTGGACTGGTTTGGATCGGGCCGGTCTTAATATTCAGGTGGGAATGCATCCGTTTGACGGGGTTGGGCTGATAAGTCTGCGTCGTGCACGGCTAGTAGAGACTTCACCGTGTCGTTGATGTTTTCTTGCAACGTTCGGGCTCTTGATCGTGTTATGGGCTTGGATCTCATCGTGGGGATGGGCTTGGATAGGGTTGCGGCAGTACTGCCGGTTTTGGAAGATGCATCATCCTCTCCCCCTTGGAAAGGTTCTGTCCTCAGAACTGTTTCATCTGCTTCACAAGGAATCAAGTCAGCCACATTAAAGGTCGAGGATACATTAAACTCACCTCGGAGATCTAGCTCGTAAGCGTTATCGTTGATTTTCTTGATCACTTGGTACGGTCCGATTCCTCGGGGCGATAATTTGTTCGTTCTCATCTTCGGGAACCGATCTTCCCGCATGTGGACCCAGCATAGTCTCCTGGGTCGAGATGGAGTTCCTTTCGGCTTTGGTCCGAATGTCGCTTAGTCCGTTCATTCCGTTTCTCCATGTTTTCCTTGGCCCGTTGGTAGAGCTTCTTGAGTAGTTCGGCTTTGGCTACTCTATTCTAGTTGATTTGGTCTTTTCATGGGAGCAGAATAGGTGCTAGGTCGAGGGGAGTCTGAGGCTTAAAACCATATACGATCTCAAAAGGAGACAAGTTAGTAAAGGAGTGTTTCACGCGGTTATAAGCAAACTCGACCAAAGGAAGACAATCGAGCCAATTTTTTAGATTTTTACCGACGGCTGCTCGGAGGAGCGTGCCTAAGGTCCTATTGGTGGCCTCGGTTTCTCCACGGTTTGAGGATGGGCTGTGGTGGAGAAGAGTAGTTTGGTTCCTAGCTTTCTCCGTAGGGTCCTCCAGAAATGTCTGAGAAACTTTGGATCGCAGTCCGACACGATGGTCCGCGGTAACCCATGTAGTTGTACCACCTCCTTGAAGAATAGGTCGGTGGTCTGTGTGGTGTCATTGGTCTTATCGCAAGGGATGAAATGAGCCATCTTGCTGAACTGGTCCGCGACCACGAAAATTGAGTCCTTGTGTCGGATCTTGGGCAACCCTATAACAAAATCCATAGAAAGATCGATCAATGGCATATCAGGGATAGGTAAAGGAGTATAAAGACAGTGAGGATGTGACTTCGATTTTGTGCTAAGGCATGTTGTGCATTTGGAACAAAACCGTTCCACGTCTCGGTGTTGGTGGGGCCAGAAGAAATGTTCTTCGAGCATGCTTTAGGTTTTCTCCATACCGAAGAGTCCCATAAAGGCGCCTCCATGTGCCTTGCTTATGATTAGTTCACGCGTCGAGCTCCGGGGGATGCACAGTCGCTTGTCCCGAAATAAGAATCCACCGTGCTTGTAGTATGAACCGAGAGCACCCTTGGTGCATCAGTTGTAGAGCTCGCCAAAGTCTGGGTCATCCGCATAGAGATCCTTGAGATGCTCAAACCCCATGATCTTGGACTCCATGGTGGAGATCAGAGCGTGTCTTCGGGATAATGCATCGGCTACGCCATTTTCGTTGCCCTTCTTGTACTTGATGATGTAAGGGAAGGTTTCCACGAACTCGAGCCACCTTGCATGTCGTCGCTTCAAGTTGGTCTGGCCTCGAAGGTACTTGAGGGTCTCGTTGTCGGTGTTGATCACGAACTCTTTGTTGAGGACATAATGTTGCCAAGTCTCCAATGACCTTACCAAGGCATACAACTCCTTGTCGTAAGTGGGGTAGTTGATCGTGGCGCCATGTAGCTTTTCGCTGAAGAAGGCTACCGGTCTGCCTCTTTGTGTGAGGACGGCTCCGAAGCCTGTACCTGATGCATCACACTCAACTTCAAACGGTAGATCAAAGTTAGGTAATACTAATACCGGTTCATGGGTAAGGCTATCCTTGAGCCTCTGGAACGTCGCATCCTGGTTCGGTCTAAAGGCAACGTCCTTTTTGATCACCGAAGTGATTGGGGCAGCGATGGTACTGAAATCCTTGACTAACCGCCGGTAGAAACTGGTCAGCCCGTGAAAGCTTCTCACTTGACCGATGGTGGTGGGTGTCGGCCATTCTTGGATGGCTTTGATCTTCTCATCGTCCACCTTTAGACCCTGCGAACTAACAACAAAAGCCTAGGAATACCAACTAGTTAGTGCAGAAGACGCACTTTCTGAGATTGGCATATAAATGCTCAGACTGCAAGGTCTCTAACACTTTCTTAATATGCACGAAGTGGTCTTCCAAACAGGTGCTATACACAAGAATGTCATCGAAATACACATTCTCCAAGTTCTGTCCTTCTTGGGCACCAAAAGGACATGAACCGCACAGAGGCTGAGGCTCTCTCGGATGTAGCCTTGCTTCATCAGCTCTTGAACTTGTCGTTCTAGTTCTTTGGCTTCTTCCGGGTTGACGCAGTAAGCCAGTCGGTTCGGTAAGGGTGCTTCGGGGACTAGGTCGATCTGATGTTCGATACCGCAGATCGGGGGTAGACCGGGTGGTATCTCTTCGGGGAACAGGTCTTTAAAACGATCCAGCAACCATTGGACGCCTTCGGGATACTCGGGTTCGTCCGTACCTGTAAGATAATTTTCCCTAAAGATCATTAGTAGCACCTGCGTTTGTGCATTTAACGATTTAAGGACTTGACCGGGGAAAATATAGAGGCTAGTTTTACTTAGCTTATCGGCCTTGGCTCCTTTGTCCATGGCCAGTTGAAGGTCATGTACTTCGGATGGTGTGAGCAGGCAAGGTTGTGCTTCTTGCCGTTGTGCGCAAAACTGTAGAAGTTGGTACTGCCGTTGTGAAGCGTTTCTTTGTCAAACTGCCACGGTCGGCCTAGGAGGATGTGACCGGCTTGCATCGGAACAACGTCGCACAGGACTTCATCCGCATACTTGCCTATGTTGAACGGCACTAGGACTTGTTCACCGATCTTCAATTCAACCTTCTCGTCTAAGCATCTCAATCGGTATGGCTGTGGGTACTTGGTGGTTGCGAGGCCTAACCTGTCAACCAAGTACTTGCTAGCAACATTAGTACATGAGCCGCCATCAATTATTAGGCTACATACCTTGGATTGAACGGTGCATCGCGTGTGGAAGATGTTCTCCCGTTGGATGGTCTCGGGCTCGAACAAGGCGCTAAGGGTTCTCCGGGTTACAAGGATTTTTCCTACGTCCGGATAGTCCGTAACTTCCTCCTCGGACTCCTCTGCCTCATGCTTGTCCTAGGACTCGTATTCTCCATCTTCCCGGAGGATCATGGTCCGTTGGTTCGGACACTCTCGGGAATAGTGACCCTTGCCGCAGCATTTGAAGCACGTGACGTCGCGGGAACGCTGGGTCGGAGCTGTGTTGGGACCGGTACTGGCCGCTTTGCCAGATTCGGGTTTCTTGAACTTGGTCGTCGGATCGATCGCTTTCCCTTTGTCCAGGTTGCGATTTGTCCGCAGGTTCCTTCGGATGTGTTGCTCAGCCTAGATGGCCGTGTGTAGGAGCTCGTTAAGAGTTCCATATGGTTGCCTCTCAACCTTCCTATCGATGCGGTCATGAAGGCCGTCCAGAAACTGGGCCATCAAGGTCTCGGGGGAATCTTCAACTCCCAGTCGGTTCTTCAAGGTCTCAAACTCCTCGAAGTACTCTTTTACGATCTTGGTTCCTTGGGATAGTTTGCGGAACCGTTTCTTGAGGTCGCGTTGGAAATACGCCAGAACGTACCTCCTCCGGAGCTGGTAGCTCATGTCCTCCCACGTAGCGATCAGGGGGAGCCTACGTCGTCGCTGGTCATACACTTCTCTGTCCCACCATGCTAGCGCGTTGTCCGTGAGCTGGGCAGATGCCAGGGACACCTTTCGCGTCTCCGAGTAGTTGTAGTATTCGAAGATGTACTCCATATACCGTTCCCAATCTAGGTAGGCTTCCGAGTTGATCTTTCCGGCAAAGGTTGGTGGGACCAACTTCAAATCCTTCCTACCGTGCCAAGGCTCATCATCGTCTCAGTTCGGACCTTGCCTCGGGCCGTTGTGTGGGCCGTTGCGGTTTTGCCCGTTGCCGTTGACATGGGCATATTGATTTAGGCCGGGATCATGGACTGGGGCTTGATTGCGGCCATTTGGGTTAGGATTGGCGCGGACCGGACCAGTGCTACTGTCAGAAGTACTCTCGGTCTCTTGGTTTCGCTGGTTTTTGAGCTGGGTATGAATGTGTTCGAGAATCGCCAAGAAAAGGAAAGTAATCACACGGGTTCAAATAAGGAAACGATCGTTTAGATGCGGTGACCATTTGATATAATTCGAATTTAAATGAAATGTGATATGGAAATATGATCAAAATATGGAAGTGATCGTTTGAGATGATTCGAATTAAATAAGAAAAATAAATTTTTTTTTGAAAATTTAAACGATGAACACGATGAATATGCAATGAACACAAGATGAATACGAAGTGAACTAAGTGTAAACGATCAATTGAAAGTGTTGAAAAAGGACACGAGATAACCGAGTGTTGGGGATTGATCGTGGTGAGACGATTCGATCCTTTGCTTCGGCCTTGACGTGGTTCCTGAAACAAAATCAACAAGTGAATGTTCGAAAAGAAACAAAGATGAAAAGATTTTTTTTTTTTTGAATATTATGCGATTCAAAGAAGACAAGATGAATGGAACTTTTATATATTTTTTTGATATGAGAAAAAGCGGAAACAAGAGCAAATAAATCAAACGATAATTTTTATGAGTTTTTCTTTTAAGTTACGCAAACAAAACGAAATGAAAGGATATAGATAGGATTGATAAAACCTGATAGGAGCTTTGAAGCTCTGATCCCAGATGATGCAGCCTCGAGAACGGAGGATGCGAGATAGGGGATGAAAGACTCGGACCGGCCGTACGGCTCCTATCACAAAATCCGATAGTGATTGAAGGATGGAGAGAAGTGAGGGATGGATCCGTGTGCTGGCCGTACGGCGCTTTCACGACGGACAAGGATGATCGAGCGGATGCGAGGTTGGGTCGAAGGTCACCACGAGCCGATGGAAAAGACTCGATACTGGCCGAAACAAACAACTAGTAATCCCAGATTAAGAGTTGTTCGAGAGAGATTCTTTAAGAAGAATGCTTTTTGCTTTATTGATCAAGGGTGAGAAAAATACAAGGCTGTTAGGGGACTTATATACTCGTCCGATCAGCTATGCCCTTCTAGGGGTCTTGGAATTTGTTACAAAAGATCGACATCTAAGCATTAAAGACGAAATCGGGGAAACAAATGCCCTACGCTACTTAAGGAAAGAAATAACACGGAAATTAAAGACAAAGAGCCGTTAGTATCAAAATAATTAAAATAGATCAAGACTTACCTTATTTGGATGGAGCCATTGGATGCGTCGGATCGGGTGGAATCCGCGTCAGATCGGGTAGGATCCTTAGTCTTCAATGCGCATGATGGTGAAAAAGGAAAGTGTCTGTTGTGCGTGTGGTGAGCCGCTTGGGGAAATCTGTTCTGGGCCGGACTGGTCTTGATTGGGCCGGGCTAAGCTGGACTGGTCTGGATCGGGCCGGTTTTGATCCGCGTCGTGCTCGGCTAGTAGAGACTTCACCGCGTCGTTGATGTTTTCTTGCAACGTTCGGGCTCCAGATCATGTCATGGGCTTGGACCTCATCGTGGGGATGGGCTTGGATGGGGCTGCGGTAGTACTGCCGGTTTTGGAGGATGCATCAGAGCGCCTAAAGAGATGTGGAATCGATTTCCTGACTGCTTTTACAAGCTTATAAATCATCTTTCCTTGCCTAGAAACCGTAGCTTCAAGAGCAATCCTCTTCTCTTTTTCTTCCTCAAAGCTAGTGCGAAGCCATTCATCAAAACCGGTTTGTGGAGCGGCTGGAAATTGGGGCTCGTGGGGGTGGCGTATGAGATGTGGAAGGCTGGAAAATACCTCCTCCTTGTGGTCCTCTAGACCTCTCCTTTCGTGCCATCCTTGCCTTGGATTGATAGCATATCGAAACTCCAACAAGAGGGCATCCGGGACGTAACTAACCATCTATGTTTTAGCACCATAATAGACTCAACTGTCGCAGGTTATTACAAGGTGAAAACATGCATTAAAGTTCAAGTTTGATAAAATTCACTGCACTCCTTAACTAACCTTTCGAATTGTTAAGGCTTTTGGCTCATCAAATACTAGTTCATGCAATATAACAGGCTTTTGGAGAGTATATCAACCTAAGATCAGATCGCTAAATGCGTGGTAAAGTAATCATGCATAAGTATAAGTAAAGATGAAGACTCTAATGTATTCCCTAAACAATCATCAATCAATTATCGAATTATGAAACTCATTGAAAACCTAATACCTAACAAATAAAACTACTCAGACATGATGGACAAAAACCAGAGATAGATGATGAATTCATGATAAAGAAACTTGAATTAAAGAGTAAGGGTAAGAGGATTCTTTATATCGAGATACAAAGCGAGATCATCCACCGGATTGCTCTAAAATCCAAATCTAATGAAGAACACCAAGAGAACTCGTGGTGGCTGTTCCTATCTGATAAAATACTCTATTTTTTCGTGTTCATACCTAACAAAAGGCTAAAAACAAGTATATATAGGCTTAGGGTTTTCTAGGGCTTCGTTTAGGACAAAACTGACTTTTTACGTCAAAACTTCTCCCAAAGTCGGTTGGGATTTCGGCCAAGGAACACGATCAGTATTGGGCCCAAAGTGCCTTGATTTGTGCTGGCATCAGCCCAGAATATCGGTCCACGAGGCGGCCTGGTATTTTGATCGATTCTGCACCTGCTTCGTTTCTGAGGCAGCTTGACGTATCTTCAATAAATCCAGTCTAACTTCCTGCTCACAGCTCCAAATGAGATGATTCAAACTTCATTGTAAAAATGACTCAAAGATATATCTTTGCAACAAGTTTCATCAAATTCCAAATTGATTGGATCCTCCGTTCACTGCTAATCTTCTGGAATATATGTTCTGTCCAATTTGGTAGAATGTTGTTTCTTGTGAATTCTTGGTTCTTGATGGTGTCTTTGGCTTATGAATGTTTCTGTAGCTTGGTTTACACCTATTTTGGCTCTTTTTGCTCCTTTTTCCTTTATTTCCATGTTAAGACTCTAAAACTACAAATACGAGAAAAACTACCTTTAAAGGTATAAAACCGTTGATAAATGTATAGAAAACATAGAAAAATATATGGTAAAATAGGTAAAATATGGGATATATCAATCATCTCCTCTTCCTGTTCATGATTCCACGATCACACCTTGTCTTTACCTACATCACATGGTTATACGAGATGTGTGAGTATTATCACAAATATAAAGTGAGACGAGCATCCTATCTACAAGCCTATACACATAGGCATAAAAGAATGATATAATACTAGGGTGAACAATCAACAATGCAAATCACGAACAATCAACGCAAGTTTGCCCAAACAGGCATGCGTCGATCGACACAAACCATGTGTCGATCGATGGATCCAGTGCGTCGATCAACACATAACCCCGGTGTCGATCGATGCACTACCCCAGGATCGAGCCTATCTTCTCATGGTTAGATCCTATATCAAATCACATCAATCCCTGCACACAAATCAACTCAAAACCACATGAAATCTACCAAATAACAACAATCAAACGCATCCTATCAATACCTTTACCCAGATAAGCCATGGTCACGTACTCACCTTGGATCTGGAAGGAAAAATATGAGAAAAAGATGAAGAACGCGAAGAATACTCCCCAAGATCCGAAATCTACACCCAACTCACGAACAACAAGCACCAAGAACAATCTCAGAGCCTCACGAACGAATCTCCTCACACAAATCTCTCTGGAAACTCTCTGGAACTTTTTTGGAAACTCTAAAGTCCCAAAAACGCGGCCACCCCCTTTATATAGGGAAGCCCTAGGGTTTTACCTTAAACTGGCTCGCAAACCGAGACTTAAATCGAACCGATCCGATTCGATTTAACCTTGCGTCGATCGATAAAATTTATGTGGACATTCCATGAAGAACTAGAAGTTTCTTCTTAATGATTTATCATAGGTTGCTTGCTGAGAAAGCAATATGATAATGTGGTTTTCACCACATAAAAATATTTTGGAATCTAACACTAACATGAAATATATACAAGGAAATGATTATGGGCTGATCACCCACCATGTAAAATTTTCGATTCCTTATGCTTATAATAGATGCATTGATTCAATGGACGCATTGACTCGATTGACGCATAAGGTCGATGGATGCATCGACTAGACATTCACATTTATCCTTGTCATCAAACTGCAACCTGAAGTTTGCAAGGTTATTTGATAATGTTGGTGAATTCACATCTCAAGTTTTTGATGATTATTCTATGTCCACTGGAATAAGTGTTGAACATCCTGAAGTTCATGTTCATACACAAAAATGGTTTAGTACCAATGACTCTCGCATCAAGCCAATGAATAACTGATAGATCCCCCCATCATTATTGGTTTAGGGTCAGAAACCAAATAGTTCCCATTTGAGAATCTTTAAATATGAAAAGTGTTCCACCACAGTTTTCTAAGACGGGACCTCAAAAGAAAATAAGAATATATATTGGATATGAATGATAACGAAGTGTCTAAAGCCATCTCAGAAGGATTTATTTAACACTCCACTCGCAGACTGCATTTTAATGAGACAGTTTTTCCAACGTTAGGGGAGAAAGTAAAATAGCTGGAAAAAATATAAGTATCTATGAATTATCAACGATCCTCGGACTAAATGATGAGAATTAGAAGTCCAAAATATAATTCTAATTTTAGCGTATTGATTGCCAGACGCATTTACTAACCCAAATAGAGTGATGTAATCACCTAAACCAACTGTATATGCTCCAATTAGAGTTATTGTCCTAGAAGGACAATATCAAACTGCTAGTGAGTCTCAAGATCGCATGAAGCGTGATAGACCTATTTGGTTCCAAATATAAGAATCCTCGTAAAAAAACATAGCAGATAATTAGAATGACCAAATCGAGGAAAGAAAGATTTCAAATGATCTTCAGAAGAGACCGGATGAGCTCTAGAAGAGACATAAACATGATGAATAAAAATATTCAAGTACTTGCCAATGAAGAGAGCTAGCTAGCTATGTCATGTTTGAAATAAGATGGAACTAAAAAGCAAATCGACGTCGTATTATTTTGCATGCTATGAGCAGTTGATATTATGAAAAATAGAGGATCATAATAAAGTCTATTGAAAAGTATACACAAAGTAATGGTTGGCCAAATAGAAAGGAAGAAAATAGACGTATAATCTCCTGCAGAGAATTAGACCAGTAGTCTATGCACATAAAGTGTAAAACCAGTGGAAGATAAATGAGTCTTTGTTTGAAACAATAGTGAAATTGTCACAAAGACAAAGAATATTTTATGAAGGGATATGTTCTCTTGTGGTGGATGCAATAGTTATAAGTCTGGAAATACGTTAGTCAGTACTAGATAATTACATATGATTGCTATCCCTGAAGGATGTGAAAGATATAATCCCTGAAGGATTAATGGTATCAAAATTATGTTCTCGGGAACTTTACTCAATCAAATGAGTAGAAAATATGTAACATTGGGTATAATCATGTAAATTGTACTCATGCATTTATCAAAAAATTTTTGCGGTGAACCAAAAAGTGGATTTTGGTTGGTGTGCCGATTGACACAGGGTGTGTGTGTCGATCGACATGACTGTTTTTGGACTTATGAGAAGTCGTGTTCTGGGTGTTGTGACGATCGACACAGGTAAGGTGTGTCGATCGACACGGGTTAAATTGAACCAACAGGTTCAGTTTTTAATCGCGCGGTTTGGCGATCGGTTTAGGGAACCCTAGGGATGGAGTATAAAAACGCAGCTCGTGTTTCTGGCTGAGTTTTTTGGCAGAAACCAGTGAGAATCAGAGAATTGGGAGAAAATCAGAGAATTCTTGAGAGGTTGTGAGGTTTCTGATTATTCTTGATCCTTTGGTGGTTGAGTTTCGTGGTTGGGAGGATTCAGGAACGTGTTGGGGCTGTGTTTTCGGATTTGGGAGTGAGGATTTCGGATTTTGGGACTGTGTTCTTCGCGTTCTTCGTGACGTTCATCCTTTTCTTTTCAATCGAGGTGAGTGCATGACCGTAGGTTTATCTAGGTAAAGAAGTCGATAGAATACGTGTGATTGCGGTTATATGGATTGGATTATGTGTGTTTGTTGATGAAATCATGCAGGAGATCGATGGATCGCATTAGGGTTCGAGCCGTGAGAGGATAGGCTCGTTCCCTGTGTCTGCGATGTCGTGTTGATCGACACCAGGGTGGTGTGTCGATCGACACCTAGTGGTTGTGTCGATCGACACAGTGCTCCTGAACTGTTCATGTTAATTGTTCGTGTATGCTTGTTGTTTGCTCATCCTGGTATTGTATCTCTTGCTTATGCCTGTGTGTATAACCTGTAGACGGGATGACCGCCTCGCTGAGTATTTGTGATAATACTCACGCAACTCTTTTTGCCATGTGTTGCAGGTAAAGAGAAATTGTGATTGTGGAATCATGGCCGGGAAGAGAAGATGATCTAGTGTCTCATCTAAGTGGCTGTATTGTTAGAATTGCTAGGTTGCTAGTAAATTCTGGAACCAATGTTGTTGTTATTGGATATTGGTTGATTGGTTTATTGAATTGAACTGGTTAGGATACAGTAGAGTATGTGATTTATTGAATTTGTTTTAATTGTTGTTTGAATTCCGCATGTTGAGGTTCGACCGTTGAGGATTATCATTTGTAATAATGATAATCCGGGTCTTTAATTTGAAAATTTTAAATTTTCCGGGATGGGTTGTTTCATTTTGGTATCAGAGCCCTTATGGTTCTAGGGCGGGTGATTGATTGACTGATTGTATGAATAGTCGATTGATTGTTGTGTGGGTTTGGAGTCCTAGATTGAAACAACCCAACCCGTAAATTTAAAAAAATTTCCCTTCCGGATTACTATTATCACAAACAGTAATCCTCAATGGGTCAACAATACAACTGCGGAACAATACGAGCAATAACCAATAACAACATTCAATAATCCCATACTTATTAAACACTAACAATCCAAGTTAATCCCAAAACAACAATCCAAATCAGCCATAACCATGATATGCTCAAATTTGCCCTGAGCTACTCTCTCAAATTAAGAGATCGATGTATTACTTAGGGATCGAATCCACAGGGAATCAATTCACACAATCAATTATGAATTCAAATTAGGTTAAGCAACAATGTAATAATGTAAAACAGACAGCAAAGTAAACAGTGAATTATGATAAAGTTTTAGAAATCAATTAGACAAAAGGTTATACATTGGGTAATTCGCAGGAATGACTTGAAATACGGCTGTGTCGATCGACATGGATGTCCGTGTTGATCGACACGAGGATAAAAACAGTTAGGATTTGTTAAGAATGGTTCTAGAACTCAAACACGAATATGAAACCAATCAACTTTCGTTGCAGAGATTATCTATGACTAAATCCCTAAATTCCAAATTTATTTACAAATTCAGTGAATAAAGACAAGCATTAAGTTCAGGTTCAATTGTTCACAAAATTATTAAGCCAAATTTTTTTGCGAATAGATAATTATGATCATCTAAGATTATGTCCGGTTGTTAATAATACTTTCGCATCTATTAAAGCAACCTAGGATATCTAATTTCAGTTGATCAATCCTAAAATCAGAGTTAAATCAATCTAGATGAAGAACATAAAGATAAATCCTAAAAGGGTTTCAATCCTACCAATTTCTCATCAAACCATTGAATTACCCTAAACCTAACAAGCAAACTACTCAGACATAGATGATGAAATCATAATGAATGAAATAAATTGCATAAAAGAGATAGAGTAAGTGATACAGAGAGTTTAGATCGATGAAGTCTGAAAGTTTGAAATCTGCTAAAAGCTTTGCAAATGTCTGAATCTCCCAGTCTTAATTAAAAACAAGATCTCCCCCTAAAAGCCTAAGGAAAAACTATATATAAAGACTAAAATTCGGACTGGGTTTTTCTGTAAACTTCTGGGCTTCATGGGCCCAAGAGGAAATTCTTCTCTTCTCGTCAGACATGTGCGTGTCGATCGACACACACAGGCCTGTGTCGATCGACACAGACATGTAAAATTGACTTTGACTTGATCACTTCGTCTCTTCTTTCCTCGATGCTCCAAAATGCTCCAAAAGCTTCCATTAAGCTCCAATCGTCCTTTAACCTGTAAAGACTCAAAAAGACTCGCAAAATACCAAAAAGACTCTATAAAAAGAACTTATATCATGGTCGAAAACGGATAAAAACCATGATATATCATCTCCCCCAGACTTAGCATTTGCTTGCCCTCAAGCAAAACATACACTAAGAATGTGAAAGAGGTTTGAAAACGCAGAAACTTACCTTCCTTTGGAGTACCGGACCGATCCCTTCCAACTAGTAAGCCACATAATGCAGAACCAACTCAAAACCAGACCACCATGTACTTCTCCAAAGACATTCGCAGCCTCCCAAATTCATCCACGGCTTATCAACATAACCCGCTAGTCCTCATTGCTGGGTCTCGTCCCAGATCTCGATGCCAAGAACCTTCTAGATTCATTCCCATACTATACCATGACTAGTGAACCATACAACCTTTGGTACTCTTTCTCTCCCCCAGACTTATTCGATTCAGAAACTCAAAAACAGTGCTTTCACTACTATTGTTTCGTGTGAGGAGACAGGGTCGTGAGATTGCTCGTTCTCTACATCCGTTGTAAGAGACTCAGACTGCTGCTTTTTGAGCTCCAGGTGATCACCTCTTGAGTACTGACTCACTGGAAGTTTTTTTCCTTATCTTATACTTAAGAACTATCATATCACCCCAAATCATTCACTTTTTTTTTTTTTAGATCGAAGGAGAGGAGTACCATTCTTTTCAACAGAGATTGCACTTATAAGGTATGAATGAGAAGTCAAGCTCTATGAACACCAATCACCGAGGAGACCGCATAATTAGCTCGAACCGTGCGCGGATTATACTGGAAGTAACAGATGTCTCCAGTTAACTAGTCAGCCTTAGGATTTCCCATTAGTCTGCCTTTGAAATTGATCCTGGAAGAATGGTCACACAACTGAAAGAGACAATCCATTAAACCAAAAGAAGGATCATTGTTTCCAACTGACTATTTTGACTCAATAAAACGTAATTTTGACTCAAAATAAACTAAAACAAAAAAAAACACGTTAGTAGTTTCCCTCCCCCAGACTTAACCAACACTGTCCCCAGTGTGATTGAAGCATGAGTTTGGAAAGAAAAGAAAATAAAACAAAACACCAAAGAAAAAAAAATGAAAGGGAACTTACCTGTGAAGGGTGTGTCGATCGACACGAGTGATATGTGTCGATCGACACACTGTTCTTTCTCCTCTCGTCGTCGGTTTTTTTTTTTTTTTTTGAATATTTGAAATACTTAAAACCAAAACTAAAAATTAGTAAACAAAAGAGAAAATCAAACGAAAATAAGTAGACTTACCAGTGGGTTGCCTCCCACTAAGCGCTTGTTTTCAGTCGTTAGCTTTACTTTGGCAGGACTCAGGACTATGGTGGGTCAGTGAAGGGAACAACTCCAAGAAAGAGCTTCATGGTGTTTGGCAGCATCTCTTGGACAACTGCACCTCCTCTCTCCCTTAGCTCTAAGGGAAGGATGATTCTGAACTTAGAGAAAGGTTTAGAGCCCCCTTTTCTTCTCACCTTTGGTGCAGCCAAGTCTCCATCAGATCTCAAAGATGGTGAAGTCAAAAGTGGAGCACATGGGATCTTCTTCATATCGCCAAGGTCTGAACTCCGCTTTCCTCCATTTGTAACGGTTAAACAAGAATTCTCCCTGATATGAACTGCTGGGTAGAAGACATTCTTGTTGACCTTGGAGAAGGAGATTCTCTTATTGGGAAAATCCACAATCGCACCTACAGTAGCAAGGAATGATGACCCAAGAATCAATGGTCTCTCACTGTCATTCTTCGTCTCCATGATGTGAAAATCCACCGGAACCAGACAATCTCCTACTTGAAGCATCAAGTCAGGAATGAACCCTTTCGAAGATGTTGAAGAAAAGTCAGCCAGCACGATCCTTAATCCCCAGCTTCCTTGCAACAGACTCAGACATGACATTCACATTAGCTCCAGTGTCACAAAGAGAGTTCTTGAATTTTATACCTTTGATCATACAAGGAACAACGAACATCCCTGGATTTGGTATCTTCTGCAACTTTCTCAGCTGTGGTTGAGCATGTTCTCCTTTCTCCTCTGGTGTTTTGACGCTAACAGCTCGTGGATATGGGATCTTGGGCTTGTAGACTCTTTCCTCTGCTTTGACTAAAGGTTTTAAAGTGGTTGGACTCGTCTGGGACCCGTGTCGATCGACACAGTCCTTGTGTCGATCGACATGAGTCTTCTGCATAGACTTCGTGTTGACCTCCGTGTCGACCTTAGAAGAAAGCTCTCTGATTGCACAGATTTCAGGATTCAGATGTTCAACACGTGTCGATTGACATGGGACCTCTGTGTCAATCGACACAGGTTCTGGAACGCAATCATCTTCTCCTTCAACCTCCTCTGTACTCCCCAAACTGATAGCATTGATGTGAAGTCTCGGGTTTGTGTCAGTCTTGCTTGGAAGAAAACCTTTTTGCCTCTTGATTGACTCCACAGTTTGAGCAACTAGAATATCCAGCTTTTTGAAATAGGCGTTCAAAGCTTTGAACTTCCCATTCAAATCCTGGTACATGGCATCCATCTTCCCATTGAAGCTCACGGTCATCTTCTGTTGACCCTCTAGAATCTGCTCTAGCATATACTTTATCTCACTATCTGAAGATTGAGCAGGAGGCGTCTGGTAAGAAGAAGAACCATAGTTCCTTTGGTAGTTGTTCTGGAATGGCTTCTGGAAATCATTCTTCTGAAACCCTTGCTGATTAACAAACCTCTGACCCTGATAAATAGCTCCACCAATATAGTTGCAATCCTTCTCATCTTGCTCTTCCTTCAGAATGAAAGTCTCAACCTCCTGAGGAAACTAAACGGTCTTCTTTCCCACTGGAAGATTGTGTACAAAATCTAGCTTTGCCTTAACCTCAGCGATTTGGCTTCCATCCATGTTTCCACCTAGCTTCTTCCTCTCGAATTCTGCATTCTTGGTGCTATTGCTAGAAGCCAAGTTTTCGATAAGAATCAGTGCATCCTCCGGATATCTGGTGTGTTGAAGTTCCCATTGCTAGCAGAATCAAGGGCCATCTGATACCTCCAATCAATACCTCTAAAGAAGATGCCCAACAGCTGAACATCATTGAACCCGTGATGAGGACAATCTCTCTGGTAGGCCTTGAATCTCACCCAGGAAGCCTTAAATGCCTCAGTAGGACCCTGTTTGAAGGTAGAGATCTTGGTCCTCAAATCCTCGGATCTCGCCTCATCAAAGAAATTGTTGAGGAAAGCATTCTTGGTGTCCTCCAAAGTATTCAGCGAGCCCGGCTCCAGCTGCTTCAATCAGTAAGCCGCTTCTCCATTGAGGGAGTATGGGAAAAGCTTGCAGTAGAGGTAATCGCTAGACACTCCATTAGCCTTAATGCTAGATGCTAGGTCCTCAAACCTCTCAATGTGATCCATGGGGTGCTGAGAAGATAGGCCATGGAATGGGTGCTGAGCCACTAGTGAGAAGTAAGCTGGCTTCAGCTCGAAATCGTTCCTTGGGAAAGCAGAAGGACGAATCGCTGCCCTGTTGGCATAGAACTCGTCAGGTCTATTGTACTCTCCCAGAGTACGCCCACGCCCAGCTGGTCCCTCTAGAACAACAACCCCGTTCTCATCTATCCTCTAACCCTGAGCATTGCGTCTGCGACCCTCAGAATCCTGAAAGAACCCGTCTTCACCTCTGATAAGAATTAGCGGATTCATGTTGGCTACCTTTCTTGCTGCTCGGTTGGCTCGTTCTAACTTTCCAATCTCAAGGTTAAGATCGACTAGCTCTTCGTTCCGGTTGTTTCTGGTAACGCGATTAGGCAAAAACCTGAAACACACAAGACAAAGAGAAAAGAACAAGTAAGTAATAAAACAAAAATTAAAAACTTAGACAAAACTCTAGTATCAAAAATCGATTGGTAATATCGATTCCCCGACAACGGCGCCAAAATTTGATATGCTCAAATTTGCCCGGAGCTACTCTCTCAAATTAAGAGATCGATGTAGTACTTAGGAATCGAATCCACATGGAATCAATTCACACAATCAATTATGAATTCAAATTAGGCTAAGCAACAATGTAATAATGTAAAACAGGCAGCAAAGTAAACAGTGAATGATGATAAAGTTTTAGAAATCAATTAGACAAAAGGTTAGGCATTGGGTAATTCACAGGAATGACTTGAAATACGGCTGTGTCGATCGACATGGATGTCCGTGTCAATCGACACGAGGATAAAAACAGTTAGGATTTGTTAAGAACGGTTCTAGAACGCAAACACGAATAGAAAACCAATCAACATTCGTTGCAGAGATTATCTATGACTAAATCCCTAAATTCCAAATTTTTTTGCAAATTCAGTGAATAAAGACAAGCATTAAGTTCAGGTTTAATTGTTCACAAAATTACTAAGCCAAATTTCTTTGCGAATAGATAATTTTGCTCATCTAAGATTATGTCCGGTTGTTAATAATACTTTCGCATCTATTAAAGCAACCTAGGATATCCAATTTCAGTTGATCAATCCTAAAATCAGAGTTAAATCAATCTAGATGAAGAACATAAAGATAAATCCTAACAGGGTTTCAATCCTACCAATTTCTCATCAAACCATTCAATTACCCTAAACCTAACAAGCAAACTACTCAGACATAAATGATGAAATCATAATGAATGAAATAAATTGCATAAAAGAGATAGAGTAAGTGATACAGAGAGTTTAGATCGATGAAGTCTGAAAGTCTGAAATCTCCTAAAAGCTCTGCAAATCTCTGAATCTCCCAGTCTTAATTAAAAAACAAGATCTCCCCCTAAAAGCCTAAGGAAAAACTATATATAAAGTCTAAAATTCGGACTGGGCTTTTCTGTAAACTTCTGGGCTTCATGGGCCCAAGAGGAAATTCTTCTCTTCTCGTCAGATATGTGCGTGTCGATCGACACAGACATGTAAAATTGACTTTGACTTGATCACTTCGTCTCTTCTTTCCTCGATGCTCCAAAATGCTCCAAAAGCTTCCATTAAGCTCCAATCGTCCTTTAACCTGTAAAGACTCAAAAAGACTAGAAAAATACCAAAAAGACTATAAAAAGGACTTATACCATGGTCGAAAACGGGTAAAAACCATGATATATCAAACCAGATTCCAATTAACAGCACAAGTCGATAACAATCCAACACGTTACAGAATTACTAACACCCTAGCAATTCTACAATAACGAGCAGACAATCGAGTCCCTAGACCATCTCCTCTTCCTCGCCATGATCCCAGGATCACACCTTGTCTTTACCTGCATCATATGGTTATACGAGATGCGTGAGTATTATCATAAATACTTAGTGAGACGGTCATCCCATCTACAAGGCTATACACACATGCATAAGAGAAACGATACAATACCAGGGTGATCACTCAACAAGGCAAGCAAGAACAAACAACACATATTCCCCAAAACTGGCCATGTGTCGATCGACACAGCTCAGTGTGTCGATCAACACAGCGATCCCAAACGTGAAATCGATGAACCTCGTGTCGATCGACACGAGTACGTGTATCGATCGACACGATGACACAGAACTAGAAATCGAGCCTAATCCTCTCATGGCCCGATTTCAAACGATTCACCTGCACAAATCCACTCAACACAACACGAAATACACCAACCAACAACAAAAAAATGTATCCTATCACCCCCCCCCCCTTTACCCAGATAAGCCATGGTCACGCACTCACCTTGGATTTGAAGGGAGAAAAGGAAAAAAACGGATGAAAACGCCAAGAACAAGACCCCAACACCGAGATCTACATTCCACCCACGAGAAATCACCCCAAGCCTCCCAGACGAATCTCCTCTCACAAATCTCTTTGGAACTCTCTGAAACTTTTCTGGAAACTTTCTGAAACTGAAAACCCTCAGAAAATGCGGCCAACCCCTATTTATAGGGAAACCCTAAGGTTTCACCCTAAACCGGATCGCAAACCGACACTTAAATCGAACTGACCTGGTTCGATTTTAACTCGTGTCGATCGACTCCCTACCAGAATTCACCAATTCTGGTTCGCGGTCGTTACATAGATCATCTCTTCCGAGCCTTCAATGAGATTTCACTGTATGTGTTTTATGACTTTCTGTGTTTCTAATACTTAGTAGTCTACTGGTTAGTGCAGATGGATGGCTAGAGTGGCTAGAGGCAGAGGTCGTGGGGG
This sequence comes from Arabis hirsuta, assembly GCA_964056655.1. Taxonomy (NCBI): domain Eukaryota; kingdom Viridiplantae; phylum Streptophyta; class Magnoliopsida; order Brassicales; family Brassicaceae; genus Arabis; species Arabis hirsuta. Next base: position 18,233,192 of record OZ053299.1, read on the forward strand.
CCGTGGGAGCCGAGGTGGTCGTCGTGGGCGTGGGCGAGGACTGTAGAGTGAGTCTGATGCTGCGAGTGTAACCCAGGAGACCACGCAGGAGCAGGTGGTGGACTCGCATGCGTTTCAGGAGGGGTCCGTGGGTGTGGCCGCTACGAGTGTCAGCGTAAGGGCTGATGGGGCTAGTGTGGGTTCCAGTGTAGTTGGTGGTGCGGCGAGCCCAGGTGGGGTGCTACCGTAGGTGTAGCCCAGGACCGAGATGATCGCTTCGCGGGTTTGCTACAGTTGATTCTGGAGCGGTTACAAGGTGGGGTACCGGCTCCGGGTCAGGCTCTGGCAGTGCATCCAGGTGTGGCTGGTGTGCAGCCAGTAGTGGTTTGTGGTCAGCCGGAAGTGGCTGTGGTTCAGCCGGGAGTGGCGGTTGTAGAGGAGCTTCCATCCTACCTCAGGATGATGGAGTAGATGCAGAGGATTTACACCGGGTTTTTCTCGAGTGGTGCCATGCCTGAGGAGGCCGATGAGAGGCCATTGAGGTTAGAGCATAACTTTCGCTCTATCAGGTGTCCTGAGGGTTACCGAGTTGATCTGGCGGTTCACTATCTGGATGGTGATGCGCATCTCTGGTGGAGAGGTGTTGAGGCCAGGAGGGTACAGGCCGAGATGGTCTGGGAGAATTTCTTGGCTGAGTTCAATGCCAAGTATTTCCCGCCGGAGGCGGTGGATCGGTAGGAGCTGATGTTTTTACAGTTGGCTCAGGGAGACCGGTCGGTGAGGGAGTTCGACGCAGAGTTTATTCGACTTCTGGTACATGCTGGTAGGGGCATGGAGGGCAAGCAAGCCCAGGTGAAGAGGTTCCTGAGGGGACTTCGAGCTGATTTGAGGACTCGCTGCAGGGTGAGTAGGTTTGCCACGAGGGCGGAGCTGGTTGAGTTGGCTGCTACGATTGAGGAGGACCTCAGGCAGCAGGCTGTGGTGGTTAGTCCACCGGTGCAGCAACAGGCAGATTTGAGCAAGGGCGGCAAGCCTGCTCAGGAACAGAAGTAGAAGTGGGAGAGCTCTTCAGGGCCGAGTCAGAGAGGGCATGGTGGTCCAGGATGCTTTGGGTGCGGGAGCTTGAATCATAAGGTGGCCAGTTGTCCTAAGAAGAGTGAGGCTCGGGGTGCTCAGGTGTGCTACCACTGCATAGAGCTGGGGCATATTAAGCCCAAGTGTCCAAAGCTGTAGCAGATGGTGGTGGCGGCAGTGTAGCCTTTGGTGGTGCAGCGGCGCCGCGAATTTTCACTTCGACGAAGGCGGGTGGTTCTAGCGCTATACCGATCACAGGTAATTTTCAGACTTGACCTATTTAAATTCTTGTGTTTGTGTGAATTTAGTCTGTTTGAAAATTGTGAGTCTGCGCTAAAGTGTCAGGGTCTTAAAGCACATGGGATTTATGTAAAGACCTTAGTTGTGGGCGGGTGTAAGTCCCACGTTATGTTTGATTCGGGAGCTCCGAATAGCTTCATTACTCTTGAGTGTGCGGAGAGCAGTGGGATCTGGAGCGATTCAGGAGAACAGCCGGGAGTGGTTAGAATTGCTGGAGGCAAGTCGCTAGCTACTTTTGGGTGGGCCTATGGTGTGGATGTTCTGGTGGCGGGGGAGTTGATGCTAGCAGATCTGGTTATTAGTCTGGTGGAACTGTACAATTTCATCCTCGGTATGGATTGGCTGGATCGGTACAGGGTCCATCTAGATTGTCATCAGGGATGAGTTGTGTTCGAACTAGAGGCTGGGAGGTTGGTTTATCATGGTGTGAGACCGACTTCCGGAAGTCTCATGATTTGAGCGATACATGCCGAGCAGTTGATTGAGAAGGGCCGTGAGGCGTATCTGGCGACGATAGTGATGCCGGAGACTGTTGGAGAGGTTGGAGTTGGAGATATTCAAGTTGTTCAGGATTTCCAGGATGTTTTCTAGTCGTTGTTGGGATTGGACCATCGCGGTCGGATCCATTTACGATCGAGTTGGAACCCGGGACGACTCCGATATCCAAGGCACCTTACCGTATGGCTCCAGCAGAGATGGCAGAGCTGAAGAAGTAGGTGGATGATCTGTTGGGGAAGGGTTTCATCCGGCCTAGTGTTTCACCTTGGCGAGCGCCAGTGTTATTTGTGAAGAAGAAGGATGGGAGTTTCCGGTTGTGCATAGATTACCGGGGACTTAACTAGGTCACTGTGAAGAACATGTATCCTCTGCCACGGATTGACGAGTTGTTGGATCAGCTGCGAGGGGCTACTTGGTTCTCCAAGATCGACTTGGCTTCGGGTTACCATCAGATTCTGATTGATAAGCCAGATGTTAGGAAGACTTCCTTATGGACAAGGTACGGGCATTATGAATTTGTAATGATGCCGTTCAGGTTGACGAATGCGCCAGCAACATTCATACGGTTGATGAACGGGTTATTCCAAGAGTATTTGGACGTGTTTGTAATCATCTTCATTGATGATATCCTAGTGTATTCGAGGAGTCCGGAGGAACACGAGGTGCATCTGAGATTAGTTCTGGAGAAGCTGCGGAAGTAGAAGCTATACGTGAAGTTGAGTAAGTGTAGTTTCTCGCAGCAAGAGATGAGTTTCCCGGGCCACGTGGTGTACGCAGAGGGAGTTTCTCTGGATCCGGCTTGGGTTGGTAGGTTATTGTCGGAGGTTTGTCAAGGGGTTTGCGAGTATGGCGTAGTCGATGACAAAGTTGACAGGGAAGGATGTCCCTTTTATGTGGTTTTTAGCTTGCGAGGAGAGTTTCGAAAAGCTGAAAAAGATGTTGACGAGTACACCTATGTTGGCGTTACCCGAGCCAGGTGAGCCTTATGTGGTGTATACTGATGCGTCGGGGGTTAATCTGGGATGTGTAGTGATGCAGCAGGGAAAGGTTATTGCGTATGCTTCGAGAAAGTTGAGGAAGCACGAGTGCAATTACCCTACCCATGATTTGGAGTTGGCTGCGATGATATTTGCCTTAAAGATTTGAAGATCATATCTTTATGGCGGAAAGGTACAGGTGTTGATAGACCACAAGCGTCTGAAGTATTTCTTCACTTAGCTGGAGATGAACCAGAGACAGAGGCGCTCGATGGAGTTATTGGCGGATTACGATCTGGAGATCGGATACCATCCGGGTAAGGCTAATCTGGTTGCAGATGCGTTGAGTCGGAAGAGGGTTGTTTCTGACCAGGAGCGGGATATGGAGGCTCTGGTGAGCGAGATGAGTACATTGAGATTGAGTGTTATCTCACAGGAGCCGTTGGGGTTAGAGACATCTAACCAGGCAGATTTGTTGAGCAGGATTTGAGATGCTCCGGAGAAGGATCAGGGGTTGGTTGATGCTTATAAGGCGGCCGATTCAGAGTACGTGGTCTCAGTGAATGGGACGATACTGGTGAATAGGCGGGTTTATGTATCCAAGGACGAGGATCTGAGGTAGGAGATCCTGAGAGAGGCTCATTCGAGCATGTTATCGATTAATCCGGGAGCGACCAAGATGTATCGTGATCTAAAGCGATATTATCACTGGGTTATAGCGTGCAATGTGTGTCAGTTGGTGAAGGCTGAGCATCAGGTTCCGAGTGATATGTTGCAGAGTTTGGCTATCCCGCAGTGGAAGTGGGATATGATTACCATGGATTTTGTGACAGGGTTGCCAGTGTCACAGACATATGATGCAATTTGGGTTATCGTGGATCGTCTGACGAAGTTAGCACATTTTCTTGCCATCAAGAAAACTGATGGAGCGACGGTTGCCAGCGAGTATTGTGTCAGACAGGGATCCAAGGTTTACTTTAAAGTTCTAGAGAGCATTTCAGGCTGAGATGGGCACTAAGGTACATATTAGCACAGCGTATCATCCTTAGGCAGATGGGCAGTCCGAGCGGACAATTTAGACATTGGAGGATTTGCTGAGGATGTGTGTGCTGGATTATGGTTGTCATTGGGCAGATCTTCTCAACCTGGTTGAGTTTGCGTATAACAACAGTTACCAGGCGAGTATTGGGATGGCTTTATATTAGGCTCTGTATTGGAGGCCGTGTCGGACACTATTATGCTGGACTCAAGTGGGGGAGAGGAGCATGTTTGGTGCAGATTTTGTTTAGGAGACGACAGAGAAAATCCGTGTCTTGAGCTGGAATGAGCTGGAGTTTGAGCTAGGAAATCTGGTGTATCTCAAGGCAGCTATGTTGAGGGGTCCTAACAGATCTATTTCGAAGAATAAGTTAAGTCCGAGGTTTATGGGTCCGTTCAAGGTTGTGGAGCAGGTCGGACCAATAGCTTATCGATTGGAGTTACCTCAGAGTATGAAGGCTTTTCACAAAGTCTTCCATATTTCGATGCTGCGGAAGTGTCTACATGAGTGTGAGGAGGTGTTGGCTAGGATTCCGGAGGATCTTCAGCCCAACATAACGTTGGTGGCGAGGCCTGGGAGGATTCTCGAGAGGAGGGTCAAGGTTCTGCGTCGGAAGAGTATACCGTTGGTGAGAGACGTGTGGGACTGTGACGGTGTTGAGGAGGAGGCTTTGGAACCAGAAGCGATGACGAAGACAAAGTTCTCGAAGTGGTTCGAGAAGCAAGCGGTGGCTTGATTGTCTTTCTGGTTTTCAGAGTCTGTTCTAGCGTATGGCTGTGAGTTGTATTTATTTTCGTTTTGATGTTGTTGTAGCGATTATAACTTTTGAGATCTAATAAGATGAGTTTTCTTTATTAAATGCGTGTAAGACGTGTGTTCTTATGATATGACTGGTCGAGTCATTTGTTGTGATGACTGGTAGGTCATGTGGAGGTCTAGCGATAGAGTTCTATGGGAGTAAGAGCTTGTCTATCAGCTAGGGAGGCTAGAAGTGGAAGTTCTATGTGAGTTAGGGCTGTCCATGTTCTAGGAGGATTATCTAGGGATGGCAGTTCTATATGAGTTAGGACTTGTCTATTCCCTATATGGTGCTGGGAAATAGAGGTTTTATGTGAGTTAGAGCTTGGCTATTTCCTAGGGGGAGTCTGGAAACAGAAGTCTTATGTGAGTTAGGACTGTCTTTTCCAGGGACTCTGTGGGAACACCCTGGTGATTGGATTGTTTCGGATGACCACGAGAGGTGATTTTGGTCGACAGGTGCTTATAATGCACGTTACAACGTGATTACTCCAGGGGATAGTGGTTCTCCTAGATATACTTGAGGGAATAGTGAGGTTCTCTCTGGGGGAAAGTGGTTTCCTTGCATATACTTTGAGGGGCTAAAGCCTCTCTAGAGGATATGTGGATCCTCTGCAGCCGATAGCTTGACAGATTATGTGTCCTGAGAGTGGGAGGGGCTGGAGCATACCGATAGCTGGATGGACGGCGGTCCTGAAGGTGGGGTGGTATGATATACATCGAGAGCTCAAAAGGTGATGATTCTGAGAGCGGGGTGGTGTATATAGATATGAGTATGAGCAATAGTGTCTGTAGTGGGATCGTAAGTATGAGACTGGATGAACTTCAGGGATCGGGAGTGGATCTCAGTGGTGCTGACCGGGTTGGGTTAGGATTGCAGCCGTGGTGAGACGGTGCAATGTTGCTAGTATGAGGCTGGTGGAGCTCGGGGATCAGGTGTGATCACGAGTGCTATTGGCCGAGGGCCAGGAGTGTGTATGTGAACCGAGGCTCTGATACCAGTGTATATTTGAAATACTCTTTTAAACTTTATTGTGTACAATATTTACTTAAATATTTTAAAAGAAAGCTTAAGATTTGATTTGATAAAACTTTGATTTTATTTATTCAAAATAAAGATACAAAGGATTGAGATAATTTGTAAGAGATTACAAAGGTTAAAACTTTGAAAACTTATTTTTGAAAGCTAGAGAGATTTTAGAGAGAAAGTGAGGGTTGTCAATTGCTCGTGTCTTGAAATGTTATGTCTTGCTTTTATTTTTGTCTTTCTTGTTTTGGAGGTATGCTTGATATTTTCTTCGAGTGATTCTGCATTATTGGTCTCGTGATAATCATTTGTGTTTTGCTTGTGGGTGTCCTGGTCTTCAGTAGTCTTGATTAGCTGAGTCATAATTATCTAATACTTTTTTGATGTTGCATTTTAATTGGTTCCTTTAGTGTATCTGGGACTTCTGGTAGGTCCCACGTGTCGGCTGCCTTAGTCTTTTAAAAAGTGGGTCCCACCTAGTTGGTGTCTTGATCTTGTTATATTGCGAGAGTACATCTTATAAAGATATACTCTGTATTTTATTTTACAACTTACAATGTACGAGTAATTTTAAAATAATATACATAGTCGACCAGAATATACTTTATTTCTTAAAAGTTTAAATTTTATATAAAATATAATTACGTTTTTTTTTTTTTTTGGACGAGGACAGAATTACATGTCTTCGTAGGGATCTTGAGAGAATTGTTCGTAGGGATCTTGTGTATCGTCTTGATTGATGTTATCCGCATTGTCAAAGCTGTCGTTGAGAAGTTCTTGGCTAAGATATTGTAGTACTGCTTTGAGCTTAACTTTCTTCTTATTCTTTTGAGATGAATGGGAACTTGTGGATTTAGACGGACTCGCCGGTTTAGGTGGGGGAGATTGGGTTAGTGGTGGTTGCATAAGTTGACTAGGTGTAAACAGTGGAATTAATTTGGAGATGGACTTAACCTATAGTCGGTCTTGTCGTTCGATTTGGAAGAATTTTTGAATATTGGTTAAGGAACATCGGTCGAGATTGTATTTATCTCACCATTTGATGCAGTATTCCTTTACAAGGGAATATGGCATATTTGGTAAGGCGAGGGTGAGGTTAAAATGCCAAGAACAGATCCATGGAATACCCATGTCTGTGTGGAAAAGGATTTTGTAATAAGGGCCTATAGTTTTTGTGGGTATGTGTTTGAGATAAAATGGGTAAGAGATTTGGAGAAGATCAAGTGTGTAGATATGGTCGATAGGACCAAACCAGTGCCACCATTTGTTAAACCATCTGGGTATGTGTTTAGGGAATTGGGTTTCGAAAGCAATAAACCAATAATGGTCGTAAGGGCGAAGGTAGAGGAATCGTAACCAAGCGTTTTGATAATCTGTGTAGGTGTATCCAGGAACTGAGAATCCTGGTTGGGAGTCTACCAGAATATACTCATAAAAGGTGCGGTTTTTAGTAACATTATCGGTTGGGTAAAGGGTATCTTGGTAAAAAGTACGGTCGAGAAATTGTTGGAGGTCTTTGAGTTTAATTGGTTCGATATAGTGGGTTGTCATAAGGTGTTGTTTTTGTGGTAGGTGTGGATCTTTGGCCTTTGTCAGGTGCGACAACCTTTGAGTAAGTGAGGGGTGGAAATTTAGCAAGAGCCGAATATTGATTTTGCGTAGTAAAGGGTTTGCCTTATAAGTGTGGTTTGTTCTTGATACAGTCCAATGATGTCATTGGTTTTTTGGACTTTGGATCAGTCATCTTGGATATCGTTTTGAATATCTGTAGTTTTTCTGAAACGACCCGACCCAAAAATTTAAAATTTTCCCTTCGGATTATTATCATCACAGATAATAATCCTCAATTGGGCCAACACAAGTAACGCGGAAACAATTAAAATCAACAATAACAACCAAAACAATAAATCTCATACTTTATTAATTCCCTAACCGTTCAGTTCAATAAAACAATATTCAATTCAATCAAATTCCAGAATAATCCAATGAAAACAATTTCAGAATCTACTAGCAACCTAGCAATTCTAACGCTACAACCACTCAGACGAGACAATAGATCATCTCCTCTTCCCGCCCATGATTCTACGATCATATTTTCTCTTTACCTGCAACACATGGCAAAAAGAGTTGCGTGAGTATTATCACAAATACTCAATGACGCGATCATCCCGTCTACAGGTTAAATATATACAGACATAAACAAGAGATACAATACCAGGATGAGCATACAATCAAGCTAACATGAAACAACCAATCACGAACCAGTACTGCATAACTGTGTCGATCAACACACCCACTAGGTCTCGATCGACATAATGTCCCGTGTCGATCGACACAACCACTAGGTGTCGATCGACATACAGCCCCGTGTCGATCGACACACCACCCTGGTGTCGATTGACACGACATCGCAGAACCCAGGAAACAAGTCTATCCTCTCATGGCTTGAATCCATCACGATATGTCGAATCTCCTGCACAAATCCATGCACCAATACACAGAATCCAATCCAACAACACAACAATCGCATTCCATCTATTCTCATGTCTATATGAACCTACGGTCACGCACTCACCTCTATTTCGGATTGAAAGGATGAAGAACGAGCAAAAAACACAACGAACAGCCTCTGATTTCGTCCTTCCCAGAACTGAAATCCACATAGCAACGATCTCCCTTGCGATCAAACACCCTCTCAAGCTCAATCCTCCTCAAGAACACTCAAAAATCACCCAACACTTCTGATTTCGGACTTTTCTCTCAAAAGTCTATGTTTTCTTCTGATTACGGCCAAAAGACAACCCAAACGCGTCTGATACAGCCTTATATACGAACCCTAAGGTTCCCTAAACCGCCCCACCAAACCGGGCAATTAAACCGAACCTGTCGGTCCAATTCCAACTCGTGTCAATCGACACACACCACTTGTGTCGATCGACACACCACCAGGAATCCGACTTCTCACAAGTCAAAACACCCGTGTCGATCGACATATACACCTCTGTCGATCGACACACCCAACCAAAATCCACTTTTTTGTTCACGGGCTTTACAATTCTCCCCATTAACACGGATTCGACCTCGAATCACGCGACTCCGTCTCACTAAGGCTAATACTTCCGCCTAAAACCCGACCAGATTCTCCCGGTAACATCAACGATACAACGTCCCATGGTCCGGATTAGGGCTGCCCGATTGGTCACCCAACAATCAAACAAGAACATGCATGACCAACCGTTGACCCTAAATTGAACCAAATGATCGCACAACAATCAAACAAGAACAAACAACGACGCTACATATGCTACCAGGGTTGTCCGAATGAAGTTCTAAACGTAAGCAAAAACCCTAGACTCGACATCCACCACACACTGCTGGCCCTTGGCCAGCACCACTCGTGATCACACCTGATCCCCGAGCTCTACTAGGATCACACAGGCCCCATTGCACCGTCTCACCACGGCTGCAATCCTGACCCCAACCCGGTCAGCACCACCTGAGATCAACTCCCGATCCCCGAAGTTCATCCTGTCTCATACTCACGACCACGCTCAGATGATACTGCTCATATCTCATACTCATAAGTCATATACATATACACCACACCTACTCGTAGGATCGTCACCCCTTGAGATACGTATGCAGGGAACCCACTATCCCCTGGAGAGAACCACCATCCCTCAAAGTATATGTAGGGAACCCACCTGTCCCCTAGAGAGAACCACCAACTCTCGAGTATATGCAGGGAACCCACTATCCCCTGGAGAGAACCACCATCCCTTAAGTATGCAGGAAACCCACCCGTCCCCTGGAGCAATACTCTGAACGCGCATCATAAGCACCTGTCGACAGGAATCACCTCCGTGGCTCCATCATGACATCCCCCACTCGGAATATCATCACATCCATAGTCATCCGAAACAACCCCCACTAGGTGTTTCCACTAGAGTCCCTAGAATAGACAAGTTCTAACCACCATAAAACCTCTATTCTTGACTCTCCCTAGGAATAGACAAGTTCTAACTCGCATAGAGCTTCCATTTCTAGCCACTCCTAGAACATGAACAAGCTCATTTCTAGCCACTCCTAGAACATGAAAAAGCTCTAAGACTCATCAAACTTCTATTCCTAGCCATCACATGACCCCACCAGTCATAACATATAAGAACTCCCATCTTATAAAACACATTTAATAAGGCAAACTCATCTTATTAAATCTCCAAATGTATATTCGTTACAACAACAAACGAAATACATAACAACAACATAGCAACATGCCAATACAGACTCTGAAAACCAGAAAGACAATCAAGCCACTGCTTGCTTCTCGAACCACTTCGAGAACTTCCTCTTCATCGACGCTTCTGGTTCCCAAGTCTTCTCCTCAATACCGTCACAGTCCCACATGACTCTCACCAACGGTATACTCTTCCGATGCAGCACCTTGACTCTCCTCTCGAGAATCCTCATAGGTCTCGCCGCCAACGTCATGTTAAGCTGAAGATCCTCCGAGATCCTAGCCAACACCTCCTCATACTCATGTAGACACTTTCACAGCATCGAAACATGGAAGACCTTGTGAAAAGCTTTCATACTCTGAGGTAACTCCAATCGATAAGCTACTGGTCCGACCTGCTCCACAACCTTGAACGGACCCATAAACCTCGGACTTAGCTTATTCTCTGAAATGGATCTGTTAGTACCCCTCAACATAGCTGCCTTGAGATACACCAGATCTCCCTGCTCAAACTCTAGCTCATTCCGTCTCCTATCGGCGTAACTCTTCTGCCGATCCTGAGCCTCTCTCATGTTTAGTCTCAAGACACGGATCTTCTCCGTCGTCTCCTAAACAAAGTCTGCACCAAACATGCTACTCTCCCCCACTTGAGTCCAGCATAACAGTGCCCTACACGGCCTCCTATATAGAGCATCATATGGAGCCATCCCAATACTCGCCTGGTAACTGTTGTTGTATGCAAACTCAACCAGGTTAAGATGATCCGCCCAATGACCACTATAATCCAGCACACACATCCTCAACAGATCCTCTAATGTCTCAATCGTCCTCTCCGATTGCCCATCTGTCTGAGGATGACACGCTGTGCTCATATGCACCTTAGTGCCAATCTCAGCCTGAAACGCCCTCTAGAACTCTGAAGTAAATGTCGGATCCCTGTCTGACACAGTACTCGCTGGCACCCCGTGCAGCCTCACTATCTCCCGCACATACTTCTTAGCCAAAACTGCCGCTCCATCAGTCTTCTAAATGGCCAGAAAGTGTGCTGACTTGGTCAGACGATCCACGATAACCCAAATCGCATCATCAGTCCGTGACACCGGTAACCCCGTCACAAAATCCATGGTAATCATATCCCACTTCCACTCTGGAATGGGCAAACTCAGCAACATTCCACTCGGAACCTGATGCTCAGCCTTCACCAGTTGACACACGTTGCACGCTGCAACCCAGCTAGCTACATCCCTCTTCATCCCGACCAGTGATAATACCGCTTCAGGTCACGATACATCTTGGTCGCTCCCCGATGAATAGATAACATGCTCGAATGAGCCTCCCTCAGGATCTCCTGTCTCAGATCCTCGTCCTTGGGTACACAAACCCGCTCATTCACCAGTATCATCCCACTCGCTGAGACCACATACTCTGAACCGGCTGCCTTAGAAGCATCAATCAATCCCTGATCCTTCTCCTGAGCAACTCGAATCCTGCTCAACAAATCTGCCTGGTTAGCTGCCTCTGACCCCAACGGCTCCTGGGAGATCACACACAACCTCAAGGTACTGATCTCGCTCACCAGAGCCTCCATATCCCGCTCCTGATCTGAAGCAACCCTCTTCCGACTTAACGCATCTGCCACCAGATTAGCCTTACCCGGATGGTACCCAATCTCCAGGTCATAGTCTGCAACTAACTCCATGCAGCGCCTCTGTCTCTGGTTCAGCTCCGGCTGAGTGAAAAAATACTTCAGACTCTTGTGGTCTGTGAATACCTGCACCTTCCCGCCATACAGATAAGACCTCCAAATCTTAAGTGCAAAAATCACCGCAGCCAACTCCAAGTGATGGGTATGGTAATTGCACTCGTGCTTCCTTAACTGCCTCGAAGCATACGCAATAACCTTCCCCTGCTGCATCAACATACATCCCAGACCAACTCCTGAAGCAATAACTGGCTCGAGTAACGCCAAAACTGGTGTACTAGTCAGCATCTCCTTCAGCTTCCCGAAACTCTCCTCGCAAGCTGAAGACCATACAAAAAGGACATCCTTCCCCGTCAACTTCGTCGTCGACTGCACCATACTCGCAAATCCCTTGACGAACCTCCGGTAATACCCCACCAACCCAAGAAAACTCCTGATCTCAGTGGCACTCCTCGGTCTAGGCCAACCTCTAATAGCCTCTATCTTAGCCGGATCCATAGAAACTCCCTCTGCAGACACCACGTGGCTAAGAAAGCTCATCTCTCGCTGCCAGAAACTGCACTTACTCAACTTCGCATACAGCTTCTGCTCTCATAGCTTCTCCAAAACTAACCGCAAATGCACCTCATGCTCCTCAGGACTCTTCGAATACACCAGGATATCATCTATGAAGATGATGGCGAACACATCCAGACACTCCTGGAATACCCTGTTCATCAACTGCATGAACGCTGCTGGCGCATTCGTCAACCCGTACGGCAACCCTACAAACTCATAATGCCCGTACCTCGTCCGGAATGCCATCTTCCGAATATCTACCACATCAATTGGAATCTGATGGTAACCCGAAGCCAAATCAATCTTGGAGAACCAAGTAGCCCCCCGCAACTGATCCAACAACTCATCAATGCGCGACAAAGGATACCTGTTCTTCACAGTGACTCAGTTAAGCCCCCGGTAATCAATGCACAACCGGAAACTCCCATTCTTCTTCTTCACAAACAACACCGGTGCTCCCCACGGTGAAACACTAGGCCGGATGAAAACCTTCCCCAACAGATCATCCAGCTGCTTCTTCAGCTCTGCCATCTCTGCTGGAGCCGTACGGTAAGGCGCCTTGGATATCGGAGCCATCCCCAGTTCCAATTCTAAAAGGATTCGACTGCGACGGTGGCAATCCCAAAAACGACTGGAAAACCTCCTGGAAATCCCGAACAACTCGAATATCCCCAACTGCAACATCTCCAACAGTCTCTGGCATCACTATCGTCGCCAGATACGCCTCACAGCCCTTCTCAATCAACTGGTCGACCTGTATTGCTGAAATTATAAGACTCCCGAAAGTCGGTCTAACACCCTGAAACACCAACCTCCCTATCTCTCGTTCAAACACCACACGTCCACGATGACAATACAGGTGAACCATGTACCAATCCAACCAATCCATACCCAGGATGACATCGTATAGCTCCACCGGACTAATGACCAGATCTGCTGGCATCAACTCCCCCGCCACCAGAACATACACACCTTGAGCCCGCCCGAAAGTAGCCAATGACCTGCCTCCAGCAACCTTAACTACTTTCGGCTACTCTCCGGAATCGCTCCGGATCCCGCTGCCCTCCGCATACTCCGGAGTAATAAAGCTATTCGTAGCTCCAGAATCAAACAACACGTGGGACTCACAACCGCCCACAACTATGGTCCCTGCACAAATCCCATGTACTTTAAGACTCGACACTCTAGCGCAGACACACACAATTTCCAAACAAACTAAATTCAATCACCAAAAGAATTTAAAAAGAATAAGTCTGAAATTATACATGTGATCGGTCTGGTGCTAGAACCGCCCGCCTCTGCCGACGTGAAAACTGGCGGTGCCACTGCAATCTGAGCCAACGGCTGCACTGCCGCCACCGCCATCTGCTGCAGCTTCGGACACCTAGGCTTGATATGCCCCGACTCCCTGCAGTGATAGCACACCTGAGCCGCCCGATCCTCTCTCCTCTTCGGACAGTCCGCCACCTTATGGCCCATACTACCACACCTGTAGCATCCTGAACCACCCTAACCTCCCAGACTGGCTCCTGAAGTGCTCTCCCACTTCCTCTTCTGATCCTGAGCAGGCTTGCCGCCCCTGCTCGAACCAGTCTACTGCTGTAGCCTCCTCTGCTGCTCCACCGACGGACTAACCACCACAGCCTGCTCTCTGAGATCCTCTTCGACCGCAACAGCCGTCTCCACCAACTCCGCCCTCGTGGCGAACTTACTCGCCCTCCAGCGAGTCCTCAAATAAGCCCGAAGTCCCCCGAGGAACCTCCTCACCTTGGCCTGCTCGTCCTACCATCATGCACCAGGAGTCGACTGAACTCCAAATCGAACTCACTCACAGTCCGATCTCCTTGAGCTAGGTTCAGAAACCTCGACTCCATCTGGTCCACCGCCTCCTGCGGGAAATACTTGGTATTAAACTCAGCCAAGAAATCCTCCTAGACCATCTCGGCCTGTATTCGCCTGGCCTCAACACCCCTCCACCGGAGATGTGCGTCACCATCCAGATAGTGAACCGCCAGATCGACCCAGTATCCCTCTAGACACATGATAGAGCGAAAGTTACGCTCCAACCTCTGCTGCCACTCATTGGCCTCCTCAGGCTTGCCACCACCCGAGAAAAACCCAGTGCCAATCCTCTGCATCTGGTCCATCATCCTTAGGTAGGATGGAAGCTCCTCCGCAACTGCCACACCCGGCTGCATACCAGCCACTCCCGGCTGAACCCCAGCCACTACTGGCTGCACACCAGCCCCACCTGGCTGAACTCTCGGAGCCTGACCTGGAGCCGGCACTCCACCTGGTAACCGCTCCAGAATCAATTGCGACAAACCCGCCTAGCGATCATCTCGGTCCTAGGCCCTACCTGTGGGAGCACCCCCACCTGGGCCCCCCGCACCACCAGCTACATCGGGACCCACACTAGTCCCACCAGCCCTCACATTGGCACTCGTGGCAGTCTCACCCACACACCCCTCCTGAAACGCCTACAAGTCCGCCACCTGCTCATGTGTGGTCTCCTGGGCCACATTCACGGCATCTGACTCACTCTGCAGTCCTTGCCCACGCCCACCACGACCACCTTGGCCTCCACGGCCCCCACGACCTCTTCATCTAGCACCTCTAGCCATCACTCTACACTAACCAGCACATTACTAAGTACTAGAAAAACAGACAGTCAAATAACACATACCGAGGAATCTCATTGAAGGCTCGGAAGAGATAATCTAGGACTCCATACCCACATAGCAGCCAATCAACTATTTACACAATCAGTCAATCAATCACCCGCCCAAGAGCCATAAGGGCTCTGATACCAAAATGAAACGATCCGACCCAAAAATTTAAAATTTTCCCTTTATTATTATCATCACAGATAATAATCCTCAATTGGACCAACACAAGCAACGCGGAAACAATTAAAATCAACAATAACAACCAAATCAATAAATCCTATACTTTATTAATTCCCTAACCGTTTTGTTCAATAAAACAATATTCAATTCAATCAAATTCCAGAATAATCCAATGACAACAATTTCAAAATCTACTAGCAACCTAGCAATTCTAACGCTACAACCACTCAGACGAGACATTAGATCATCTTCTCTTCTTGGCCATGATTCCACGATCACATTTTCTCTTTACCTGCAACACATGGCAAAAAGAGTTGCATGAGTATTATCACAAATACTCAGCGACGCGGTCATCCCGTCTACCGGTTAAATATATACAGACATAAACAAGAGATACAATACCAGGATGAGCATACAATCAAGCATACATGAAACAACCAATCACAAACCAGTACTGAAGTACTGTGTCGATCGATACACCCACTAGGTGTCGATCGACAGACTGTCCCGTGTCGATCGACACAACCACTAGGTGTCGATCGACATACAGCCCCGTGTCGATCGACACACCACCCTGGTGTCGATCGACACGACATCGCAGAATCCAGGAAACAAGCCTATCCTCTCATGGCTTGAATCCATCACGATATGTCGAATCTCCTGCACAAATCCATGCACCAATACACAGAATCCAATCCAACAACACAACAATCGCATTCCATCTATTCTCATGTCTATATGAACCTACGGTCACGCACTCACCTCTATTTCGGATTGAAAGGATGAAGAACGAGCAAAAAACACAACGAACAGCTCCTGATTTCGTCCTTCCCAGAACTGAAATCCACATAGCAACGATCTCCCTTGCGATCAAACACCCTCTGAAGCTCAATCCTCCTCAAGAACACTCAAAAATCACCCAACACTTCTGATTTCGGACTTTTCTCTCAAAAGTCTATGTTTTCTTCTGATTACGGCCAAAAGACAACCCACACGCGTCTGATACAGCCTTATATACGGACCCTAAGGTTCCCTAAACCGCCCCACCAAACCGGGCAATTAAACCGAACCTGTCGGTCTAATTCTAACTCGTGTCAATCGACACACACCACTTGTGTCGATCGACACACCACCAGGAATCCGACTTCTCACAAGTCAAAACACCTGTGTCGATCGACATATACACCTCTGTCGATCGACACACCCAACCAAAATCCACTTTTTTGTTCACGGGCTTTACAATTCTCCCCCATTAACACGGATTCGACCTCGAATCACGCGACTCCATCTCACTAAGGCTAATACTTCCGCCTAAAACCCGACCAGATTCTCCCGGTAACATCAACGATACAACGTCCCATGGTCCGGATTAGGGCTGCCCGATTGGTCACCCAACAATCAAACAAGAACATGCACGACCAACCGTTGACCCTAAATTGAACCAAATGATCGCACAACAATCAAACAAGAACAAACAACGACGCTACATATGCTACCAGGGTTGTCCGAATGAAGTTCTAAACGTAAGCAAAAACCCTAGACTCGACATCCACCACACACTTCTGGCCCTTGGCCAGCACCACTCGTGATCACACCTGATCCCCGAGCTCTACTAGGATCACACAGGCCCCATTGCACCGTCTCACCACGGCTGCAATCCTGACCCCAACCCGGTCAGCACCACCTGAGATCCACTCCCGAACCCTGAAGTTCATCCAGTCTCATACTCACGACCACGCTCAGATGATACTGCTCAAATCTCATACTCATAAGTCATATACATATACACCACACCTACTCGTAGGATCGTCACCCCTTGAGATACGTATGCAGGGAACCCACTATCCCCTGGAGAGAACCACCATCCCTCAAAGTATATGTAGGGAACCCACCCGTCCCCTAGAGAGAACCACCAACTCTCGAGTATATGCAGGGAACCCACTATCCCCTGGAGAGAACCACCATCCCTTAAGTATGCAGGAAACCCACCCGTCCCCTGGAGCAATACTCTGAACGCGCATCATAAGCACCTGTCGACAGGAATCACCTCCGTGGCTCCATCATGACATCCCCCACTCGGAATATCATCACATCCATAATCATCCGAAACAACCCCCACTAGGTGTTTCCACTAGAGTCCCTAGAATAGACAAGTTCTAACCACCATAAAACCTCTATTCTTGACTCTCCCTAGGAATAGACAAGTTCTAACTCGCATAGAGCTTCCATTTCTAGCCACTCCTAGAACATGAAAAAGCTCATTTCTAGCCACTCCTAGAACATGAAAAAGCTCTAAGACTCATCAAACTTCTATTCCTAGCCATCACATGACCCCACCAGTCATAACATATAAGAACTCCCATCTTATAAAACACATTTATTAAGGCAAACTCATCTTATTAAATCTCCAAATGTATATTCGTTACAACAACAAACGAAATACATAACAACAACATAGCAACATGCCAATACAGACTCTGAAAACCAGAAAGACACTCAAGCCACCGCTTGCTTCTCGAACCACTTCGAGAACTTCCTCTTCATCGACGCTTCTGGTTCCCAAGTCTTCTCCTCAATACCGTCACAGTCCCACATGACTCTCACCAACGGTATACTCTTCCGATGCAGCACCTTGACTCTCCTCTCGAGAATCCTCATAGGTCTCGCCGCCAACGTCATGTTAAGCTGAAGATCCTCCGAGATCCTAGCCAACACCTCCTCATACTCATGTAGACACTTTCACAGCATCGAAACATGGAAGACCTTGTGAAAAGCTTTCATACTCTGAGGTAACTCCAATCGATAAGCTACTGGTCCGACCTGCTCCACAACCTTGAACGGACCCATAAACCTCGGACTTAGCTTATTCTCTGAAATGGATCTGTTAGTACCCCTCAACATAGCTGCCTTGAGATACACCAGATCTCCCTGCTCAAACTCTAGCTCATTCCGTCTCCTATCGGCGTAACTCTTCTGCCGATCCTGAGCCTCTCTCATGTTTAGTCTCAAGACACGGATCTTCTCCGTCGTCTCCTAAACAAAGTCTGCACCAAACATGCTACTCTCCCCCACTTGAGTCCAGCATAACAGTGCCCTACACGGCCTCCTATATAGAGCATCATATGGAGCCATCCCAATACTCGCCTGGTAACTGTTGTTGTATGCAAACTCAACCAGGTTAAGATGATCCGCCCAATGACCACTATAATCCAGCACACACATCCTCAACAGATCCTCTAATGTCTCAATCGTCCTCTCCGATTGCCCATCTGTCTGAGGATGACACGCTGTGCTCATATGCACCTTAGTGCCAATCTCAGCCTGAAACGCCCTCTAGAACTCTGAAGTAAATGTCGGATCCCTGTCTAACACAGTACTCGCTGGCACCCCGTGCAGCCTCACTATCTCCCGCACATACTTCTTAGCCAAAACTGCCGCTCCATCAGTCTTCTAAATGGCCAGAAAGTGTGCTGACTTGGTCAGACGATCCACGATAACCCAAATCGCATCATCAGTCCGTGACACCGGTAACCCCGTCACAAAATCCATGGTAATCATATCCCACTTCCACTCTGGAATGGGCAAACTCAGCAACATTCCACTCGGAACCTGATGCTCAGCCTTCACCAGTTGACACACGTTGCACGCTGCAACCCAGCTAGCTACATCCCTCTTCATCCCGACCAGTGATAATACCGCTTCAGGTCACGATACATCTTGGTCGCTCCCCGATGAATAGATAACATGCTCGAATGAGCCTCCCTCAGGATCTCCTGTCTCAGATCCTCGTCCTTGGGTACACAAACCCGCTCATTCACCAGTATCATCCCACTCGCTGAGACCACATACTCTGAACCGGCTGCCTTAGAAGCATCAATCAATCCCTGATCCTTCTCCTGAGCAACTCGAATCCTGCTCAACAAATCTGCCTGGTTAGCTGCCTCTGACCCCAACGGCTCCTGGGAGATCACACACAACCTCAAGGTACTGATCTCGCTCACCAGAGCCTCCATATCCCGCTCCTGATCTGAAGCAACCCTCTTCCGACTTAACGCATCTGCCACCAGATTAGCCTTACCCGGATGGTACCCAATCTCCAGGTCATAGTCTGCAACTAACTCCATGCAGCGCCTCTGTCTCTGGTTCAGCTCCGGCTGAGTGAAAAAATACTTCAGACTCTTGTGGTCTGTGAATACCTGCACCTTCCCGCCATACAGATAAGACCTCCAAATCTTAAGTGCAAAAATCACCGCAGCCAACTCCAAGTGATGGGTATGGTAATTGCACTCGTGCTTCCTTAACTGCCTCGAAGCATACGCAATAACCTTCCCCTGCTGCATCAACATACATCCCAGACCAACTCCTGAAGCATCTGTATACACCACATAAGGCTCAGCTGGCTCGGGTAACGCCAAAACTGGTGTACTAGTCAGCATCTTCTTCAGCTTCCCGAAACTCTCCTCGCAAGCTGAAGACCATACAAAAAGGACATCCTTCCCCGTCAACTTTGTCATCGACTGCACCATACTCGCAAATCCCTTGACGAACCTCCGGTAATACCCCACCAACCCAAGAAAACTCCTGATCTCAGTGGCACTCCTCGGTCTAGGCCAACCTCTAATAGCCTCTATCTTAGCTGGATCCACAGAAACTCCCTCTGCAGACACCACGTGGCTAAGAAAGCTCATCTCTCGCTGCCAGAAACTGCACTTACTCAACTTCGCATACAGCTTCTGCTCTCATAGCTTCTCCAAAACTAACCGCAAATGCACCTTATGCTCCTCAGGACTCTTCGAATACACCAGGATATCATCTATGAAGATGATCGCGAACACATCCAGACACTCCTGGAATACCCTGTTCATCAACTGCATGAACGCTGCTGGCGCATTCGTCAACCCGTACGGCAACCCTACAAACTCATAATGCCCGTACCTCATCCGGAATGCCATCTTCCGAATATCTACCACATCAATTGGAATCTGATGGTAACCCGAAGCCAAATCAATCTTGGAGAACCAAGTAGCCCCCCGCAACTAATCCAACAACTCATCAATGCGCGACAGAGGATACCTGTTCTTCACAGTGACTCAGTTAAGCCCCCGGTAATCAATGCACAACCGGAAACTCCCATTCTTCTTCTTCACAAACAACACCGGTGCTCCCCACGGTGAAACACTAGGCCGGATGAAAACCTTCCCCAACAGATCATCCAGCTGCTTCTTCAGCTCTGCCATCTCTGCTGGAGCCGTACGGTAAGGCGCCTTGGATATCGGAGCCATCCCCAGTTCCAATTCTAAAAGGATCCGACTGCGACGGTGGCAATCCCAAAAACGACTGGAAAACCTCCTGGAAATCTCGAACAACTCGAATATCCCCAACTGCAACATCTCCAACAGTCTCTGGCATCACTATCGTCGCCAGATACGCCTCACAGCCCTTCTCAATCAACTGGTCGACCTGTATTGCTGAAATTATAAGACTCCCGAAAGTCGGTCTAACACCCTGAAACACCAACCTCCTTATCTCTCGTTCAAACACCACACGTCCACGATGACAATACAGGTGAACCATGTATTGATCCAACCAATCCATACCCAGGATGACATCGTATAGCTCCACCAGACTAATGACCAGATCTGCTGGCATCAACTCCCCCGCCACCAGAACATCCACACCTTGAGCCCGCCCGAAAGTAGCCAATGACCTGCCTCCAGCAACCTTAACTACTTTCGGCTACTCTCCGGAATCGTTCCGGATCCCGCTGCCCTCCGCATACTCCGGAGTAATAAAGCTATTTGTAGCTCCAGAATCAAACAACACGTGGGACTCACAACCGCCCACAACTATGGTCCCTGCACAAATCCCATGTACTTTAAGACTCGACACTCTAGCGCAGACACACACAATTTCCAAACAAACTAAATTCAATCACCAAAAGAATTTAAAAAGAATAAGTCTGAAATTATACATGTGATCGGTCTGGTGCTAGAACCGCCCGCCTCTGCCGACGTGAAAACTGGCGGTGCCGCTGCAATCTGAGCCAACGGCTGGACTGCCAACGGCTGCACTGCCGCCACCGCCATCTGCTGCAGCTTCGGACACCTAGGCTTGATATGCCCCGACTCCCTGCAGTGATAGCACACCTGAGCCGCCCGATCCTCTCTCCTCTTCGGACAGTCCGCCACCTTATGGCCCATACTACCACACCCGTAGCATCCTGAACCACCCTAACCTCCCTGACTGGCTCCTGAAGTGCTCTCCCACTTCCTCTTCTGATCCTGAGCAGGCTTGCCGCCCCTGCTCGAACCAGTCTACTGCTGTAGCCTCCTCTGCTGCTCCACCAACGGACTAACCACCACAGCCTGCTCTTTGAGATCCTCCTCGACCGCAACAGCCGTCTCCACCAACTCCGCCCTCGTGGCGAACTTACTCGCCCTCCAGCGAGTCCTCAAATAAGCCCGAAGTCCCCCGAGGAACCTCCTCACCTTGGCCTGCTCGTCCTACCATCATGCACCAGGAGTCGACTGAACTCCAAATCGAACTCCCTCACAGTCCGATCTCCCTGAGCTAGGTTCAGAAACCTCGACTCCATCTGGTCCACCGCCTCCTGCGGGAAATACTTGGTATTAAACTCAGCCAAGAAATCCTCCCAGCCCATCTTGGCCTATATTCTCCTGGCCTCAACACCCCTCCACCGGAGATGTGCGTCACCATCCAGATAGTGAACCGCCAGATCGACCCAGTATCCCTCTGGACACATGATAGAGCGAAAGTTACGCTCCAACCTCTGCTGCCACTCATTGGCCTCCTCAGGCTTGCCACCACCCGAGAAAAACCCAGTGCCAATCCTCTGCATCTGGTCCATCATCCTTAGGTAGGATGGAAGCTCCTCCGCAACTGCCACACCCGGCTGCATACCAGCCACTCCCGGCTGAACCCCAGCCACTACTGGCTGCACACCAGCCCCACCTGGCTGAACTCTCGGAGCCTGACCTGGAGCCGGCACTCCACCTGGTAACCGCTCCAGAATCAATTGCGACAAACCCGCCTAGCGATCATCTCGAACCTGGGCCCTACCTGTGGGAGCACCCCCACCTGGGCCCCCCGCACCACCAGCTACATCGGGACCCACACTAGTCCCACCAGCCCTCACATTGGCACTCGTGGCAGTCTCACCCACACACCCCTCCGGAAACGCCTACAAGTCCGCCACCTGCTCATGTGTGGTCTCCTGGGCCACATTCACGGCATCTGACTCACTCTGCAGTCCTCGCCCACGCCCACCACGACCACCTTGGCCTCCACGGCCCCCACGACCTCTTCCTCTAGCACCTCTAGTCATCACTCTACACTAACCAGCACATTACTAAGTACTAGAAAAACAGACAGTCAAATAACACATACCGAGGAATCTCATTGAAAGCTCGGAAGAGATAATCTAGGACTCCATACCCACACAGCAGCCAATCAACTATTTACACAATCAGTCAATCAATCACCCGCCCCAGAGCCATAAGGGCTCTGATACCAAAATGAAACGATCCGACCCAAAAATTTAAAATTTTCCCTTTATTATTATCATCACAGATAATAATCCTCAATTGGACCAACACAAGTAACGCGGAAACAATTAAAATCAACAATAACAACCAAATCAATAAATCCTATACTTTATTAATTCCCTAACCGTTTAGTTCAATAAAACAATATTCAATTCAATCAAATTCCAGAATAATCCAATGACAACAAGTTCAAAATCTACTAGCAACCTAGCAATTCTAACGCTACAACCACTCAGACGAGACATTAGATCATCTTCTCTTCCTGGCCATGATTCCACGATCACATTTTCTCTTTACCTGCAACACATGGCAAAAAGAGTTGCATGAGTATTATCACAAATACTCAGCAACGCGGTCATCCCGTCTACCGGTTAAATATATACAGACATAAACAAGAGATACAATACCAGGATGAGCATGCAATCAAGCATACATGAAACAACCAATCACAAACCAGTACTGAAGTACTGTGTCGATCGACACACCCACTAGGTGTCGATCGACAGACTGTCCCGTGTCGATCGACACAACCACTAGGTGTCGATCGACATACAGCCCCGTGTCGATCGACACACCACCCTAGTGTCGATCGACACGACATCGCAGAATCCAGGAAACGAGCCTATCCTATCATGGCTCGAATCCATCGCGATATGTCGAATCTCCTGCACAAATCCAAGCACCAATACACAGAATCCAATCCAACAACACAACAATCGCATTCCATCTATTCCTCATGTCTATATGAACTTACGGTCACGCACTCACGTCGATTTCAGATTAAAAGGATGAAGAACGAGCGAAGAACACAACGAACAGCCCCTGATTTCGTCCTTCCCAGAACCGAAATCCACCCAGCAATGATCTCCCTTGCGATCTAACACCCTCTCAAGCTCAATCCTTCTCAAGAACACTCAAAAATCACCCAACACTTCTGATTTCAGACTTTTCTCTCAAAACTCTATGTTTTCTTCTGATTACGGCCAAAAGAGAACCCAAACGCGTCTGATACAGCCTTATATATGAACCCTAAGGTTCCCTAAACCGCCCCACCAAACCGGGCAATTAAACCGAACCTGTCGGTCCAATTCCAACTCGTGTTGATCGACACACACCACCTGTGTCGATCGACACACCACCAGGAATCCGACTTCTCACAAGTCAAAATACCCATGTCGATCGACATATACACTTCTGTCGATAGACACACCCAACCAAAATCCACTTTTTGGTTCACGGGCGTTTACATTTTCCCTGCAAATATTCTCTTGTTAGAAAATCAGGTACATAATTATTTTCACCTTTAATGTATTAAATATCAAAATAAAAAACAGAGAGAATAGCTTGCCATCTGGCAAAAATTTGTTTTGATACTAAATTTTTAACATCTTTTTTTTAAGATTTCTTTTGCTGACTTATAGTCAACACGAAGTAAGAATTTTTTATTGATTAAATCATCTTGGAATTTGGATATGCAATTGACGATAGAAAGAACATCCTTTTTGACACTTGAATAATTTTTTTTGTGGTCCTAACCAAACTCCAGAATGAAAGCGAACAATTGACACTGGACTTGATTCGGATAATTTTTGTTTTAAGATTCCTCCGAATCCAATTTCGGAAGCTTCTGTTTCCACTATCATATTTGCTTCAGGGTTTGGTATTGTTAGACAAGGAAGTGATTTAACCTTTTCTTTTACTTGTTTTACTAGTTGCGTATGTTGAGTACTCCAAGGTTTGAGATTTTTTTGAAGTCGTTGAAATAAAGGTTGGATAGTTTTTCGAAGATTTGGTAATAAGTCGGAAACATAGTTTAGACATCCTAAAATTTTGAAGTTGTGTTTTGTCCCGTAATTCATCGGGTAATTTGGTTGCAAATTCGATAGATCTTGATATAGGGGTAATGGTTCCTTGATAAATGTTGTGTCCTAAAAATCGAATTTTAGTTTGGAATAATGACATTTTTTTAGCTGATACCACTAATAAATATTTTTTAACTATGTTTGAAAATGTGTTGAGATGACTAAAATGTTGGTGTATTGATGTTGAATAGACAAGTACATCATCAATATAGACTATTGTGAATTTTGAATAATTATTGAAGATATCATTCATAATATGTTGAAATTCAAATGGTGCTTTTTTAAGACCAAAGGGCATTGCATTCCATTTGTAATGTCCAAATGGGATTGTAAATGCTGTTTTATACTTATCGGTTTCGGCAACTTGAATTTGCCAAAATCTGCTTTTCATATCAAATTTTAAATATACTTTTGCGTTGTATTAGCGTTTTAATAAATCTCGTTTATTCGGTATCGAATAGCGAATCCATTGTAAAACATCATTAAGAGGTTTATAATTAATTAAGAATCGTGGTACTCCACGTTCTTTTTCTGCTTGATTATTAACATAGAAGGTCGAACAGCTCCAAGGGGATTTGGATGGCCTTATTAATTTTTTGCTTAGTAATTCATTTATTTCTTTTTTACAATGTTCTAGTAACTCTTTGTTCATTTGAATAGGCCGTGTCTTGGTTGGTATATTTTTTCACTAAATTCTTTTATATATGGGAGTTCAACAGTATGCTGTTTTCGTTCCCAAAATGCATTTGGTAGATCAGAGCATATTTGATCTAGCAGATCATTTTCTATAGATTTTATTTTATCTAGTATATATGTTGTTTGAAGTTGTTCTTCTATTTTTTTTATAGGTTATTTCTTCTTGTAAATGTTGAATATGACTTTGTTTTCCTTTAATTAAATTGATCGTTTTTTGAATAGTATTTTGTTGAAAATTAAGAATTTTTTTAGTCTTCATTGGAGATAAGAATTTGAATAATAATTTTAGTTGTTATACCTATTTCTGTTACCTTAACAGGGTATATTTGTGTAAAGAATGGGGTTCCTAATATTACTTCTTGTGTTTAGTTTTTAACTAAAATAAATTGATTTTTAAAACAGTATCCTTGATTACATATTTTTGCACATGGTAGTTTATATTGTACTTTCAGATTACTACCATTAGCACCACTTAATCTTTTAGTAGTTTTTTCATAATATTTTGTTGGTATGACTCCTTCACGGATGCAATTGTAATCTGCTCCGGTATCCATTAATGCAATTATATTTATTTTAAAATCATGGCTTATATGTAGAGTAATATTTGTATACCATTTTTGATAATTAATTTTATTGATTATCTGAATATAGTCTTCATTATCATGTTGTTCTATTTCATTATTAATTTCTATATTCAGATTACTAGTTGAAGCTTGAGAATTATTTTTTGATTTGATTAAGGATAATCGTGCATCTATTTGTAATTGCATAAGCCCCTGTTGATTAATAGAGAATTGGAGATCTTTAATTTGTGATTTTATTTGCTTAATTTCATTTTGCAATTCGCCTGTAGGGACGTGTTTAAATAAATTTTGTGTTGGATATTTTTCAAATATTTTATTAAGACTAAATGGTTGTGGTGAAGATAATTGGCTTTTTTGACTTATTAGATCTTTTAATTTTAAGAAATATTCTTTTTTAATTTTTGGATCATCAATTTTGTCTGTTATATCTAATAGGAATTTCTTATCATTATCATTTGTAATTACATTAATTATCTTACAATTGCATAGGTTATCGGATAATTCTTGTGATTCGTCGGAAGAATCACTTGAATTTTTTATTTCGTTTATACCACTTAAAGTCTCCTAAGATTGGACATCTTAAGTTGGTTAAAACTATTTTTTTACTTTATAATTCTTCGGCTGGGTTGCCGATAAAATGCATCATTATGGTGTGGATTTGATATGGCGCCAAAATTTGATATGCTCAAATTTGCCCTGAGCTACTCTCTCAAATTAAGAGATCGATGTAGTACTTAGGGGTTGAATCCACAAAGAATCAAATCACACAATCAACTAATGAATTCAAATTTTGCTAAGTAAAAGTGTATGAATGAAGTAAAAACAAAAAGTAAACAAGTGAGAGATGATAAAGTTTCAAGTCATCAATTGGACAAGGAGTTAGGCAGTGGGTTGTTCGCAGGAATGATTCGAAATTGATTCGTGTCGATCGACACAGGTATCCGTGTCGATCGACACAGAGATAAAAACGGTTAGGATTTGTTAAGTGCAGTTCTAGAACTCAAACACGAATGTAAAACCAATCAACTTTCGTTGCAGAGATTATCTATGACTAAATCCCTAAATTCCAAATTTCTTTGCGAACTTAGTGAATAAAGACAAGCATTAAATTCAGGTTCGATTGTTCACAAAATTACTAAGTCAAATGTCTTTGCGAATAGATAATTTTGCTCATCTAAGATTATATCAGGTTGTTAATAATACTTTCGCATCTATTAAAGCAACCTAGGATATCCAATTTCAGTTGATCAATCCTAAGATCAGAGTTAAATCAATCTAGATGAAGAACATAAAGATAAATCCTAACAGGGTTTCAATCCTATCAATTTCTCATCAAACCCTAGAACTTCCCAAAACCTAACAAGCAAACTACTCAGACATAAATGATGAAATCATAATGAATGAAATAAATTGCATTAAAAAAATAGAGTTAGAGATACAAAAGGGTTTTGAAATCTCTGAAAGTCTGAAGCTCCCCAAATCTCCTTCTCTAAGTCTCAATAGAAAACAAGATAAAAAAAATAAAATCCTAAATAAAAACTATATATAAGGTTTAAAATTCGGACTGGGCTTTTCAGGAAACTTCTGGGCTTTTCAGGAAACTTCTGGGCTTCATGGGCCCAAGAGGAAATTCTTCAATCTTCTCGTCATATATGTCCATGTCGATCTACACACATGACCGTGTCGATCGACACGGTCATGTAAAATCGACTTTGACTTGATCACTTTAGCTCTTCTTTCCTCGATGCTCCAAAATGCTCCGAAAGCTTCCATTAAGCTCCAATCGTCCTCTAACCTGTAAACACTCTAAAAGACTCGAAAAATACCAAAAAGACTCTATAAAAAGGGCTTATATCATGGTCGAAAACGGGTAAAAACCATGATATATCAACTCCCCCAGACTTAGCATTTGCTTGCCCTTAAGCAAAACATACACTTAGAATGTGAAAGAGGTTTGAAAATGCAGAAACTTACCTTCCTTTGGAGTACTGAACCGTCCTTTTCAACTAGTAAATCCACATGATGCCAAGCCAACTCAAAATCAGACCACTATGTACTTCTCCATAGACATTCGCTGCCTCCCAAATTCATCCACGACTTATCAACATTACCCACTAGTCCTCATTGCTGGGTCTCGTCCCAGATCTCGATGCCAAGAACCTTCTAGACTCATTTCCATACTATACCATGATAAGTGAATCTTATACAACTTCTGGTAATCTTTCTCTCCCCCAGACTTATTCGATTCAGAAACTCAAAAACAATGTTTTCACTACTGTTGTTCCTTGTGAGGAGACAGGGTCGTGAGATCGCTCGTCCTCAACATCCGTTCTAAGGGACTCAGACTGCTGTTTTTGAGTTCCAGGTGATCATTTCTTAAGTATTGACTCACGGGAATTTTTGTCCTCGTCTAATGCTTAAGAACTATCATATCACCCTAATCATATATAATATTTATTTATTTATTTATTTATTTTTTTTTAGAACAAGGGAGAGGAGTACCATTATTTTCAACAGATATTGTACTTGTCAGGTATGAATAGGGAGTCAAGCTCTATGAACAATCAATCACCGAGGAGACCGCATAATTAGCTCGAACCCGGGGTGGAAGCAATAGACGTTTCTAGTTAATTGGTCAGCCTTAGGATTTCCCATTAGTCTGATTCTCAAGTTGATCCTGGAAAAATGGTCACACAACTGAAATAGACAATCCAATAAACCAAAGAAAAGATCATTGTTTCCAACTGACTATTTTGACTCAATAAAATATTTTTG
Source organism: Arabis hirsuta (assembly GCA_964056655.1). Lineage (NCBI taxonomy): Eukaryota > Viridiplantae > Streptophyta > Magnoliopsida > Brassicales > Brassicaceae > Arabis > Arabis hirsuta. The sequence goes on from OZ053299.1 coordinate 18,261,712, forward strand.
ACTGACTCTCAAAAACAAACACAAAGTTAGTAACTACCTCCCCCAAACTTAAACAACACTGTCCCTAGTGTTATCAAGCCTGAAGTTGGTGAAAGAACAGAAAAGAAAAAGGAAACATCAATTGAAAAGAACGAGAACTTACCTATCGCAGGGTATGTCGATTGACATGAGTAGGTGTGTCGATCGACACACTGATGTTTGTTTCCTCGTCTCGTTTTTTTTTTTTTTATTTCGTTTTTTTTTTGAATGTCTGAAACACTTAAAATAAAAAGTTAGTAAAACAAAACAAAAAATTCAAACTAATTTACACTTACCAGTGGGTTGCCTCCCACTAAGCGTTTGTTTTCAGTCATTAGCTGGACTGTGTCGGGACGCAGACTCCTGGTGGATCGGTGAAAGGAAAAACACCGGGAAACAGCTTCATGGTGTTGTGCAGCATCTCTTGAACCACTACCTCTCCTTTCTCTCTCAACTCTGTAGTAAGGATGATTCTGAACTTGGAGAAAGGTTTGGAAGTCTTCTTGCGCTTCTCTTTGGGTGCAGCCAAGTCTCCATCAGATCGCGAAAATGGTGGAGTCGAAGGTGGGGCACATGGGATCTCCTTCGTGTCAGCTCCAAGGTCTGAACTCCGCTCTCCTCCATTTGTAACGGTCAAACAAGAATTCTCCTTAAACCGAATTGCGGGGTAGAAGACATTCTTGTTGATTTTGGAGAAGGAGATTCTCTTATTGGGAAAATCCATAATTGCACCCACAATAGCAAGGAATGATGACCCAAGAATCAATGGTCTCTCCCTGTCATTCTTCGTCTCCATAATCTGAAAATCCACCGGAACCAGACAATCTCCTACTTGAAGCATCAAGTTAGGAATGAACCCTTTCGAGACTGTTGAAGAAAAGTTAGCCAGATCGAGAGACATCTTCGAAGGTTGCAAATCCTTAATCCCTAGCTTCATTGCAACAGACTGAGACATGACATTCACATTAGCTCCAGTGTCACAAAGAGAATTTTTGAATTCCATACCTTTGATTGAGCAAGGAACAATGAACATCTTTGGATTCATTATCTTTTGCAACATCCTCAGCTGTGGTTGAGGATGCCCCCCTTTCTCCTCGGGTGATTGGACGCTGATAGCTCGTGGAAATGGGATCTTGGGCTTGTAGATCCTTTCTTTTGCTTTGACTGAAGGTTCCGAAGTGGTTATTCTCGTCTGGGACCCGTGTCAATCGACACTGTCCTTGTGTCGATCGACATGAGTTTTCAGCATCGAGGATGCCATGTTGACCCCTGTGTCGACCTTGGTGGAAAAATCACCGATCGCGTAAACTGTAGAATCAAGATTTTCGACCTGTGTCGATCGACACAAGCCTTCCGTGTCGATCGACACGGTGTCTGAAACACCAATCTCATCTCCTTCAACCTCCTCTTCACTCCCCACAGTGATGGCATTGATGTGTAGTCTTGGGTTTGTTTCCATCTTGGCTTGGAGAAATCCCTCTTGCCTTCTAACATTCTCCGCGGCTTGAGCAACTTGGATATCTAGCTTCTTCACATGGAGATTTAGGGCCTCGATTTTACCATTCAGATCAGAGTACATTGCATCCATCTTCCCATTGAAGCTTACTGTCATCTTCTGTTGACCTTCCAAGATCTGCTCTAGCATAGATTTCATCTCACTATCTGAAGATTGAGCAGGAGGTGTCTGGTAAGAAGACGAACCATAATTCCTTTGGTAGTTGCTCTGGAAAGGCTTCTGATACCCTTGTTGATTACCAAACCTCTGACCCTGATAACCAGCTCCATTGATGTAGTTAACATCCTTTTCTTCCTGTGTCGATCGACACACTCCTTCCGTGTCGATCGACACGGGGTCTGGAATGAAGGTCTCTATCTCTCGAGCAAACTGAACTGACTTCTTCCCCACTAGAAGGTTGTGTACCGAATCCAGCGTAGCCTTAACCTCGGCGATCTGGCTTCCATCCATGTTACCACCCAGCTTCTTCCTCTCAAAGTCTGCATTTTTGGTACTGTTGCTGGAAGCCAAGTATCGATGAGAATCAGTGCATCTTCCGGATACCTGGTGTTGAAGTTCCCATTGCTAGCTGAATCGAGGGCCATCTGATACCTCCCGTCAATCCCTCTGAAGAAAATGCCCAGCAGCTGAACATCACTAAACCCGTGATGAGGACAATCTCTCTGGTAAGACTTGAATCGCATCCAAGAATCCTTGAATGCTTCAGTCGATCCCTGTTTGAAAGTAGAGATCTTGTTCCTCAAATCCTCAGACCTTGCCTCATCGAAGAAGTTGTTGAGGAAGGCATTCTTGGTGTCCTCCCATGTAGTCAGCGATCCAGGCTCCAGCTGCTTCAACAAGTAGGTTGCTTCTCCACTGAGAGAGTATGGGAATAGCTTGCAGTAGAGGTAGTCACTAGAGACTCCATTTGCCTTGATGCTGGATGCTAGGTCCTTGAACCTCTCAATGTGGTCCATGGGATGCTCAGATGATAGACCGTGGAAGGGGTGCTGAGCTACAAGAGAGAAATAGGCAAGCTTTAGCTCAAAATCGTTTCTCTGGAAAGCAGGAGGGCGAATCGCTGCCCTGTTGGCGTAGAACTCGTCAGGTCTGTTGTACTCTTCCAGAGTACACCCACGCCCAGCTGGCTCATGGCGCTGTACAGCATGCTGCTCCTCCAAAATCACAGCCCCATTCTCATCCAACCTCTGACCCTGAGCATTACGTCTACGACCCTCAGAGTCCTGAAAAAACCCATCGTCACCTCTGATAAGGATCATTGGATTCATATTGGCTGTCCTTGTCGCTGCTCTGTTGGCTCGTTCTAACCTCAAAATCTCTGGATTGAGATCAAGTAGCTCTTTGTTCTAGTTGCTTCTGGTAACGCGCTGATGCATAAACCTGAAACACACAAAACAAAAAGAAAAGAAAAAGTAAGTAAAATAAACAAAAATAAAAACTTAGACAAAGTTCTAATAACACAAATCGATTGGTTAGATTGAATCCCCGACAACGGCGCCAAAATTTGATATGCTCAAATTTGCCCTGAGCTATTCTCTCAAATTAAGAGATCGATGTAGTACTTAGGGGTCGAATCCACAGGGAATCAAATCACACAATCAACTAATGAATTCAAATTTTGCTAAGTAAAAGTGTATGAATGAAGTAAAAACAAAAAGTAAACAAGTGAGAGATGATAAAGTTTCAAGTAATCAATTGGACAAGGAGTTAGGCAGTGGGTTGTTCGCAGGAATGATTCGAAATTGATTCGTGTCGATCGACACAGAGATAAAAACGGTTAGGATTTGTTAAGTGCAGTTCTAGAACTCAAACACGAATGTAAAACCAATCAACTTTCGTTGTAGAGATTATCTATGACTAAATCCCTAAATTCCAAATTTCTTTGCGAACTTAGTGAATAAAGACAAGCATTAAATTCAGGTTCGATTGTTCACAAAATTACTAAGCCAAATGTCTTTGCGAATAGATAATTTTGCTCATCTAAGATTATATCAGGTTGTTAATAATACTTTCGCATCTATTAAAGCAACCTAGGATATCCAATTTCAGTTGATCAATCCTAAGATCAGAGTTAAATCAATCTAGATGAAGAACATAAAGATAAATCCTAATAGGGTTTCAATCCTATCAATTTCTCATCAAACCCTAGAACTTCCCAAAACCTAACAAGCAAACTACTCAGACATAAATGATGAAATCATAATGAATGAAATAAATTGCATTAAAAAGATAGAGTTAGAGATACAAAAGGGTTTTGAAATCTCTGAAAGTCTGATGCTCCCCAAATCTCCTTCTCTAAGTCTCAATAGAAAACAAGATAAAAAAAATAAAATCCTAAATAAAAACTATATATAAGGTTTAAAATTCGGACTGGGCTTTTTAGGAAACTTCTGGGCTTCATGGGCCCAAGAGGAAATTCTTCAATCTTCTCGTCATATATGTCCATGTCGATCGACACACATGACCGTGTCGATCGACACGGTCATGTAAAATCGACTTTGACTTGATCACTTTAGCTCTTCTTTCCTCGATGCTCCAAAATGCTCCAAAAGCTTCCATTAAGCTCCAATCGTCCTCTAACCTGCAAAGACTCTAAAAGACTCGAAAAATACCAAAAAGACTCTATAAAAAGGACTTATATCATGGTCGAAAACGGGTAAAAACCATGATATATCACATAGGGATTGATGGAATGCGTTTGCTTGGTCTTTCGAGTGTTTGTGGTGGGAATTTTGCAGGTGACTTGACGAATCGCGACAGATTCGAGCCACGAGAGGATAGGCTCGTTTCTGGGTTGTCGTGTCGATCGACACCAGGGTGGTGTGTCGATCGACATGGGCAGAGTCATATCGATCTACACCAGGGTGGCGTGTCGATCAACACAAGATGGAGTCATGTCGATCGACACCTAGTGGTTGTGTCGATCGACACAGGGTCCCTGTACTTGTTCTTGTTGTTTACTTGTGTGCTCATCCTGGTATTGTATTGATTGTTATGTCTATACTTAAATAACCCGTAGACGGGATGACCGCGTCGCTGAGTATTTGTGATAATACTCACGCAACTCTTTTTGCCATGTGTTGCAGGTAAAGAGAAAGTGTGATCGTGGAATCATGGCCAGGAAGGAGAGATGATCTAGGGTCTCGTATGGCTGTGTGCTGTTGTAGAATTGCTAGGTTGCTAGTGAATTCTGAGTTGTAATTAATTGGTTTATTGGTTATTGGTTATTGGTTATTGTTTGGATTATTGAATTGATTGAATTGGTTTAATTGTTTTATGTTTTTTGCATGTTGTATTGGCCCAATTGAGAATTATTATCTGTGATGATAATAATCTGAAGGGAAAAATTTTAAATTTTTGGGTCGGATCGTTTTACCTTTTACGTGCTTGAATGTCATTGGTAGATGTTACGTCTTGCTTTTATTTTTGTCTTTCTTGTTTTGGAGGTATGCTTGATATTTTCTTCAGTTATTCTGCATTATTGGTCTCGTGATAAGCATTTGTCTTTTGCTTGTGGGTGTCCTTGTCTTCAGTAGACTTGATTAGCTGAGTCAGAATTATCAAATACCTTTCTGATACACTAAAGGCACCAATTAAAATGCAACATCAGAAAGGATTAAAATGCAAAAGCAAACTTTAACTCTCCAAAATGAGTTTGAAGAAGTAAAGTTATTACCTTCTCTTGCCTTAGACAAATACAAGCAAAAAGGATTCAACTATTTACACTTTGGAATAATACAAATAGCGATTAAACCTTTATCAAGGACTGGTATAGATTCTCCTATATTAATGCTATTAAGAGATAAGACATTATTAAAATTTGAAGATTCACTATTAGGGCAGTTCAATCCAATTTATGTAATGGAGCAATTTATTTTAATTGTGATCCTAATTATCAAGTAAGTTTGTATGATCCAACGATACTCTACACTTTAGTATTAAACGTTCATTTACCAGAAATAAAATTTCAAAATGAAAGACATGGTTATTTGCTACTTTATCGTATTTATTTTGAACAATCAACATTTGAATTTAACCCAAGATGTTTATTAAAAGATCATAAAGGAGAAACAACAATTTTAGTACTACATAGTAAAGATACTGCAACAGCTACTTACACTCCTAAACAACTAAACTGGAATGAAATAACAATTCCTGATCAATGGAAAATAAATATAACCCAACCACCTCGAAACTTCGAACAAAAAAATATATCAAGAGTAATAGAACAACGCGATGGCAAGATATTATTACAATTTGGATCCTTTAGAGAACCACTACCACCACGAATTAGTTCTTATCATTCAAGAGCTTCATTTTCTGAATTCCGTACTGGACAATCTAGTGCGAGTTCAGATACTAAAAGTGTAAATCAAAACATTAAACAAGATAATTCGATTAAATTTAAGTCCCCTATAGCTAAGCCATATCAAAATTTATATCCAACATCTCCTATTCCATCATATTTTAAGTCAAATAAATGTTATAATAAAAGAATACGAAATCAATAAACAATATATAAAAGAAGATTTTTATGCAAGAGAAAAGGAAGAAAAAAGAATTTGGTATTTCAAAACATTTTCTAAGCAACAAACTCTAGAATTTAGAGAAAAATGGTATACTTGTATGAAATCAAAACAAACAGAAATTCCATTTTTTGCATGGTTCGAAGCGAACTCAATCGAAAATAATATCGATTATCCATTCAAAACAATTAATGCAAGTTCATCATTAGGTCAAGTTTGGGAACTAGTAGACGGAAACAAAACTAGATCAATACATTCTCCTTTAAGAGATTTAAATATAGACAAATTATAGCTACTCCTTTAAAAACTAGAACCAATAAAGACGATAAGGATCCAGTAATGATTCAAGATATTAAATATGTATATCAACAAAATAATTATCAAAGTCAATTATTACACACCATTTCAAAGCAAGTAGATAGTATCGATAACAAATTAAATAATGAGAATAATAAAATAGAACAATATAATCAACATCCATTCTCATCGGTTACTCCACCTATATTCAAACCTATGACTAGGCCAGTTAAATTTGCAGAAAATGAAATTCTAAAAACTATTGCCAATAAACTAGATAGTTTAGACAAAGGTAAACAAATTAATATTGTAGACGAAAAGGATAATGAGTCTATTCAAACATCTATCCAATCAGACAATGAAAATCAAGAAATAAATAGGATAAAAAATAAAATGATGAGATCTAACAAACCCTATTATCCAAGACACACTCCACCAGATTTATTATTTGAAAAACACCATAAATATTCTAACAGAGTATACACTGGAAACGGTATATGTGAATGAAATATTGATGGACGTTCAGAATATGAAATAATGAATTTATTACAAGAAATGGGAATGGCCACTGTAGCTTATAAAGCAATAAGCGCAACTTTTACTGATAAGCAAGCATGTGTCATGTTAATAACAGGATTTAGAGAAGAATTAAAATATTGGTGGGATAATTCCCTAGATATACATACGCAAGATTTTATAATCAATCATATATAAATAATACAAAAAGAAGATGAAGATGGTTTTATAGTAGAAAGAGAGAAACAAAATGCTGTAGAAGTACTAATCCACTCCATAATGATGCATTTTATCGGCAACCCAGCCGAAGAATTAGAAAGTAAAAAAATTTAAACAACCCAACCAAAAAATTTAAATTTTTTCCCTTCGGATTACTATCATTTTAACATCCCGATTTCTGAAATATGTGATGCATGCGGAGAGGGTTAAGAGAATTGATCTGGCTACCTATATCACCAAAGTGCACTTATCTTTTCCGTCACACATCCTGAGAGAACTCCAGAGTTAAGCGTGCTTGGGCTAGAGTAATTTAAGGATGGGTGACCTACTGGGAAGTCATTTCCATTACCGTGTGAATGAGGACAAAACACGTGGAAAGATCACGTGGTGATTTGCAGGGTTAGTAAACAAATCTTTCGAACCTCCCGGACTAATGCATCGACCGTCGGACAGGGGTGGGCCCACGGGCCGAGAGTGGGAGTGGAACCCATTAGGAGATGAGAATTTCTCCTGAGGGGATGAGGATTTCTCCTGTATGTTATTGAGAGATGAGGATTTCTCTCGAGGGGATAAGGATTTCCTCTGCATACTGATAGCTCGACGGCGGTCGGGGCGTTATAATCATCACCGATAATAATCCTCAATGGGACAAACACAAGCAATGCAGAAACAATTAAAATAAACAATAACAACCAATCAATAAATCTCATACTTTATCAATCAACTAAACCGTTCAATCAATTTCATTCGAATAACAATAACCAGAGGTACCAGAATTACTACATCCTAGCAATTCTAACTCAAAACCACGAAAACGAGACACTACATCATCTCCTCTTCCCGGCCATGATTCCACGATCACATTTTTCTTTACGTGCATGGAAAAAAGAGTTACGTGAGTATTATCACAAATACTCAGCGATGCGGTCATCCCGTCTACAGGTTATACACACAAACATAAGCAAGCGATACAATACCAGGATGAGCATACAACAAGCACACACGAAACAATAAACACGAACCAGTACAAGAGCACCGTGTCGATCGACTCAACCACTAGGTGTCGATCGACAGACTGCACAGTGTCGATCGACACACTACCCTGGTGTTGATCGACATGAAGCACCTGTGTCGATCGACACGAAGCAAGTGTGTCGATCGACACGACATTGCAGACACAGGAAACGAGCCTATCCTCTCATGGCTTGAATCCCAATGCGATTTGTCGATCTCCTACACGAATCCAAGCACCAAAACACACAAATTCCAATCCAACCACCACAAACAAACGTAATCTATCCAATCCTCTACCCAGATAAACCTACGGTCACGCACTCACCTCGATTCGAGAAAAAAAGGATGAGGTGTCACGAAGAACGCGAAGAATGCGACACACACGGCCTCCAATCCGAAAATTCCCAACAAATCGAGCAGAACACGAACCCCACACGCTCCTGAATCCTCCCACACACAAATCCAAGTCTCCAATGCTCAAGAACAAACAGAAATCTCCCCAAACACTCAAGAACACACCAAATCACTGTTTTTCTCTCTGGTTTCTGCCAAAAACGGCCAGAAACGCGGCTGATGGCTTTTATACTCGAGCCCTAGGTTTCCCTAAACCAATCCGCCGAATCGGACAATTGGAACCAAATCGGTCGGTCTAATTTTAACTCGTGTCGATCGACACACCTTCCCTGTGTTGATCGACACAACCCCTAGAACACGACTTCTCATAAGTCAAAAACACACGTGTCGATCGATACACACACCTTGTGTCGATCGACACCCAACCAAAAATCCACTTTTTGGTTCACGGACGTTACAAAAATAGTTTTAACCAACTTAAGATGTCCAACCTTAGGAGACTTTAAGTGGTATAAAGATAACAAATATATTCCAACGTAATAATTGTAATCAGTCCTTTTGGAAAGAACGGTTTATCGCAGGATTACCGTCCTTTTTTGCAGATAGAATAATCAATAAATTAAAAGAAATTTTTGGGGGACAACCTATCCCCTGGAATACTATTACATATGGACAGTTATTTGCATTTATCAAAAAAGAAGAATTATCTATATGTCAAGAACATAAAGATAAAAAATGGGATGATAAATTTAAATTTAGAATAACCATGGGTTCATTCTGTGAACATTATGGATTTGATAAATTTAATCGACCATCTAGAACAAAACGATTAAATTATAGACATAGAAAATCTAACCACACCAGATACTTTAATAAAAATAGAAACTTTCATAGAAAACCAAACAACGATTATTATGCAAAGAATCATAATTATTCAAAAAACAACAAAAGGTTCAATTCAACAAATAAACAAAAAATAGTATGTTGGAATTGTAAACGACCAGGACATAAGTCTACTGACTGTAAAATGAAAAAGAAGATAAACGAAATATTTGAAGATCAACCGGATATTCAAGCAAAGCTAACTAAACTATTAATATCAGAATCTGAATATTCAGATGAGTCTGATAGTAATTATTCAATAAACGAAATAGAAAATTCAAGTGATTCTTCCGACGAATCACAAGAATTATCCTATAACCTATGCAATTGTAAGATAATTAATGTAATTACAAATGATAATGATAAGAAATTCGTATTAGATATAATAGACAAAATTGATGATCCAGAAATTACAAAAGAATATTTATTAAAATTAAAAGATCTAATAAGTCAAAAAAGCCAATTAACTTCACCACAACCATTTAGTCTTAATAAAATATTTGAAAAATACCCAACACAAAATTTATTTAAACACGTCTCTACAGGCGAATTGTAAAATGAAATTAAGCAAATAAAATCACAAATTCAAGATCTCCAATTCTCTATTAATCAACAGGGGCTTACGCAATTACAAATAGATGCACGATTATCCTTAATCGAATCAAAAAATAATTCTCAAGCTTCAACTAATAATCCGAATATAGAAATTAATAATGAAATAGAACAACATGATAATGAAGACTATATTCAGAAAAATTAATTATCAAAAATGGTATACAAATATTAAAATAAAAAATACATATAGGCCATGATTTTAAAATAAAAATAATAATTGCATTAATGGATACCGGAGCAGATTACAACTGCATCTGTGAAAGAATCATTCCAACAAAATATTATGAAAAAACTACTGAAAGATTAAGCGGTGCTAATGGTAGTAATCTGAGAGTACAATATAAACTACCATGTGCAAAAATATGTAATCAAGGATACTGTTTTAAAAATCAATTTATTTTAGTTAGATACTTAACACAAGAAGTAATATTGTAACGTCCGTGAACCAAAAAGTGGATTTTTGGTGGTGTGTCGACCAACACGAGTGGTGTGTGTCGATCGAAACGAGTTGAAATTGGACCGACCGGTTTGTTTCAATTCCCGGTTCGGCGGGTCGGTTAAGGGAAACCCTAGGGTTGGGATATAAAAGCATAGAACAGTTGGTTTTGGCCGAGTATTTGGCTGCAGAAATAAGAAATCAGAGAGGAAGTGAGAGATTTTGGTGTGTTTGATAGTTTTTGGAGGTTTCAAATCCGTGGAGGCTAGGATTTCGTGTTGGTGTTGATCGAGGAGCGTGTATTCGGATTCCGGGGAGCGTAGCCTCTGATTTCTGCGAGTTCTTTGCTTGTTCTTCGTGTTCTTCCTCTTTTTCTTCCAAATCGAGGTGAGTGTGTGACCGTAGGTTTATCTGGGTAAAGGATTAGATTGAATACGATTGCTTGTGTTGTTTGGATTGGATTTCGTGTGTTTGTGGATGAATTTCGTGCAGGATATCGATGAATCACAATGGGATTCGAGCCATGAGAGGATAGGCTCGAGTGTGTCGATCGACACGGGTGCATGTCGATCGACACGGGTGCAGTGTATCGATCAACACCTAGTGGTTGTGTTGATCGACACAGTAGCTTCTGTACTGGTTCGTGTTGATTGTTTTGTGTATGCTTGTTGTATGCTCATCCTGGTATTGTATCTCTTGCTTATGCCTGTGTGTATAACCTGTAGACGGGATGATCGCGTTGCTGAGTATTTGTGATAATACTCATGCAACTCTTTTTGCCATGTGCTGTAGGTAAAGAGAAAATGTTATCGTGGAATCATGGCCGGGAAGGAGATGATCTAGTGTCTCGGTTTCGTGGCCTTGTTGTTAGAATTGCTAGGTTGCTAGTGAATTCTGGAATTGATACTTGGTTATTTGTTGGTTATTTTAATTGGTTATTGGAATTGATTTATGGAATTGAACGGTTTAGGGATTATTAAAGTATGAGATTTATTGATTGTTTTATTATTGGTATTTTAATTTTTTCCGCATTTTTTTTTGGACGAAGACAGAATTATATGTCTTCGTACGGATCTTGAGAGAATTGTTTGTAGGGATCTTGTGTATCGTCTTGATTGATGCTATCCGCATCGTCAGAGCTGTCGTTGAGAAGTTCTTGGCTAAGAGATTGTAGTACTGCTTTGAGCTTAGCTTTCTTCTTATTCTTTTGAGATGAATGGCACTTGTGGATTTAGACGGACTCGCCGGTTTAGGTGGGGGAGATTGTGTTAGTGGTGGTTGCGTAAGTTGACTAGGTGTCAACAGTGGAATTGATTTGGAGATGGACTTAACCTGTAGTCGGTCTTGTCGTTCGGTTTGAAAGAATTTTTGAATACTGGTTAAGGAACATCGGTCGAGATAGTATTTATCCCACCATTTGATGCGGTATTCCTTTACAAGGGAATATGGCATATTCGGTAAGGCGAGGGTGAGGTTAAAATGCCAAGAACAGATCCATGGAATACCCATGTCTGTGTGGAAAAGGATTTTGTAATAAGGGCCTATAGTTTTTGTGGGTATGTGTTTGTGATAAAATGGGTAAGAGATTTGGAGAAGATCAAGTGGGTAGATATAGTCGGTAGGACCAAACCAATGCCACCATTCGTTAAACTATCCGGGTATGTGTTTAGGGAATCGGGTATCGAAAGAAATAAACCAAGAATGGTCGTAAGGGCGAAGGTAGAGGAATCGTAACCAAGCGTTTTGATAATCTGTGTAGGTGTATCCATGAACTGGGAATCCTGGTTGGGAGAAGGATCTGGTGGTATGTCGGTGTAAAAACCCAAGGTCTTGAATAGAGTGTATACGAAGGATTTTGTAAGTGGAATAGGAAATTAGGTTAGGGTTTGTTTTATCAGGGTAATGAGTAACTTCGATAGATTTAGAGTCTACCAGTATATACTCATAAAAGGTGCGGTTTTTAGTAACATTATCGGTTGGGTAAAGGGTATCTTGGTAAAAAGTATGGTCGACAAATTGTTGGAGGTCTTTGAGTTTAATTGGTTCGATATAGTGGGTTGTCATAAGGTGTTGTTTTGTGGTTTAAGGACGTAAGTAGATTTAGCTGGTGGTTCTTGGGTAGGTGTGGATGTTTGGCCTTTGTCGGGTGCGACGGCCTTTGAGTAAGTGAGGGGTGGAAATTCAGCAAGAGCCGAATATTGATTTTGCGTAGTCAAGGGTTTGCCTTGTAAGTGTGGTTGGTTCTTGATATAGTCCAATGATGTCATTGGGTTTTTGGACTTTGGATCAGTCATCTTGCATATCGTTTTGAATATCTGTAGTTTTTCCCTGCAAATATTTTCTTGTTAGAAAATCACGTAGAGAATTATTTTCACCTTTAATGTATTGAATATCAAAATCAAAAATAGAGAGAATAGCTTGCCATCTGGCAAAAATTTGTTTTGATACTAAATTTTTAACATATTTCTTTAAGATTTCTTTTGCTGACTTACAGTCAACACGAAGTAAGAATTTTTTATTAATTAAATCATCTTGGAATTTGGATATGCAATTGACGATAGAAAGAACTTCCTTTTTGATAGTTGAATAATTTTTTTGTGGTCCTAACCAAACTCCAGAATGAAAGCGAACAATTGATTATGGACTTGATTCAGATAATTTTTGTTTTAAGATTCCTCCGATTCCAATTTCGGAAGCATCTGTTTCCACTATCATATTTGCTTCAGGGTTTGGTATTGTTAGACAAGGAAGTGATTTAACCTTTTCTTTTACTTGTTTTACTAGTTGAGTATGTTGAGTACTCCAAGGTTTGGGATTTTTTTGAAGTTGTCGAAATAAAGGTTGGATAGTTTTTCGAAGATTTGGTAGGATAACTGCAAGTGCACAACAATCACGGTAGTATTTAGGGATGAATCCACAGGGACCTCGTAATTGTACTACAAACTTTTAGGAATCAAATCAAGCTAAAACAAGAAATATTGTTTTGGTTTTTAAAGAGAATAAATCACGAAAATACTAAGTAAAGAGATTAGAATTCAAGGTAAACAAACATTAGGCGGGTAGGTTAATCGCTGAGATTCATGAATCATTAAACAAAGTGTCGAATTTTAGGGACCTTTTAGAGAGATGTGTTCTAGAACTCAAATCACGGATGTATAATCCTCCCACTATTGTGGCTCAGATTACTATGTTTTAACTTCCTAATAGACTCAACTATCGCAGGTTATTACAAGAAGAAAACACGCAGTAAGTTAAAGATTCAATTGTTCACTAAACTCCTTAACTAACCTTTCAAATTGTTAAGACGCCTAGCTCATCAAATACTAGTTTAGACAATATAACAAGCTTTTGTAGAGTATATCAATCTAAAATCAGATGCTAGTCGATCAGAAAAGCAGTCAGCATTACGAGCAAATAAAGATGAAGAACTTAATAGATTATCCCTAATTCATTCGATAGAAGTTAACAATTCAGGAACTCTTTGATCTTCCTACAACCTAACAAATAAAAATACTCAAACATGGTGCACGAAAAACACAAGATAGATGATGAATTCATAGTAGATAAACTTGAATTAAAGAGTAAAAATAAGAGGAATCTTCTCTATATTGAGATACAAAGCGAGATCATCCACCGGATTGCTCTAGAATCCAAATCTAATGAAGAACACCAAGAGAACTCGTGGTGGCTGCTCCTTATGATAAAAATACTCTAAATATTTTGGCACACTTCTAACAAGAGGCTAAAAATAAGTATATATAGGCTTAGGGTCTTCCAGGGTTTCGTTTAGGATAAAACAGACTTTTTACAACGAAACTGCTCCAATATTGGTCACGGGTATCGGCCCAAATTCATGACCGGTACTGGGAGTTAAATGACCTCTCTCGTGTTCTGACAACGGCTGAAATATCGGTCCATGGTGCAGACCGGTATTTGGCCCGAAATTGGACTTGCTTCAGCTTCGAGGCAGTTCGACATGTGCTTAGTAATTTGGATGTATCTTTCTACTCACAGCTCCAATTTAGATGATTCAAACTTCATTATGAAACTGACTCAAATATATTTCTTTACATCAAGTTTCATCAAATTCTAAATCGATTTGATTCTCCGTTCACTGCTGAACTTCTGGCGTATATGTTCTGTCCAATTTGGTAGAATGTTGTATCTTGTGAATTCTTGGTTCTTGATAGTTTCTTTGGCGTATGAAAGTTGATGTGACTTTGTTTACACCTATTTTGGCTCTTTTTGCTCATTTCCCCTTAATTTCCCTGTTAAGACTCTAAAACTACAAATACGAGAAAAACTACCTCTAAAGGCGTAATACCGTAGATAAATGCATAGAAAACATAGTAAAATATATAGTAAAATAGGTAAAATATGGAACATATCAACTCCCCCAGACTTATCTTTTGCTTGTCCTCAAGCAAAATTCAAGAATAGAAAAGTGGTTTGAAAACACAGAAACTTACCTTCCCTTGGAGTACCGGACCTACCCTTTCAACTAGTAAGCCACATAATGCATAACAAACTCAAAATCAGACCACCATGTACTTCTCTATAGACATTTGCAGCCTTCCAAGTTCATCCATGACTTCTCAACATAAACCGCTAGTCATCATTGCTGGGTCTCGTCCCAGATCTCAATGCAAAGAACCTTCTAGACTCATTCCTATACTATACCATGACTAATGAACTATACAACTCTTGGTACTCTTTCTCTCCCCTAGACTTATTTCATTTTCTACTCTCTTTTTTTTTAAGAATGCTGAGACTCAAAAGCAGTGCTTTTACTACTGTTGTTCCTTGTGAGGAGACAGGGTCGTGAGATCGCTCGTCCTCTACATCCGTTCTAAGGGACTCAGACTACTGCTTTTGAGCTCCGGGTGATCATCTCTTGAGTACTGACTCACTAGAATTTTATTTCCTCATCTTATACTCAAGAACTATCATATCACCCAAATCATATATTTTTTAGAACAAGGGAGAGGATTACCATTACTTTCAACAGAGATTGCACTTGTCAGGTATGAATGAGGAGTCAAGCTGTATGAACATCAATCACCGAGGAGACCGCATAATTAGCTCAAACTTGGCGGATTATGCTGGAAGTAACAAATGTCTCTAGTTAACTAGTTAGCCTTAGGATTTTTCATTTGTCTGACTCTGAAATCGATCCTGGAAAAATGGTCACTAATCTGAAAAAGACAATCCACTAAAACAAAAGAAGGGTCATCATTTCCAACTGACTATTTTGACTCAATAAAACATTGTCAGAAAACAATTTATGAAAAACAATTAAAAACGTAAAAACTAATCACGAACAAACGTGTTAGTAAACAACAATACCCCCAGACTTAAATTACACCATCCGGTGGAAAAGAAATCAAATTGAGGGAGTAATGTTGGAAAATAAAAATAAAAGGGAAATTAGATTGATGAAATACAAGAGGAAAATGAAAACTTACCTTTGGATGGACCATGATTGGTGGTTCGGTGGCATGGTCCATTGTTGAGGCTTTAAGTTGTGGGTCGAGAGTTGGGTGATTGTGACACGCGGATAGGGCTCAGTCGTTTAGTGGAAACGGTAAGGTCATGACACGAAGCAAACGGTCGGGGAATGAGTCTTGGCAAGATTTATGGCAGCATTGCTGTAATGCCGATCGGACGGTTAGACCAAAATGCAGGACCGGTATCGAACACATGTGACACGGCGGGACGGGTGAAGCTTGTGTCACGTGGTGTGCGGGACGACGGGGTCGGTCCAGAATATCGGTCGGGTGGGTCGACCAAAATCGTGACCGATATCGAGCATTGTGTCGAGGGACAAACATAGTGTCGTGGGTCGAGGCCAAAACACGCGAGTACCGGTCGGGTGGAACGACCGGTATTCATGTCCAGAATGGGGTCGTGAGTCGAGTCGTCGCACGGACGAGTCGGTCGGGTGTGTTGTGCCTGTGTTGCGACTTGGGAAGGATGTGGGACGGATGGGAATGCGTGTCGTGTTGCTCGAATACCGGTCACATACGTGACCCGGTATTGGCGTCCGGTATGTGGACGCTGGACGAGGCATCGCGGTAAGGACGGGACATCGCGTCCCGAATATCATTCGGGTGTCCGGACCGATACACGCGTCCGGTATGGGCGACTTGTGTCGCGGGATGCGATGGGCGCGATACCAGTCAAGGACGTGGCCCGGCATCTCGTCCGATACGAGACCTTTGTCGCGGAAAGTGTGATACCGGCGGTCGCGGTCCGGTATCGTGACCGGTACCGGCCGACGGTCGGTTTTTTTTTGTTCTGAAAAACATTAAAAAAAATTATATTAGTATAAAATAAACTTATGAAAACCAAAATTTAAATTTTAAAAAATAGTTAAAGGATAAAAAAAGAAAAATGTGGGTTGGCCTCCCACACAGCGCTTGTTTAAAGTCTTTAGCTCGACTCCTTTTTTAATTTCAGATGTCGGGTGGTTCACCCAAGGCAATAGATACGTTCTTGCCTTGGTCGGTTTCCACAAGATAAAGCTTTAGATGTTGTCCATTGACAGTGAATTCATTCCCGCGATTATCCCAAAGGATTACGGCTTCATATAGCTTGACTTCCTTGATTGTGAAAGGACCGGACCATCTAGAACGACGCTTACCTGGAAAAAGCTTTAACCGAGAATTGAAAAGAAGAACCTTATCATTAGGTTCGAGTTTCTTTGGTATGATCTTCTTATCATGGTAAGCCGTGGTCTTTTCCTTGTAGATCTTGGTACTTTCGTATGCCAAGTGGCGAATTTCTTCTAACTCGTTCAATTGGATCAATCGTCTTTCGGTGGCTGTCTTAAGGTTGAAATTGAATTCTTTTACTGCCCACGCGGCTTTGTATTCAAGCTCCACCGGAAGATGGCAAGCTTTACCATACACTATGTGGAAAGGAGTTGTTCCTAATGGTGTCTTGAAAGCCGTCCTATATGCCCAAAGAGCATCATCTAGCTTTTTCGACAAATCCTTTTTTGTTTTGCTCGTGGTCTTCTGTAAGATTTCCTTGATCTCTCGATTAGATATCTCAACTTGTCCACTTGTTTGAGGGTGATAGGCAGTAGCTACTTTATGCTTGACTCCATATTTCTTCAAAAGACTATCGAAAGCTTTGTTAATAAAGTGAGTCCCTGCATCGCTTATTACTACTCTTGGTACTCTAAAACGTGGAAAAATGATAGACTTGAACATCTTGATAACGGCAGTGGCATCGTTGGTTGGTGTTGCGATTGCTTCAACCCATTTAGACACGTAATCAACTGCCACAAGAATGTATTGGTCGCCAATCGACATGGGAAAAGGACCCTTGAAATCGATTCCCCAAACATCAAAGACTTCAACTTTTAGAATGAAATTTTGTGGCATCTCATTCCTCCTGCTTATATTACCCATTCTTTGGCAAGCATCACACTTTGCGATGAAATCTTGGGCATCTCT
Source organism: Arabis hirsuta (assembly GCA_964056655.1). Classification (NCBI taxonomy): domain Eukaryota; kingdom Viridiplantae; phylum Streptophyta; class Magnoliopsida; order Brassicales; family Brassicaceae; genus Arabis; species Arabis hirsuta. Next base: position 18,279,568 of record OZ053299.1, read on the forward strand.
AAACATTGTAGGCCACCAAAATCCAGCTTGTAAGACTTTGGAGACAGTCTTAAAAGTTGCAAAATGTCATGCATAGGTTGATCCGTGACATCCATGTAAAATCCCCGCAATTTCTTCTTCCGGAAAACACTTTCGAAACAAACCATCTTTACACTTCTTGTAGAGATAGGGCTTGTCCCAAAAATAGAATCTATTGTCTTTAAGGAACTTCTTCTTCTTGTATCCAAAGAAATCAGGGGGTTCAATATCGGTGGCCAAGTAATTGGCAATATGTCGATACCAAAGTGCTCCAAAATTTTCCTTCTTCTTAGCTCGACGAGAGGGAGTTCTTATGTTGCTACGAGGTATAGCGTTCATAGTGTAAACATTCTCTTCTGCTAAACAATCATTCATTGGTAATGGTTCATCAACCTTCATTCGAGAAAGATGATCTGCCACTACATTGTCTACATTCTCTTCTGCTAAACAATCATTCATTGGTAAGAGTATCCACCTTATGAGTCGTGGCTTAGCATCTTTCTTTGCTAAAAGGTACTTGAGAGCAGCGTGGTCAGTATGAACGATCACCTTTGAACCAACCAAGTAAGATCGAAATTTCTCGAAGGCAAAAACTATGGCAAGTAGTTCCTTTTCCGTAGTTGCGTAATTGCATTATGCTTCGTCAAGAGTCCTACTAGCATAGTAGATAACATTTATCTTCTTATCTTTCTTTTGACCTAGTACGGCTCCAACTGCATAGTCGCTTGCGTCACACATGATCTCAAATGGAAGTCCCCAGTCCGGAGCTTGTACAACCGAAGCACTTATAAGTGCCTCCTTGATCTTCTTGAAAGTAATGAGACAATCTTCACCGAATTCGAAGTTAGTGTCTTTACACAGTAGTCTTGGAAGAGATCGAGAAATGTTGGAGAAATCTTTGATAAACCTTCTGTAGAAACCGGCGTGCCCTAGAAAACTTCGTACACCCTTAACGTTTGATGGAGGTTGCAAACTGACGATCACTTCTATCTTGGCTTTATCAACTTTGATTCCTTTCTTGGATATTTTATGTCAAAGGACAATTCCATATCTCACCATGAAGTGACACTTCTCCCAATTCAAAACCAAATGTTTATCTTCGCATCGTTGTAAAACTCTGCCAAGATTTGACAAACAAACTTCGAAAAAAGATCCATAAACAGAAAAATCATCCATAAATGCCTCCATTATATCTTTTATTAGTTCTGTGAAGATCGCCATCATGCATCTCTGGAACGTGGCTGGGGCGTTACATAATCCAAATGGCATTCTTCGATAAGCAAAGGTGCCATAGGGGCATGTAAATTCTTGGTCATCGGGATGAATTGGAATATGGAAAAACCCTGAATATCCATCTAGAAAGCAATAATAAGGGTGATTAGCAAGACGTTCAAGCATTTGGTCTATGAAGGGAAGAGGGAAATGATCTTTCCGAGTCGCTTTATTAAGCTTCCTGTATTCGATACACATTCGATGATCGGTAATCGTCCTGGTAGGGATTAAGTCATCGTTTTCATTTTTTCCACCGTTACTCCTCCCTTTTTAGGGACTACATGAACTGGACTTACCCACGTGCTATCCGAACTAGCATAAATAATCCCTGCTTCTACAAGTTTTACAATCTCCTTTTTTACAACATCCTTGAGATTTGGGTTCAATCTCCTTTGATGTTATATGGAGGATGCAGATTTATCTTCTAGTATGATCCTATGCATACATAAATCTGGAGATATTCCCGTGATGTCACCAAGAGAATATCCTAGAGTTTTCCTGTGCTTTCTTAACTCACAAAGAAGTAAGTCTGACTCGACATTACTCAAATTAGAATTAACAATCACAGGATAAGTTTGATTTTCTCCATGATATGCATACCTTAGCCCAACGGGGAGCTTCTTAAGTTCGACCTTAGGGGTTTTTAACTCACTCCAAGGATCTTGTAGTTCTTTAGGAAGGGTCCTAGGCGGTGTGACTTCATTTATGTCCTCATCCGATGCAAAGTGAGTTACTAACTTATCGTATGTACTTGCCGAATCAAGTATTTTGGCATACTCATTAGTCTCTCCTTCTAAGTATCCATCTTCTCCTTCTATTTTCGTCAAGGCTATCTCCAAAGGATCATTGACAATGAGTTCTTCAAACATTTCACCAGATGTTTCACTCAATTGATCCACCCAAAAAGCACTTCCATCAATCGTTGGTCTTTGTAGAGCTTCGTCTACTTCAAAATTTAGTATAAGATCTCCTAGGTTCAGTTTGATCTTTCCTCCTTTAACGTCAATCATAGCTTCAGCGGTTGCTAAGAAAGGACGTCCAAGGATTATAGGATCTCTAGGCTCTTGATCTAACTTCAATACGACAAAATCTGCCAGAATGCAACAATCTCCAATAATGACTTGTAGGTCGGCTATAATACCAACCGGGCGTTTCACCGAACGATCCGCAAACACTAGCTGGATTTTTGTAGGCTTAAAGATGGTTATATCAAGGCGTTTAGCTACTGTGTATGGCATCAAGTTAACGCTTGATCCCAAATCACATAGACAACGCTGAAAAGTTGAACCTCCAATCTCACATGGAAGCACAAAACTACCCGGATCTTCTAATTTTTGAAATTCTTTGTCTTGAAGTCTTGTACTACACTCTTGAGTGATCAACATCACACCTTCCTCTAAGCTTATATTGCTAGTTAGAATGCTCTTCATATACTTCATCAAAGCAGGGATGATCATACAAGCATCAACAAAAGGTAAGCGTACGGTGAGTTGACTTAAAAGCTATTTTAGCTTATCTTGTTCCATCTCCTTCTTCGGCTTTTTCAAGGCACTTGAGAATGGTATTTTAGGCTTGCAAACACGAGTTACCTCTGGTGGAATCTCGACTTCTCCAGGAGTTCCATGTACATTTTCTGTATCAGGTATTTTATCTTCTTACGACACCTCTATGACAATATCCTCTTCGGTTTCTTTTGGCATTAACACTTCATCCAATTGCGTGCCACTTCTCAATGTTATGGCTTTCACGTGTTCACCTCAACTTTTCCAGGAAGAAAACCTTCCGGTTTCCCAACGGTACCGGCGATATAGGCAATTTGGAGATCGATTTTCTTAACATGAGATGAAATTTCTTCTAACTTGTTGTTAATTTCTTGTCCCAATATATCCATCCTAGTACGAATCTCTTTTCTGAATTCTTCAAACTCATAGTGAAATCCATTAATCAAAGGTTCGAAATCTTCCTCCGAAATTTTATTTGATTTAACGCCTTGAAAACCAGTCGCATGCGTGCGTTGAACTCCACTAGCAAACTGTTGTTTAGGCTGGGTATAGATCTCTTGAGGCACGTTTTGATGAGCATAAAACGTCCCTTAGGACCGTAATGAGGATCGTGATACCTAGTTCCAAGATTTTGGTATCGCGCGCCTATGTAATTCACTTCCTTTAGGTCACAAGCCAAAAAATCTCCAATGCAATCTCTATTAAGATCTTCATGAGAGGTTGTCACTACTTCATGTGCCTTAAATTGCATCGTATTCTTTAGAATTTGAGAAACCATCACCTTGATCTCCGTAAGATCCGTAGGCTCAATGTTGATTGCTTTAACGGTTTCATCATAGCTTGGTTGAATCATGCTATACCTGCGGGTAAGTTGTCTATCAAAATCTTCGTTTCACTCATGGATTGTTGCATGAAGTTTCCTCTACTGCAAATGTCGAGAAATCGCTTGTGTTCTCTATTAACTCATTGATAGAAGATATTCCACAATTTAGCTTCCGCGAAACCATGTTGTGGGCGATCTCTTACGTACTCCTTGTAGCGTTCCAAACACTCGTGATAAGGCTCAATAGTGTAACGCCCGTGAACCAAATGGGGATTTTTGGTTGGGTGTGGCGGTCGACACAGGTGTGTATGTCGATCGACACGTGAGTTTTGGACTTGTGAGAAGTCGGGTTGGGCGTTGTGTCGATCGACACAGGGGTTGTGTGTCGATTGACACGAGCTAAAATCAGACCGACGGTTTCGGTTTCTGATTGCCGGTTTAGGGAGCAGTTTAGGGGACACCCTAGGGTTTGTATAAAAGGTTGGTGCAGTCGCATTCGTCAGAGAGAAAGAGGGTTTGAGAGAGAGTCTTTTGATCAAAGGAGTTGTGTGAGGTTTTGTGAGTGAGAACAGCTTCTGTTCGGAAGTTTGAGAGGGCAAACGGCAGTGCTATTCAAGGCAGATTGGGGTGAAACTTGGTGGGTAAGTTCTCCGATCTCTGGTCTTGATATAGGCGAAAACGGTTTGTCATTTCGTTGATTATTCGTCGAGTTATGGCTGTTTGAACAGTGGGTCTATGCTGATAGGTTGTCTGCGATCAGTCGGCTTCGGGGTTGATTTCCGATCGAACGAGAAGGATTCTGGAGGCGATCTGCATATCGACGCGTAGCTGTGTCTGTCTAGTTTCCAGAACAGTCTTGAGATTCCACGGTATGTGATAATTGATTGATTGATATATGTGGGTTTGGGGACATAGATCATCTCTTCCGAGCCTTCAATGAGATTCCACGGTATGTGTTTTATGATTTCTGTTGTTCTAGTACTTAGTAGTCTGTTGGTGAGTGCAGAGTGATGGCTAGAGGTGCTAGAGGCAGAGGTCGTGGGGGCCGGGGAGGCCGAGGTGGTCGTGGTGGGCGCGGGCGAGGACTTGGGAGTGAGTCAGATGCTGTGAGTGTGGCCCAGGAGACCACGCAGGAGCAGGTGGCAGACTCGCAGGCGTTTCAGGAGGGGTCTGTGGGTGTGACTGCTATGAGTGCCAGTGTGAGGGCTGATGGGGCCAGTGTGGGTCTCAAGGTAGCTGGTGGTGCGGGGGGCCCGGGTGGGGGTGCTCCCGTAGGTGTGGCCCAAGACAAAGATGATCGTTTAGCGAGTTTGCTGCAGTTGATTCTGGAGCAGTTACCAGGTGGAGTACCGGCTCCGGGTCAAGCTCCGGGAGCTCAGGCAGGTGGGGCTGGGGTACGGCCAGGAGTGGCTAGTGTGCAGCCAGTGGTGGCTGGGGTTCAACCGGTAGTGGCTGGTGTGCAGCCGGGTGTGGCGGTTGTAGAGGAGGTTCCATCCTACCTGAGGATGATGGAGCAGATGTAGAGGATTGGCACCGGATTTTTCTCGGGTAATGCCAAGCCTGAGGATGCTGATGAGTGGCGGCGGAGGTTGGAGCAAAACTTTTGCTCTATCAGGTGTCCTGAAGAATACAGAGTTGATCTGGCAGTTCATTATCTGGATGGTGACGCGCATCTCTGGTGAGAGGTGTTGGGGCCAGGAGGATACAGGCCGAGATGATCTGGAAGGATTTCTTGGCTGAGTTCAATGCCAAGTATTTCCCGCAGGAGGCGGTGCACCGGATGGAGTCGGGGTTTTTGAACCTGGCTCAGGGAGATCGGACTGTGAGGGAGTTCGATTTGGAGTTCAGTCGACTCCTAGTACATGCTGGTAGGGGCATGGAGGGCGAGCAGGCCCAGATGAGGAGGTTCCTAGGGGGACTTCGAGCTGACTTGAGGACTCGTTGTAGAGCGAGTAAATTTTCCACGAGAGCGGAGCTGGTTGAGACGGCTGTGTCGATTGAGGAGGATCTAAGGGATCAGGTTGTGGTGGGCAGCCAAATCGTTCAGACAAAGAAGCCGCTGCAGCAGCCGGTTATGAGCAAGGGCGGTGAGCCTACGCAAGGACAGAAGAGGAAGTGGGATGATACTTTGGGATTGAGTCAGAGTAGTTAGGAATGCTTCGGGTGTGGGAGCATGTTTCACAAATTGGTGAGCTGTCCTAGGAAGAGCAAGGCTCAAGATACTCGGTTCTGTTATAACTGTGGTGAGTCGGGACACATCAGGCCGAAATATCCTAAGCTGCGGAAGACGACGGGTGGAGGAAGAGATTTGGGAACCAGAGGCTAAGATGAAAGCAAGGTTCAGGGGATGGTTCGAGGAGTGGGCCCAGGATTGAGCTTGTTTTCATGGTTTCCAGTTTCAGAGTTTAACATGTTGCTATGTGGTTTTTGGAATTATGTATTTCGTTTGAGGATTAACGATTATTACATTTGAGATTTAATAAGATGAGTATTTCTTATGATTGAAATTTATAAATGTGTATTCTTATCGTTGGAGATTTATAGGATGAGGATTTCCTATGGTTGGTCTTGTATTATCATGAGTATGCATGTTGGGGGTTGTAAATTGAGGTTTTATGAGGATTTAAAACTGGTCTATTTCTAAGGGTCTGAGAATAGAGGTTTTATGAGGATTTCAAACTTGTCTATTCTGTGAGACCGTAGTGAAACATCCTGGGTGATTGGGTTGTTTAGAGAAGACCTGAGGATTGGTCATGGATGAGATGATATTCCGAGATAGTGAAGTGTCATGTTAGAGTTTACCTGAGTATTGGTAATGGATGTGATGATATTCCGAGTATTGGGATGTCAGGTTGAGACCAAATGAGGTAGTTCTAGTCAGAGATGCTATAGGCGTTAAGAATTGATTTCTCTAGGGAATGAGGATTTTCCCGAATAACTCATTTGGAGATGAGGATTTCTCCAGGAGGGATGAGGATTTCCCTGTATGTTACTGAGGGATGAGGATTTCCCTTAGTAATAGGAGATGAGGATTTCTCCAAGAGGGATGAGCATTTCCCTGAGTGTTACTGAGGGATGAGGATTTCCCTTAGTAATCCTGAGAGAGAAGTATTTTCTCGATGGGATGAGGATTTCCCTGTGGGGGTTACTGGGGGATGAGGATTTCCCTTAGTAATACTACAGGATGAGTACTTCTCTAGAGGAGATGAGGATTTCCCTGTATACCGCTAGCTCAACGGACTGTGTGTTCTGAGAGTGTCAGTGGTATAGTGCGCCGATAGCTCAAAGGACATGTTCCTGAGAGTGTGAGTGGTGTGGTTATGCGATATGAGTTATGAGTTGATAGTAATCAATGTCTCAAACGTGGCTATGTGCATAGGGCTAGATGTAGACCTCCGAGATCGGGAGAGGGTCTCAGATGTTGCTGGCCGGGGTGGTCAGGGGTCTTGACCGTAGTGTGACGGTGTGGAGTGATTCGAGGGTGGATCTTTAGTGGTGCTGACCGGATTGGTCAGGATTGCAGCCGTGGCGAGACGGGGCAATGTGGCTAGTATGAGACTAGCAGAGCTCGGGGATCAGGTGCGATCGCGAGTGGGGCTGACCGGGTTGGGTCAGGAGGGTGTGGTGGATGTCGAGTCTAGGTTTTTCCTTACGTTTAGAACTTGGTTCGGACAACTCTGGTAGCATGTGTAGCGCCGTTGGTCGTACATGTTCTTGTTTGATTGTTGTGCGATCATTTGGTTCAATTTAGGGTCAACGGTTGGTTGTGCATGTTCTTGTTTGATTGTTGGGCGATCAATCGGGCAGCCCTAATCCGGACCAGGGGGCGTTGCATCGTTGGTGTTTCTGGGAGAATCTGATCGTGTTTTAGGCGGGGGTATTAACCTTAGTGAGACGGAGTTGCATGATTCGAGGTCGAATCCGTGTTAGTGGGGGAGAATTGTAACGCCCGTGAACCAAATGGGGATTTTTGGTTGGGTGTGGCGGTCGACACAGGTGTGTATGTCGATCGACACGTGAGTTTTGGACTTGTGAGAAGTCGGGTTGGGCGTTGCGTCGATCGACACAGGGGTTGTGTATCGATCGACACGAGTTAAAATCAGACCGACGGTTTCGGTTTCTGATTGTCGATTTGGGGAGCGGTTTAGGGGACACCCTAGAATTTGTATAAAAGGTTGGTGCAGTCGCGTTTGTCCTGGTTTTGGCCAAAAACTCAGAGAGAAATAGGGTTTGAGAGAGAGTCTTTTGATCAAAGGAGTTATGTGAGGTTTTGTGAGTGAGAACAGCTTCTGTTCGGAAGTTTGAGAGGGAAACGGCTGTGCTATGCAAGGCGGATTGGGGTGAAACTTGGTGGGTAAGTTCTCCGATCTCTGGTCTTGATATAGATGAAAATGGTTCGTCATTTCGTTTATTATTCGTCGAGTTATGGCTGTTTGAACTCGATGGGTCTGTGCAGATAGGTTGTCTGCGATCAGTCGGCTTCGGGTTGATTTCCGATCCAACGAGAAGGATTCTGGAGGCGATCTGCATATCGACGCGTAGCTGTGTCTGTCTAGTTTCCAGAAGAGTCGTCCGTTTTGGTTTTGGACTAGTGGTTCGTCGTGTACAAGTCTTTTTGTAACTGTTGGTCCCATTCTCATTTCGATTCTTCGAGGTGAGTGCGTGATCGTGGGTTTGTGTGGGCATAGGGATTGATGGAATGCGTTTGTTTGGTGTTTCGTGTGTTGTTGTTGGAATTGTGCAGGTGACTCGACGAATCGCGATAGATTCGAGCCACGAGAAGATAGGCTCGTTTCTGGGTTGTCGTGTCGATCGACACCAGGGTGGTGTGTCGATCGACACTGGCAAAGTCATATCGATCGACACCAGGGTGGCATGTCGATCGACACAGGGTCTCTGTACTTGTTCGTGTTGGTTGTTCTTGTTGTTTGCTTGTGTGCTCATCCTGGTATTGTATTGATTGTTATGTCTATACTTAAATAACCCATAGACGGGATGACCGCGGTGCTGAGTATTTGTGATAATACTCACGGAACTCTTTTTGCCATGTGTTGCAGGTAAAGAGAAAATGTGATCGTGGAATCATGGCCAGGAAGGAGAGATGATCTAGGGTCTTGTATGGCTGTGTGCTGTTGTAGAATTGCTAGGTTGCTAGTAAATTCTGAGTTGTAGTTAATTGGTTTATTGGTTATTGGTTATTATTTGGATTGTTAAATTGAACTGGTTAGAATTCAATTAAGTATGGGATTAGTTGAATTGGTTTTATTTGGTTATTGACTGGTTTGTTACTATTTAGTTAATTGTTCCGCGTTGCTTGTTGTATTGACCCAATTGAGGATTATTATCTGTGATGATAATAATCTGAAGGAATTTTTTTTAAAAAAATTGGGTCGGGTCGTTTCAAATAGGACCTTGTTGGAAACCCGAAATCTTGTTCCTTAATGCACTTAACTTCTTCTTGGTGAAGAACTTTTCAAGGAAAGCTTGCTTGTAATCTCTCCATGATGTTATCGATTGAGGTGCAAGTGATTTCATCCATCAAAACGCGTCTCCCGCTAGAGAGAAAGAGAAGAGACGACATCTAAGGTGGTCAAAAGGGGCTCCATTTGTGTTAATTGCTCTGCATAGATCCTCAAAGGAATCAATATGATCCAATGGATTTTCTTGTGGAAGACCGTAGTATTGAGCTTGCTTCACAAGGGAGATAACGCGAGGTTTAATCTCAAAGTCCACGTCTTGTTGTGTGAGGTGGATTGCATTTCGGTCCATGAGAAGTGTTGATGATGAGTGGGTGTCTCCCATGGTCTCATGGTTATGCGCCAGCCGTTCCATGTCAGAATCATGACAAAATTTGTCAAAACCTTGCTCTAACCCAAACGGTTGGTCTTGGATTCTCTCGAGAGCTTGGTGTCCGAATTGGGCTCGCCATACTTGCTCGAACAACCTCCTTGAAACAATCAAAAACAAAGAAAAACAAAAACGAGATTAGCAAAGTAAAAGAAAAGTATTTTAGACTAGATTTTAGTCCAAAGCTTGTAGACAAAATATCAAAGGTCCCAGGCAACAACGCCAAAAACTTGATGTGGGTCAAAGTTTTAACCACTAAATATAACTGCAAGTGCACAGCAATCACGATAGTATTTAGGGATCGAATCCACATGGACCTCATAATTGTACTACAAACTTTTAGGAATCAAATCAAGCTAAAACAAGAAATATTGTTTTGGTTTTTAAAGAGAATAAGGCACGAAAATACTAAGTAAAGAGATTAGAAATCAAGGTAAACAAACGTTAGGCGGGTAGGTTAATCGCAGAGATTCATGAATCATTAAACAACGTGTCGAATTTTAGGGACTTTTAGAGAGATGTGTTCTAGAACTCCAATCACGGATGTATAATCCTCCCACTGTCGTGGCTCAGATTACTATGTTTTAACTTCCTAATAGACTCAACTATCGCAGGTTATTACAAGAAGAAAACACGCACTAAGTTCAAGATTCAATTGTTCACTAAACTCTTTAACTAACCTTTCGAATTGTTAAGACGCCTAGCTCATCAAATACTAGTTCAGACAATATAACAAGCTTTTGGAGAGTATATCAATCTAAAATCAGATGCTAGTTGATTAGAAAAGCAGTCAGCATTACGAGCAAATAAAGATGAAGAACTTAATAGATTATCCCTAATTCATTCGATAGAAGTTAACAATTCACGAACTCTTTGATCTTCCGACAACTTAACAAATAAAACTTCTCAAACATGGTGCACAAAAAACATAAGATAGATGATGAATTCATAGTAGATAAACTTGAATTAAAGAGTAAAGTAAGAGGATTTTTCTCTATATCGAGATACAAAGCGAGATCATCCACCAGATTGCTCTGGATTCCAAATCTAATGAAGAACACCAAGAGAACTTGTGGTGGCTGCTCCTTATGATAAAACTACTCTAAATATTTCGGCACACTTCTAACAACAAGTATATATAGGCTTAGGGTCTTCCAGGGTTTCGTTTAGGACAAAACGGACTTTTTACGTCGAAACTGCTCCAATATTAGTCATGGGTATCGGCCCAAATTCATGACCGTTACTGGGATTTAAATGACCTCTCTCGTTTGCTGACAACGGCTGGAATATCGGTCCACGATGCAGACCGGCATTTGGCCCGAAATTGGACTTGCTTCAGCTTCGAGGCACACTACAAGAAAACACTGTTTTAACGTCGAAATTTAGCGTCGAAAATTTTTTGACGCTAATATAGCGTCGAATTTGCGTCGTAATTTTGTCGCTTACACATTTCGACGCTATTTAGGGACGAAAAAATTCGACGCTAATTAGACGCTATATAGCGTCGAATTAGTGTCGCAGTTCCGTCTGTAGTCTGATATCGACGCTAAATCGACGCAACTTTAGCGTCGAACATATACCATCAAATTAGCGTCCAATATTGCGTCGAATTTGGTAGGTAAGTGACACATTAAAAACGGGTTTACCTACCTGAAAGCAAAACGACGCTAATTCGATGCAGAATCGACGCAACTAGATTTGATGCTAATCCGATGCTAATTATTCGATGCAAAATCGATGCTAAACCGCTGCTACAATCTCCTATATTTACCGACCATCCTCAAACGAAGAAGCCATCTTCAAATTTAAAAAATAAGTTTTAAAATAAAAAAGAAAATTTTTTACTAAATTTAGAAAAAAAAATGGGCGATATATACGAACTCAGACGCTGGATGTATCGACGTAAAGATGAAAATGGAGGGCTTTCAGAAGAGTTTCTCAACGGCCTTGAAAATTTTCATGGCTCAAGCAAGTAGTATGCCTATAATTCAACAGACCGGTTTAATGGTGTGTCCGTGTCAGAAGTGCAAAAATTCGAGGCCGCAGACAATTGATACAGTTGGTACGCATTTATTTAATAGAGGGTTTACACCTGAGTATTATGTTTGGTTTTATCATGGAGAGGGATATGAAGATGAAACTTCGGGTAGTACTAGTTACCAACCTATGGATCAGGGTTATTTGAATGAGCAATATGATCAGCATCAATTTGTTATAGAAAATGATCATGATGTCGGGTTAGAGCATAATAGGTTCGAAGAAATGGTAATCGATGCATTTCCTAGAGTTATGTCTACTCCTGATGTTGCTGAGGAACCCAATGTAGATGCTAAAAAAATTTATGATATGCTTGATTCTGCAAACCAACCAATCTATGAAGGTTGTAGGGAAGGTCTGTCTAAATTATCATTGGCATCTAGGATGATGACAATAAAATATGATCATAATCAATCTGAGAGTTACATGGATGATTGGGCAGCTCTTCTAAAAGAATATTTGCCAGAGAGTAATCAATCTGCTGAGTCATACTACGACATACAAAAACTAGTCTCTAGTTTAGGATTGCCCTCGCAGATGATAGATGTTTGCATTGACAATTGCATGATATTTTGGAAAGATGATGAAGATCTACAGGAATGTCGATTTTGCCACAAACCAAGATTTAAGCCCCAAAGAGCTAGTAGAAGTAAAGTGTCGTACCAGAGAATGTGGTATCTGCCCATAACAGATAGGCTACAAAGGTTATACCATTCAGAATGAACTGCGGCATCAATGAGGTGGCATGCGGAACATTCAACTATTGAAGGAGAAGTTTATCATCCTTCTGATGCAAAAGCTTGGAAACACTTCAAATCGGTACCCTCTAATTTTGATAAAGAGAAGCGCAATGTTTATCTTGGCCAATGTACAGATGGTTTTAGTCCGTTCGGTATGTCTGGCTGGCAATATTCTTTGTGGCCGGTTATATTGACAGCTTATAACCTTCCGCCTGATATGTGCATGCAGAGGGAATTTCTGTTTTTGAGTATTTTAGTCCCTGGTCCGAAGCATCCAAGAAGATCTATTGATGTGTTTTTACAGCCGCTGATTCACAAGTTGAACTTGTTGTGGTCTCATGGGGTTCGTACTTTTGATTACTGTAGGAAAAAGAATTTTACCATGCGAGCTGTGCTTATGTGGACGATAAGCGATTTTCCAACATACGGAATGTTATCTGGTTGGACAACACATGGTAGGTTATCATGTCCGTATTGCCAAAATGAAACAGATGCCTTTCAACTTAAAAATGGTAGAAAATCTTATTGGTTTGATTGTCACCGAAGGTTTCTCCCTATGAACCATCCGTACCGGGGGAACAGGAGACTATTCACAAAGGACAAACGTGTACGTATCCCCCCACCTCCATATCTTTAAGGAGAGCAAATTGAAGGTCATCTTGATTATTGGGGAGCTAAAGACACAGCAAAACGTGGTGGTAACTGGCTTAATATCGCGACCAATATCCTAGATGGATACCTTGTTGAACATAATTGGCATAAAAAGAGCATTTTCTGGGATCTACTGTACTAGAAGGATCATCTATTGCGCCACAATCTTGATGTCATGTACATTGAAAAAAACTTTTTCGATAACATCATGCACACCATCTTAAACGTTTCAGGCAGGTCTAAAGACAACTTGAAGTCTAGATTGGATTTGCCTCTTATATGCTCTAGAGTTGAGTTACATATCCCGGGAGATGGGAGAGCTCCAGTGCCTATCTTTAGATTGTCAAGCGAAGGCAAATCAACATTCTTCAACTGGGTTTCCACCGAAGTTAAGTTCCCAGATGGATACGTGTCAAAACTCTCTAAGTCTGTGGAGCATGGGAAAAAATTTTCTGTTATGAAGAGTCATAATTGTCATGTGTTTATGCAGAGATTATTGCCTTTCGCCTTTGCAGAGCTTTTGCTAACGAACGTGCATGAATCACTTGCAGGTATATTTTCTATGCCGATATATAAAAATCTAAACAAATGATGTGTGGAAAATTACATTTCTTTTTTGTTGATATTGGACTTTGGTTTTAGGTGTTGGAGCATTTTTTCGAGATTTGTGTGTGTGAACTCTAACTGAGGATGGAATTCAACAACTAAACAATAACATCGCAATTTTGTTGTGCAACATAGAGAAGATATTCCCTCCATCTTTCTTTGATGTTATGGAGCATCTTCCTCTCCATCTTCCTCACGAAGTCGATTTAGGAGGGCCCGTTCAATTTTGTTGGATGTATCCTTTCGAGAGATTCATGAAACACTTAAAAGGAAAGGCAAAAAACCTGGCTAGGGTTGAGGGATCAATTGTTGCGGGAAGTTTAACCAAAGAAACCTCTCATTTCAGCTCATATTACTTCTCTCCAACTGTTCGGACACGAAAAAGAGCTCCACGTAGGTACGACGATGGTGGCATCGCACAAACGTATCCAGTTTCTGATGTCCCAGTTATATTTTGTGCAGTTTGTAGGCATGCCAGAATCACAAGATAAGAAGACTGGTTCTCATACGAAGACTACAATTGTGCACACACATATATTCTCTTACAATGCGACGAAGTTAACCCATTTTTGAGGTACATATTATAATTACCAACTATGTATATTATATTTACAATGTGTATACTATATTTGCCAGGTTGATTATGGAGACACGTCATACCTTGTATGGTTTAGAGAGTTGATCCAAGGTCCAGTGGGGAAAGTTACGTCATCTCCAATGTATTTTTGAGGAAAAATAGAGCAACTGCGAACTATGGTGTGGTAGTTCGAGACGGGGACACGGATTTTTATGGCATTATACAAGACATTGTTCAAGTGCAATTCCCTGGTTTGGTTAACTTAAAGTGCACCCTTTTCAAATGCGAGTGGTTTGATCCAGTTATCGGGCGAGGGGTTCGAGTAGGAAAGTTTGGTGTCATCGATGTTAATGGATCGCGTTCTTATGCAAATTACGATCCATTTGTCCTTGCATCACAAGTGGATCAAGTTTGTTTCATTCCATATCCACGTGGCAGAAAAACAGGGATTTCATGGTTATCTGTGCTTAAAATAGCTCCCAGAGCAATGATAGTTGAATCCGACGACGTTCCTATGCAATATGAAACTGCCGTGGATATAACAACTCCAGAACAAGATATAGACAACATCATTCTTATAGATCCGCAAAATCGAGAAGCTGAAATACTCCCGGATGCTACCGATGCAGAAAACCCCGAAGACGAGTTTGCAAACGAGAGTGGAGAAAGTACCGATGAGGATGACGAGAACTCAAATGACGATTCAGAGTGAAGCATATATTAATTAGAGTTTTATTTCTTTTGTAGAACATCATTTTTACTTGTATGCCAGATAATTTAAATTTGCTTATGTAATTTATTTTTGAATTTTTGTAATTTTTAGAATATTGTGAATTTATAAAAATTTTATTTTTAAAAAAAATTATAACGGTCGACGCTAATTAGCGTCGAACTAGAGTCGAATTTGAAACTAATGATGCAATCGACACTAATTTAGGGTTTAGGTTTAGGGTTTAGCGTCGAATTAGCGTCGATTGCATCATTAGTTTCAAATTCAACGCTAATTCGACACTAAATCATGTAAATAGCGTCGAATTAGCATCAAATTTGAAACTAATGATCCAATTCGACGCTAAACCCTAAAACATAAACCCTAAATTAGGGTATAGAATAAAAGTTTTAGCATCGACGATTCAGAGTTAAGCATAAATGTTTTCTATATTGAATCTTAATTACGAATGAATAAGTATTTATTCATAATTAAAAACAATTACATGTAATATATAAAGATTTCAAAAAACTATATAGTTTTACATTTAGTTTCATAACCTTATATGAACCTAATATGTAAGTACAAAAAATTTCAAAGTTTAAAATTATTCGGTTATAACAAAGATTGAAATGGCTAAGATTGTTTTCATATCGGTGACGGTTTCGTTACCCTATATCAAAAACAAAGAGTTTTTCATTTAGCGTCGTTATAGGGTCGAATTAGCATCGAAACCTACGAAATCGACGCTATTAGCATCGAATTAGCGACAAATTCCTGAGCTTCCGATGCTAATTCGACGCGAAATGAAACAAATTTTTATGTTTGGAGTTTAGGGTATAGAATGTAAACCGCATCGATTTTTTGGGTTTGACGCAAAATCGACGCTATATTGAATTAATTTGATATAACCAATGGCGGTAAACCGAAATATTTCATACAAATTTTGGTTAAACTGTTGGCAGTAATCTGATTTAGCGTCGAATTAGAGTCGATTTTTAATACATTTTGACGCTAATTCGACGCTAAATCAAACATTTTCCCGATCAACACGCGGTAAACATTTATTTTGCATGGGAAACCGAAAAGAACATTAATTGAAATTTTTAATTGAGATTCGACGCTAATTCGATGCTAATTAGCGTCGAATTAGCATTGGATCACGAATCTATTTTGGCAGAACGGACCTCTTCTTCCTCAGTTCCGATTTTTGCAAAAGTTGCTTCTCTCTCTCACACCGGTCGCCGCCCTCCCCTCTCTCCCTTCACCGCGCCGCCGCCGCCCCAATCTCTTCTCTCTCTCCACCGACGACCGTCTCTCTCTCTCTCCACCGCCGGCCCTCTCTCTCTCTTTCGACCGCCGGCCACCACAAACCAAATTATGGTATTTTTTTTTGTGCATAAATTTTTATATATATTAATAATTTGTGATATATATTGGTAATGAAATTTGATATGAAATAGATTTTAGGAAATATGTAGGAAATAGATTTTAGGAAATTTGATATGAACAAATTTGATATGAAATAGATTTTAGGAAATATGTAGAAAATAGATTTTAGGAAATTTGATATGAAATAGATTTTAGGAATTATGTAGGAAATAAATTTTAGGAAATGGAATTGAATTTAGATTTGATAAATTATAGATTTGAATTTAGATTTGATAAGTTATTAATTTATAAATTTGGCAAAAATATAAACAATTTACATGTTTTTACAAAAATAAATTTTGTTAATTTAAAATAATTATTTAAAATAAAAAATGAATTTACAATTTTTTTTGGAAAATATAAAATTATTTCCTAAATGTTAAATTTATGGATTTATGTGTTTGTATTCATATATTATATACAAAATTTAAGAATTTATGAATTGTTCTACCAAATTATTTTACAAGTTTTTAATTTATTTATAAATTTATATTTTACATATTTTAATTTAATAAATTTGTTTTATTTTATAGGCGGATCGACCACCTCCTTCATACGGACAGTTATTTGGCGAGGATGTTACGGTTCCCGGATCCGATGGTCGTCGCGGATCCGGATCAGGATCAGGGTCGAGTTCGCAGGCTGCGAACTATCGTCCATGGGCTCCACCACGAGCTCCGCCATAGCCTCAGCCAGAGCCAGAGCCACAAGAATACGAACCAGATCATCCCGATGACCACACTGAGGTCCCTCCACCGGCAAACGCACCTCTTATGATGTGGATTTGTTAGCTTCTCCGCCAACCTGGACGTGAGACACGGGTTAGGGTTCTCCATCCGATGAGGCCTCCTGGTGCATTATGGTATGATTAAAAATTTTTCAATATTACTAATTAAATTTGTTTTGGGTAATTAATTTTTAATTACAAGTTATAATTAAATTATTAACATTTTAATATTTTGTTTTACAGGTTTAACGATAACAAGGTTGCGCGTTCAGTCACCAAGGCCATCATGGCCCATTTCACTATGTCGCATGCTAATTGGAGCCAGACGCCGCAGCATGTTCGGGATATTTGGTTCGAGTCATGGGCGGTAAGTCATTTTATATTATTTATTTTTATTTATTAAAGTATTTGATTTTCAATATATTCATAACATTATTCGTATATTTGTAGCAAGGGTGGCACAGGGAGGAATTTCGTACTTTTGAAGTGCGAGCGGTGTTCGAGCAGAAGGCGCTAAAGCGTCTAAACGGTTATGTCGGTAACTTGAAGAAGGTGTGGTGCTCGAAAGGCGATGCGGCGAAGCCGATAGGGATGGATCCCGATGTTTGGTCGGGTCTAGTGCAGTTTTGGGAGGATCCCTATTCAGTGGTTAGATCGGGGAAGTGTTATGCAGCCCGTCTTACGCCGGTGGCTGAAGGAGATGGACCTTCAAAGCATTGTGTGGGTCAATCATCATACGCCACAGTACGCATCAATATGGTAATATTTTACTTAAATTAATTTTTTTGATTATTTGTATTTTAAATATTTATTTACTATATATTTTATTTTTATCTATGTTTATTTTTGTTTAACAGGCTGATGGCGGTGATCTTCCTCCGATGCACAAAGTGATGGAGAAAACTCATCGGATGAAGGATGGGACGTTTGTTACCGCTCAAGCGGAACAAACGTTCAACGCGTACAATGCACAACTGGTAGAGCTAGATGAGTCTGTCCAGTCTACAATGGGTGTCCAAGACTTCGATAGACTTTACGAGGAGGTAATTTTTTAGGTTCTTATATTATATTTAAACTTATTTTTTATTACAATTTTATTGTATAACACTTTTATTTTATAGGTTGCACCGAAGAAGAAAGGACGAACGATGGGTGTTTGATCCATCAAGGATGTCCCTGCAGCTTCTTCGTCTGCTCGATATTCTTACACTCCTCCGGGTTTGTCTGAGCCGCAATTGACCAGACAGTTGGATGATGCTAACACTAGGATTGCGCAGCTAGAGACCAACCTCTCGATAATAACCGGTCTCTTTGACATCATTGCAGTGAATAACCCGACATTAGCAACTGCTTTGCAAGGGTTACACTTTCCTCCACCGCCTCCTCCACCTGACGGTCCAACGCAGTTCGAGCAGGAAAACGAAGAGATGATTCGAGAAGATGTCATCAACCTAAGGACCCAACAACATCAGTAGATTAGCATTTTAATTTTCTTTGTATCAGATAATTTTATTTTATAATATTTTTAATTTTTAGTATATTTTATAATATTTTTAATTTTTAGTATATTTTTAATAATATTTTTATTTTGTTTTAAAAACTGTTATCAAACCGACGCTAAATCGATGCAATTCAGATACTAATATAGCTTCAAATTAGCATCGACACCCGATGCGTGTCGACGTTAATTCGACGCTATATTAGCGTCGAATGTTTGCATCGAATTTTTTTGACGCTAATTCGATGCTATATTAGTGTCGAATTAGCGTCGAATTATTGCATCGAATTAGCGTCGAATATTCGACGCTATTTTAGCGTCAAAATTCAATGCGACGCTACAATAGCGTCGAAAAAAATTAGCGTCGACGATTTAGCGTCGAATTAGCATCGAAATATGGCGACGCTAAATCTGTGTTTTCTTGTAGTGGCAGTTCGACATGTGCTTAGTAATTCAGGTGTATCTTTCTACACACAGATCCAATTGAGATGATTCAAACTTCATTGTAAAGCTAACTCAAATATCTTTCTTCACACCAAGTTTCATCAAATTCCAAATCGATTTGGTCCTCCGTTCACTGCTGAACTTCTGGAATATATGTTCTGTCCAATTTGGTAGAATGTTGTATCTTGTGAATTCTTGGTTCTTGATAGTGTCTTTGGCTTATGAAAGTTGCTGTGAGTTAGTTTACACCTATTTTGGCTCTTTTTGCTTCTTTTTCCTTAATTTCCCTGTTAAGACTCTAAAACTACAAATACGAGAAAAACTACCTCTAAAGGCGTAATACCGTAGATAAATGCATAGAAAACATAGTAAAATATATAGTAAAATGGTTAAAATATGGAATATATCAAAGTCGGAAACATAGTTTAGACATCCTAAAAATCTTTGAAGTTGTGTTTTGTCCCGTAATTCATCGGGGAATTTGGTTGCAAATTCGATAGATCTTGATATAGGGGTAATGGTTCCTTGATAAATGTTGTGCCCTAAATATCAAATTTTAGTTTGGAATAATGACATTTTTTTAGCTGATACCACTAATCCATGTTTTTTAACTATGTTTAAAAATGTGTTGAGATGACTAAAATGTTGGTCTATTGATGTTGAATAGACAAGTACATCATCAATATAAACTATTGTAAATTTTGAATAATTATTGAAGATATCATTCATAATATGTTGAAATTCGGATGGTGCATTTTTAAGACCAAAGGGCATTACATTCCATTCGTAATGTCCAAATGGAACTGTAAACGCGTTTTATACTTATCGGTTTCGGCAACTTGAATTTGCCAAAATCCGCTTTTCATATCAAATTTTGAATATACTTTTGCGTTGTATAAGCGTTTTAATAAATCTCGTTTATTCGGTATCGGATAGCGAATCCATTGTAAAACATCATTAAGAGGTTTATAATTAATTACCAATCGTGGTACTTCACGTTCTTTTTCTGCTTGATTATTCACATAGAAGACCGAACACCTCCAAGGGGATTTGGATGGTCTTATTAATTTTTTGCTTAGTAATTCATTTATTTCTTTTTTACAATGTTCTAATAACTCTTTATTCATTTGAATAGGCCGTGCCTTGGTTGGTATATTTTTTTCACTAAATTCTTTTATATATGGGAGTTCCACAGTATGGTGTTTTCGTTCCCAAAATGCATTTGGTAGATCAGAGCATATTTGATCTAGCAGATCATTTTCTATAGATTTTATTTTATCTAGTATATATGTTGTTTGAAGTTGTTCTTCTAATTTTTTATAGGTTATTTCTTCTTGTAAATGTTGAATATGACTTTGTTTTCCATTAATTAAATTGATCGTTTTGTGAATAGTATTTTGTTGAAGATTAAGAATTTTTTTAGTCTTCATTGGTGACAAGAATTTGATTAATAATTTTGTTCCAACAACTTTAGTTGTTATACCTATTTCTGTTACCTTAAAAGGATATATTTGTGTAAAGAATGGAGTTCCTAATATTACTTCTTGTGTTAAGTTTTTAACTAAATAAATTGATTTTTAAAACAGTATCCTTGATTACATATTTTTGCACATGGTAGTTTATATTGTACTTTCAGATTACTACCATTAGCACCGCTTAATCTTTCAGTAGTTTTTTCATAATATTTGTTGGTATGACTCCTTCACGGATGCAGTTGTAATCTGCTCCGGTATCCATTAATGCAATTATATTTATTTTAAAATCATGGCCTATATGTAGAGTAATATTTGTATACCATTTTTCTCTAAATTCTAGAGTTTGTTGCTTAGAAAATGTTTTGAAATACCAAATTCTTTTTTCTTCCTTTTCTCTTGCATAAAAATCTTCTTTTATATATTGTTTATTGATTTCGTATTCTTTTATTATAACATTTATTTGACTTAAAATCTGATGGCATAGGAGATGATGGATATAAATTTTGATCTGGCTCAGCTATATGGGCCTTAAATTTAATCGAATTATCTTGTTTAATGTTTTGATTTACACTTTCAGTGTCTGAACTCGCACTAGATTGTCCAGTACGGAATTCAGAAAATGAAGCTCTTGAATGACAAGAACTAATTCGTGGTGGAAGTGGTTCTCTAAAGGATCCAAATTGTAATAATATCTTGCCATCGCGTTGTTCTATTACTCTTGATATATTTTTTTGTTCGAAGTTTCGAGGTGGTTGGGTTATATCTATTTTACATTGATCAGGAATTGTTATTTTATTCCTGTTTAGTTGTTTAGGAGTGTAAGTAGCTGTTGGAGTATCTTTACTATGTACTGCTAAAATTGGTGTTTCTCCTTTATGATCTTGTAATAAACATCTTGGGTTAAATTCAAATGTTGATTGTTCAAAATAAATACGATAAAGTAGCAAATAATCATGTCTTTCATTTTGAAATTTTATTTCTGGTAAATGAACGTTTAATACTAAAGTGTAGAGTATCGTTGGATCATGCAGACTTACTTGATAATTAGGAGCACAATTAAAATAAATTGCTCCATTACATAAATTGGATTGAACTGCCCCTAATAGTGAATCTTCAAATTTTAATAAGGTCTTATCTCTTAATAGCATTAATATAGGAGAATCTATACCAGTCCTTGATAAAGGTTTAATCGCTATTTGTATTAATCAAAAGTGTAAATAGTTGAATCCTTTTTGCTTATATCTATCTAGGCAAGAGAAGATAATAACTTTACTTCTTCAAACTCATTTTGGAGAGATAAAGTTTGCTCATGTTCTTTTATTGAATATGCGTTTTAAAGTCAAAATTTCTGATTTGATAAATACTCTCTGGATTAATATGTGGTAACTGATTTTTCGTTATTTCTTGATTAAATGATGTTAGTTTTGTCATAATTTCTCTTGAATTAACTGTACTATGTGATGTGGAAGAATAAGCATGTTTGGGCTTAAAGAGTTTTCGAAATGATGAATCCATGATTTAATCTAGTATAAACACATACTTTAAAAGATACTAACCTTTTCTTTAACACAGCCGGGCTTGCCAACGGTCTTACTGTCTTTTCATGGGACTTGCTGCTTGGAACACCGACGGCAATGGTGTCTTGTCAGAAGGGAAGAATCTTTTATAAGAGGTTTTTAAATAGATTAGGATCAAAAGCTATGTTTGAAAACTTTTAAGAAAACTTCTTCTAAAGATCGCTTGCTCTGATACCAGTGTAAATTTGAAATACTCTTTTAAACTTTACAGTATACAAAATTTACTTAAATATTTTAAAAGAAAGCTGAAGATTTGATTTGATAAAACTTTTATTTTATTGATTCAAAATAAAGATACAAATGATTAAGATAATTTTTAAAAGATTACAAAGGTTAAAACCTTGAAAACTTATTTTTGAAAGCTAGAGAGATTTTAGGGAGAGAGTGAGGGTTGTCAATTTCTCGTGTCTTGAAATGATTCCAAAGCTGGGTATTTATAGGAGAAGTTGAGGAACCAATTGATGAGTGTTCCTTTTACGTGCTTGAATATCATTGGTAGATGTTATGTCTTGCTTTTATTTTTGTCTTTCTTGTTTTGGAGGTATGCTTGATATTTTCTTCGAGTGATTCTGCATTATTGGTCTCGTGATAATCATTTGTCTTTTGCTTGTAGTTGTCCTTGTACGCCCGTGAACCAAAAATGTAGATTTTGGTAGGGTGTCGATCGACACAGGGTGTGTGTGTCGATCGACACGTGTGTTTTTGACTTATTAGAAGTCGGGAGTTGGACGTGGTGTTGATCGACACAAGGTGGGTGTGTCGATCGACACGAGTTGAAATTGGACCGACCGGTTTGGTTCCAATTTTTCGGTTCGGCGGACTAGTTTAGGGAATCCTAGGGTTCTAGTATAAAAGCGTGAACAGTCGCTTTTTTGGGGTTTTTGGTCGAAAAATCAGAAGAAAACAGAGAAGAAGCAGAATCAGAGAGAATTGGGAGAGAATTTGAGTGTTCTTGAGGAGGATTGATCTTGAGAGGTTGTTAGAACGAGAAGGGGTCCTTGCTGTGGTGATTTTGGGTCTGTGGGGACGAAATCAAAGGCTGTTCGTGGTCGTTCTTCGTGTGTTCAAAGTGTTCATCCTCTTTTCAATCCGTTTTCGAGGTGAGTGCGTGACCGTAGGTTTATCTGGGTAAAGGATTAGATGGAATACGATTGCTTGTGTTGTTTGGATTGGATTTCGTGTGTTTGTGGATGAATTTCGTGCAGGAGACCGATGAATCGCGATGGGATTTGAGCCATGAGAGGATAGGCTCGTTTCCTGGGTTCTGCGATGTAGTGTCGATCGACAACATGGTGGTGTGTCGATCGACACGGGTGCATGTTGATCCACACCATGGTGGTGTGTCGATAGACACGGGTGCATGTTGATCCACACCATGGTGGTGTGTCGATCGACACGGGTGTTGTGTATCGATCGACACCTAGTGGTTATGTCGATCGACACAGTAGCTTCTGTACGGGTTCGTGTTGATTGTTTCATGTATGCTTGTTGTATGCTCATCCTGGTATTGTATCTCTTGCTTATGCCTGTGTGTATAACCTGTAGATGGGATGACCGCGTCGCTGAGTATTTGTGATAATACTCACGCAACTCATTTTGCCATGTGTTGCAGGTAAAGAGAAAATATGATCATGGAATCATGGTTGGGAAGAGGAGATGATCTAGTGTCTCGGTTTCGTGGCCTTGTTGTTAGAATTGCTAGGTTGCTAGTGAATTCTGGAATTGATACTTGGTTATTTGCTGGTTATTTTAATTGGTTATTGGAATTGATTTATGGAATTGAACGGTTTAGAGATTAATAAAGTATGAGATTTATTGATTGTTTTATGATTGGTATTTTAATTTTTTTTGCATTGTTGTGTTTGGCCCATTGAGGATTATTATCTATTATGATAGTAATCCGAAGAGAAAAATTTTAAATTTTTGGGTCGGGTTTTTTCATTTTGGTATCAGAGCCCTTATGGTTCTAAGGCGGGTGCAATTGATTGATTATGTGAGTTAATTGATTGATTGTTGTGTGGGTATGGAGTCCGAGATCATCTCTTCCGAGCCTTCAATGAGAATCCGCGGTATGTGTTTTATGACTTATTGTTTTCTAGTACTTAGTAGTCCTATGGTTAGTGCAGAGTGATGGCTACAGTAGCTAGAGACAGAGGTCGTGGGGGACGTGGAGGCCGAGGTGATCCTGGTGGGCGCGGGCGAGGATTGCAGAGTGAGTCTGATGCCACGAGTGTGTCCCAGGAGACCACTCAAGAGTAGGTAGCGGACTCGTAGGCGTTTCAGGAGGGGTCTGTGGGTGAGGCTGCTACGAGTACCAGTGGGAGGGCTGGTGGGGCTAGTGTGGGTTCCGGTGTAGCTAGTGGTGCGGCGGACCCAGGTGGGGGTGTTGCCGCAGGTGTGGCCCAAGACCGAGATGATCGTTTGGCGAGTTTGCTGCAGATGATTCTGGAGTGGTTACCAGGAGGGGTGCCGGCTCTAGGTCAGGCTCCGAGAGTTTGAAGTATTTCTTCACTCAACCGGAGCTGAACCAGAGACAGAGGCGCTGGATGGAATTAGTTGCGGACTATGACCTGGAGATTAGGTACCATCCAGGTAAGGTTAATCTGGTTGCAGATGCGTTGAGTCAGAAGAGGGTTGCTTCAGATCAGGAGCGGGATATGGAGGCTCTGGTGAGCGAGATTGGTACATTGAGATTGTGTGTGATCTCAGAGGAGCCGCTGGGGTTAGAGGCAGCTAACCAGGCAAATTTGTTGAGTAGGATATGAGTTGCTCAGGAGAAGGAGCAGGGATTGAGTGATGCTTCTAAGGTGGCCGGTTCAGAGTATGTGGTCTCAGCGATTAGGATGATACTGGTGAACGGGTGGGTTTGTGTACCCAAGGACGGGGATCTGAGGTAGGAGATCCTGAGAGAGGCTCATTCGAGCATGTTATCGATTCATCTGGGAGCAACCAAGATGTATTATGATCTGAAGCGGTATTATCACTAGGTTGGGATGAAGAAGGATGTAGCTAACTGGGTTGCAGCGTGTAACGTGTGTTAGTTGGTGAAGGCTGAGCATTAGGTTCCGAGTGGTATGTTGCAGAGTTTACCTATCCTGGAGTGGAAGTAGGATATGATTACCATGGATTTTGTGACGGGGTTGCCAGTGTCACGGACATATGATGCAATTTGGGTTATTATAGATTGTCTGACGAAGTCAGCACATTTTCTTGCCATCAAAAAGACCGACGGAGCGGCGGTTTTGGCTAAGACGTATGTGCGGGAGATAGTGAGGCTGCACGGGGTGCCAGCGAGTATCGTGTCAGACAGGGATCTGAGGTTTACTTCAGAGTTCTGGAGGGCATTTCAGGCTGAGATGGGAACTAAGGTGCATGTGAGCACAGCGTAATATCCTCAGACGGACGGGCAGTCTGAGCGTACGATTCAGACTTTCGAGGATTTGCTGAGGATGGGTGTGCTTGATTATGGTGGTCATTGGGCGGATCATCTGAACCTGGTCAAGTTTGCGTACAACAACAGTTACCAGGCGAGTATTGGGATGACTCCATATGAGGCTTTGTATGGGAGGTCGTGTAGGACACCATTATGATGGACTCAAGTGGGGGAGAGGAGCATGTTTGGTGCGGATTTTGTTCAAGAGACGACGGAGAAGTTCCGTGTCTTGAGGCTGAACATGAGAGAGGCTCAGGATCGGTAGAAGAGTTACGCCGATAGGAGACGAAATGAGCTAGAGTTTGAGCTGGGAGATCTGGTGTATCTCAAGGCAGCTATGTTGAGGGGTCCCAACAGATCCATTTCGGAGAATAAGCTAAGTCCGAGGTTTATGGGTCTGTTCAAAGTTATGGAGCGTGTCAGACCGGTAGCTTATCGTTTGGAGTTACCTCAGAGTATGAAGGCTTTTCACAAGGTTTTCCATGTGTAGATGATGCGGAAGTGTCTACATGAGTCTGAGGAGGTGTTGGCTAGGATTCCGGAGGATCTTCAGCCCAACATGACATTGGCGGCAAGGCCTATGAGGATTCTCGAGAGGAGAGTCAAGGTGCTGTGTCGAAGAGTATACCGTTGGTGAGAGTCGTGTGGGACTGTGACGGTATTGAGGAGGAGATTTGGGAACCCGAAACGTTGATGAAGATAAAGTTCTCGAAGTGGTTCGAGAAGCAAGCAGTGGCTTGAGTGTCTTCCTGGTTTTTTTAGAGTCTGTTTTAGTATGTGGCTATGAGTTGTATGTATTTTCGTTTGGCGTTGTTGTAACGATTATACATTTTGAGATTTAATAAGATGAGTTGTTCCTTATTAAATGTGTTATAAGATGTGAGTTCTTAGGATATGACTGGTGAAGTCATGTGTTGTGTTGACTGGTAGGTCACGTGGAGGTCTAGCGATAGAGTTCTATGTGAGTTAGAGCTTGTCTATCGGCTAGGGAGGCTAGAAATGGAAGTTCTATGTGAGTTAGGGCTGTCCATGTTTGATATGTCCCATATTTTACCACTTTTACCATCTATTTTACTATATTTTCTATGCACTTTAATAAGCTTTTCAGCCAAAAGAGGTAGTTTTCCTCGTATTTGT
Organism: Arabis hirsuta; assembly: GCA_964056655.1. Taxonomy (NCBI): domain Eukaryota; kingdom Viridiplantae; phylum Streptophyta; class Magnoliopsida; order Brassicales; family Brassicaceae; genus Arabis; species Arabis hirsuta. Next base: position 18,306,072 of record OZ053299.1, read on the forward strand.
AGTTTTAGAGTCTTAATAGTTAAATCAAGCAAAACAGAGCAAAAAGGACCAAAAGAGGTGTAAACCAAGTTACAGCTACTTTCATAAGCCAAAGACATCATCAAGACCAAATAATTCACAAGGTACCACAATCTACTATGTTGGACAGAACATATACGCCAGAAGTTTAGCAGTAAACGGAGGAACGAATCAATTTGGAACTGGATGAAACTTGGTCAGAAGATATATCTTTGAGTTAGATTCACAACGGAATTTGAATCATACCATTTGGAGCTGTGAGCAGAAAGATACGCTCGGTTTACTGAAGACACGTCAAGCTGCCTCTGAAGTGAAACAAGTGCAGAATCGAGTCAAGCACCGGGCCAGTCCGTGGACCGATGTTTCAGACCATTTCCAGCACTCATGAAGGCCCAAAGAAGACTCCAACACCGGCCTAGAAGCCCGTTCGTTACTTGCCCCAATGTTGGAGCAGTTTTGACGTAAAAAACCCTTTTGTCCTAAACTAAAGCCCTAGAAGATCCTACACCTATATATACTTGTTTTTAGCCACTTTAAGAGAATAAGCATCAATAAGCAGCCAAGAGGGCACGACTAGGGAGCTCTAGGCAGCCGCCTATCTCTTCTCTAAACAGTAAACACGTTTTCATCTTTGTTCTTCATTGGATTTGGATTATAGGAGGAGATCTCCCTTTGTACTTCGATATAGAGAAGACTTCTTATCTCTTACTCTTTAAATTCAGTTTATCTATGATGATTCGTGTCTATCCTTGTTGCTTTGTTGTTACTTCAATCATGTCTGAGTAAATTACTTGTTAGGTTTTAAGCATTCAAAGATTCCATGTTTATGCATAATTGAATATCGAACTTTGTTAGGGTTTATCTAGTAGATTCTTCACCTCTATTCGATCTTAATGCTGTTTGCTTTTTTGGCCATCTTGTGAACTGATCTTAGGTTGATATACTCTCCAAAAGCTTGTTATATTGCCTGAACTAATATTTGGTGAGTACTGCGTCATAACAATTCGAAAGGTTAGTTATGGAGTAGTATGAACAATCGAACTTACACTTAAAGCATGTTTTCACCTTATAATAACCTGCGATAGTTGAGTCTATTAGGGTAGAAAACGTAGATGGTTAGTTACGTCACGACAGTGGGATGACCTTACATTAGTAATTTAAGTTCTAGAACGCTTTAAAACCCGATATCTTTATCTGTTTCATGAGACTCTGCGAATTGTCTAATGCCTAACGCTTTTCTCTTATTGATTTATCCTTGCTTTTACTTTCTTTGCTTTATAATTGCTATTCATAAAACCACAAAACCAAAATCATATTTTGTCTTAGCTTAATTTGCATCACATAAATTCGTAGCGTATCATCTCTAGTCTCTGTAGATCGACCCCTAAGTACTACTGCGTTTGCCTGTGCAGTTGCAGCTTTATCTAGGGTTATAAATTTAAAGCTTGAATAACCCACGACATCAAGTTTTTGGCGCCGTTGCCGGGGACTAATTTGTTACCTACGAGTTTTTGATAAAGATTAAGTCTAAGATTTGTTTTTCTTTATTTACTTTTGATTTTTCGTTTTTTGTTTTTGTGAGTGTTTTAGAGAGTCATCAATGGAACATTACAACCTCTATCCTAGGAGAATGGCGAGCTCTTACTACCATGAAACCATTGGGGATTATAACCCAATGCCTCATGAATATCATCAACCGCCATACTTCAACAATACTCGATGCAATGCTCATATGTACCAACAACAATACTCGATGCAATGCTCAAATTTTCCCTGAGCTACTCTCTCAAATTAAGAGATCGATGTAGTACTTAGGGATCGAATCCACAGGGAATCGAATAACACAACCAATTCGTAAGTTCAAATTATGCTAAGTAAAAGTGTATGAATGAGGTTAAAAACAAAAAGTAAACAAGTGAGAGATGATAAAGTTTCAAGTAATCAATTGGACAAGGAGTTAGGCAATGGGTTGTTCGCAGGAATGATTCGAAATTGATTCGTGTCGATCGACACAGGTATCCGTGTCGATCGACATAGAAATAAAAACGGTTAGGATTTGTTAAGTGCAGTTCTAGAACTCAAACACGAATGTAAAACCAATCAACTTTCGTTGCAGAGATTTTCTATGACTAAATCATTAAATTCCAAATTTCTTTGCAAATTCAGTGAATAAAGACAAGCATTAAATTCAAGTTCGATTGTTCACAAAATTACTAAGCCAAATGTCTTTGCGAATAGATAATTTTGCTCATCTAAGATTATATCAGGTTGTTAATAATACTTTCGCATCTATTAAAGCAACCTAGGATATCCAATTTCAGTTGATCAGTCCTAAAATCAGAGTTGAATCAATCTAGATGAAGAACATAAAGATAAATCCTAACAGGGTTTCAATCCTATCAATTTCTCATCAAACCCTAGAACTTCCCAAAACCTAACAAGCAAACTACTCAGACATAAATGATGAAATCATAATGAATGAAATAAATTGCATTCAAAAGATAGAGTTAGAGATACAAAAGGGTTTCGAAATCTGTGAAAGTCTGAAGCTCTCCCCCAAATCTCTCCTCCTCCAAGTCTCAATATAAAATCCAAGATAAAAACATGAAAACCTAAGGAAAACTGTTTATATTGTCTAAAAATCGGATTGGGCATTGGTGTAAACTTCTGGGCTTTTTGGGCCAAACTGGAATTTCTTCAAAACTTGAAGTCTTCACGTGTCAGACGGGCATGTCGATCGACACACGGTTCTGTGTCGATCGACACAACCTTGAAAACTCGACTCCGACTTGATCACTTTAGCTCTTCTTTCCTTGATGCTCCCAAAATGCTCCAAAAGCTCCCATAAAGCTCCAATCGTCCAATAACCTGCAAAGACTCAAAACAACTCGAAAAATACCAAAAAGACTCTATAAAAACGATTTATATCATGGTTGAAAATGGGTAAAAACCATGATATATCAACTCCCCCAGACTTAGCCTTTGCTTGCCCTCAAGCAAAACATAAACCAAGAATGTGAAAGAGGTTTGAAAACACAGAAACTTACCTTCCCTTGGAGCAATGAACTGACCCTTCCAATCTAGTGAACCACATAATACAGAACCAACCCAGAATCAGACCACCATGTATTTCTCCGCAGACTTTCGTAGCTTTCCAAATTCATCCATCACTTCACAGCATAATCCGTTAGTCTTCATCGCTTAGTCTCAATGATCTCAATGCCAAGAACCTTCTAGACTCATTCCCATACTATACCATGACAAATCAACTTATACTACACTTGGTATTCTTTCTCTCCCCCAGATTTATTTGACTCTCTATTCCTATTTTCTATGATTGTTGAGACTCAAAGCAGTGCATTTTTCACTAATGTTGTTCCTAGTGTATAGACTCCGACTTGATCACTTTAGCTCTTCTTTCCTTGATGCTCCCAAAATGCTCCAAAAGCTCCCATAAAGCTCCAATCGTCCAATAACCTGCAAAGACTCAAAACAACTCGAAAAATACCAAAAAGACTCTATAAAAACGATTTATATCATGGTTGAAAATGGGTAAAAACCATGATATATCAGTCAGCTCTTGGAGAAAAATTAGAAGCTCTTGTTGCTCCACTTCAAAGCACCGAAGCGCATTTTGTTCATCTTGGAGAGATGTTTACAAGAGATCTCCAAGAAGACGAAACATGCATCACGGATGTAGAATTGGATGACATGTGCGATCAAGGAGAGGGGCTTATAACAAGCTTCAACATTTTGGAGACTAAAGATGACCGTCACAAGCCTTTAAATCTTGGTTCACCATTCCTTGAAACCGATGGAGAATTTGTGGATTCTACAAATCACCAAATCTCTCTCTAAACTTGACAAATGAGTGATCTATCCAACCCTAGAAGGTAAGGTTTCTTTTTGTATCAATATGTACACTAATGAAACCTTTTATATAGATCCAGGTGATGCAATTAAGGAGATCCAAGACCTCAAAATTACAGCCCCTCCAACCATACATAAGGATGTTGTCAAACCGACAAGACCAAAAGGCAAAGAGACGCCAAATATTGCAAATTAGATCTTGGTATCTAAGGGACGTGAAGAAGATGTCGTTCATGCCAAGATGAAACACAAAAGGTCCTCAAACTTTTTCTCCAACTTCATAATTATGATCCCCACGGATTTGAATGAGAAAGATGAAGAATTCATCGAAGAAAAAGTCAAAAATATGGTGAAATTTTTTCACGGTGCGATTGTTCTTCATGAAAGCCATCAAGATGCTAATAGATGGAGCCTCAAGCCATGAGGTCCAGAGTGTAGAGAAACTAAAGGAGTCCCAATTCCTTTAGTGGAGCCATCCTATGCTTAAAAGAAAAAGGAGTCGAGCTAAAAGACTTAAAAGAAGCGCTTTATAGGAGGCAAACCATATTTGGTTTTTTTTTTTTTTAGAGTCTTTAATTTCAAATTTTAATCATGGTTTTAATTTTTAAAGTTTTATTACTTATTGTTTTTTCTAATCATGAATTTTCAGGTTTTTACAAAAAGTTATAAAAATACAAAAAAATGTTTGTTTTGGAGAAGGAAGAAGAGAAGGAGATAGGACAAGACCCGTTCTGGTTCAAGGCACAAAAGAATTACCAGATGAACCCAGAAAAATCTGAAATTTCGTGAGAATATAGTAGACAGTCATACAATGCTACAGGAAAAAGCAGAACGTAATTTGGTATTACGGTCTGAAAGTTATGACCAATTTCCCAAGGCTAAAGAAGAAGGATACGAAGATGCAAGGAGCGAACTTCAAACTTTTTTTCAAGACGAACTACAAGGTATGAGGAGACAATCTTCATACTGTTGGAAAGATCTCGTTCTCAAGAGTCCGTAGCATTTTTCGGATCTCAAATCCAATGTGTATAGACGAAGAAAAAGCTCGACGAAAAATCGCATGGACCGCGACACGATGCATCTTACCGCGACACGAGGCAATACCGGACCGGATACTGACCCGCGTCCCCGACCGGTATCGCACCCCGAGCAACCATGTCACGAGTGACCAAATACCAGTCACGTGTGCCGGTCGTACATCGTGACCGGTACTCGGCACGTTTTGCCTCGACCCGCGTCTCGACCGTCCCACGCCCTTATCGCGACACGAAGTTCGTCCCGCGACACGATCACAAACCTTACCGCGACACAGGTCCAGTACCAGACGGAATACCGGGCCGCGTCCTCGACCGGTATCGCGTAAAATGTGTACCGCGACGCAAGTCACACGTACCGGTCGCGTGTATCGGTTGGAAAACCCGACCGGTACTCGCGTATTTTCGCCTCGTCCCACTACACGCTAACGCTATACCGCAACACGATTTCTTACCGCGACACGATTTCTTACCGCGACACGACAACTCGATCTTTCTGTCCCGATTTTGGACTGTGGTACCGACCGGTACCCGGACCGGTATGCGACACACGACACCAACCCGTGACACGTCCACCGACTTTCCCGCATGCCACAATATCTTACCACGGTACCGACCGATATTCGGTCCGGTACTCGTGACCCGATACCTCCCGCTCCATGCCGTGACTTGACCAGTCCCGATCCTTCCCAAATTCTGCCTCGTCCCGCGCACGACCCGCCCACAACTTCCCGAACCATACCGCGACATGACGCGACCCGATACCGGTCGACACCGCCGACCGGTACCACAACCGGTATTACCTCGACCCGCGACTCCAAATCCACCACCACCGTCTCGTGCCGTGAACCGCCTTGGACCCGAGCCACGTCTCGAACCATCCTGGACCGTGACTAGCCACCCGACACCTTGACCGGTATTGATCACACCGCATCTCCATCAACCACCACACCATTGGAATCACGAGCCATGGACCAAGGAACCACCGTTTCGAACCACCGAACCGACCACCTAACCGTTTGGTCAAAGAGGTGAATTTTTCCTTTTTCACTCTTTTAATTATTTTACAACCATTTTTCACACATAATTTTTAAGAACCAATTTATTTTTGCATATTCATGATTATTTAACTACAAATTATTTGATTCATGAATTTTTGCATTAGAAATTACAATACTGGTTAGATTTAAATGGTTTTAAACATGATTTTCACATCTTGACATATTCATTGATTTCACTTAGATTGATAGTTTTTAACAATATGGATTCATTATTTTGATTTCTTTTTGTTTATTATCTATTTTTCCTACCCTTGGACTTAGACTTCAATACATACGTATTGAGGACTTAGTTCCAAGAAATATTTAACAAGTGATTTCAAGTGTTTTTGCAAGGATATGTTGCTCTTAAATAGGACTTGATTTAAGACTTTTCGTTGTGATGTACACACTTCCAATCGTCTTAAGCATTATCGACCATTCAAAGGAGATGTGTGAGAAAAGAAGATAAATTGGAGACACCTAACCTAGTTTGATTCGTGCGGAATATCATATGCTCAGAATCGAAGAAGATCTCATATTACTTGCAACAATCCTAAGATTTTCTCGATCTCAGCTTACAAACGGACCACGTGGAACATTTTTATGGAACATTTACCTATCCAGTGGAGCAAAAGCCTTCAAACTTCACCACGTGTACTAAAAAGGTATGTTTTATGATAGATTTTCAATTTGACTCGAGAAATTCTTTACTGTTTTGCAGATGGCTCGATACTACCCTTCCGGCTAATCGAATCGCCCCATTCAAGGACCATACGCCAAACCGTACGAGAAAAAGTGTTGGAACTTCACCATGAGCTTTAAAACACCCTATAACTTGGTGAATTTTCAATATGGCTCAAGGAAAACTTCAAGGTTTGAAAGATGGCCCATGAGCTTCTTCCGGTGACAAAAATTACTATACCGTGGGCCAATTTTCAAACGATGAGGAACCAGCCGATGAAACCTTGAGATGAACTGTTTCTAAGGACATAAGGAAGCTTTTAGGAGTGTTCATTCACCCCTGGAGATAGCCGAGTCCAAAGATGCTTCATACCAACCGAAAATGGGACATTTTTCGATCTTCAAGACTTTTTGTCTACAACCGGTAATTTCGTTCTATTCTCTAACTTTTCTAATTTCAATTTTATTTTTATTTTCCACCTTACTCCCTTAATTTGATTTTTTTTACACTAGGGACGGTGTAATTTTAGTCTGGGGGGATTGTTGTTTACTAACACGCTTGTTCGTGATTGGTTTTTATGTTTTTAAAAGGAGTTTTTCAAAAATTATTTTCTGAAAACGTTTTATTGAGTCAAAATAGTCAGTTGAAAATGATGATCCTTCTTTTGGTTTAGTGGATTGTCTTTTTCAGATTAGTGACCATTTTTCCAAGCTCGATTTCAGAGTCAGACTAATGAAAAATCCTATGGCTGACCAGTTAACTAGAGACATTTGTTACTTCCAGCATAATCCGCCAAGTTCGAGCTAATTATGCGGTCTCCTTGGTGATTGATATTCATAGAGCTTGACTCCTCATTCATACCTGACAAGTGCAATCTCTGTTGAAAGTAATGGTACTTCTCTCCCTTGTTCTAAAAAATATATGATTGGGGTGATATGATAGTTCTTGAGTATAAGATGAGGAAATAAAATTCCAGTGAGTCAATACTCAAGAGATGATCACCCGGAGCTCAAAAGCCAGCAGTCTGAGTCCCTTAGAATGGATGTAGAGGACGAGCGATCTCACGACTCTGTCTCCTCACAAGGAACAACAGTAGTGAAAGCACTGCTTTTGAGTCTCAGCATTCTAAAAAAAAAACGAGTAGAAAATCAAATAAGTCTAGGGGAGAGAAAGAGTACCAAAAGTTGTATGGTTCATAAGTCATGGTATAGTATGGGAATGAGTCTATAAGGTTCTTTGCATTGAGATCTGGGACGAGACCTAGCAATGATGACTAGCGGGTTATGTTGAGAAGTCGTGGATAAATTTGGGAGGCTGCGAATGTCTATGGAGAAGTAAATGGTGGTCTGATTTAGAGTTGTTTATGCATTATGTGGCTTACTAGTTGGAAGGGTCGGTCCGGTATTCCAAGGGAAGGTTAGTTTCCGTATTTTCAAACCTCTTTTCTATTCTTGAATTTTGGTTGAGGACAAGCAAGGTTTAAGTCTGGGGGAGTTGATATGTCCCATATTTTACCACTTTTACCATCTATTTTACTATATTTTCTATGCACTTTAATAAGCTTTTCAGCCAAAAGAGGTAGTTTTCCTCGTATTTATAGTTTTAGAGTCTTAATAGGGAAATCAAGCAAAACGGAGCAAAAAGGACCAAGCTACAGAAACTTTCATAAGCCAAAGACATCATCAAGACCAAATAATTCACAAGGTACCACAATCTACCATGTTGGACAGAATATATACGCCAGAAGTTTAGCAATAAACGGAGGAACGAATTAATTTGGAATTGAATGAACCTTGGTAAGAAGATAGATCTTTGAGTTAGCTTCACAACGGAATTTGAATCATATCATTTGGAGCTGTGAGCAGAAATATACGCTCGGTTTACTGAAGACACGTTAAGCTGCCTCTGAAGTGAAACAAGTGCAGAATCGAGTCAAGCACCGGGCCAGTCCGTGGACCGATGTTTCAGACCATTGCCAGCACTCATGAAGGCCCAAAGAAGACTCCAACACCGGCCTAGAAGCCCGTCCGTTACTTGGCCCAAGGTTGGAGCAGTTTTGACGTAAAAGACCCTTTTTGTCCTAAACTAAAGCCCTAGAAGATCCTACACCTATATATACTTGTTTTTAGCCTCTTTAGAGGAATAAGCATTAATAAGCAGCCAAGAGGGCACAACTAGGGAGCCCTAGGCAGCCGCCTATCTCTTCTCTAAACACTAAACACGTTTTCATCTTTGTTCTTCATTGGATTTGGATTCTAGGAGGAGATCTCCCTTTGTACTTCGATATAGAGAAGACTTCTTATCTCTTACTCTTTAAATTCAGTTTATCTATGATGATTCGTGTCTATCCTTGTTGCTTTGTTGTTACTTCAATCATGTCTGAGTAAATTACTTGTTAGGTTTTAGGCATTCAAAGATTCCATGTTTATGCATAATTGAATATCGAACTTTGTTAGGGTTTATCTAGTGGATTCTTCACCTCTATTCGATAGTAATGCTGATTGCTTTTTTGGCCATCTTGCGAACTGATCTTAGGTTGATATACTCTCCAAAAGCTTGTTATATTGTCTGAACTAATATTTGGTGAGTACTGCGTCATAACAATTCGAAAGGTTAGTTATGGAGTAGTATGAACAATCGAACTTACACTTAAAGCATGTTTTCACCTTATAATAACCTGCGATAGTTGAGTCTATTAGGGTAGAAAACGTAGATGGTTAGTTACGTCACGACAGTGGGATGACCTTACATTAGTAATTTGAGTTCTAGAACGATCTTTAAAACCCGATATCTTTATCTGTTTCATGAGTCTCTGCGAATTGTCTAATGCCTAACACTTTTCTCTTATTGATTTATCCTTGCTTTTACTTTCTTTGCTTTATAATTGCTATTCATAAAACCACAAAACCAAAACCATATTTTGTGTTAGCTTAATTTGCATCACATAAATTCGTAGCGTATCATCTCTAGTCTCTGTGGATCGACCCCTAAGTACTACTGCGTTTGCCTGTGTAGTTGCAGCTTTATCTAGGGTTATAAATTTAAAGCTTGAATAACCCACGACATAAAGTTTTTGGCGCCGTTGCCGGGGACTAATTTGTTACCTACGAGTTTTTGATAAAGATTAAGTCTAAGATTTGTTTTTCTTTATTTACTTTTGATTTTTCGTTTTTTGTTTTTGTGAGTGTTTCAGAGAGTAATCAATGGAACACTACAACCTCTATCCTAGGAGAATGGCGAGCTCTTACTACCATAAAACCATTGTGGATTATAACCCAATGCCTCATGAATATCATCAACCGCCATACTTCAACAATACTCGATGCAATGCTCATATGTACCAACAACAACCTTGGGAGGCTTATGAGCGTGAGGATGCCTATCATTACCATCACTGCGAGTATCCACAGCCACCACAACAACTCCAAGATCACGCCTTTTCGATTACCCTAGACGATAAACTAGAATTGTTTGTGGCTCAACTCAAGGGAGAATTCAAATATTCCGAATATGAGATCGAGAATTCTTTGTCAGCTCTTGGAGAAAAATTAGAAGCTCTTGTTGCTCCACTTTAAAGCACCGAGGCGCATTTGGTTCATCTTGGCGAGATGCTTACAAGAGATCTCCAAGAAGACGAAACATGCATCACGGATGTTGAATTCGATGACATGTGCGATCAAGGAGAGGGGCTTATAACAAGCTTCAACATTTTGGAGACTAAAGATGACCGTCACAAGCCTTTAAATCTTGGTTCACCATTCCTTGAAACCGATGGAGAATTTGTGGATTCTACAAATCACCAAATCTCTCTCTCTAAACTTGACAAAAGAGTGATCTATCCAACCCTACATGGTAAGGTTTCTTTTTGTATCAATATGTAAACTAATGAAACCTTTTATATATTGTCTGAACTAATATTTGGTGTGTACTGCATCATAACAATTCGAAAGGTTAGTTATGGAGTAGTATGAACAATCGAACATACACTTAAAGCATGTTTTCACCTTATAATAACTTGCGATAGTTGAGTCTATTAGGGTAGAAAACATAGATGGTTAGTTACGTCACGACAGTGGGATGACCTTACATTAGTGATTTGAGTTCTAGAACGATCTTTAAAACCCGATATCTTTATGTGTTTCATGAGTCTCTGCGAATTGTCTAATGCCTAATGCTTTTCTCTTATTGATTTATCCTTGCTTTTACTTTCTTTGCTTTATAATTGTTATTTATAAAACCATAAAACCAAAATCATATTTTGTCTTAGCTTAATTTGCATCACATAAATTCGTAGCGTATCATCTCTAGTCTCTGTGGATCGACCCCTAAGTACTACTGCGTTTGCCTGTGCACTTGCAGCTTTATCTAGGGTTATAAATTTAAGGTTTGAATAACTCACAACATCAATGTTCTAGGAGGATTATCTGGGGATTAGGTTCTATGTGAGTTAGGACTTGTGATTCCCTGGATGGCGCTGGGAAATAGGGGTTTTATGTGAGTTAGAGCCTGCCTATTTCCTAAGGAGAGTTTGGAATAGAAGTCTTATGTGAGTTAGGACTGTCTTTTCCAGAGACTCTGGGAACACCCGGGAGATTTGGGTTGTTTCGGATGGCCTAATGTTTGGCCATGACGCTGGGGAATAGAGGTTTTATGTGAGTTAGGACCTGTCTATTTCCTAGGGGGAGTTTGGAACAGAAGTCTTATGTGAGTTAGGACTGTCTTTTCCAAGGACTCTGTGGAAACACCCTGGTGATTGGGTTGTTTCGGATGACCACGAGAGGTGATTTAGGTCGGCTGGTGTTTATCATGCATGTTACAGAGAGATTGCTCCAGGGGATGTGTGATTCTCCTGCATATACTTTGAGGGGCTGAAACCTCTCCAGAGGATGTGTGATTCCTCTGCAGCCTATAAGCTCGACGGACTGTGTTTTCCTAGAGTGGGGGGGGGGGGGGGGGGGGGGTGGGGGGGAGGGGGGGCTGGAGCATACATGGAGTTGGATGGACTGCAGTCTTGAAGGCAGAGGGGGTATGATATACACCAAGAGCACTAAGGATGATGATTCTGAGGTGCTGGGGTGGTGTATATAGATATGAGTATTGTGCAATAGAGTCTGTAGTGTGATTATAAGTATGAGACTGGATGAACTTCGGGAATCGGGAGTGGATTTCAGGTGGTGCTGACCGGGTTGGGGTCAGGATTGCAGCCATGGTGAGACGGTGCAATGTGGCTAGTATGAGACTAGTGGAGCTCGGGGATCAGGTGTGATCTCGAGTGGTACTGACCGAGGATCAGGAGTGTGGATGTGGATGTCGAGTCTAGGGTATTGACTTACGTTTAAAACTTCAGTTCCAACAACCATGGAAACATATGTAGCGCCGTTGATCGTGCATGTTCTTGTTTGATTGTTGCACAATCATTTGGTCCAATTCGGGGTCAACGGTTGGTTGTGCATGTTCTTGTTTGATTGTTGGACGATTAATCGGGCAGCCTAATCTGGACTAGGGGGCGTTGCATCGTTGATGTTCCCGGGTGAATCTGGTTGGGTTTTAGGCGGGAGTGTTAACCTTAGTGAGACGGAGTCGCGTGATTCGAGGTCGAATCCGTGTTATTGGGGGAGAATTATAACGCCCGTGAACCAAAAATGTGGATTTTGGTAGGGTGTCGATCGACACAGGGTGTGTGTGTCGATCGACACGTGTGTTTTTTACTTATTAGAAGTCGGGAGTTGGACGTGGTGTCGATCGACACAAGGTGGGTGTGTCGATCAACACGAGTTGAAATTGGACCGACCGATTTGGTTCCAATTTTCCGGTTCGGCGGACTAGTTTAGGGAACCCTAGGGTTCTAGTATAAAAGCGTGAACAGTCGCTTTTTGGGGTTTTTGGCCGAAAAATCAGAAGAAAACAGAGAAGAAGCAGAATCAGAGAGAATTGGGAGAGAATTTGAGTGTTCTTGAGGAGGATTGATCTTGAGAGGTTGTTAGAACGAGAAGGGGTCCTTGCTGTGGTGATTTTGGGTCTGTGGGGACGAAATCAGAGGCTGTTCGTGGTCGTTCTTCGTGTGTTCTTCGTGTTCATCCTCTTTTCAATTCGTTTTCGAGGTGATTGCATGACCGTAGGTTTATCTGGGTAAAAGATTAGATGGAATACGATTGCTTGTGTTGTTTGGATTGGATTTCGTGTGTTTGTGGATGAATTTCATGTAGGAGACGGATGAATCGCGATGGGATTCAAGCCATGAGAGGATAGGCTCATTTCCTGGGTTCTGCAATATCGTGTCGATCGACACCATGGTGGTGTGTCGATCAACACGGGTGCATGTCGATCGACACCATGGTGGTGTGTCGATCGACACGGGTGTTGTGTATCGATCGACACCTAGTGGTTGTGTCCATCGACACAGTAGCTTCTGTACGGGTTCGTGTTGATTGTTTCGTGTAGGCTTGTTGTATGCTCATCCTGGTATTATATCTCTTTCTTATTCCTGTGTGTATAACCTGTTGACAGGATGACCGCGTCGCTGAGTATTTGTGATAATACTCATGCAACTCTTTTTGCCATGTGTTGCAGGTAAAGAGAAAATGAGATCGTGGAATCATGGCCTGGAAGAGGAGATGATCTAGTGTCTCGGTTTCGTGGCCTTGTTGTTAGAATTGCTAGATTGCTAGTGAATTTTGGAATTGATACTTGGTTATTTGCTGGTTATTGGAATTGATTTATGGAATTGAACGGTTTAGGGATTAATAAAGTATGAGATTTATTGATTCTTTTATGATTGGTATTTTAATTGTTTCCGCATTGTTGTGTTTGACCCATTGAGGATTATTATATGTGATGATAGTAATCCGAAGGGAAAAATTTTAAATTTTTGGGTCAGGTTATTTCAGTCCTTGTCTTCAGTAGTCTTGATTAGCTGAGTCAAAATTATCTAATACCTTTCTGATGTTGTATTTTAATTGGTGCCTTTAGTGTATCAGAAAGGTATTAGATAATTCTGACTCAGCTAATCAAGACTACTGAAGACAAGAACACCCACAAGCAAAAGACAAATGATTATCACGAGACCAATAATGCAGAATCACTCGAAGAAAATATCAAGCATACCTCCAAAACAAGAAAGACAAAAATAAAAGCAAGACATAACATCTACCAATGATATTCAAGCACGTAAAAGGAACACTCATCAATTGCTTCCTCAACTTCTCCTATAAATACCCAGCTTGGGAAACATTTCAAGACACAAGCAATTGACAACCCTCACTCTCTCTCTAAAATCTCTCTAGCTTTCAAAAATAAGTTTTCAAGGTTTTAACCTTTGTAATCTTTTAAAAATTATCCCAATCCTTTGTATCTTTATTTTGAATTAATAAAATAAAAGTTTTATCAAATCAAATCTTCAGCTTTCTTTTAAAATATTTAAGTAAATTTTGTATACAGTAAAGTTTAAAAGAGTATTTCAAATATACACTGGCTCTGATACTAGTGTATATACCAGTGTATATTTGAAATACTCTTTTAAACTTTACTGTATACAAAATTTACTTAAATATTTTGTTTTCCAAGCTAGGTATTTATAGGAAAAGTTGAGGAAGCAATTGATGAGTGTTCCTTTTACGTGCTTGAATGTCATTGGTAGATGTTATGTCTTGCTTTTATTTTTGTCTTTCTTGTTTTGGAGGTATGCTTGATATTTTCTTCGAGTGATTCTACATTATTGGTCTCGTGATAATCATTTGTCTTTTGCTTGTGGGTGTCCTTGTCTTCAGTAGTCTTGATTAGCTGAGTCAGAATTATCTAATATCTTTCGGATGTTGCATTTTAATTGGTGCCTTTAGTGTATCTGGGTCTTCTGGTGGGTCCCATGTGTCGGCTGCCTTAGTCTTCTAAAAAGTGGGTCCCACCTAGTTGGTGTCTTGGTCTTGTTATATTGCGAGAGTACATCTTATAAAGATATACTCTGTATTTTATTTTACAACTTACAATGTATGAGTAATTTTAAAATAATATACAGAGTCTACCAAAATATACTTTATTTCTTAAAAGTTTAAATTTTATATACAATACTATTATGTTTTTTTTTATCTTGTATGCTTGGATGCACCAAAGTGACTTGTGTATCGTCTTCGTAGGGATCTTGAGAGAATTGTTCGTTGGGATCTTGTGTATCGTCTTGATTGATGCTATCTGCATCGTCAGAGCTGTTGTTGAGAAGTTCTTGGCTAAGAGATTGTAGTACTGCTTTGAGCTTAGCTTTTTTCTTATTCTTTTGAGATGAATGGGAACTTGTGGATTTAGACGGACTCACCGGTTTAGGTGGGGGAGATTAGGGTGGTGGTGGTTGCGTAAGTTGACTAGGTGTCAACAGTGGAATTGATTTGGAGATGGACTTAACCAGTAGTCGGTCTTGTCGTTCGGTTTGGAAGAATTTTTTAATATTGGTTAAGGAACATCGGTCGAGATTGTATTTATCCCACCTTTACAAGGGAATATGGCATATTTGGTAAGGCGAGAGTGAGGTTAAAATGCCAAGAACAGATCCATGGAATACCCATGTCTGTGTGGAAAAGGATTTTGTAATAAGGGCTTATAGTTTTTGTGGGTATGTGTTTGACATAAAATGGGTAAGAGATTTGGAGAAGATCAAGTGGGTAGATATGGTCGGTAGGACCAAACCAGTGCCACCATTTGTTAAACCATCCGGGTATGTGTTTAGGGAATCGGGTATCGAAAGAAATAAACCAAGAATGGTCGTAAGGGCGGAGGTAGAGGAATCGTAACCAAGCGTTTTGATAATCTGTAGAGGAATCGTAACCAAGCGTTTTGATAATCTGTGTAGGTGTATCCAGGAACTGGGAATCCTAGTTGGGAGAAGGATCTGGTGGTATGTCGGTGTAAAAACCCAAGGTCTTGAATAGAGTGTATACGAAGGATTTTGCAAGTGGTATAGGAAATTAGGTTAGGGTTTGTTTTATCAGGGTAATGAGTAACTTCGATAGATTTAGAGTCTACTAGAATATACTCATAAAAGGTGCGGTTTTTCGTAACATTATCGATTGGGTAAAGGGTATCTTGGTAAAAAGTATAATCGACAAATTGTTGGAGGTCTTTGAGTTTAATTGGTTTGATATAGTGAGTTGTTTTTGTGGTTTAAAGACGTAAGTAGATTTAGCTGGTGGTTCTTGAGTAGGTGTGGATGTTTGGCCTTTGTCGGGTGCGACGACCTTTGAGTAAGTGAGGGGTGGAAATTCAGCAAGAGCCGAATATTGATTTTGCGTAGTCAAGGGTTTGCCTTGTAAGTGTGTTTGGTTCTTGATATAGTCCAATGATGCCATTGGTTTTTTGGACTTTGGATCAGTCATCTTGGATATCGTTTTGAATATCTTTAGTTTTTTCCTGCAAATATTCTCTTGTTAGAAAATCAGGTAGAGAATTATTTTCACCTTTAATGTATTGAATATCAAAATCAAAAACACAGAGAATAGCTTGCCATCTGGCAAAAATTTGTTTTGATACTAAATTTTTAACATCTTTCTTTAAGATTTCTTTTGCTGACTTACAGTCAACACGAAGTAAGAATTTTTTATTAATTAAATCATCTTGGAATTTGGATATGCAATTGACGATAGAAAGAACTTTCTTTTTGACAGTTGAATAATTTTTTTGTGGTCCTAACCAAACTCCAGAATGAAAGCGAACAATTGATTCTGGACTTGATTCAAATAATTTTTGTTTTAAGATTCCTCTGTATCCAATTTCGGAAGCATCTGTTTCCACTATCATATTTGCTTCAAGGTTTGGTATTGTTAGACTAGGAAGTGATTTAACCTTTTCTTTTACTTGTTTTACTAGTTGAGTATGCTGAGTACTCCAAGGTTTGGGATTTTTTTGAAGTCGTTGAAATAAAGGTTGGAAAGTTTTTCGAAGATTTTGTAGGAAGTCGGAAACATAGTTTAGACATCCTAAAACTCTTTGAAGTTGTGTTTTGTCCCGTAATTCATCGGGGAATTTGGTTGCAAATTCGATAGACCTTGATATAGGGGTAATGGTTCCTTGATAAATGTTGTGTCCTAAAAATCGAATTTTAGTTTGGAATAATGACATTGTTTTTGCTGATACCACTAATCTATGTTTTTTAACTATGTTTAAAAATGTGTTGAGATGACTAAAATGTTGGTCTATTGATGTTGAATAGACAAGTACATCATCAATATTGAAACGACCCGACCCAAAAATTTAAAAAATTTCCCTTCAGATTATTATCATCACAGATAATAATCCTCAATTGGGCCAATACAAGCAACGCGGAACCATTAAACATAAATCATAAACATCACTTAATAAATCCCATACTTTATTAACTCCCTAACCGTTCAATCCAATCAACTCCATTAAACCAAAAATCCAAATTCCAATCCAACAATAATAATTAACCAATTCCAGAACTACAAGCAGCCTAGCAATTCTAACAATACAGCCAATCAAATGAGACCCTAGATCATCTCCTCTTCATGGCCATGATTCCACGATCACATTTTCTCTTTACCTGCAACACATGGCAAAAAGAGTTGCGTGAGTATTATCATAAATACTCAGCGACGCGGTCATCCCGTCTATAAACTATTTATACATAAGCATAAACAATAAATAAAAATACTAGGATGAGCATACACAAGCATTCACGAAACAAGCAACACGAACCAAAACAGGAGCTCTGTGTCGATCGACACAACCTCTAGGTGTCGATCGACAGACTCCCTCGTGTCGATCGACACACCACCATCGTGTCGATCGACACACCACCATGGTGTCGATCGACAGGATGCCCCGTGTCGATCAACACGACATCGCAGAACCTATAATCGAGCCTATCCTCTCATGGCTCGAATCCGTCGCGATTCATCGAGTCTCCTGCACAATTTCAATCACAAAACACACGAAAACCACCAAGCAATCGCATTCTACCATTCCTTACACTTATGTAAGCCTACAGTCATGCACTCACCTCGATTTTGGTTTGAAAGACGAAGAACGATGAAGAACGACGAAGAACAGCCCGAACCAGCCTCTGATTCCGACTCCACATATCCGAAATCGCCACAACAAGGTTCCCTTCTCGTTCCTCAAGCCTGAAGCACAATCCCCCTCAAGACAACTCCCAAAATCACCCACAACTTCTTGATTCCTGATTCTCTCCTCAAACTCTCTGTTTTTCTCTCTAAAAATCAGCCAAAAGGGACAAAAATGCGTCTGATAGCGTTTTATATCAACCCTAGGGTTCTCTCTAAACCGGCCCACCAAACCAGACAATTAAACTGAACCTGTCGGTCCAATTTTACCCCGTGTCGATCGACATACACCTTCAGTGTCGATCGACACCCGTCCAAAAATCCGACTTCTCACAAGTCAAAATGCCCGTGTCGATCGACATATACACCTGTGTCGATCGACACACCCAACCAAAATCCACTTTTTGGTTCACGGGCTTTACAAATATAGACTATTGTGAATTTTGAATAATTATTGAAGATATCATTCATAATATGTTGAAATTCGGATGGTGCATTTTTAAGACCAAAGGGCATTACATTCCATTCGTAATGTCCAAATGGAACTGTAAATGCTGTTTTATACTTATCGGTTTTGGCAACTTGAATTTGCCAAAATCCGCTTTTCATATCAAATTTTGAATATACTTTTGCGTTGTATAAGCGTTTTAATAAATCTCGTTTATTCGGTATCGGATAGCGAATCCATTGTAAAACATCATTAAGAGGTTTATAATTAATTACCAATCATGGTACTCCACGTTCTTTTTCTGCTTGATTATTAACATAGAAGGCCGAACAGCTCCAAGGGGATTTGGATGGCCTTATTAATTTTTTGCTTATTAATTCATTTATTTCTTTTTTACAATGTTCTAATAACTCTTTATTCATTTGAATAGGTCTTGCCTTGGTTGGTATATTTTTTCACTAAATTCTTTTATATATGGGAGTTCAACAGTATGCTGTTTTCTTTCCCAAAATGCATTTGGTAGATCATAGCATATTTGATCTAGCAGATCATTTTCTATAGATTTTATTTTATCTAGTATATATGTTGTTTGAAGTTTTTCTTCTATTTTTTTATAGGTTAATTCTTCTTGTAAATGTTGAATATGACTTTGTTTTCCTTTAATTAAATTGATCGTTTTGTGAATAGTATTTTGTTGAAGATTAAGAATTTCTTTAGTCTTCATTGGAGATAAGAACTTGAATAATAATTTTGTTCCAACAACTTTAGTTGTTATACCTATTTATGTTACCATAAAAGGGTATATTTGTGTAAAGAATGGGGTTCCTAATATTACTTCTTGTGTTAAGTTTTTAACTAAAATAAATTGATTTTTAAAACTGTATTCTTGATTACGTATTTTTGCACATGATAGTTTATATTGTACTTTCAGATTACTACCATTAGCACCGCTTAATCTTTCAGTAGTTTTTTCATAATATTTTCTTGGTATGACTCCTTCATGGATGCAATTGTAATCTGCTCTGGTATCCATTAATGCAATTATCTTTAATTTAAAATCATGGCCTATATGTAGAGTAATATTTGTATACCATTTTTGATAATTAATTTTATTGATTATTTGAATATAGTCTTCATTATCATGTTGTTCTATTTCATTATGAATTTCTATATTCGGATTACTAGTTGAAGCTTGAGAATTATTTTTTGATTCGATTAAGGATAATCGTGCATCTATTTGTAATTGCGTAAGCCCCTGTTGATTAATAGAGAATTGGAGGTCTTTAATTTGTGATTTTATTTGCTTAATTTCATTTTGCAATTCGCCTGTAGAGACTTGTTTAAATAAATTTTTTGTTGGATATTTTTCAAATATTTTATTAAGACTAAATGATTGTGGTGAAGATAATTGGTTTTCTTGACTTATTAGATCTTTTAATTTTAATAAATATTCTTTTTTAATTTCTGGATCATCAATTTTGTCTATTATATCTAATAGGAATTTCTTATCATTATCATTTGTAATTACATTAATTATCTTACAATTGCATAGGTTATTGGATAATTCTTGTGATTCGTCGGAAGAATCGCTTCAATTTTCTATTTCGTTTCTTGAATAATTACTATCAGACTCATCTGAATGTTCAGATTCTGATATTAATAGTTTAGTTAGCTTTGCTTGAATATCCGGTTGATCTTCAAATATTTCGTTTATCTTCTTTTTCATTTTATATTGAGTAGACTTATGTCCTGGTCGTTTACAATTCCAACATACTATTTTTTGTTTATTTGTTGAATTGAACCTTTTGATGTTTTTTGAATAATTACGATTCTTTGCATAATAATCGTTGTTTGGTTTTCTATGAAAGTTTCTATTTTTATTAAAGTATCTGGTGTAGTTAGATTTTTTATGTCTATAATTTAATCGTTTTGTTCTAGATGGTGGATTAAATTTATTGTAACGCCTGTGAACCAAAAAGTGGATTTTTGGTGGTGTGTCGATCGACACGAGTTGAAATTGGACCGACTAGTTAGTTTCAATTGCCGGTTCGGCGGATCGGTTAAGGGAAACCCTAGGGTTGGGGTATAAAAGCACATAACAGATGAATCTAGCCGAGTTTTTGGCTGCAGAAATCAGAAATCAGAGAGGAAGTGAGAGATTTTTGTGTGTTTGATAGTTTTTGGAGGTTTCGGATCCGTGGAGGCTAGGATTTCGGGTTGGTGTTGATCCAGGAGCGTGTATTTGGATTCCGGGGAGCGTAGCCTCTGATTTCTGCGAGTTCTTCGCTTGTTCTTCGTGTTCTTCCTCTTTTTCTTCCAAATCGAGGTGAGTGCGTGACCGTAGGTTTATCTGGGTAAAGGATTAGATGGAATACGATTGCTTGTGTTGTTTGGATTGAATTTCGTGTGTTTGTGGATGAATTTCGTGCAGGAGATCGATTGGATTCGAGCCATGAGAGGATAGGCTCGTTTCCTGGGTTCTGCGATGTTGTGTCGATCGACACGGGTGCATGTCGATCGACACCATGGTGGTGTGTCGATCGACACAGGTGTAGTGTATCGATCGACACCTAGTGGTTGTGTCGATCGACACAGTAGCTTCTGTACTGGTTCATGTTGATTGTTTCGTGTATGCTTGTTGTAATGTCATCCTGGTATTGTATCTCTTGCTTATGCCTGTGTGTATAACCTGTAGACGGGATGACCGCGTCGCTGAGTATTTGTGATAATACTCACGCAACTCTTTTTGCCATGTGTTGCAGGTAAAGAGAAAATGTGATCGTGGAATCATGGCCAGGAAGAGGAGATGATCTAGTGTCTCGGTTTCGTGGCCTTGTTGTTAGAATTGCTAGGTTGCTAGTGAATTCTGGAATTGATACTTGGTTATTTGTTGGTTATTTTAATTGGCTTACAGAATTGATTTATGGAATTGAACGGTTTAGGGATTAATAAAGTATGGGATTTATTGATTGTTTTATTATTGGTATTTTAATTGTTTCTGCATTATTGCGTTTGGCCCATTGAGGATTATTATCTATGATGATAGTAATCCGAAGGGAAAAATTTTAAATTTTTGGGTCGGGTTGTTTCATTTTGGTATCAGAGCTCTTATGGTTTTAGGGCGGGCGTAATTGATTGGTTATGTGATTTAGTCAATTGATTGTTCTGTGGGTTTAGAGTACTAGATCATCTCTTCCGAGCCTTCAATGAGATTCCACGGTATGTGTTGTTTGACCTTTCTTGCTTTTCTAGTATTCTTTGTTTCTGCTTCTGGTAGTGAAGAGAAATGGGTCAAGGTACTAGAGTTGCTAAAGGTATAGGCCGGGGAGGCCAACGTGGTAATGGAGGGCGTAGGCGCGGGCAGAGACTTAAGACCGAGTTTGCTACCGCGAGTGTGGCTCTGAAGACCACGTAGTAGCAGGTGGCTGATTCGCAGACGTATCAGGACGGATCCGTGAGTGTGGCCACTGCGAGTACTAGTGTGAGGGCTTGCGGGGACTAGTGAGAGTCCCGAGGTGACAAAGCGAGTACCAATGTGAGGGCTGGTGGGACTAGTGAGGTCCTCGGTGTGGCTGGCAGTGCGACGGGCCCAGGTGGGGGTGTTGTCGCAGGTGTCGACCAGGATCAAGATGATAGTCTGGCGGGTCTGCTACAGATGATTCTGGAGCGGTTACTAGGTGGGGTGTCGTCTTAGTATCAGACTCCTGGAGTACAGCCAGGTGTGGCTGGTGTTCAGCCAGGTGGGGCTGGGGTGCAGCCGAGGGTGGCGGTTGCAGAGGAGCTTCCATCCTACCTGAGGATGATGGAGCAGATGCAGAGGATTGGCACCGGGTTTTTCTCGGGTGGTGCCAAGCCTGAGGAGGCCAATGAGTGGCAGCGGAGGTTGGAGCGTAACTTTCGCTCTATCAGGTGTCCAGAGGGATACCGGGTTGATCTAGCGGTTCACTATCTTGATGGTGATGCGCATCTCTGGTGGAGAGGTGTAGAGGCCAGGCAGGTACAGGCCGATATGGTCTGGGAGAATTTCTTGGCTGAGTTCAATGCCAAGTTTTTCCCGCATGAGGCGGGGGACCGAATGGAGTCGAGGTTTCTGAACTTCGCTTAGGGAGATCGGACTGGGAGAGAGTTCGATTTGGAGTTCACTCAACTCCTGGTACATACTGGTAGGGGCATGGACGGCTAGCAGGCCCAGGTGAGGAGGTTCCTTAGGGGACTTTGAGCTGATTTAAGAACTCGCTGCAGGGCGAGTAAGTTCGCCACGAGGGTGGAGTTAGTGGAGACGACTGCTGTGATTAAGGAAGACGTCGGGGAGCAGGCTGTGGTGGTGAGTCCATCGGTTCAGCAGCAGAGGAGGCCGCAGCAGCATTTGGGTTCGAGCAGGGGCGGCAAGCCTGCTCAAGGTCAGAAGAGGAAGTGGGAGAGCACTTCAGGGCCGAGTTAGACTTGGTGCGGGAGCTTGGATCACAAGGTGGCCAGTTGTCCGAAGAGGAGTGAGACTTGGGGCGCTCCGGTGTGTTACCACGGCAGGGACCCGGGGCATATTAAGCTCAAGTGTCCGAAGCTGCAGCAGATGGTGGTGGTGGCAGTGCAGCCGTTGGTGGTGCAGCCTTTGGCTCAGATTGCAGCGACGCCACGGGTTTTCACTTTGACAGAGGCGGGCGGTTCTAGCGCCAGACTGATCACAGGTAAATTTCAGACTTGTTCTTTTTAAATTCTTGTGGTGATTGAATTTAGTCTGTTTGAAATTGTTAGTCTGCGTTAGAGTGTCGGGTCTTAAAGCACATGGGATTTGTGCAGGGACCTTAGTTGTGGGCGGATGGGAGCCCCACGTGTTATTTGATTCGGGAGCTACAAATAGCTTCATTACTTCGGAGTGTGCGGAGGGTAGCGGTATCAGAGCGATTCCGGAGAGCAGCCGGGAGTAGTTAAGGTTGCTGGTGACAGGACGTTAGCTACTTTCGGGTGGGCTTGTGGTGTGGATGTTCTGGTGGTGGGAAAGTTGATGCCAGCTGATCTGGTTATTAGTCCGGTGGAGTTGTACGATGTCATCCTGGGTATGGATTGGTTGGATCGGTACAGGGTCCATCTGGATTGTCATCGAGGACGAGTAGTATTCGAGCGGGAGTTGGGAAGGTTGGTGTATCAGGGTGTGAGACCGACTTTCGGGAGTCTCGTTATTTTAGCGATACAGGCCGAGCAATTGATTGAAAAAGGCTGTGAGGCATATCTGGCGACGATAGTGATGCCGAATACTATTGGAGAGGTTGTAGTTGGAAATATTCGGGTTGTTCAGGATTTCCAGGACGTATTTCAGTCGTTGTTGGGATTGCTACCGTCGCGGTCAGATCTATTTACGATTGAGTTGGAATCGGGAATTACTCCTATATCCAAGGCGCCTTACCGTATGGCTCTAGCAGAGATGGCAGAGCTGAAAAAGCAGCTGGATGATCTAATGGGGAAGGGATTCATCCGGCCTAGTGTTATACCATGGAGAGCGCCAGTGTTGTTCATGAAGAAGAAAGATGAGAGTTTTCGATTGTGCATCGATTACTGGGGACTTAACCGAGTCACTGTGAAGAACAGACATCCTCTGCCGCGCATTGATGAGTTGTTGGATCAGTTGCAAGAGGCTACTTGGTTCTCCAAGATTGACTTGGCGTCGAGTTACCATCAGATTATGATTCATAAGGCGGACGTTAGGAAGACGGCCTTTCGGACGAGGTACAGGCATTATGAGTTTGTGGTGATGCCGTTTGGGTTGACGAATGCGCCAGCAGCGTTCATGAGGTTGATGAACGGTGTTTTCCAGGAGTATCTGGATGTGTTCGTGATCATTTTCATAGATAATATTCTGGTGTATTCGAGGAGTCGGAGGAGCACGAGGTGCATTTGAGGTTAGTACTGGAGAAGCTACGGGAGCAGAAGCTGTACGCGAAGTTGAGTAAGCGCAGTTTCTGGCAGCAAGAGATGAGTTTCCTTGGCCATGTGGTGTCTGCAGAGGGAGTTTCTGTAGATCCGGCTAAGATTGAAGCTATGAGAGGTTGGCCTAGACCGAGGAGTGCCACTGAGATCTAGAGTTTTCTTGGGTTACGTGTTATTATCGGAGGTTTGTCAAGGGGTTTGCGAGTGTGGCGCAGTCGATGACGAAGTTGACGGGGAAGGATGTCCCTTTTGTGTGGTCTTCAGCTTGCGAGGAGAGTTTCGGGAAGCTGAAGGAGATGCTGACTAGTACCCCGGTGTTGGCGTTACCCGAGCCGGGTGAGCCTTACATGGTGTATACAGAAGCTTCTGGAGTTGGTCTGGAATGTGTACTGATGCAGCAGGGGAAGGTTATTGCGTATGCTTCGAGGCAGTTGAGGAAGCACGAGTGCAACTACCCTACCCATGATTTAGAGTTGGCTGCGGTGATATTTGCTCTTAAGATTTGGAGGTCTTATCTGTATGGCGGGAAGTGCAGGTATTCACAGACCACAAGAGTCTGAAGTATTTCTTCACTTAGCCAGAGTTGAACCAGTGACAGAGGCGCTGGATGGAGTTAGTTGCGGACTGTGACCTGGAGATTGGGTACCATCTGGGTAAGGCTAATCTGGTTGCAGATACATTGAGTTGGAAGAGAGTTGCTTCAGATCATGAGCGGGATATGGAGGCTCTGGTGAGCGAGATTGGTACATTGAGATTGTGTGTGATCTCAAAGGAGCCGCTAGGGTTAGATGCAGCTAACCAGGCAAATTTGTTGAGTAGGCTATGAGTTGCTCAGGAGAAGGAGCAGGGATTGAGTGATGCTTCTAAGGTGGCCGATTCAGAGTATGTGATCTCAGCGATTGGGATGATACTGGTGAACGGGCTGGTTTGTGTGCCCAAGGACAGGGATCTGAGGTAGGAGATCCTGAGAGAGGCTCATTCGAGCATGTTATCGATTCATCCGAGAGCGACCAAGATGTATTATGATCTGAAGCGGTATTATCACTAGGTCGGGATGAAGAAGGACGTAGCTAACTGGGTTACAATGTGTGATGTATGTCAGTTGGTGAAGGCTGAGCATCAGGTTCCGAGTGGTATGTTGCAGAGTTTGCCTATCCCGGAGTGGAAGTGGGATATGATTACCATGGATTTTGTGACGGGGTTGCCAGTGTCATGGACGTATGATGCGATTTGGGTGATTGTGGATCGTCTGACAAATTCAGCACATTTTCTTGCCATCAAGAAGACCGACGGAGCGGTGGTTTTGGCTAAGACGTATATGCAGGAAATAGTGAGGCTGCACGGGGTGCCAGCGAGTATCATGTCAGATAGGGATCCGAGGTTTATTTAAGAGTTCTGGAGGGCATTTCAGGCTGATATGGGCACTAAGGTGCATATGAGCACAGCGTATCATCCTCAGACGGACGGGCAGTCCGAGCGTACGATTCAGACTTTGGAGGATTTGCTGAGGATGTGTGTGCTTGATTATGGTGGTCATTGGGCGGATCATCTGAACCTGGTTGATTTTGCTTAGAACAACAGTTACCAGGCGAGTATTGGGATGGCTCCATATGAGGCTTTGTATGGGAGGCCATGTAGGACACCATTATGCTGGACTCAAGTGGGGGAGAGGAGCATGTTTGGTGCGGATTTTGTTCAGGAGACGACGGAGAAGATTTGTGTCTTGAGGCTAAACATGAGAGAGGCTCAGGATCGGCAGAAGAGTTCCGGCGATAGGAGACGAAATGAGCTAGAGTTTGAGCTGGGAAATCTGGTGTATCTCAAGGCAGCTATGTTGAGGAGTCCTAACAGATTTATTTTAGAGAATAAGCTGAGTCCGAGGTTTATGAGTCTGTTCAAGGTTGTGGAGCGGGTTGGATCGATAGCTTATCGTTTGGAGTTACCTTAGAGTATGAAGGCTTTTCACAAAGTTTTCCATGTTTTGATGCTGCGGAAGTGTCTACATGAGTCTGAGGAGGTGTTGGCTAGGATTCTGGAGGATCTTCAGTCCAACATGACGTTGGCGGCGAGGCCTGTGAGGATTCTCGGTCGGAAGAGTATACCATTGGTGACAGTCGTATAGGACTGTGATGGAATTGAGGAGGAGACTTGGGAACCAGAAGCGTTGATGAAGACGAAGTTCTCAAAGTGGTTCGAGAAGCAAGCACTGGCTTGAGTGTCTTCCTGGTTTTTTCAGAGTCTGTTGTAGCATGTGGCTATGAGTTGTCTGTGTTTTCGGTTGGCGTTGTTGTAACGGTTATACATTTTGAGATTTAATAAGATGAGTTGTTCCTTATCAAATGTGTTATAAGATGTGAGTTCTTAGGATATGACTGGTGGAGTCATGTGTTGTGATTACTGGTAGGTCATGTGGAGGTCTAGCGATAGAATTCTATGTGAGTTAGATTTGTCTATCGGCTAGAGAGGCTAGAAATGGAAGTTCTATGTGAGTTAGGGTTGTCCATGTTCTAGGAGGATTTTCTGGGGATGAGGTTCTATGTGACTTAGGACTGGTGATTCCCTAGATGGTGCTGGAAAATAGGGGTTTTATGTGAGTTAGAGCCTGCCTATTTCCTAGGGGGAGGCTGGAACAGAAGTCTTATATGAGTTAGGACTATCTTTTCCAGGGACTCTGTGGAAACACCCTGGTGATTGGGTTGTTTCGGATGACCACGAGAGGTGATTTCGGTCGGCTGGTACTTATGATGCATGTTACAGAGAGATTCCTCCAGGGGATGTGTGATGCTCCTGGATATACTTGAGGGGACAGTGAGGTTCTCTCCAGGGGTTGTGTGATTCTCTTGCATATACTTTGAGGGGCTGAAGCCTCTCTAGAGGATGTGTGATTCCTCTGCAGCCTATAAGCTCGACGGACTGTGTGTCCCGAGAGTGGGGGGCTGGAGCATACCTGAAGCTGGATGGACTGCAGTCCTGAAGGCGGAGGGGGTATGATATACACCAACAGCACAAAAGGTGACGATCTTGAGGTGCTGGGATGGTGTATATAGATATGAGTATTGTGAAATAGAGTCTGTAGTGTGATTATAAGTATGAGATTGGATGAACTTCAGGGATCAGGAGTGGATCTCAGCTGGTGCTGACCGGGTTGGAATCAGGATTCCAGCCAAGGTGAGACGAAGCAATGTGGCTAGTGTGAGACTAGTGGAGCTCTGAGATCAGGTGTGATCTCGAGTGGTGCTGGCCGAGGGCTAAGAGTGTGTATGTGGATGTCGAGTCTAGGGTTTTTACTTACGTTTAGAACCTTGTTTCGGACGACCCTGTAATGTTGTTGGTCGTGCATGTTCTTGTTTAATTGTTGCGCGATCATTTGGTCCAATTTTGGGTCAACGGTTAGTCGTGCATGTTCTTGTTTGATTGTTGTGCGATCAATCGGGCAGCCTTAATCCGGACCAGGGAGCGCTGCATCGTTGATGTTCCCGGTGAATATGGCCGGGTTTTAGACGGGAGTGTTAACCTTAGTGAGACGGAATCGCGTGATTCGAGGTCGAATCCGTGTTAGTGGGGGAGAATTGTAATGCCCGTGAACCAAAACATGGATTTTTGGTGGTGTGTCGATCGACACGAGTGGTGTGTGTCGATCGACACGAGTGGTGTGTGTCGATCGACACGAGTTGAAATTGGACCGTCCGGTTCGTTTCAATTGCCGGTTCGGCGGGTCGGTTAAAGGAAACCCTAGAGTTGACGTATAAAAGCACAGAACAGATGGTTCTGGCTGAGTTTTTGGCTGCAAAAATAAGAAATCAGAGAGAAAGTGATAGATTTTGGTGTGTTTGATAGTTCTTGGAGGTTTCAGATCAGTGGAGGCTAGGATTACGTGTTGGTGTTGATCCAGGAGCGTGTATTCGGATTCCGGGGAGCGTAGCCTCTGATTTCTGCGAGTTCTTCGCTTGTTCTTCCTCTTTTTCTTCCAAATCAAGGTGAGTGCGTAACCGTAGGTTTATCTGGGTAAAGGATTAGATGGAATACGATTGCTTGTGTTGTTTGGATTGGATTTCGTGTGTTTGTGGATGAATTTCGTGCAGGATATCGATGAATCGCGATGGGATTTGAGCCATGAGAGGATAGGCTCGTTTCCTGGGTTCTGCAATGTCGATCGACACCATTGTGGTGTGTCGATCGACACCTAGTGGTTGTGTCGATCGACACAGTAGCTTCTGTACTGGTTCGTGTTGATTGTTTCGTGTTGATTGTTTCCTGTGTGCTTGTTGTATGCTCATCCTGGTATTGTATCTCTTGCTTATGCCTGTGTGTATAACCTGTAGACGGGATGACCGCGCCGCTGAGTATTTGTGATAATACTCACGCAACTCCTTTTGCCATGTGTTGAAGGTAAAGAGAAAATGTGATCGTGGAATCATGGCCGGGAAGAGGAGATGATCGTGGTTTCGTGGCCTTGTTGTTAGAATTGTTAGGTTGCTAGTGAATTCTAGAATTGATACTTGGTTATTTGTTGGTTATTTTAATTGGTTATCGGAATTGATTTATGGAATTGAACGGTTTAGGAATTAACAAAGTATGAGATTTATTGATTGTTTTATTATTGGTATTTTAATTGTTTCTGCATTGTTGTGTTTGGCCCTTTGAGGATTATTATTTCTGATGATAGTAATCCGAAGGGAAAAATTTTAAATTTTTGGGTTGGGTTTTTTCATTTATTATATCCATAATGTTCATAGAATGAACCCATGGTTATTCTAAATTTAAATTTATCATTCCGTTTTTTATCTTTAAGTTCTTGACATATAGATAATCCTTCTTTTTAATAAATGCAAACAACTGTCCATATGTAATAGTATTCCAGAGAATAGGTTGTCCCCCAGAAATTTCTTTTAATTTATTGATTATTCTATCTGCAAAAAAGGACGGTAATCCTGCGATAAACCGTTCTTTCTCAAAATATTGATTACAATCATTACGTTGGAATGTATTTGTTATAAAAACATCTTTATACCATTTAAAGTCTCCTAAGGTTGGACATCTTAAGTTGGTTAAAACTATTTTTTTACTTTCTAATTCTTCGGCTGGGTTGCCGATAAAATGCATCATTATGGTGTGGATTAGTACTTCTATAGCATTTTGTTTCTCTATTTCTACTATAAAACCATCTTCATCTTCTTTTTGTATTATTTCTATATGATTGATTATAGAATCTTGCGTATGTATATCTAGGGAATTATCCCACTAATATTTTAATGCTCCTGTAAATCCTGTTATTAACATGACACATGCTTGCTTATCAGTAAAAGTTGCGCTTGTTGCTTTATAAGCTACAGCGACCATTCCCATTTCTTGTAATAAATTCATTATTTCATATTCTGAACGTCCATCAATATTCCATTCACATATACTGTTTCCAGTGTATACGTTATTAGAATATTGATGGTATTCTTCAAATAATCAATCTGGTGGAGTGTGTCTTAGATAATAGGGTTTGTTAGATTTCATCATTTTATTTTTTATCCTATTTATTTCTTGATTTTTATTGTCTTATTGGATAGATGTTTGAATAGACTCATTATCCTTTTCGTCTACAATATTAATTTGTTTACCTTTGTCTAATCTATCTAATTTATTGGCAATAGTTTTTAGAATTTCATTTTCTGCAAATTTAACTGGCCTAGTCATAGTTTTGAATATAGGTGGAGTAACCGATGAGAATGGATGTTGATTATATTGTTCTATTTTATTATTCTCATTATTTAATTTGTTATCGATACTATCTACTTGCTTTGAAATGGTGTGTAATAATTGACTTTGATAATTATTTTGTTCATATACATATTTAATATCTTAAATCATTACTGGATTTTTATCGTCTTTATTGGCTCCAGTTTTAAAAGGAGTAGCTATAATATGTCTATTAGACGTGTCTATTTTTAAATCTCTTAAAGGAGGATGTATTGATCTAGTTTTGTTTCCGTCTACTAGTTCCCAAACTTGACCTAATGATGAACTTGCATTAATTATTTTGAATGGATAATCGATATTATTTTCGATTGAACTCGCTTCGAACCATTAAAAAAATAGAATATCTGTTTGTTTTTATTTCATACAAGTATACCATTTTTTTCTAAATTCTAGAGTTTGTTGCTTAGAAAATGTTTTGAAATACCAAATTCTTTTTTCTTCATTTTCTCTTGCATAAAAATCTTCTTTTATATATTGTTTATTGATTTCGTATTCTTTTATTATAACATTTATTGACTTAAAATCTGATGGCGTAGGAGATGTTGGATATAAATTTTGATCTGGCTCAGCTATAAGGGCCTTAAATTTAATCGAGTTATCTTGTTTAATGTTTTGATTTACACTTTCAGTGTCTGAACTCGCACTAGATTGTCCTGTACGAAATTCAGAAAATGAAGCTCTTGAATGATAAGAACTAATTCGTGGTAGAAGTGGTTCTCTAAAGGATCCAAATTGTAATAATATCTTGCCATCGCGTGGTTCTATTACTCTTGATATATTTTTTTGTTCGAAGTTTCAAGGTGGTTGGGTTATTTCTATTTTCCATTGATCGAGAATTGTTATTTCATTCCAGTTTAGTTGTTTAGGGGTGTAAGTAGCTGTTGGAGTATCTTTACTATGTACTGCTAAAATTGTTGTTTCTCCTTTATGATCTTGTAATAAACATCTTGGGTTAAATTCAGATATTGATTATTTAAAATAAATACGATAAAGTAGCAAATAACCATGTCCTTCATTTTGAAATTTTATTTCTGGTAAATGAACGTTTAATACTAAAGTGTTGAGTATCGTTGGATCATGCAGACTTACTTGATAATTAGGAGCACAATTAAAATAAATTGCTCCATTACATAAATTACATAAATTACATTACATAAACATTAAACAAGATAAATCAAAACATTAAACAAGATAGTTCAATCCAATTTATGTAATGGAGAAATTTATTTTAATTGTGCTCCTAATTATCAAGTAAGTCTGCATGATCCTATTAGATATAACAGACAAAATTGATGATCCAGTGATATGCTCAAATTTGCCCTGAGCTACTCTCTCAAATTAAGAGATCGATGTAGTACTTAGGGGTCGAATCCACAGGGAATCAAATCACACAATCAACTAATGAATTCAAATTTTGCTAAGTAAAAGTGTATGAATGAAGTAAAAACAAAAAGTAAACAAGTGAGAGATGATAAAGTTTCAAGTAATCAATTGGACAAGGAGTTAGGCAATGGGTTGTTCGCAGGAATGATTCGAAATTGATTCGTGTCGATCGACACAAGTATCCGTGTCGATCGACACAAAAATAAAAACGGTTAGGATTTGTTAAGTGCAGTTCTAGAACTCAAACACGAATGTAAAACCAATCAACTTTCGTTGCAGAGATTATCTATGACTAAATCCCTAAATTTCAAATTTCTTTGCGAACTTAGTGAATAAAGACAAGAATTAAATTCAGGTTCGATTGTTCACAAAATTACTAAGCCAAATGTCTTTGCGAATAGATAATTTTGCTCATCTAAGATTATATCAGGTTGTTAATAATACTTTCGCATCTATTAAAGCAACCTAGGATATCCAATTTCAGTTGATCAATCCTAAGATCAGAGTTAAATCAATCTAGATGAAGAACATAAAGATAAATCCTAACAAGGTTTCAATCCTATCAATTTCTCATCAAACCCTAGAACTTCCCAAAACCTAACAAGCAAACTACTCAGACATAAATGATGAAATCATAATGAATGAAATAAATTGCATTAAAAAGATAGAGTTAGAGATATAAAAGGGTTTTGAAATCTCTGAAAGTCTGAAGCTCCCCAAATCTCCTTCTCTAAGTCTCAATAGAAAACAAGATAAAAAACATAAAATCCTAAATAAAAACTATATATAAGGTTTAAAATTCGGACTGGGCTTTTCAGGAAACTTCTGGGCTTCATGGGCCCAAGAGGAAATTCTTCAATCTTCTCGTCATATATGTTCATGTCGATCGACACACATGACCGTGTCGATCAACACGGTCATGTAAAATCGACTTTGACTTGATCACTTTAGATCTTCTTTCCTCGATGCTCCAAAATGCTCCAAAAGCTTCCATTAAGCTCCAATCGTCCTCTAACCTGCAAAGACTCTAAAAGACTCGAAAAATACCAAAAAGACTCTATAAAAAGGACTTATATCATGGTCGAAAACGGGTAAAAACCATGATATATCATCCAGAAATTAAAAAAATATATTTATTAAAATTAAAAGATCTAATAAGTCAAGAAAGCCAATTATCTTCACCACAACCATTTAGTCTTAATAAAATATTTGAAAAATATCCAACACAAAATTTATTTAAACACGTCTCTACAGGCGAATTGCAAAATGAAATTAAGCAAATAAAATCACAAATTAAAGACCTCCAATTCTCTATTAATCAACAGGGGCTTACGCAATTACAAATAGATGCACGATTATCCTTAATCGAATCAAAAAATAATTCTCAAGCTTCAACTAGTAATAAGAATATAGAAATTAATAATGAAATAGAACAACATGATAATGAAGACTATATTCAGATAATCAATAAAATTAATTATCAAAAATGGTATACAAATATTACTCTACATATAGGTCATGATTTTAAAATAAATATAATTGCATTCATGGATACCGGAGCAGATTACAACTACATCCATGAAGGAGTCATACCAATAAAATATTATGAAAAAACTACTGAAAGATTAAGCGGTGCTAATGGTAGTAATCTAAAAGTACAATATAAACTACCATGTGCAAAAATATGTAATCAAGGATACTGTTTTAAAAATCAATTTA
Organism: Arabis hirsuta; assembly: GCA_964056655.1. Lineage (NCBI taxonomy): Eukaryota > Viridiplantae > Streptophyta > Magnoliopsida > Brassicales > Brassicaceae > Arabis > Arabis hirsuta. The sequence goes on from OZ053299.1 coordinate 18,339,002, forward strand.
TTTTAGTTAAAAACTTAACACAAGAAGTAATATTAGGAACCCCATTCGTTACATAAATATACCCTTTTAAGGTAACAGAAATAGGTATAACAACTAAAGTTGTTGGAACAAAATTATTATTCAAATTCTTATCTCCAATGAAGACTAAATAAATTCTTAATCTTCAACAAATTACTATTCACAAAACGATCAATTTAATTAAAGGAAAACAAAGTCATATTCAACATTTACAAGAAGAAATAACCTATAAAAAAATAGAAGAACAACTTCAAACAACATATATACTAGATAAAATAAAATCTATAGAAAATGATCTGCTAGATCAAATATGCTCTGATCTACCAAATGCATTTTGGGAATGAAAACAGCATACTGTTGAACTCCCATATATAAAAGAATTTAGTGAAAAAAATATACCAACCAAGGCACGACCTATTCAAATGAATAAAGAGTTATTAGAACATTGTAAAAAAGAAATAAATGAATTACTAAGCAAAAAATTAATAAGGCCATCCAAATCCCCTTGGAGCTGTTCGGCCTTCTATGTTAATAATCAAGCAGAAAAAAACGTGGAGTACCACGATTGGTAATTAATTATAAACCTCTTAATGATGTTTTACAATGGATTCGCTATCCGATACCGAATAAATGAGATTTATTAAAACGCTTATACAACGCAAAAGTATATTCAAAATTTGATATGAAAAGCGGATTTTGGCAAATTCAAGTTGCCGAAACCGATAAGTATAAAACAGCATTTACAATTCCATTTGGACATTACGAATGGAATGTAATGCCCTTTGGTCTTAAAAATGCACCATCCGAATTTCAACATATTATGAATGATATCTTCAATAATTATTCAAAATTCACAATAGTCTATATTGATGATGTACTTGTCTATTCAACATCAATAGACCAACATTTTAGTCATCTCAACACATTTTTAAACATAGTTAAAAAACATGGATTAGTGGTGTAACGCCCGTGAACCAAAAAGTGGATTTTTGGTTGGTGTGTCGATCGACACGGGTGAGGTGTGTCGATCGACACTGGTTTTTTTTACTTGTGAGAAGTCGGATAGTTGGTGGTGTGTCGATCGACACGAGTGGTGTGTGTCAATCGACACGGGGTAAAATTGGACCGATCGGTTTGGTTCCAATTGCTCGGATTGGCGAGCCGGTTTAGGGAACCTAGGGTTCGTATATAGAGGCTAGAACAGACGCGTTTTCTCTCTTTTGGTCGTATTATCAAAGAGAATTGGGAGTTTATCAGAATCAGAGAGTTTGAGTGAGTTCTTGTGATTTCTGGAGAAAGGTTGATCGTTCTTGAGGCTTGTGCTTGCGTGGGAGGCTATTAAGAACGAGGAAAGTTCATTTTTGGGTCAATTTTGTGGCTGGGAAAGGTGAAATCATTGGCTGGTTCGAGTCGTTCTTCGGGTTCTTCATCTTTTCAATCTGAAATCAAGGTGAGTGCGTGATCGTGGGTTGTATAGGCCTAAGGATTATATGGAATGCATTTGCTTGTGTTGATGGGTTGTTTATGTGTGTTTTATGATCGAAATTGTGCAGGAGACTCGACGAATCGTGATGGATTCGAGCCATGAGAGGATAGGCTTGTTTCTTGGGTTCTGCGATGTTGTGTCGATTGACAAACTTATTCGTGTCGATCAACACACTTATTCGTGTCGATCGACACGAGGCTCCATGTCGATCGAGACCAAGGTGGTGTGTCAATCGACACAGGGCAGTCTGTCGATCGGCACCTAGTGGTTGTGTCGATCGACACAGGCTTTCTGTACTAGTTCGTGTTGGTTGTTTCCTGTATGCTTGATTATATGCTCATCCTGGTATTGTATCTCTTGTTTATGTCTGTAGATAAATAACCTGTAGACGGGATGACCGCGTCGCTGAGTATTTGTGATAATACTCACGCAACTCTTTTTGCCATGTGTTGCAGGTAAAGAAAAAATGTGATCGTGGAATCATGGTCAGGAAGAGGAGATGATATAGGGTCTCGCTTGTCTGGTTGTATTGTTTAGAATTGCTAGGTTGCTAGTGAATTCTGGTTATTGAGTATTGAATTGTTGTTGAGTAATTCATTGAATTGGAATTTGTTAGATTAATAAAGTATAAGATTTATTGATTGTGTTATTATTGCTTATGTTCTTAATTTGTTCCGCATTGCTGTTGTTGGCCCATTGAGGATTATTATCTGTGATGATAGTAATCCAAAGGGAAAAATTTTAAATTTTTGGGTCGGGTCGTTTCATTTTGGTATCGGAGCCCTTATGGTTCTAGGGCGGGTGCAATTGATTGGTTATGTGCGTTAATTGATTGATTGTTGTGTGGGTATAGAGTCCTAGATCATCTCTTCCGAGCCTTCAATGAGATTCCACGGTATGTGTTATTTGACTTTCTGTTTTTCTAGTACTTAGTAATCTGCTGGTGAGTGCAGAGTGATGGCTAGAGGTGCTAGAGGCAGATGTCGTGGGGGTCGTGGAGGCCGAGGTGGTCGTGGTGGGCGCGGGCGAGGACTTGTGAGTGAGTCAGATGCCGCGAGTGTGGCTTAGGAGACCACGCAGGAGCAGGTGGCGGATTCGAAGGCGTTTCAGGAAGGGTCTGTGGGTGAGACTGCTACGAGTGCCAGTGTGAGGGCTGGTAGGGCTAGTGTGTGTCCCGAGGTAGCTGGTGGTGTGGGGGGCCCAAGTGGGGGTCTTGCCGCAGGTGCAGCCCAGGACCGAGATGATCGCTTGGCGAGTTTGCTGCAGTTGATTCTGGAGCGGTTACCAGGTGGGGTACCGGCTATGGGTCAGGCTCCAGGCATGCAGCCAGTAGTGGCTGGTGATCAGCCGGTTGTGGCTGGGGTTCAGCTGGGAGTGGCTGGTGCGCAGCCAGGTGTGGCGGTTGCAGGCGAGCTTCCATCCTACCTGAGGATGATGGAGTAGATGCAGAGGATTGGAACCGGGTTTTTCTCAGGTAGTGCCAAGCCTGAGGAGGCCGATGAGTGGCGGCGGAGATTGGGGCGTAACTTTTGCTCTATCAGGTGTCCAGAGGGATACCAGATGGACCTAGCGGTTCATTATCTGGATGGTGATGCGCATCTCTGGTGGAGAGGCGTCAAGGCCAGGAGGGCGCAGGCCGAGATAGCTTGGGATAATTTCTTGGCCGAGTTTAATGCCAAGTATTTCTCGTAGGAGGCGGTGGACCGGATGGAGTCGAGGTTTTTGAACCTGACTCAGGGAGATGAGACTGTGAGGGAGTTCGATTTGGAGTTCAGCCGACTCCTGGTACATGCTGGTAGGGGCATGGAGGGCGAGCAGGCCCAGGTGAGGAAGTTCCTTGGGGGACTTCGAGCTGAGTTGAGGACTCGCTGCAGGGCGAGTAAGTTCACCACGAGGGAGAACTGGTTGAGACTGCAGCGGTGATTGAGGAGGACCTCAGAGAGCAGGCTGTGGTGGATAGTCCACCGGTGCAGTAGCAGCAGCAAAGGAGATCTCAGTAGCAGACGGGTTCGAGCAGGGGCGACAAACCTGCGCAGGGTCAGAAGAGGAAGTGGGAGAGCACTTCTGAGGACAGTCAGCGTGGACAGAGTGGTTCAGGATACTACGGGTGTGGTAGAATGGGTCACAAGGTGGCCAGTTGTCAGCAGAGGAGTGCAGCACGGAGTACTCAGGTGTGTTACCACTGCAGAGAGTCGGGGCATATCAAGCCTAAGTGCTCTAAGTTGCAGCAGATGGCGGTAGCGGCAGTGCGGCCGGTGGCGGTCTAGACCTTGGCTCATATTGCAGCGACACCACGGGTTTTCACATCGGTAGAGGCGGGCGGTTCTAGCGCCAGACCAATCACAGGTATAATTTCAGACTTGTTCTTTTTAAATTCTTCTGGTGATTGAATTTAGTATGTTGGAATTGTGAGTCTGCGTTAGAGTATCGGGTCTTAAAGCACATGGGATTTGTGCATGGACCTTAGTTGTGGGCGGTTGTGAGTCCCACGTGTTGTTTGATTCGGAAGCTACGAATAGCTTCATTACTCCAGAGTTTCGAGAGGGCAGCGGGATCCGGACCAATTCCGGAGAGCAGCCGGGAGTAGTTAAGGTTGCTGGAGGCAGGACGTTGGCTACTTTCGGGCGGGCTCGTGGTGTGGATGTTCTGGTGGCGGGAGAGTTGATGCCAGCAGACCTGGTTATTAGTCCGGTGGAGCTATATGATGTCATCTTGGATATGGATTGGTTGGATCGGTACATGGTCTATCTGGATTGTCATCGAGGATGTGTGGTGTTTGAGCGAGAGATAGGGAGGTTGGTGTTTCAGAGTGTGAGACCGACTTCTGGGAGTCTTATGATTTCAGCGATACAGGCCGAACAGTTGATTGAGAAGGGCTGTGAGGCGTATCTGGCGACGATAGTGATGCCGGAGACTGTTGGAGAGGTTGCAGTTGGGGATATTCGGGTTGTTCGAGAATTCCAGGAGGTTTTTCTGTCATTGCTGGGATTGCCACCATCGCGATCGGATCCTTTTACGATTGAGTTGGAACCGGGGATGACTCCTATATCTAAGGCGCCTTACCGTATGGCTCCAGCAGAGATGGATGGGAGTTTTCAGTTGTGCATTGATTACCGGGGGCTTAACCGAGTCACTGTGAAGAACATGTATCCTCTGCCGCGCATTGATGAGTTGTTGGGTCAGTTGCGAGGGGCTACTTGGTTCTCCAAGATTGATTGGCTACGGGTTACCATCAGATTCTGATTGATGAGGCAGATGTTCGGAAGACAGCGTTCAGGACGAGGTACAGGCATTATGAGTTTGTGGTGATGCCGTTCGGGCTGACGAATGCGCCAGCAGCGTTCATGCGGTTGATGAACGGGGTATTCTAGTAGTATCTGGATGTGTTCGTGATCATCTTCATAGATGACATTCTAGTGTATTCGAGGAGTCCGGAGGAGCACGAGGTGCATCTGAGGTTAGTTCTAGAGAAGCTGCGGGAGCAGAAGCTGTACGAGAAGTTGAGTAAGTGCAGTTTTTGGCAGCGAGAGATGAGTTTTCTTGGCCACGTTGTGTCTGCAGAGGGAGTTTCTGTTGATCCGGCTAAGCTTGAGGCTATCAGAGGTTGGCCTAGACTGAGGAGTGCCACTGATATCAGGAGTTTTCTTGGGTTAGCGGGGTATTATCGGAGATTCGTCAAGGGGTTTGAGAGTATGGCGCAGTCGATGACGAAGTTGACAGGGAAGGATGTCCCTTTTGTATGGTCTTCAGCTTGCGAGGAGAGTTTCGGGAAGCGGAAAGAGATGCTGACTAGTACACCGGTGTTGGCGTTACCCGAGCCGGGTGAGCCTTACGTGGTGTATATAGAAGCTTCTAGAGTTGGTCTGGAATGTGTACTGATGCAGCAGGGGAAGGTTATTGTGTATGCTTCGAGGCAGTTGAGGAAGCACGAGTGCAACTACCCTACCCATGATTTGAAGTTGGCTGCGGTGATTTTTGCCCTTAAGATTTGGAGGTCTTATCTGTATGGCGGGAAGGTGCAGGTATTCACAGACCACAAGAGTCTGAAGTATTTCTTCACTCAGCCAAAGCTGAACCAGAGACAGAGGCGCTGGATGGAGTTAGTTGCAGACTATGACCTAGAGATCGGGTACCATCTGGGTAAGGCTAATCTTGTTGCAGATGCATTGAGTTAGAAGAGGGTTGCTTCAGATCAGGAGCGGGATATGGAGGCTCTGGTGAGCGAGATAAGTACGTTGAGATTGTGTGTTATCTCACAGGAGCCGTTGGGGTTAGAGGAAGTTAACCAGGCAGATTTGTTGAGCAGGATTCGAGTTACTCAGGAGAAGGATCAGGGTTTGATTGATGCTTCTAAGGCGGCTGGTTCAGAGTATGTGAACTCAACGAGTGGGTTGATACTGGTGAACGAGCGGGTTTATGTACCCAAGGACGAGGATCTGAGGCAGGAGATCCTGAGGGAGGCTCATTCGAGCATGTTATCGATTCATCCGGGAGCGACCAAGTTGTATCGTGACCTGAAGCGATATTATCATTGGGTCGGGATAAAGAGGGATGTAGCTAACTGGGTTGCAGCGTGCAATGTGTATTAGTTGGTGAAGGCTAAGCATTAGGTTCCGAGTGGGATGTTGCAGAGTTTGCCCATTCTGGAGTGGAAGTGGGATATGATTACCATGGATTTCGTGACGGGTTTGTCGGTGTCACGGACACATGATGCGATTTGGGTGATTGTGGATCGTCTGACCAAGTCAGCACATTTTTTGGCCATCAAGAAGACTGATGGAGCGGCAGTTTTGGCTAGGAAGTATGTGCGAGAGATAATGAGGTTGCATGGGATGCCAGCGAGTATTGTGTCAGACAGGGATCCGAGATTTACCTTAGAGCTTTGGAGGGCGTTTCAGGCTGAGATGGGCACTAGGGTGCATATGAGCACAGCGTATCATCCTCAGACAGATGGGCAGTCGGAGAGGACGATTCTGACATTAGAGGATCTGTTAAGGATGTGTGTGCTGGATTATGGTGGTCATTGGGCTGATCATCTGAACCTGGTTGAGTTTGCGTATAACAACAGTTACCAGGCGAGTATTGGGATGGCTCCATATGAGGCTCTGTATAGGAGGTCGTGTAGGACACCATTATGCTGGACTCAAGTGAGGGAGAGGAGCATGTTTGGTGCAGATTTCATTCAGAAGACGACGGAGAAGATCTGTGTCTTGAGGCTAAACATGAAAGAGGCTAAGGATCGGCAGAAGAGTTATGCAGATAGGAGATGGAAGGAGTTGGAATTAGAGCTGGGAGATCTGGTGTATCTCAAGGCAGCTATGTTGAGGGTTCCTAACAGATCCATTTCGGAGAATAAGCTAAGTCCGAGGTTTATGGGTCCGTTCAAGGTGGTGGAGCGGGTCGGACCAGTAGCTTATCGTTTGGAGTTACCTCAGAGTATGAAGGCTTTCCACAAAGTCTTCCATGTGTCGATGCTGCAGAAGTGTCAGCATGAGTCTGAGGAGGTGATGGTTAGGATTCCAGAGGATCTTCAGCCCAACATGACATTGGCGGTGAGGCCTGTGAGGATTCTCGAGAGAATAGTCAAGGTGCTGCGTCGGAAGAGTATACCGTTGGTGAGAGTCGTGTGGGACTTTGACGGTATTGAGGATGAGACTTGGGAACCAGAAGCTTCGATGAAGAAGAAGTTCTCGAAGTGGTTTGAGAAGCAAGCGGTGGCTTGAGTTTCTTTTCTAGTTTTCAGAGTCTATACTAGCATGTTGCTATGTTGTTGTTATGTATTTCGGTTGTTGTTGTAACGAGTATACGTTTTGAGATTTAATAAGATGAGTTTGCCTTATTAAATGTATGTTTAAGACGTGTGTTCTTATGAGATGACTGGTGATGTCATGGATGACTGGTAGGTCATGTGGAGGTCTAGCGGTAGAAGTTCTATGTGAGTTAGACCTTGTCTATCGGCTAGGGAGGCTAGAAATGGAAGTTCTATGTGAGTTAGGGTTGTCTATGTTCTAGGAGGATTATTTAGGGATGAGGTTCTATGTGAGTTAGGACTTGTTATTCCCTGGATGGCGCTGGGAAATAGGGGTTTTATGTGAGTTAGAGTCTGCCTATTTCCTAGGGGGAGTCTGGAATAGAAGTCTTATGTGAGTTAGGACTATCTTTTCCAGGGACTCTGTGAAACACCCTGGCAATTGGGTTGTTTCGGATGACCACGAGAGGTGATTTCAGTCGACAGGTGCCTAAGATGCATGTTACAGAGTGATTGCCCCGGGGGAAAGTGGTTCCTTTGCATATACTTTGAGGGGCCGAGCCTCTCCAGGGGATGTGTGATTCCTCTGCAGCCGAGCTTGACGGACTGTGTGTCCTGAGAATGGGAGGGGCTGGAGCATACCGAGAACTGGATGGACGGCGGTCCTAAAGGTGGAGGGGTATGATATACTTCGAGAGCTCAAAGGGTGACGATCCTGAGAGCGGAGTGTTGTATATAGATATGAGTATGAACAATAGTTTCTGTAATGTGGTTGTAAGCATGAGACTCGATGAACTTCGAGGATCGGGAGTGGATCTCAGGTGGTGCTGACCGGGTTGGGGTCAGGATTGCAGCCGTGGTGAGACGGTGCAATATGGCTAGTATGAGCCTAGTAGAGCTCGGGGATCATGTGTGATCACGAGTGGTGCTGACCGAGGGCCAAGAGTGTGTGGTGGATGTCGAGTCTAGGTTTTTTTGCTTACGTTTAGAACTTTGTTCGCATAACCCTGGTAGCATATGTAGCGCCGTTGGTCGTACATGTTCTTGTTTGATTGTTGTGCGATCATTTGGTCCAATTTAGGGTCAACGGTTTGTCGTGCATGTTCTTGTTTGATTGTTGGGTGATCAATCGGGCAGCCCTAATCCGGACCAGGGGACGTTGCATCGTTGATGTTCTTGGGAGAATCTGCTCGGGTTTTAGGCGAAAGTGTTAGCCTTAGTGAGACGGAGTCGCGTGATTCGAGGTCGAATACGTGTTATTGGAGGAGAATTGTAATGCCCGTGAACCAAAAAGTGGATTTTTGGTTGGTGTGTCGATCGACACGGGTTTTTTTGACTTGTGAGAAATTGGATAGTTGGAGGTGTGTCGATTGACACGAGTGGTGTGTGTCGATCGACACGGGGTAAAATTGGACCGATCGGTTTGGTTCCAATTGCTCGGGTTGGCGAGCCGGTTTAGGGAACCTAGTGTTCGTTTATAGAGGCTATAACAGATGCGTTTTCTCTCTTTTAGCCGTATTATCATAGAGAATTGGGAGTTTATCAGAATCAGAGAGAAAGGTTGATCGTTCTTGAGGCTTGTGCTTGCGTGGGAGGCTATTAGGAACGAGGAGGGTTCGTTGTTGGGTCGATTTCGGGGCTGGGAAAGGTGAAATCAGTGGCTGGTTCGAATCGTTCTTCGGGTTCTTCATCTTTTTAATCTGAAATCAAGGTGAGTGCGTGATCGTGGGTTGTATAGGCCTAAGGATTACATGGAATGCGTTTGCTTGTGTTGCTGGGTTGTTTCTGTGTGTTTTGTGATCGAAATTGTGCCGGAGACTCGACGAATCGTGATGGATTCGAGCCATGAGAGGATAGGCTCGTTTCCTGGGTTCTGCGATGTTGTGTCGATCGACAAACTTATTCGTGTCGATCGACACACTTATTCGTGTCGATCGACACGAGGCTCCATGTCGATCGACACCAAGGTGGTGTGTCGATCGACACAGGGCAGTCTGTCGATCGACACCTAGTGGTTGTGTCGATCGACACAGGCTTTCTGTACGAGTTCATGTTGGTTGTTTCATGTATGCTTGATTGTATGCTCATCCTGGTATTGTATCTCTTGTTTATGTCTGTAGATAAATAACTTGTAGACGGGATGACCGCGTCGCTGAGTATTTGTGATAATACTCACGCAACTCTTTTTGCCATGTGTTGCAGGTAAAGAAAAAATGTGATCGTGGAATCATGGTCAGGAAGAGGAGATGATCTAGGGTCTCGCTTGTCTGGTTGTATTGTTTAGAATTGCTAGGTTGCTAGTGAATTCTGGTTATTGAGTATTGAATTGTTGTTGAGTAATTCATTGAATTGGAATTTGTTAGATTAATAAAGTATGAGATTTATTGATTGTGTTATTATTGCTTATGTTCTTAGTTTGGTCCGCATTGCTGTTGTTGGCTCATTGTGGATTATTATCTGTGATGATAGTAATCCGAAGGGAAAAATTTTAAATTTTTGGGTCGGGTCGTTTCTAGTGGTATCAGCTAAAAAAAATGCCATTATTCCAAACTAAAATTCGATTTTTAGGACACAACATTTATCAAGGAACCATTACCCCTATATCAAGATCTATCGAATTTGCAACCAAATTCCCCGATGAATTAAGGGACAAAACACAACTTCAAAGATTTTTAGGATGTCTAAATTATGTTTCCGACTTCCTACAAATCTTCGAAAAACTATCCAACCTTTATTTCAACGACTTCAAAAAAATCCCAAACCTTGGAGTACTCAACATTCTCAACTAGTAAAACAAGTAAAAGAATAGTTTAAATCACTTCCTTGTGTAACAATACCAAACCCTGAAGCAAATATGATAGTGGGAGCAGATGCTTCCGAAATTGGATTCGGAGGAATCTTAAAACAAAAATTATATGAATCAATTGTTCGCTTTCATTCTGGAGTTTGATTAGGACCACAAAAAAATTATTCAACTGTCAAAAAGGAAGTTCTTTCTATCGTCAATTGCATATCCAAATTCCAAGATGATTTAATTAATAAAAATTCTTACTTCGTGTTTACTATAAGTCAGCAAAAGAAATCTTAAAGAAAGATGTTAAAAATTTAGTATCAAAACAAATTTTTGCTAGATAGCAAGCTATTCTCTCTGTTTTTGATTTTGATATTCAATACATTAAAGGTGAAAATAATTCTCTACCTGATTTTCTAACAAGAGAATATTTGCAGGGAAAAACTACAGATATTCAAAACGATATCCAAGATGACTGATCCAAAGTCCAAAAAACCAATGACATCATTGGACTATATCAAGAACCAACCACACTTACAAGGCAAACCCTTGACTATGCAAAATCAATATTCGGCTCTTGCTGAATTTCCACCCCTCACTTACTCAAATGCCGTTGCACCCAACAAAGGCCAAACATCCACACCTACCCAAGAACCACCAGCTAAATCTACTTACATCCTTAAACCACAAAAACAACACCTTATGACAACCCACTATATCGAACCAATTAATCTCAAAGACCTCCAACAATTTGTCGACCGTACTTTTTACCAAGATACCCTTTACCCAACCGATAATGTTACTAAAAACTGCACCTTTTATGAGTATATTCTAGTAGACTCTAAATCTATCAAAGTTACTCATTATCCTGATAAAACAAACCCTAACCTAATTTCCTATTCCACTTGCAAAATCCTTCGTATACACTCTATTCAAGACCTTGGGTTTTTACACAGACATACCACCAGATCTTTCTCCCAACCAGGATTCCCAGTTCCTGGATACACCTACACAAATTATCAAAATGCTTGGTTACGATTCCTCTACCTTCGCCCTTATGACCATTCTTGCTTTATTTCTTTCGATACCCGATTCCCTAAACACATACTCAGATGGTTTAACGAATGGTGGTACTAGTTTGGTGCTACCGACCATATCTACCCACTTGATCTTCTCCAAATCTCTTACCCATTTTATCTCAAACACATACCCACAAAAACTATAGGCCCTTATTACAAAATCCTTTTCCACACAGACATTGGTATTCCATGGATCTGTTCTTGGCATTTTAACCTCACCCTCGCGTTACCAAATATGCCATATTCCCTTGTAAAGGAATACCGCGTCAAATGGTGGGATAAATACAATCTCGACCGATGTTCTTTAACCAATATTCAAAAATTCTTCCAAACCGAATGACAAGACCGACTACTGGTTAAGTCCATCTCCAAATCTATTCCACTATTGACACCTAGTCAATTTATGCAACCACCACCAACCTAATCTCCCCCACCTAAATCAGCGAGTCCGTCTAAATCCACAAGTTCCCATTCATCTCAAAAGAATAAGAAAAAAGCTAAGCTCAAAGCACTACTATAATCTCTTAGCCAAGAACTTCTCAACAACAGCTCTGACGATGCGGATAACATCAATCAAGATGATACACAAGATCCCTATGAACAATTCTCTCAAGATCCCTACGAAGACATGTAATTCTATCTTCGTCCAAAAAAAAAAAAACCCCTTGTGTTTATCGACTCACTGGAAAAGTCGATGTTCTAGGCCACAAGTGTAACACCCGTGAACCAAAAAGTGGATTTTGGTTGGGTGTCGATCGACACAGGGTGTGTGTGTCGATCGACATGTGTGTGTTTGACTTATGAGAAGTCGGGTTTTGGGACGTTGTGTCGATCGACACAAGGTGGTGTATCGATCGACACAAGGTGGTGTGTCGATCAACATGGGGTTAAATTGAACCGACAGGTTCGGTTTTTGATCACATGGTTTGGCGATCGGTTTAGGGAACCCTAGGGTTCGATATATAAGGAAGTCAGACGGTTTGGCCGCGTTTTTATCAGAAGAACAACAGAAATCAGAAGAGAATCAGAGAGATTGGAAGAGATTTGAGAGAGAATCAAGTGATTTTCGTGTGAGTATTCTTGAGAGTTGAGAACAAGTGCTGTTTGGGTTTTGGAGGAGACGAACGGCTGGGTAAATCGCATCAGATCAGAGTGAAACTTTGTGGGTAAGATTTCCAATCTTTGTTCTTGATGTAGGAGAAAACCATTCGTCAATAGGTTAAGTATTTAGGGAGTTATGATCGTTTTAACTGGGTAGGTTTGTGCAGTTTTCTTCTGCGAACAGTTCACTTCGAGGGAGGATTCCCGTCGAACCGTTTGGACTCACGGGACGTTCTACACACCGTTGTGTAACTCGTTGACTCTAATTTTCCTGAGCCATTTTCCGATTCGGATTTTAATAATCCGTTATTTGTGTGCAAGGCGTTCTTCGTAGGCGTCGTGTTCTTGAGCGTTTCAATCCTTTTTCGAGGTGAGTGTGTGACCGTAGATTTATTTGGCTAAAGGATTGGATAGATTACGTTTTATGTGGTTGTTGGATTGGATTTTTGTATGTGTTGGTGTTAGGGTTCGTACAGGAGATCGACAAATCGCATTGGGATTCGAGCGATGAGAGGATATGCTCGTTCCCTATGTCTGCTATGTCGTGTCGATCGACACACTTGCTTCATGTCGATCGACACAGGTGCTCCGTGTCGATCGACACCATGGTGGTGTATCGATCGACACAGTGCAGATTGTCGATCGACACCTACTGGTTGTGTCGATCGACATAGTGCTTCTGTACTGGTTCGTGTTGATTGTTTTCGTGGATGCTTGTTGTATGCTCATCCTGGTATTGTATCTCTTGCTTATGTCTGTGTGTATAACCTGTAGACGGGATGACCGCGTCGCTGAGTATTTGTGATAATACTCACACAACTCTTTTTGCCATGTGTTGCAGGTAAAGAGAAAATGTGATCGTGGAATCATGGCCGGGAAGAGGAGATGATCTAGTGTCTCGTTTTTTGTGGTTTTGAGTTAGAATTGCTAGGATGTAGTAATTATGGAACCTCTGGTTATTGTTATTCGAATGGAATTGATTGAATTGGTTTTATTGATGATTGATTTATGGAATTGAACGGTTTAGATGATTGATAAAGTATGAGATTTATTAATTGGGTTATTATGGTTTATTTTAATTGTTTCCGCATTGTTGTCTTTGGCCCATTGTGGATTATTATATGTGATGATAGTAATCCGAAGGGAAATTTTTTTGAAATTTTTGGGTTGGGTTGTTTCATTTTGGTATCAGAGCTCTTATGGTTCTAGGACGGGTGCAATTGATTCATTATGGGAGTAAATTGATTGATTGTTGTGTGGGTATGGATTCCTAGATCATCTTTTCCGAGCCTTCAATGAGATGCCACGGTATGTGTTTTATGACTTTCTGTTTTTCTAGTACTTAGTAGTCTCCTGGTTAGTGTAGAGTGATGGCTAGAGTTGCTAGAGGTAGAGGTCGTGGGGGCCGTGGAGGCCGTGGTGGTCGTGGTGGGCGCGGGCGGGGACTGCAGAGTGAGTCTGATGCCACGAGTGTGGCCTAGGAGACCACGCAGGAGCAGATGGCGGACTCGTAGGCGTTTCAGGAGGGGTCCATGGGTGAGACTGCTACGAGTGCCAGTGTGAGGGCTAGTGGGGCTAGTGTGGATCACGATGTAGCTGGTGGTGCTGTGGGACCAGGTGGGGTGCTTCCGCAGGTGTGGCCCAGGACCGAGATGATCGCTTGGCGGGTTTGCTGCAGTTGATTCTGGAGCGGTTACCAGGTGGGGTACCGGCTCTGGGTCAGGCTCCGGGAGTGCAGCTAGGTGTGGCTGGTGTGCAGCCAGTGGTTGCTGGTGTTAACCCAATAGTGGCTGGGGTTCAGCCGGGAGTGGCTGGTGTGCTGCTGGGTGTGGCGGTTGTAGAGGAGCTTCCATCCTACCTGAGGATGATGGAGCAGATGCAGAGGATTGGCACCGGGTTTTTCTCGGGTGGTGCCAAGCCTAAGGAGACCAATGACTGGCGGCGGAGGTTGGAGCGTAACTTTCGCTCTATCAGGTGTCCAGAGGGATACCGGATTGATCTGGCGGTTCACTATCTGGATGGTGACGCGCATCTCTTGTGGAGAGGTATTGAGGCCAAGAGGGTACAAGCCGAGATGGTCTGGGAGGATTTCTTGGCTGAGTTCAATGCCAAGTATTTCTCGCAAGAGGCGGTACACCGGATGGAGTCGAGGTTTCTGAACCTAACTCAAGGAGATCGGAGAGTGAGGGAGTTCGATTTGGAGTTTAGTCGACTCCTGGTACATGCTGGTAGGGGCATGGAGGGTGAGCAGTCCCAGGTGAGCAGGTTCCTAGGGGGACTTCGAGCTGATCTAAGGATTCGCTGCAGGGCGAGTAAATTCGCCACGAGGACGAATTTAGTTAAGACGGCTGCTGTGATCGAGGAAGACCTCAGGGAGCAGGGTTTGGTGGTTAGTCCACCAGTTTAGAAGCCGAGGAGGCTGCAGCAGCAGACGGGTTCGAGAATGGGCAGAGGAAGTGGGAGAGCATTTACGGGCTGAGTCAGAGAGGGCAGAGTGGTCCAGGATGCTTCGGGTGCGGGAACATGAATCACAAGGTGGTCAGTTGTCCGAAGAAGAGTGAGATTCAGGGCGCTCAGGTGTGTTACCACTGCAGGGAGCCGGGGCATATTAAGCCCAAGTGTCCGAAGCTGCAACAGATGGCGGTGGCGGCAGTTTAGCCATTGGCGGTGCAGCCTTTGGCTTAGATTACAGCGACGCCACAGGTTTTCAGTTCGACGGAGGCGGGCGTATCTAGCGCTAGACCGATCACAGGTAAATTTTAGACTGGTTATTTTTATATTCTTGTGGTAATTGAATTTAGTCTATTTGAAATTGTGAGTCTGCGTTAGAGTATCAGGTCTTAAAGCACATGGGATTTGTGCAAGGACCTTAGTTGTGGGCGGATGTGAGTCCCACGTGTTATTTGATTCGGGAGCTACGAATAGTTTCATTACTCTGGAGTGTGCGGAGGGTAGCGGTATCCAGAGCGATTCCAGAGAGCAGTCGGGAGTAGTTAAGGTTGCTGGTGGCAGGATGTTAGTTACTTTCGGGCGGGCTCGTGGCGGAAGAGTTGATACCAGCAGATCTGGTTATTAGTCCGGTGGAGTTGTACGATGTCATCCTGGGTATGGATTGGTTAGATCGGTACAGGGTCCATCTGGATTGTCATCAAGGACGGGTTGTGTTCGAGCGGGAGTCGGGAAGGTTGGTTTATCAGGGCGTGACACCGACTTCTGGGAGTTTTTAGATTTCAGCAATACAGCCCAAGCAGTTGATTGAGAAGGGGTGCGAGGCATATCTGGCGATGATAGTGATCCCGGAGACTGTTGGAGAGGTTGCTGTTGGGGATATTCGGGTTGTTCGGGATTTCCAGGACGTATTTCAGTCGTTGTTGGAATTGCCACCATCGCGGTCGGATCCATTTACGATTGAGTTGGAACTCGGGATGACTCCTATATCTAAGGCGCCTTACCGTATGGCTCGAGCAGAGATGGCAGAGCTGAAGAAACAGTTGGATGATCTGTTGGGGAAGGGATTCATCCGGCCTAGCGTTTCACCGTGGGGAGCGCCGGTGTTGTTCCTGAAGAAGAAGGTTGGGAGTTTTCGGTTGCGCATTGATTACAGGGGACTTAACCGAGTCACTGTGAAGAACAGGTATCCTCTGCCGCGCATTGACGAGTTGTTAGATCGAGGAGCTACCTGGTTCTCCAAGATCGACTTGGCTTCGGGTTATCATCAAATTCTGATTGATGACGCAAACGTTAGGAAAACGGCCTTTCAGACAGGGTACGGGCATATGAGTTTGTAGTGATACCGTTCGAGTTGACGAATGTGCCACCAGCGTTCATGCGGTTGATGAACGGGGTTTTCCAGGAGTATCTGGATGTGTTCGTGATCATCTTCATAGATGATATTTTTGTGTATTCGAGGAGTCCGGAGGAGCACGAGGTACATTTGAGGTTGATTCTGGAGAAGTTGCGGGAGCAGAAGCTGTACGCGAAATTGAATAAGTGCAGTTTCTGGCAGCGAGAGCTGAGCTTTCTTGGCCACGTTATTTCTGTAGAGAGAGTTTCTGTGGATCCAACTAAGATTGAGGCTATCAGAGGTTAGCCTAGACCGATGATTGCCACTGAGATCAGGAGTTTTCTCAGGTTGGCGGGATATTATCGGAGGTTCGTCAAGGGGTTTGCGAGTATGACGCAGTCGATGACGAAGTTGACAGGGAAAGATGTCCCTTTTGTGTGGTCTTCAGCTTGCGAGGAGAGTTTCGGGAAGCTGAAGGAGATGTTGACGAATACACCGGTTTTGGCGTTACCCGAGCCGGGTGAGCCTTACGTGGTGTATACAGATGCTTTGGGAGTTGGTCTGGGATGTGTACTGATGCACCAGGGGAAGGTTATTGCATATTCTTTGAGGCAGTTGAGGAAGTATGAGTGCAATTACCCTACCCATGATTTGGAGTTGATTTCAGTGATTTTTTCCCTTAAGATTTGGATCTGTACGGCGGAAAGGTGCAGGTGTTCACAGACCACAAGAGTCTGAAGTACTTCTTCACTCAGCCAAAGCTGAACCAGAGACAGAGGCGCTGGATGGAGTTAGTTGCAGACTATGACCTAGAGATCGGGTACCATCCAGGTAAGGCTAATCTTGTTGCAGATGCGTTGAGCCGGAAGAGGGTTGCTTCCGATCAGGAGTGGGATATGGAGGCTCTGGTGAGCGAGATCAGTACGTTGAGATTGTGTGTTATCTCACATGAACCGTTGGGGTTAGAGGAAGCTAACCAGACAGATTTGTTGAACAAGATTCGAGTTTCTCAGGAGAAGGATCAGGGTTTGATTGATGCTTCTAATGCGGCCGGTTCAGAGTATGTGGTCTCAGCGAGTGGGATGGTACTGGTGAACGGGCATGTTTGTGTACCAAAGGATGAGGATTCGAGGCAGGAGATCTTGAGAGAGGCTCATTCGAGCATTTTATCGATTTATCCGGGAGCGACCAAGATGTATCGCGACCTGAAGCGATATTTTCACTGGATCGGGATGAAGAGGGATGTAGCTAACTGGGTTGTAGCGTGCAACATGTGTCAGTTGGTGAAGGCTGAGCATCAGGTTCCGAGTGGTATGTTGCAAAGATTGCCCATTCCGGAGTAGAAGTGGGATATAATTACCATGGACTTCGTGACGGGGTTGCCAGTGTCACGGACGTATGATGCGATTTGGGTTATTGTGGATCGTCTAACCAAGTAAGCACATTTTCTGGCCATCAAGAAGACCGACAGAGCGGCGGTGTTGGCTAGGAAGTATGTGCGGGAGATAGTGAGGCTGCACGAGGTGCCAGCGAGTATCGTGTCAGACAAGGATCCGAGGTTTACTTCAGAGTTTTGGAAGGCATTTCAGGCAGAGATGGGCACTAAGGTGCATATGAGCACAGCGTATCATCCTCAGTGATACGCTCAAATTTGCCCTGAGCTACTCTCTCAAATTAAGAGATCGAATCCACAGGGAATCAATTCACACAATCAATTATGAATTCAAATTAGGCTAAGCAACAATGTAATAATGTAAAATAGACAGCAAAGTAAACAGTGAATGATGATAAAGTTTTTGAAATCAATTAGACAAAAGGTTAGGCATTGGGTAATTCACAGGAATGACTTGAAATACGGCTGTGTCGATCGACATGGATGTCCGTGTCGATCGACACGAGGATAAAAACAGTTAGGATTTTATTAAGCGCGGTTCTAGAACTCAAACACGAATATAAAACCAATCAACTTTCGTTGCAGAGATTATCTATGACTAAATCCCTAAATTCCAAATTTCTTTGCAAATTCAGTGAATAAAGACAAGCATTAAGTTCAGGTTCAATTGTTCACAAAATTATTAAGCCAAATTTCTTTGCGAATAGATAATTTTGCTCATCTAAGATTACGTCTGGTTGTTAATAATACTTTCGCATCTATTAAAGCAACCTAGGATATCTAATTTCAGTTGATCAATCCTAAAATCAGAGTTAAATCAATCTAGATGAAGAACATAAAGATAAATCCTAACAGGGTTTCAATCCTACCAATTTCTCATCAAACCATTGAATTACCCTAAACCTAACAAGCAAACTACTCAGACATAGATGATGAAATCATAATGAATGAAATAAATTGCATAAAAGAGATAGAGTAAGTGATACAGAGAGTTTAGATCGATGAAGTCTGAAAGTCCGAAATCTCCTAAAAGCTCTGCAAATCTCTGAATCTCCCAGTCTTAATTAAAAACAAGATCCCCCCAAACTAAAAACCTAAGGAAAACTATATATATAAAGTCTAAAATTCGGATTCGGCTCCTTGTAAGCTTATGGGTTTCGTGGGCCGAAAAGGAAATTCTTCAATCTTCAAGTCAGAAGTACTCGTGTCGATTGACACACAGGTCCATGTCGATCGACATGGACTTGAAAACTCGACTCCGTCTTGATCACTTCGGCTCCTCTTTCCTCGATGTCCTAAAAGGCTCCAAAAGCTTCCATTAAGCTCCAATCGTCCTTAACCTACAAAGACTAAAAAAGACTCGAAAAATACCGAAAAGACTCTGTAAAAAGGACTTATATCATGGTTGAAAACAGGTAAAAACCATGATATATCAACTCTCCCAGATTTAGCATTTGCTTGCCCTCAAGCAAAACATATACTAAGAATGTGAAAGAGGTTTGAAAACGCAGAAACTTACCTTCCCTTGGAGTACTGGACCAAACCCTTTCAACTAGTAAATCACATAATGTAGAACCGATTCAAAACCAGACCACCATGTACTTCTCCATAGACATTCGCAGCCTTCCAAATTCATCCATGACTTCTCAACATAACCCGCTAGTACTCATTGCTGGGTCTCGTCCCAGATCTCGATGCCAAGAACCTTCTAGAATCATTCCCATTCTATACCATGACTATTGAACCATACAACCTTTGGTACTCTTTCTCTCCCCCAGACTTATTCGATTAAGAAACTCAAAAACAGTGCTTTCACTACTATTGTTCCTTGTGAGGAGACAGGGTCGTGAGATCGCCCGTCCTCTACATCTGTTCTAAGGGACTCAGACTGCTGCTTTTGAGCTCCAGGTGATCACCTCTTGAGTACTGCTCATTGGAATTTTATTTCCTCATCTTATACTCAAGAACTATCATATCACCCCAAATCATACACTTTTTTTTTATTGATCGAAGGAGAGGAGTACCATTCTTTTCAACAAAGATTGCACTTGTCAGGTATTAATGAGTCAAGCTCTATGAACACCAATCACCGAGGAGACCGCATAATTAGCTCGAACCCTGGGCGGATTATGCTGGAAGTAACAGATGTTTCTAGTTAACTGGTCAGCCTTTGGATTTCCCATTAGTCTGATTCTGAAATCGATCCTGGAAAAATAGTCACTCATCGAAAAAGACAATCCACTAAACCAAAGGAAGGGTAATTGTTTCCAACTAACTCTTTTGACTCAATAAAACCTTTTGGATTGACTCTCAAAAACAAACACAAAGTTAGCAACTACCTCCCCCAGACTAAAACAACACTGTCTCCAGTGTTATCAAGCATGAGATTGGTGAAAGAATCAATAGGAAAACGGACTTGTGAAGGAAAAATGAAATTTTACCAATGTTGGCCCAATGTCGATCAACACACAGGACCGTGTCGATCGACACGGTTTTTCATGAACCAGATCATGAGTTGTGCAGAGTTCAAAACGAAATGTAACCATGTCGATCGACACAATGAACCATGTTGATCGACATAGGTTTTCTGGACCGATGCAGCATGTGTCTCATCGTTGAATTCAAGTGTCAAAGCTAAATCATTCTGCAAAACACAACTCAGTAGACATGGTTAAGAGGAAAACACAGTCAAATCTCATTAGTTCGCAAGTTCTGATATCCTAAAGAAGCACATAACAAACGTTGAAACAAAATCAAAATCAAAGTTAGTAAAATCAAAATCAAAATCAAACAAAAAATCTAAGTAATGTACACTTACCAGTGGGTTGCCTCCCACTAAGCGCTTGTTTTCAGTCATTAGCTTGACTGTGTCAGGACTCAGGATTATGGTGGATCGGTGAAGGGAACAACTCTAGGAAAGAGCTTCATGGTGTTTTGCAGCATCTCTTGGATAACTACATCTCCTCTATCCCTTAGCTCTAAAGGAAGGATGATTCTGAACTTAGAGAAAAGTTTGGAGCTCCCTTTTCTTCTCACCTCTGGTGTAGCCAAGTCTCCATCAGATCTCAAAGATGGTGAAGTCAAAAGTGGAGCACATGGGATCTTCTTCATATCGCCAAGGTCTGAACTCCGCTTTCCTCCATTTGTAACGGTTAAACAAGAATTCTCCCTGATATGAACTGCTGGGTAGAAGACATTCTTGTTGACCTTGGAGAAGGAGATTCTCTGATTGGGAAAATCCACAATCGCACCTACAGTAGCAAGGAATGATGACCCAAGAATCAATGGTCTCTCACTGTCATTCTTCGTCTCCATAATGTGAAAATCCACCGGAGCCAGACAATCTCCTACTTGAAGCATCAAGTCAGGAATGAACCCTTTCGAAGATGTTGAAGAAAAGTCAGCCAGCACGATAGACATCTTCGTAGGTTGCAGATCCTTAATCCCCAGCTTCCTTGCAACAGACTCAGACATGAAATTCACATTAGCTCCAGTGTCACAAAGAGAGTTCTTGAATTTTATACCTTTGATCATACAAGGAACAACGAACATCCCTGGATTTGGTATCTTCTGCAACTTTCTCAGCTGTGGTTGAGCATGTTCTCCTTTCTCCTCTGGTGTTTTGACGCTAACAGCTCGTGGATATGGGATCTTGGGCTTGTAGACTCTTTCCTCTGCTTTGACTGAAGGTTTTGAAGTGGTTGGACTCGTCTGGGACCCGTGTCGATCGACACAGTCCTTGTGTCGATCGACATGAGTCTTCTGCATAGACTTCGTGTTGACCTTAGAAGAAAACTCTCCAATTGCGCAGATTTCAGAATTCAGATGTTCAACCCGTGTCGATCGACACGGGACTTCTGTGTCGATCGACACAGGTTCTGGAACGCAATCGTCTTCTCTTTCAACCTCCTCTTCACTCCCCAGACTGATAGCATTGACATGAAGTCTCGGGTTTGTGTCAGTCTTGCTTGGAAGAAAACCTTCTTGCCTCTTGATTGCCTCCGCAATTTGAGCAACTTGAATATCCAGCTTTTTGACATGGGCGTTCAAAGCTTCGAACTTCCCATTCAGATCCTGGTATATGGCATCCATCTTCCCATTGAAGCTCACGGTCATCTTCTGTTGACCCTCAAGAATCTGCTCCAGCATAGACTTCATCTCACTATCTAAAGATTGAGCAGTCAGTCCCTACTTGAAAGTAGAGATCTTGGTACTCAGATCCTCGGATCTCGCTTCATCGATGAAGTTGTTGAGGAAAGCATTCTTGGTGTCCTCCCAAGTAGTCAGCGAGCCTGGCTCCTTGTTCTTCAACCAGTAGGCAGCTTCTCCACTAAGAGAGTAGGGGAAAAGCCTGCAGTAGAGGTAGTCACTGGACACTCCATTAGCCTTGATGCTAGATGCCAAGTCCTCGCACCTCTCAATGTGATCCATGGGGTGCTCAGAGGAAAGACCGTGGAATGGATGCTGAGCTACAAGCGAGAAGAAAGTAGGCTTCAGCTCAAAATCGCTCCTCTGGAACGCAGGAGGATGAATCGCAGCCCTGTTGGCGTAGAACTCGTCAGGCCTATTGTACTCTCCCAAAGTACGCCCACGCCCAGCTGGTCCCTCTAGAACAACAACCCCGTTCCCATCTATCCTCTGACCTTGAGCATTGCGTCTGCGACCCTCAGAATCCTGAAAGAACCCGTTTTCACCTCTGATAAGGATTAATGGATTCATTGTGGCTGCCCTTCTTGCTGCTAGGTTAGCTCGCTCCAACTTTCCAATCTCGAGGTTGAGATCAACAAGCTCTTCGTTCTGGTTGCTCCTGGTAATGCGATTATGCATAAACCTGAAACACACAAGACAAAGAGAAAATAACAAGTATCAAAACAAAATAAAATAAAATAAAAACTTAGACAAAACTCTAAAATCAAAAATCGAATGGTGATTTTGACTCCCCGGCAACGGCGCCAAAATTTGATACGCTTAAATTTGCCCTGAGCTACTTTCTCAAATTAAGAGATCGATGTAGTACTTAGGGATCGAATCCACAGGGAATCAATTCACACAATCAATTACGAATTCAAATTAGGCTAAGCTACAATGTAATAATGTAAAATAGACAGCAAAGTAAACAGTGAATGATGATAAAGTTCTTGAAATCAATTAGACAAAAGGTTAGGCATTGGGTAATTCGCAGGAATGACTTGAAATACGGCTGTGTCGATCGACATGGATGTCCGTGTCGATCGACACGAGGATAAAAACAGTTAGGATTTTATTAAGCGCGGTTCTAGAACTCAAACACGAATATAAAACCAATCAACTTTCGTTGCAGAGATTATCTATGACTAAATCCCTAAATTCCAAATTTCTTTGCAAATTCAGTGAATAAAGACAAGCATTAAGTTCAGGTTCAATTGTTCACAAAATTATTAAGCCAAATTTCTTTGCGAATAGATAATTTTGCTCATCTAAGATTACGTCCGGTTGTTAATAATACTTTCACATCTATTAAAGCAACCTAGGATATCTAATTTCAGTTGATCAATCCTAAAATCAGAGTTAAATCAATCTAGATGAAGAACATAAAGATAAATCCTAACAGGGTTTCAATCCTACCAATTTCTCATCAAACCATTGAATTACCCTAAACCTAACAAGCAAACTACTCAAACATAGATGATGAAATCATAATGAATGAAATAAATTGCATAAAAGAGATAGAGTAAGTGATACAGAGAGTTTAGATCGATGAAGTCTGAAAGTCCGAAATCTCCTAAAAGCTCTGCAAATCTCTGAATCTCCCAGTCTTAATTAAAAACAAGATCCCCCCAAACTAAAAACCTAAGGAAAAATATATATAAAGTCTAAAATTCGGATTAGGCTTCTTGTAAGCTTATGGGTTTCGTGGGCCGAAAAGGAAATTCTTCAATCTTCAAGTCAGAAGTACTCGTGTCGATCGACACACAGGTCCATGTCGATCGACATGGACTTGAAAACTCGACTCCGTCTTGATCACTTCGGCTCCTCTTTCCTCGATGTCCTAAAAGGCTCCAAAAGCTTCCATTAAGCTCCAATCGTCCTTAACCTACAAAGACTCAAAAAGACTCGAAAAATACCAAAAAGACTCTGTAAAAAGGACTTATATCATGGTTGAAAACACGTAAAAACCATGATATATCACTCAGACGGACGGGCAGTCCGAGCGTACGATTCAGACCTTGGAGGATTTGCTAAGGATGTGTGTGCTTTATTATGGTGGTTATTGGGCAAATCATCTGAACCTGGTTGAGTTTGCGTACAACAACAGTTACTAGGCGAGTATTAGGATGGCTCTGTATGGGAGGTCGTGTAGGACACCATTATGCTGAACTCAAGTGGGGGAGAGGAGCATGTTTGGTGCGGATTTTGTTCAGGAGACGATGGAGAAGATCCGTGTGTTGAGGCTGAACATGAGAGAGGCTCAAGATCAGCAGAAGAGCTACGCCGATAGGAAACAGAAGGAGCTAGAGTTTGAGCTGGGAGATCTGGTGTATATCAAGGCAGCGATGTTGAGGGGTCCTAAGAGATCCATTTCGGAGAATAAGCTAAGTCTGAGGTTTATGGGTTCGTTCAATATTGTGGAGCGGGTTGGACCGGTAGCTAAGTCTGAGGTTTATGGGTTCGTTCAATATCGTTTGGAGTTACCTCAGAGTATGAAGGCTTTTCACAAGGTCTTCCATGTTTCGATGCTGCGGAAGTGTCTACATGAGTCTGAGGAGGTGTTGGCTAGCATTCTTGAGGATCTTCAGCCCAATATGACGTTGGCGGCGAGTCCTGTGAGGATTCTCGAGAAGAGAGTCAAGGTGTTGTGTTGGAAGAGTATACCATTGGTGAGAGTCATGTGGGACTGTGACGGTATTGAGGAGGAGACTTCGGAACCAGAAGCGATGATGAAGAAGAAGTTCTCGAAGTGGTTCGAGAAGCAAGTGGTGGCTTGAGTTTCTTTTCTTTTTTCAGAGTCTGTTTTAGCATGTGACTATGAGTTGTATGTATTTTAGTTTGATGTTGTTCTAACGATCACACCTTTTGAGATTTAATAAGATGAGTTTCTTTATTAAATGTGTTATAAGATGTGTGTTCTTATAGTATGACTGGTGGTGGCATGGATTGTGGTGACTGGTAGGTCATGTGGAGGTCTAGCGATAGAGTTCTATGGGAGTTAGAACTTGTCTATCGGCTAGGGAGGGTAGAAATGGAAGCTATATGTGGGTTAGGGATGTCCATGTTCTAGGAGGATTTTCTGGAGATGAGGTTCTATGTGAGTTAGGACTTGTGATTCCCTAGATGGCGCTGGAAAATAGGAGTTTTATGTGAGTTAGAGCCTGCCTATTTCCTAGGGGGAGTCTGGAATAGAAGTCTTATGTGTGTTAGGACTGTCTTTCCAAGGGGCTCTGGGAACACCCAGGAGATTTGGGTTGTTCTGGATAGCCCAGTGATTGGCCATGGTGCTGGGGAATAGAGGTTTTATGTGAGTTAGGACCTGTCTATTTCCTAGGGGGAGTCTGGAACAGAAGTCTTATGTGGGTTAGGACTGTCTTTTCCAGGGACTTTGTGGGAACACCCTAGTAATTGGGTTATTCCGAATGGCCCACGAGAGGTGATTTTGGTCGACAGGTGCTTATGATGCACGTTACAACGTGATTGCCCAGGGGATAGTGGTTCTCCTGGATGTACTTGAGGGGACAGTGAGGTTGTCTCCGGGGGAAAGTGGTTCCCTTGCATATACTTTGAGAGGCCAAAGCCTCTCCAGAGGATGTGTGATTCCTCTGCAGCCATATCTCGACGGACTATGTGTCCCGAGAGTGGGGAGGGCTGGAGCATACCTGGAGCTGGATGGACTGCAGTCTTGAAGGCTGAGAGGGTATGAGATACATCGAGAGCTCAAAGGGTGACGATCCTGAGAGCGGGGTGTGTATGTAGATATGGGTATGAGCAATAGTGTCTGTAGTGTGATTATAAGTATGAGACTAGATGAACTTCGGAGATCGGGAGTGGATCTTAGGTGGTGCTGACCGGGTTGGGTCAGAATTGCAGCCATTGGTGAGACGGTGCAATGTGGCTGGTATGAGACTAGTGGAGCTCGGGGATCAGGTGTGATCTCGAGTGGTGCTGACTGAGGGTCAGGAGTGTGTATGTGGATGTCGAGTCTAGGGTTATAACCTCGTTCGGACGACCGTGGTAGCATATGTAGCGATGTTGGTCGCGCATGTTCTTGTTTGATTGTTGCACGATCATTTGGTCCAATTAATGGTCAACGGTTGGTCGTGCATGTTCTTGTTTGATTGTTGTGCGATCAATCCGGCAGCCTTAATCCGGACCAGGGAGCGTTGCATTTTTGATGTTTTCGAGTGAGTCTGGTCGGGTTTTAGACGGAAGTGTTAACCTTAGTAAGACGGGGTCACGTGATTCGAGGTCGAATCCGTGTTTGTGGGGGAGAATTGTAACGCCCGTGAACCAAAAAGTAGATTTTGGTTGGGTGTCGATCGACACGTGTGTGTTTGACTTATGAGAAGTTGGGTTTCGGACGTTGTGTCGATCGACACAAGGTGGTGTGTCAATCGACACGGGGTTAAATTGAACTGACAGGTTTGGTTTTTGATTACGCGGTTTGGCGATCGGTTTAGGGAACCCTAGGGTTCGATATATAAGGAAGTCAGACGGTTTGGCCGCATTTTAATCAGAAGAACAGCAGAAATCAGAAGAGAATCAGAGAGATTGGAAGAGATTTGAGAGAGAATCAAGTGATTTTCGTGTGAGTATTCTTGAGGGTTGAGAACAACTGATGTTTGGGTTTTGGAGGAGACGAACAGCTGGGTAAATCGCATCAGATCGGAGTGAAACTTTGTGGGTAATATTTCCAATCTTTGTTCTTGATGTAGGAGAAAACCGTTCGTCAATCGGTCAAGTATTTAGGGAGTTATGATCGTTTTAACTGGGTAGGTTTGTGCAGTTTTCTTCTCCGAACAGTCCACTTCGAGGGAGGATTCTCGTCGAACCGTTTGGACTCAAGGGACGTTCTACACACCGTTGTGTAACTCGTTGAGTCTAGTTTCCAGAGCCATTTTTCAATTCGGATTTGGATAATCCGTTCTTCGTGTGCGAGGCGTTCTTCGTAGGCGTCTTGTTCTTCGTGTTCTTGAGCGTTTAAATCCTTTTTCGAGGTGAGTGCGTGACCGTAGGTTTATCTGGGTTAAAGATTGGATAGATTACGTTTTTTGTGGTTGTTGGATTGGATTTTTGTGTGTGTTGGTGTTTGGGTTCGTACAGGAGATCGACAAATCGCATTGGGATTCGAGCCATGAGAGGATAGGCTCGTTTCATGTGTCTGTGATGTCGTGTCGATCGACACACTTGCTTCGTGTCGATTGACACAATGCAGTTTGTCGATCGACACCTAATGGTTGTGTCGATCGACACAGTGCTTCTGTACTGGTTCGTGTTGATTGTTTTCGTGGATGCTTGTTGTATGCTCATCCTGGTATTTTATCTCTTGCTTATGCCTGTGTGTATAACCTGTAGACGGGATGACCACGTCGCTGAGTATTTGTGATAATACTCACGCAACTCTTTTTGCCATTTGTTGCAGGTAAAGAGAAAATGTGATCGTGGAATCATGGCCGGGAAGAAGAGATGATCTAGTGTCTCGTTTTTTGTGGTTTTGAGTTAGAATTGCTAGGATGTAGTAATTCTGGAACCTCTGGTTATTGTTATTCGAATGGAATTGATTGAATTGGTTTTATTGGTTATTGATTTATGGAATTGAACGGTTTAGTTGATTGATAAAGTATGGGATTTATTAATTGGGTTATTATGGTTTATTTTAATTATTTCTGCATTGTTGTGTTTGGCCCATTAAGAATTATTATCTGTGATGATAGTAATCCGAAGAGAAATTTTTTTAAATTTTTGGGTCGGGTTGTTTCAGCAAGTCCTCAGGCAGGCAGTAAGTCCGTTGGTAAGTCACCTTGGTGCATCCAAACATACAAGATAAAAAAAAAACAACGTAATAGTATTGTATATAAAATTTAAACTTTTAAGAAATAAAGTATATTCTTGTAGACTCTGTATATTATTTTAAAATTACTCGTACATTGTAAGTTGTAAAATAAAATACAGAGTGTATCTTTATAAGATGTACTCTCGCAATATAAAGACACCAACTAGGTGGGACCCACTTTTTAGAAGACTAAGGCAGCCGACACATGGGACCCACCAGAAGACTCTGATACACTAAAGGCACCCATTAAAATACAACATCAGAACGGTATTAGATCATTCTGACTCAGCTAATCAAGACTACTGAAGACAAGGACACCCACAAGCAAAAGACAAATGATTATCACGAGACCAATAATGCAGAATCACTCGAAGAAAATATCAAGCATACCTCCAAAACAAGAAAGACAAAAATAAAAGCAAGACATAACATCTACCAATGACATTCAAGCACGTAAAAGGAACACTCATCAATTGCTTCCTCAACTTCTCCTATAAATACCCAGCTTGGGAAACATTTCAAGACACGAGCAATTGACAACCCACACTCTCTCTCTAAAATCTCTCTAGCTTTCAAAAATAAGTTTTCAAGCATTTGGAACCTCGGTTCGAACAACCCTTGTAGCATATGTAGCGCCATTGGTCGTGCACGTTCTTGTTTCATTGTTGCGCGATCATTTTGGTCTAATTCTCGGTCAACGGTTGGTCGTTCATGTTCTTGTTTGATTGTTGTGCGATCAATCGGACAGCCCTAATCCGGATCAGGGAGCGTTGCATCGTTGATGTTTCCGGGTGAATCTGGTCGGGTTTAAGACGGGAATGTTAACCTTAGCGAGACGGGGTCGCGTGATTTGAGGTCGAATCCGTGTTAGTGGGGGAGAATTGTAACGCCCGTGAACCAAAAAGTAGATTTTGATTGGTGTGTCGATCGACACAGGGTGTGTGTATCGATTGAGACAAGTGTTTTTGGACTTATAAGAAGTCGTGTTCTGGGTGTTGTGTCGATCGACACGGGTTAAATTGAACCGACAGGTTTGGTTTTTGATCACGCGGTTTGGCGGTCGGTTTAGGGAACTCTAGGGTTAGAGTACAAAAACGCAGCTCGTGTTTCTGGCTGAGTTTTTGGCAGAACCCAGTGAGAATCAAAGAATTGGGAGAAAATCAGAGAATTCTTGAGAGGTAGTGAGGTTTTTGATTGGTCTTAATCCTTTGGTGGTTGAGTTTCGTGGTTGGGAGGATTCAGGAACGTGTTGGGGCTGTGTTCTGCGATTTGGGAGTGAGGATTTCGGATTTGGGGACTGTGTTTTTTGCGTTTTTCGTGACGTTTATCCTTTTCTTTCCAATCGAGGTGAGTGCATGACCGTAGATTTATCTGGATAAAGGAGTTAATAGAATACGTGTGATTGCGATTGTGTGGATTAAATTATGTGTGTTTGTTGATGAAATCGTGCAGGAGATCGATGGATCGCATTAGGGTTCAAGCTGTGAGAGGATAGGCTCATTCCCTGTGTCTGCACAAGTGCATCGTGTCGATCGACAGCAGGGTGGTGTGTCGATCGACACAGTGCTCCTGAACTGTTCATGTTGATTGTTCGTGTATGCTTGTTGTTTGCTCATCCTGGTATTGTATCTCTTGCTTATGCATGTGTGTATAACTTGTAGACGGGATAACCGCCTCGCTGAGTATTTGTGATAATACTCACGCAACTCTTTTTCCATGTGTTGCAGGTAAAGAGAATTTGTGATCGTGGAATCATGGCTGGAAAGAGGAGATGATCTAGTGTCTCGTCTGAGTGGCTGTATTGTTAGAATTGCTAGGTTGCTAGTAAATTTTGGATATTGGTTGATTGGCTTATGCCTGTGTCGACCTCGTGTCGATCCTGAAAGAAGAATCACCAATTGCGTAAACTCCAGTTTTACAATTTTCGACCTGTGTCGATCGACACGGGGTCTGGAACGCAAAACTCATCTTCTTCAACCTCCTCTTCACTCCCTAGAGTGATGGCATTGACGTGTAGTCTCGGGTTTATTTCCATCTTGGCTGGGAGAAATCACTCTTGCCTTCTAACATTCTCCGCAGTTTGAGCAACTTGGGTGTCTAGCTTCTTCACATGGAGATTTAAGGTCTCGATTTTACCATTCAGATCCTGGTACATGGCATCCATCTTCCCATTAAAGCTCATAGTCATCTTCTGTTGACCCTCCAAGAGCTGCTCTAGCATAGATTTCATCTCGCTATTCTCTGATGACTGAGCAGGTGGTGTCTGATAAGAAGAATAACCGTAGTTCCTAGTGTAATTATTCTAGAAAGGCTTCTGATAGTCATTCTTCTGATATCCTTGTTGATTACCATACCTCTGACCCTGAAAACCAGTTCCACCAACGTAGTTGCAAGCCTTTTCATCCTGCTCTTCTTCTGGAATGAAAGTCTATACCTCTTCAGCAAACTGAACAGTCTTCTTTCCCACTAGAAGATTATGCACAGAATCCAGCTTAGCCTTAACCTCAACAATTTGGCTTCCATCCATGTTCCCACCAAGCTTCTTCCTCTCGAAGTCTGCGTTCTTGGTACTATTGCTAGAAGCCAAGTTATCAATAAGAATCAGTGCATCCTCCGGATATCTGGTGTTGAAGTTCCCATTGCTAGCAGAATCCAGAGCCATCTGATACCTCCAATCAATCCCTCTGAAGAAAATGCCCAACAGCTGAAGATCACAGAACCCATGGTGAGGACAATCTCTCTGGTAGGACTTGAATCTCCCCCATGAAGCCTTGAATGCCTCCGTCGGTCCCTGCTTGAAAGTAGAGATCTTGGTACTCAGATCCTCGGATCTCACTTCATCGATGAAGTTGTTGAGGAAAGCATTCTTGGTGTCCTCCCAAGTAGTCAGCGAGCCTGGCTCCTGCTGCTTCAACCAGTAGGCAGCTTCTCCACTAAGAGAGTAGGGGAAAAGCTTGCAGTAGAGGTAGTCGCTGGACACTCCATTAGCCTTGATGCTAGATGCCAAGTCCTCGCACCTCTCAATGTGATCCATGGGGTACTCAGAGGAAAGGCAGTGGAATGGATGCTGAGCTACAAGCGAGAAGAAAGCAGGCTTCAGCTCAAAATCGCTCCTCTGGAACGCAGGAGGGCGAATTGCAGCCCTGTTAACATAGAACTCGTCAGGTTTTTTGTACTCTCCCAAAGTACGCCCACGCCCAGCTCGCTCCTCTAAAATGACTACTCCATTCTCATCTATCCTCTGACCCTGAGCATTGTGTTTGCGACCCTCAGCATCCTGAAAAAACCCATCTTCACCTCCGATAAGAACTAATGTGTTCATCTTGGCTGTCTTTCTCGCTGCTCGGTTAGCTCGTTCCAACTTTCCAATCTCAAGGTTGAGATCAGCTAGCTCTTCGTTCCGGTTGCTTCTGGTAATACGATTAGGCATAAACCTAAAACACACAAGACAAAGAGAAAAGAACAAGTATCAAAACAAAAACAAAAAAAAAAAAAAAACTTAGACAAAATTCTCGTATCAAAAATTGATTGGTGAATTCGACTCCCCGGCAACGGCGCCAAAATTTGATATGCTCAAATTTGCCTTGAGCTACTCTCTCAAATTAAGAGATCATAGTAGTACTTAGGGATCGAATCCACAGGGAATCTAAACACACAATCGATTAAAGAGTTCAAATTATGCTAAGTAAATAGTGATGAATGTAAAATAAACAGAAAACGTAAACAAAGTGAATGATGATAAGGGTTCTAGTAATCAATTGGACAAAAGGTTAGGCTATGGGTAATTCGCAGCAAAGAATCAAAATACGGTTGTGTCGATCGACACGAGAATAAAAACGGTTAGGATTTGCTAAGCGCGGTTCTAGAACTCAAACACGAATATAAAACCAATCAACTTTTGTTGCAGAGATTATCTATGACTAAATCCCTATATTCCAAATTTCTTGCAAATTCAGTGAATAAAGACAAGCATTTAGTTCAGGTTCAATTGTTCACAAAATTACTAAGCCAAATTTCTTTGCGAATAGATAATTTTGCTCATCTAAGATTATGTCCGGTTGTTAATAATACTTTCGGATCTATTAAACCAACCTAGGATATCCAATTTCACTTGATCAGACCTAAAATCAGAGTTAAATCAATCTAGATGAAGAACATAAAGATAAATCCTAACAGTGTTTCAATCCTAACGATTTCTCATCAAACCCTAGAATTACCCTAAACCTAACAAGCAAACTACTCAGACATAGATGCAGTAAACATTATGAATGAATAATATTGCATAAAAAAGATAGAGTTAGAGATACAAAGGTTCGAAATCTGAAGGTCTGGAAGTCCTGAAATCTCTTCTAAAGCTCTGCTCTCTCAAGTCTCAATTAAAAACTGGATCCTCCAAAACCTAAAAACCTAAGGAAAAACTATATATAAGGTCTAAAATTCGGATTGGGCTTTCTGTAAACTTCTGGGCTTTTTGGGCAAAACCGAAATTTCTTCAAAATTTGAAATCTTCACGCCAAACACGTGTGTGTCGATCGATACACAGGACCGTGTCGATCGACACAGCTCGTAAACTTCGACTCCAACTTGATCACTTTGGCTCTTCTTTCCTCCATGCTCCAAAATGTTCCAAAAGCTCCCATTAAGTTCCAATCGTCCGTCAACCTATTAAGAATCAAAAAGACTCGAAAAATACCAAAAAGACTCTAGGAAAAGGACTTATATCATGGTCAAAAACGGGTAAAAACCATAATATATCAAGAATACACCTTGGAAAGATAAATTTATCTTCAGATATCTCAAGTTGAATATCTAGCGCAAAAGATGTTATCTCAATAAATTCTTAGAGGATTTTACAGAAAATGCTCATATATGCTTTGTCCTGAAGTACCTTACATAAATTGCAATGAGATTTTGTATGATAAAGAAAAAGATGGTATGGACGAGAAGTCCAATCATTTGAGATATCATATGACAGTTATATGATTTTTAAGGCTATGTTTATAGTAATTTCGAAAGATCGGAATTCGTCTCCCGAAGAAGATGTTTCCGAGGGGGAGATATATAATGATAAGCATGGATGTACTCTTTTTCCCTTATCATATTTTTTATCCCATAATGTTTTTCTGTGAAAAGATTTTTAACGAGACATCAAAGAACACACAAATGATAGACACTTAAAGAGAAATATTATCATTACAATGATATACGAAAGTCTATCAATCTCCCAAATGTATATCATACATTGATGATATCAAGAGAAACAAAGAGAATGATTAAGATAAATCATCTGAAAGACCCATGAGTTGCAGAAGAAAGGCATGTATATGTTCTACAGATTCGTTCAACTGAAGCTTTATCGGACTTATTTTCCAAGATACTTCCAGTTAGTACTTTCAAGATACAAGTTCAACATTTGGATACGTCGTCACAAAGATATCAAGTTATGCACTCATCAGAGGGAGAAATAGTGCATTGCACTCTTTTTTACTTAGCCATGGTTTTGTCCCAATTGGGCTTTTCTGATAATGTTTTATTGATTTATTGAGTACTAATTTATAGAGATTATATAATATGGAAGGTTTGGTACAGTTTCTTTTCAGATTCATGTTTTCGTAAAACATTTCATAATTTTCAAAGAAACTTCAATTTTAGATCCGATTTTCCTCTTTCGATTTGGTTTGGATTTGAATTCGGTTTTGGATATAGAAAAGTTGTATCCTTTTAAACCGTACTAAGATACATCTCGGTTTTCAAGTTATTACGATTCGGTTTGGAGTGGATCGCTTTATGTAGATTGAACATCCTCAACTTTCGTAATGAACTAAAGCTCTAACTTTTTAGTCTAACACAACTTTTCAATAGCCATTTGTCAGCTAAGTAAAATCAAAGCTTGATTGAACTTGCTACCATGTAATACTTTTGCAAAATTCATACATTCACGGAACTAGATTCAAGATAATAATTCTAATATAGTGAAGTCTAACATCGAAATGTTTGATTCATTCATGATGAACATTATTTTTAGACAAACAAATCACACCACACTTCAACTTACTTTTGCATATGTTATCGCAATATACTATCTTTTGTAGTTGAAAGAACAAGTACATGTTGATAACTCGATTTCTAATTCACTTTGTTACCATGCACCTAAAGTGAATCTAACCCTGATAATAACTTCAATTTATCGATATTAGATGTGTAATTTGAGTAACAAATCCTTCAGTACATGTAGTTGTTTTTAGTTTAGTCAACATTAAAGCCATAAATGTTTATGGTTTTTAGAATAAAACTTGGATTTTGCTTTTTGGGTTTTAGATTTTGGTTTTTGCAAACTCTTTCAATTCAATATATCTATGATGTTTTGTATTTAACTTAAACCTTTTTGAACTACAATTTGATGAACAATGTTTTGGAGGGTGAAACCACCACAATTGAATTTGTTAGGGTTTTTTAAATAAAGCTGAGATCTCTGAGATAGAACCACAAGAATAGGAACAAAGATGTAAATTTGCTTGTTAAGAAAGTTTTATTGATTTTTGCTTAGTGTTTTTGAGTAAAGTTGCGGATTCCCTTTTTAAGAGGTGTACAAGTCTATTTATGCAAGTTTTAAGTCGGCTAGGCCAAATCGTAAAGAGATAAGAAAGGTTTCCTAATTTCTAGGAATTTCCTATCATCAAAATCGGTCTTGATCATGGGCTCAGTCTCTGTGGGTTTTAGCCCGTCGCATACCTTTCTTTGGCTTGATCTCGCCAACTTGTGTCTTGGGCCTTATCACAGTTTAGCTCGCCATTTCATCTAAGTCGGCCTTGGGCTCCCCACCGTCGTTGTAGACTCTGAACTCGGCCCAACTTGTAAAGATAATGAATGTGTCTAGCTCAGGTTGTAGATAAGAAAGGATCTTGGCAAGCTCTCTTCTCCAACTTGCAGCTCGTTAGTGTGACCACTAACTCGCCAGCTCGCCACTTAACTCGGCAATTCAGCTCATCTTTCAGTTAGCTCGACAGATTACCTGTTGACTTGGTCAGCTCGCCAATAACATGTTGACTCGGTCAGCTCGCCAATAATCTATTGACTCGGTCAGCTCGCCAATAATCTGTTGACTCGGTCAGCTCGCCAATAATCTGTTGACTTAGTCAGCTCGCCAGTTTATTCGTTGACCAGGTCAACTCGCCATAAAAACAATCCTTAGCCATTATTATCATAATTTCAGCCGAGGGGAGTTTTAACCCCAAGATTTATCCCTCCAGCTTGGCAAAATCAGGTATGATAATGCCGAGTTTAAAGATTGTCGAGGATCGCACTGGTGACCGTAACTCCTTCTCATAGCAATGTCGAGCTGAAATTTGTGATAAATCGCACATGATGCCGAGCTCTTTTTCTGAAGACTACTTTGTTAATGGCCAGCTCAAAAAAAAAAAAATTGAGTTTGGCGATCTTAACTTGTATTGTTAAAGTTCTGGCTCACCCTTGTTTTAGCAAGCGTTTAAGTTCAGCTCGTCATGATATCTCACCTCGGCAAATTCTGTATATTTAGTAAAAATTTCAGTACCTTTCAGAAAAATATGTTTGTCGCTGGTTCCCGAGATGCGATGAAACCATTTATTGCTTTGAAGCCTATTTATAGCCATTATTCTCCTCATTTCTCTCATAACTCCATTTCCTCTAAAACTTCCGTAAGGTAGAATTCTCCTTCTCTCTTCTCTCTCCCTTTTATTATTTTTTTTTATTTAAGATTTTTTAGGGTTTTCACCCTTTCTCTTTCGCCGCCGCCGCCGAGTGTATTTGTTTTCGCTGGGTTTGAGTTTCCCGACGATATTTCAGTCTACTATCATGTCGCCCATTGAGTTCTTTGGTCAGCCTTTTCTTTCGATTTGTTGACGAGCTGTGCCGAGACGAAGGGTTCGGCTTGACTCTGAATCGTCCAACCTCGACCTCGTCGGCTCTGCAACTCTGCCAAGCTCGCCTTCATCCTCTTCGCTGCATCGATTTGCCGAGCCCAAAGGATTTGGCCGAGCTCAACCCTAGCGACCTCGTCAAACCTTGACGATTTCAAAGTTCCATGCTGTCGTGCCAGGCTTGTGGCGACAGATTTCCGAAGTGAAATCGCGAGCTCGCCCTTGTTTCCGCGTTGAAGAGGGAAACTGCTCGTCGTGTGATTGGAGTGAATCAAAGGATTATAACGCGCCACGCCATTGCCCTAGAGATTTGCTAAGCTGTGATCTAACTAGCCGAGGTGAATTGCCGAGGCTATATCTCGTCGGATCTCACTGTTTTCCTTTCGTCGCTGCTTATTTTCCAAGATGAATCAGCTTTATGCCAATGATGATTTGTCAAAGCGAACCTATCATTTGTTGTGTCGAGCTCCACTTGTGAAGACGCCGAGTTGAATCTCTGTCACCTGCCGAGGTGGTTGTCGAGTTCAAGCTATTGCCGAGAAGAATCGTTTTGCCGAGGAAAAAATAGTTTTGAGGCCTAACCGGTCCGAGGCGAAATTGATCTAAGTTGAGTTCATGCTGAGGTTAATTCGTGTACAACTTTAATCTTATCAAGCCAAAATGACTTGATTGGAAGCGAAGACATCGAGTCATTGAAATCGTGCCGAGGTTCCTCTTTTGCCGAGTTCTACTCTTATCTCGGTATTGTTCATTCGTGTTTGATGCTAAGGTGAAAACTTTTGTCGACGTCAGGCTACTTATGCTATCTCGAAAGATTTAGTGAGCTCTAATCCGCTTACTGTCGAGTTCTAGTTGGAAATAGCCTTTTCATCGATGTCAATGTCTTCCGGTAGCTCATTTCCTATCGCCAAGCTCAACTCTCGAATTGTGTCTAGCTCTTGGCTTCGTCCGCATGCCAATGTAAACTTGGAGAAAAAACCGCGAGTCCTGATGATTCTTGTAACTCCGTGGTTGGTCCGTCAAGCACTAAGCATAATACAGTTGACTCTCCCAAATCAAACCCTCTTGTTGACGATTCTCATCCCATTGACGAGCTATTCGATGAGACGGAGTGTCCTCATGAGTTGAAAATTGAGCAGGACGAGTATGAAGTTGTCATGAAGAGAGAAAGTTATAACCGTTTGTTCGGTTCCTCCATGCTGATGCGATCAGTTCTGAAGAGATATCGAGCTAAAAGGAGAACTCTCGATCCACCAGGTTCGACTCTTTCAACCCCGGAGTCTCTTGAAGATTTGAGGGAAAGGTTCCACTTCTCAGAAGAAGTCGAGATCTGGCTTCTGGCTCCTTACGATCGTGCAGCCGCGCCTCTAGATGGATTTTTTACAATGTATGAGAGCTTCTTCCGCGCTTGCTATTTATGGTTTCCGATATCTTACGTTATTCTGGCGTTTCTGAGAGAGTAAGAGATGTCTATCTCTCATATTACTTCTCGTGGAATCCATCACATAATGGGGATTCTTGTTCGTTGTTACAAATGTGACGAGGATATTGGCGTCTATCACTTGATGAATCTTCTGGATTTCTGGAAATCTTCTCTAAAAGACAATTTTGTCTATTTCGCGATAAATTGAAAGAATCGTCGCATCATAGAAGGATTTTCAAGCAGATATCGCCAATGGATGGATTATTTTTTCTTTGTGCCAATCTACGAGAAGACTTTAGGCAATGGTGTTGGGTTTATTAAGATGAGCTAGCAACGAATGGGTAGCCAACCCATCGCTTGTTTCTGACCCGGCTCGTCAAGCGTCGTGCCGATTGCTTTCCTCTCGTTTTATATTGACCTGTTTTCCGTTTTTCATCTGTTTTTCAGTTTCCAATCCTTAGCCTAAGTGTCCGGAAGGCATCTTCTCTCTAAGTAAAACCCTTGCGTCTTGGAAGTGCAATTGGGAGAAACACTTCTCACTTCGGCGAGTTGAGAAAGCAAGAGCTCTCTACAGAGGATCGTCGGTTTCCAGCTTATCTACATCAAGCTCTTCCGAAGAAAACATTCATTTTAAGATGAAGAAGTTGTCATAGAGAGAAAAGGCCAAGCTCAAGACGCAGCAAGAGGCCGAGGCGATACAAGAGGCCGAGCTCAGAGCCAAGAGAGAGGAGAAGAAAAAGAAGCAAGCTGAGCGGGACAAGTCGACCTTCAGCATTAGAGGTGATACCGAGCTGAGCTCTCTTCCCGCAGCCTCTTCGCTGACTTTGCCGTCAAAGGGGGCGATGCCGAAAGCACCTCCGGCAGATTGTGTACTCGCTTTGGGACACGAGGATAAACTCAAAGGCAAAAAGACAGATCGAGTTGAGGCCGTTGGCAAGAAAAAGAGTGGAGCTGAGGTACCAACAAGGACGCTGCAAAGCCCAAGGAAAAAGCCCAAAATCTGAAGCGTACAGCGAGTTCTCTTGCTGAGGATAGAGCCGCAAAGAGAGTTGCGCTCGCCACTGTGTCTCGATCCACAGAGTCTGTTCCTCAGGTTTGTGTTGATAGCAATAATTCTTTAGTCGATTTCTCCTTTCATGTAGCGAATGGATGTATGATTATGTGTGTTTTTGCACTCCTCAGGTTGATGTTGATGCTCCTCTGCGGGATCCGAATAACCTTTATCAAACTTCGGCCGCTTCAGCTTACATCTTATCCCAGTTTTGTCGCCGGGAGCTAGCCCATTAGCTCACGACACCTTAGTGTTTCCAGAACTTTACAGCGAGGTGACTCTTCGAGGTGTCAAGGTAGTGTTTATGCCAGTTCTTTCTCCTATCTTTTTACCGCGCTTGCCTACTTGCTTGGTGTTGATTTGCTTTTATTTCGTGCAGCTTTTTGCCTAACCAGCTAGTTTTGGACTACGAAGCCAAGGCTCGTTTAGACAAACGCAGAGTTGAGGATGCAAGAGAAATCACGCTAACGACTCAAGGCAAACTCGATGAGGCGTCGAAAAAGCTAGAAATTGTTGCGAGGGAGATTTCTTAACTCAAGGCCGACAAGGAAAAGTTGGAAAGGACTCAGAAAGAAGCTAGCGACCGAATTAAGGTTCTGGAGAACGGCAACAAGAGACGCGACAAGACTATTTGCCAGGTTACCGCAGAGTTAGAGGCTATAACCGAGCTTACCGACACAAAGATTCTTAACGCCATGGTGGAAACCAAGCGCGAGTTCACGAAAAGGTTCCAGACGAAGTTGTCTAGGGCTCGCGACTGCTTCGAGAAGATGAAGGGAACAGCTCTAGAAGATATGGTCGACCTGTCCGAAATGAAGAGCAACCTCCAGCTCATCACACTACTCCAGAGGGACAAGGCTCCCGCTTTTGATGCCGAGGAAAAAGAATGTTGTTGAGTATATCAAGGATTTACATAGAGCGGACGAGCGATTTTTGCGGATAGTGTCGAAAATGGACAAAGCCTTGACCTTTGAGCTTGTTGATGGTGTTGCGACAATCATCGGAGTTGCCGAGCCTTCTGGTTCGAATTAGGATGCTCCGAGAATTGCTGAGTTCATTTCCAAGGAGTTATCGCGGAATTCAACGCCGACTGAGGCTATCGAGGCTGAGCCGTCTGTGGTGAAGGTTGATCTTACTGAAGAGATCATTGATTTTGCTGTCAAGGAAGACACCAGTGGGAATATGGTAACCAAGGATGGCGAGTACATCTTTAGTGACAAAGAAACCCAGTAGGCCGTTGTTACCAAGGGAGAAGAGTCAAAGAAGACCGACATCACCGACGGAGAGGGGGCTGAGAAGATCGTCCCTTAGTTTCTTTGATCACCATATTATTGTTTTTGTTTTTTGCTTTCGGATTTTTAGTATCTGGACGGTTTTGTCCATGTTATCTTTGAACATATTATTTTTACTTCGATTTGAATAACTTGTGGCAAGTTGCATTTTCCTTCTTGCCAATATGGAATCGTGAAATAATCTTCGAATGTTGACACCAACATCCTCTGGTAGTTGTAGGCGAGTTCTTGTAAATAGCAAGTTTTAAGGCCACTTTGGTAGTTGTTCTGGTAGTTGTTCTGAACGAGCCTACTCCGAAAAGCGTTCGTGCCTTGAAGTTTATAGACGAATGGTGAGCATATTCTGATGATTTTTGTGGTTTACAGGCGAATTATTTTTTAACAAGCATGTTCCAATAATGAAACACATTATCGCGTTGCGACCAACGATTCGATTGTTGGATTTTAGGATGCTCGTTTTGGGTTACGCACATATTTCTCTTTGAACATATCCGCTCGATAACGAACGTTTGGCGACATGACCAATGGTTTGTTGGTTGGGTTTAGAAAGATCATTTCGGGTTAAGCATATATTCCTCTTTGAACATATCCGCTCGATAATGAAAATTTATATTTGTATAACGTACTTTTTAACCCTGCGAAGGATGTGATAGTCAGATCTGAAGAATTCATGTAAGCTTGTTGTTGTGGCCAGTAGCAACAAAAGTGATTTTGAGATGTCTGATTCTGCTGAGACTTAACCAATTTGTAAAAAGATGTGGACAAAATGTGGATGAACGTTTACTCTCAATATATCGCAAAGGAAAACTTTACAAGAATTGGAAGTATACAAGTATACGTACCCACTTCCTCCCCTTTTTAAAAGGGGAGACAATTGAACCCATCCAAAGATGAGCTGCCTACGTACCCTCTGCAGGGATCAAACCGTCCGTAGTTTATATCAAGTATGTTGAATGTCTCAGTGGAAGTATTGTTTCATATGTCGTGCATTCCACGAACGTGGGATTGGTTCATTTGCCATGTTGGCGAGCTCGTAGACGCCGGGTTTGACAACCTTAGTGATTTTATAAGGTCCTTCCCATTTAGCTCCAAGTTTTCTGACGTTACTTCCCACCGTATTCTGAAACACCTCCCGGAGAGAACAAGATCTCCTTCTTGAAATCGGCGAGGTCGAATGTTGGAGTTGTAGTACTTTGCTGTGGCTTGCTGGTAGTTAGTGATGCGGACTAATGCTTGATCGCACCGTTCATTGACAAGGTCGAGATCGTCGAGCATCAAGAGGTGATTAAGTGCTTCTTGCCCGGAAAGGAGTCTACGTCAAACACCGGGGAATCGTACTTTTAGATGGAATTATGCATTCTGTGTTGTAGACAAGGGCGAATGGGGTTTCGCCGGTTACTCTTCTTGGCGTTGTACGATGTGACCAGAGCACTCCGTCTAACTCATCGGCCCATATTCCCTTCTTTAAGTCAAGTCGCTTTTTAAGTCCGGCGACAAGATTTTTGTTGATTGCCTCGGCTTGACCATTCCCTTGAGGATACCGTGGAGTAGACTTGCTCAAACGGATCTTCCATTTTTTGCAAAAAGCCTCGAACTGCGCCGAAATGAACTGGGAGCCATTGTCTGTGAGAATTTCGTAGGGCACTCTGTGGCAGCAGATGATGTTGCGCTAGACGAAACTTTCGACTTGACCATCTCGGATTCTGGCAAATGCTTCGGCCTGCACCCATTTGGAGAAATAGTCTGTCAAAACCAATAAGTAACACTTCTCCCGAGATCGATGCATGGGCCCGACGATGTCCATAGCCCATCTCATGAACGGGTAAGGTAAGGTGACTGACAAGAGTAGTTCCGCTGGTTGATGAATCTTTGGAGCGTGGCGTTGACATTTTTCGCACTTAGCAGAGAAATTTTTGCAATCTTTCACCATGGTAGGCCAGTAATGTCTGTGGTGTTTGATTTTAATGGCAAAG
Source organism: Arabis hirsuta (assembly GCA_964056655.1). Taxonomy (NCBI): domain Eukaryota; kingdom Viridiplantae; phylum Streptophyta; class Magnoliopsida; order Brassicales; family Brassicaceae; genus Arabis; species Arabis hirsuta. The sequence continues at coordinate 18,380,064 of OZ053299.1, forward strand.
TCTCTGCCACCGGAATGGTTGCCGCACAAGCCGATGTGGAACTCTTTCATTTTAATGGCATCGTTGCCTTCGCCGCAGGAGAGCAATGGCCTAGATAGTCGCCACTTGAACACATTTCTGTCCAGAAGTATATAATGAGCGGCTTGCGCTCAAAGTTTTCGTGCTGCCCATTTATAGTATGGGAATGAGTCTAGAAGGTTCTTGGCATTGAGATCTGGGATGAGACCCAGCAATGAGGACTAGCGGGTTGTGTTGATAAGTCGTGGATGAATTTGGGAGGCTGCAAATATCTATGGAGAAGTACATGGTGGTCTTGTTTTGAATTGGTTTTGCATTATGTGGATTACTAGTTGAAAGGATCGGTTTGGTGCTCCAAGGAAAAATAAGTTTCTGCGTTTTCAAACCTCTTTCACATTCTTAGTGTATATTTTGCTTGAGGAAAAGCAAAGGCTAAGTCTGGGGGAGTTGATATATCTTGGTTTTTACCCCTTTTTTTACCATGATATAAGTCCTTTTATAGAGTCTTTTTGGTATTTTTCGAATCTTTTCGAATCTTTTCAGGTTGAGGGACGATTGGAGCTTAATAGGAAGCTTTTGGAGCATTTTGGAGTATTGAGAAAAGAAGAGCCGAAGTGATCAAGACGGAGTCGATTTTACATGTATGTGTCGATCGACACGGTTCAGTGTGTCGATCGACATGATCATGTCTGACGAGAAGATTGAAAAAATTCCAGTTTTGTCGAAAAAGGTCAGAAGTTTACAGAAAAGCTCAATCCGAATTTTAGACATTATATATAGTTTTCCTTAGGCTTTTATGTTTTTATCTAGTTTTTAATTGAGACTTAGAGATTTAGAGATTGGGAAAGCTTTGGAAGAGATTTCGAGACTTCAGACATTCATCGATTTCAAACCCTTTTGTATCACATTCTCTATCTCTTTTATGCAAATTATTTATCTCATGATGTTTTCTTCATCTATGTCTGAGTAGTTTGCTTGTTAGGTTTTGGGGAATTCAAGAATTTGATGAGAAATTGTTAGGACTAAAATTACTGTTAGGATTTATCTTTTTGTTCTTCATCTAGATTTCTTTAACTCTGATTTTAGGATTGATCAACTGAAATTGAAAATCCTAGGTTGCTTTAATAGATGCGAAAGTATTATTAACAACCTGATATAATCTTAGATGAGTAAAATTGTCTACTCGCAAATAAATTTGGCTTAATAATTTTGTGAACAATTGAACCTGAACTTAATGCTTGATTTGGTTCACTAAGTTTGCAAATAAATTTGGGATTTAGGGATTTAGTCATAGATAATCTTTGCAACGAAAGTTGATTGGTTTTATATCCGTGTTTGAGTTTTAGAACCGTGCTTAATCAAATCCTCACGTCTTTTAACCTTGTGTCAATCGACACAGACCTTGTGTGTCGATCGACACGATCAATTTTTGATTCATTCCCGCGAATTATCCATAGCCTAACTCTTTTGTCTCATTGAATTCTAATAACTTTGATAATCATTCACTTGTTTACTTTGCTATTTTTATATTCATACATATTTACTTAGCATAATTTGAATTCATTAGTTGATTGTGTGATTTGATTCTCTGTGGATTCGACCCCTAAGTACTACTACGATCTCTTAATTTGAGAGAGTAGCTCAGGGTAAATTTGAGCATAACATAGAACTTGGATTTTTGACGACGCAAAAGCTCGATCAAAAAGTCAGCTAGCACTTGTGATTTAGCGCATGTCCTTCCCCGATATTCGATGTCGTACTCGCTTAATTTGATAGCCCATTTCGTCAATCTGCCAAACTTGATTGGGCTATGCAAGATGGAGCGTAGTGGGAACATGCTGAGGATGACAATAGAATGGGACTGGAAATATGGTCTTAGTTTTCGGGCGGACATGACGACAGAAAGTGCCAAGTTCTCCATTTGAGGGTATCTCGTTTCGGCATCGGTGAGAGTCTTACTTATATAGAAGATTGGCTTCCGCTTGCCTCGCTCTTTGTGTACTAGCACTCCGCTTACTGCTGTCGTAGAAACTGCGGTGTACAAAAACAGTGGTTCACCGTCGACCGGTTTAGCAAGTACGGGAGGGCTAGCCATGTATGTCTTCAATTACTGAAACGCCTCTTCGCATTGTTCAGTCCACTCGAATTTTTTGTTTCCTCTTAATGTGTTGTAGAAAGGTAAACATCTATCGGTGGAACGAGAGATGAACCTGTTGAGCGCGACGACTCTTCCTGTTAGCCTTTATACCTCCCACATGTTTCTCGGTGAGGCCATCTAAATGAAGGCATCGATCTGTCTCAGATTCGCCTCAATGTCGCAGTGAGTTACTAGATAGCCGAGAAATTCTCCTGAAGTGACCAAAAATTGGCACTTCGTTGGGTTGAGATTCATGTTGTGCATATTCAGTTGTTTGAAGCAATCTTCTAAGTGGCTGATGTGACCTTCTTCCTGGAGTGACTTGACGAGCATGTCATCGATATATACCTCCATTGTTTTCCCGAGCTGATTGGCGAACATCTTGTCGACCAATCTTTGATACGTCGCGCCAGCATTCTTTAGTCGATCTGTAATGAAAACTGTCTTGTCGCGGTCGTCGGAATTCATGAAGATCTGATTGTACCTAGAAAAAGCATCCATGAATGTCAAGAGTTTGTTGCCAGCTGTAGCTTCGACTAAGCGGTCGATGTGAGGGAGAGGAAATCTGTCTTTTGGACAAGCCTTATTCAGGTCAGTAAAATCTACATACACTCGCCATTTCCCGTGCTTCTGCTTGACGATAACTGGCCAGTCGGGGTATTTAACTTCTATTATTAATCCAACTCGCAGAAGTCTTTCTACCTCATCATTAACTGTCTTGGCTCGTTCGAGGCCAAGTTTACGCCTTTTCTGTTTGACGGGTTTGAATGTTGGATCCATGTTTAGCTCGTCATTGGCGATATTGATGTCGATGCTAGGCATATCTTCTGCAATTCAGGCAAATTTGTTGATGTTTTTCTTCAAAAATGCGATAAGCTCTTCCTTGATCTTTCTGTCGAGCTTGGCACCAATCTCGACACATTAGTCTGGATTATCGTCGTCGATACAGACTGAGATGACGGGATCGCTGGTTGGCAGAGGACCTTCTTTCTTGCGATCCTCGTCAATCTGTAATTGCTATAAGAGTTCGGCGCGAGCTTTGGCAGGCTCGCAATCAGTCTTCATCTTTTTCCTCTTTCCTTCTTTGGTGGAATCAGTCAAAGGATGTCGGAGTTTATGCTCGGCCAAGAAACAGATACGGTATTCCTTCTGGTTGCCCCCAATCGTTTTCACACCGTCGGGGGTTGGGAACTTGATGCACAAATGATAAGTCGATGGCACAGACGCATTGAATTAATCTAGGGAGTCCTCATGATCATGTTGTAAATCGTTGGATGACCCGCTACAAAAAAATTAACAATCTTGGTGAGGTTGCCTACTCGGACAGGTAGGTTGATCGTCCCCATGGTCATTGATGTGGCGCCAGAGAAGCCAGTTATCGTTTTGGGTGAGGACCTGATTCTGGAGAGATCAATGCTCATCCTTTAAAAAGTATCATGGAAAATTACATCTACCAAACTTCCTGTGTCGATCAGAACTCGTACTATGTCTCGGTCATCTACGATTAACTATATGAAGATAGGATCGCTATGTGGTCGGCCAATACCGTCAATTTTGCTTTCCTCAAAGGTAATCACGTTGTTCGCGTACTTAGAGGGTGCAGACCAGTTGGAGCTGACGTCACCACGTCGCTGATATGCCTTTATTGCGGTCGCCATATCGGCACAATAGTGGGAAGCTCCCATGATCATGTTAATTCGCTGGCGAGGTCCGCCTTGGTCTGGCTCTTCGTTTCTCCTTCCCCTCTTTGGAGGGATGTCGTTAGCGAGTCCAGTTTCATCGACAGTAGTTTCCATCTCGAAATCCTTAAGGTCGATTTCACCCTTCAGGGTGCTAGCTGCAAGCTTAGCGGTGAGCTTTAGGCCTAAGACGCGACAGTTAGCAGTTGTGTGCCCAAAGACGCGGTGATGCTCGCAGTATGTCGTCTCGTCGTAGTTACTTTGGTTTCTCGTCCAAGTATTGCTCCAGCCGCCTAGTCCGCGGCCTCGACCTTGATCTCGGTCATAGCCTCGTGAGTCGATTTGGAAGTTATGAGCAACTTTGAATCCTCCTTCGTGATGGACAAAACCGGATCTTTGGTTATTATTCTTTTTGTATTCTGAGGGTTCGCAGCTTGGACGGTATTGTTGTTTTGCTTTGATTTGCCGTGTTTCTGTGCTAGTATACGGACTTCTTCTTCGTTTTTTATGAAACCAGTTGCTCGATGTAAAGCTTCATGAATTGTGGATGGCTCATTAACGGAAATCTCCTTTCGAAAGTCTGATTCGAACCATAGAGCCTTCTTTAAAGTCTCTATTGCTGATTTGTCGCTAAGTCCTTCTATCTTGGATATAACAGTTTTGTGTCACTCGATGAAACTTTGAAGAGATTCATGTTGCCCTTGCACCATGGTCCGTAGATCAGCATCGCACGTTCTTCGTTCTATGAATATTTCGTAGAGCTTCAGGAATGCAGAGGAGAGCTGGTCGAAATTATCGATCGAATTCCTTTCTAACTTAGAGAACCATTGGAGAGCTGGTCCCTTGAGGCTTTCGACAAACAAGAGACACTTGCCGACGTCTTTTTCGTGCTCTTTGAAATTAGCTCATCCCATCGCTATTACGAACGTCAAGAGGTGGTCCTTAGGATCAGTATTCCCTTCATAAGGGGTGATCTTAGTTCTTCAATGATCGCAGATGCTTGCTGTTGTAATCCGAGCTGTAAAGGGAGTAGTTCGGGCTTCTTCAAGTACTCGATCGATTTCAGGCGCCTTACTGGTTGCTTGATGCATCTGTGATTGAACACCCTTCAGATTGACAGTGGCTCGGTCCATGTCATCTCTCATTGCAGCCATCTCATCCTTCTGAGCTTGAACCAAAATCCTTCGCTCCTCGTCGAGTTGAAACCTCTCCACCTAGCGGACATTCTTTTCTTCCTTGTCGAGTTCTGGATTAAAGTCATTGTTGTTTCGTCGGGCGTGCGTTCGTCCTTCTCTAAGGGTCACCATGTTCTTGTGAATTGCGCTCGCCGTTCGGGTCGTTTTCTAGATTGATCACCGGTGGTGTTTTGTCCGCTTATCCGCTTGCCGTTGTGCTCGGCTCGATAGTGTCGAGTGCTGGGTTGATTGGTGGTAACCCGCGGACTTTCTGCGCACCACCTGGCATGGAGAAGTTCAGCACTCTAGGGTTGATGCGCATCGTAGATCTCGGCACATGGCTTGTTCTTCCTCCTCAAACTCGGCTTGTCGTGGCTGCGTTCGTTGTCTATTGCTGCGTTTCACGTATCTTGCTCTGCCGACTTCTTGAGTAACAGCTCCATCATCGCCTTCATCTCGTTGAGGAATTATGGGGTCGCTATGGTGTTCCACCGGCTTGATTCGTTCCGGCGTTATCAGCGCCAGTGTTGTCGACGCTGCTCGTGTCGGCATCGTTTTTGTCGGGACCGGTGTTGTCGGCGCCGGAATCCTTTTCTCCAGTTTGATCGTTCCTGGGGTTTCGAGCTCGTCGCCGGTAGTTATAGCTGTTAGATCGTTCGTTGAGTGGTTCTTTTCGTGTAAGAAAATCTCAAATTCCCCTTAGACGGCGCTATTGTGGAGGGTGAAACCACCACAATTGAATTTGTTATGGTTTTTGAAAGAAAGCTGAGATCTCTGAGATATAACCACAAGAATAGGAACAAAGATGTAAATTTGCTTGTTAAGAAAGCTTTATTGATTTTTGCTTAGTGTTTTTGAGTAAAGTTGCGGATTCCCTTTTTAAGAGGTGTACAAGTCTATTTATGCAAGTTTTAAGTTGGCTAGGCCAAATCCTAAAGAGATAAGGAAGGTTTCCTAATTTCTAGGGATTTCTTATCATCGAAATCGGTCTTGATCATGGGCTCTGTCTCCGTGGGCTTTAGCGCGTCGCGTACTTTTCTTGGGCTTGACCTCGCCAACTTGTGTCTTGGGCCTTGTCACAGTTTAGCTCATCATTTCATCTAAGTCGGCCTTGGGCTCGCCACTATCGTTGTAGACTCTGAACTCGGCCCAACTTGTAAAGATAATGAATGTGTCTAGCTCGGCTTGTAGATAAGAAAGGATCTTGGCGAGCTCTCTTCTTCAGCTCGCAGCTCGTTAGCGTGACCACTAACTCGCCAGCTCGCCACTTAACTCAGCAATTCAGCTCGTCTTTCAGTCAGCTCGGCAGATTACCTGTTGACTTGGTCAGCTCGGCAGATTACCTGTTGACTTGGTCAGCTCGCCAATAATCTATTGACTCGGTCAGTTTGCCAATAATTTGTTTACTTAATCATCTCGCCAGTTTATTCATTGACCAGGTCAACTCACCACCATAAAAATAATCCTTAGCCATTTTTTATCATAATTACAGTCGAGGGAGTGTTTTGACCCCAATAAATGCGTCGTCATAAACAATGTGTTTTCTTAATATGGTTTATTGTTTGGTGCTCGTATTTCCAAACCTTTCGTTTATTCGTACGAATTTTGGATTCTTCATATCGAGCTTCCATCGTGCGGTTGTAAAATAAAAAGCATTTTTTTTTTTTGTGTGAAGAAACAAAACAACATTCACGGTTGTCATCTGGTATTAAATGAAATTGTTAAAAGGAAAGAAATTAAGAATTGCCTCTCCACCAAAGGTCTTCTCTAGTACGTTTAAGTAGAAGAAGCAATTCAATTAGAAAAATGGCCAAATTACAAACTAGTATGTACACAAAGCTCAAGTCTTGAAGAACGACGCAATTGGTTTTAGAGAATCGCAACCCAACTGCCACGGTCTACTCCTACAATCTCCAGACGCTATTTCCGCGTTTGCGTTTTGATCTCTGCCGTCACTCTGCGTCAGGTTTAAGCTTCTCGTGGCGATCATATTCTCTAAATCGCTGACGTAGCTCGAAAGCCATGTCTTCTCCGATCTAAGAACCGCGTTCTCCGACTCGACCGAGTCTAGCCTCTGCCTCACCGCTCTGCATCTCTCGCTGTTCTCTTTGATTCGTCTTTCAAGAGTCGAGATCTCGTGGATCGTGTCCTCCATTAGCTTCTGCTTCTTCAGACGCGATCTCCTAGCAGATTCGCGGTTTGACAACTTGCGTTTCCTTTTCTTCTCATCTATGTCGGAACCTGAGCTTGTCTTCTCTGCTGCGTTGGCCATGTTTTTGTCCTAATAATAAGACTTACGAAAAAGGTCAAAACTGTTCAAGAGAAAACGTAAAACCAGTGGAGAATCACGACGGATACGGAATGATAAACGAGGAATCGAGAGAATTGGTTGAGATTTCTCATTTCATAACTCCGTCCATTGACGTTTCTCGTTCGTAATATTCAAATATACAGAACAATCTGTGATCTCGAGAAAGTAAACAAGAAGATCTCTATGATTAACGTTATCAGGACGGCTTTCGAATTTAGAGAGAAATTTGAAGCGAAACAGAACAAAGGAAGAAGATAAGGATAAGATCGAAAAGAAAAGTGGAGAAGTTGCTCGTCTTAGGTTGCCCCTATTTATAGATTTTTTTTTTTTTTTTTAAAACAATCTCAAAGGTTTTTTTATTTTATTTTTTAATAATATTTACCTTACAAAAGATTATCCAAAATAAAATGGAAAGATTCATGGAATGACGGAATCGGAGAAGAAAGAGAAATTAAAGGATATTGGAGATTTTGGTCAAATACATGACATTTTGGTTATTGTTTTATTTTATTTGGACATAACAGCTAAATATGTGTTGGTGTTGTTCCTTTATTGGCAGACCAGTAATTTCCTAATTTTAACTTTTGTTTGCATTTAAACTAGTGTTTCCTTGTATATTTAGTTGCCACGGTCGTAGGATAAATTCTTATAGATATATCCAAGAAAACTGGATTCTATAACCCTTTATGTCTTTGTCCAAATTCAGTCACTAGCTATGTTCCTTTTTTTGAGACTCCAGTGAAAATAGAACACGATTGACTAATCTAAGAAGGCTATGTAAAGCTCAGAAACTGAATCAGTACATGTCAATGGGTATTGACCTATTATATAGTCAATGGCAAAAGTACATGTGTGTAAAATAAAAAAATACTCCTTTCCTTCAAAAAAAAAATGTTTTAGAAATTTTACACATATTAAAAAACAATTAATATTCTATAATTAATATATTATTTTTTACAATAAACGTTTTTCAGAAAATTTTAATCAATAGTATTTAAATATTTTTTTTGAAATCTACATCTCTTATCAATAAAGATAAAAATGCATAGAAAATATAAAAAAAAATCTATTTTTGTGGAACAAATTTTTTTGTAAAATTTTTATTTTTATGGAATGGAGGGAGTACAAAACTTGATCTTTACTACTTCTTTATGAACCTTATAAGTATAATATCAAAAGATTCGTTTAATCTGATCACATGTAATGGTAAAGAATTTATCTAAATTAAAAAAAAAATGTATCCTAAACTAATGTTATAGTCCTAACATCATCATTAATTTATATAATTTTATTATCATGTTACTGACCAATGCTAGCCGATCTTGTGAAACATCTCGTAATGTAAAGCATTTTTAGTCTCTTGGATTAAAGTTATTCACATAAAAACGACAAACGCATTTTGATTGTTATTTATTTTATTTTTTTGTCGACCAAGAACGCAATTTGATTGTTAATGTGACAAAAAAAAAACCTCATTAGAAAGAACCATACGTAAACTATATCGTTAATTAAACACTGACATTCCTTTCGAAGTTAATAGTTTTTTTTTTTTTGGTCAAAGAAGTTAATAGTATTAAACGTGGAGCAATGACGACTGTGTTATCTCGGATTTAGAGATTACGCTTAACATGGTTGACAAATTTATTAATAAAGAAAATTATCCATTGTGGAAGCATAATTCCATTTGATTTTGCTTTTGTGCGTGTCTTATCCCGAATAATTTTCCAATGGGGAAATTAAGAATATAAAGGAAACAAAGGAAAGAGCCAAGGAGGTCTGTATTGGTAAGCCAGCCTACTTTTTTTTAAATGAATATTATACAACAACATAAGAGAAGATGTGATCATATATTATTAAATAGTTGAAAATGCAGCATCCTTTTGTTTTTATTTTTCTTTTTGTCGTAAATGCAGCTTCCTTATCTGCTCAACTTTAGATGTTATTATTATGATGTATCATATATGAGATATATAAATATCCTTATATGTAAGGGTGATTTTGCCAATATTGGACTCATTATCAAAGAAAATAGCCATGACGATGGACTATTTAATCAAATGACCAATTGACCTAGTGACATTACGGTTTTATCTTTTATTATCATTCACATCAAAACAAAATACCGACGGCTCTACAGCGAGTCCATGGAAAGAGAGATAGAAGCGGCAAAAACTGTGATTAATGGTCGGAATGGAGGCTATAGCGGTGGATCGAGTTTTCTCCGACACTGAGTACGGCGTAGTGAAAAGGAACGATGGAAGAGAAGCTAAGGGAAGGGAAATGATGAAGGTGATAAAGACAGTTGTAAGGAATATTTATTAATATTTCATTTTCTTATTATGTGGTTTTTAGTGATCCGTTTTCTATTAGAATAATGTTATTTTATAATATATTGAGAAAAGTACTAAAGTATTATAGAAAAGTTGTTATATTACTAGAATAACATATATTTTTTAAAAATTACTCAAAAGTTTTTAAAACCTAGTAAATTACAATAAACACCCTTGGTTATTTTTTTTGCGGTTGAGGTTTTTTCTAATTAAAAAATGATTAAGTAATCCACGTCACTAATCACTGTTCCACCTCACTAATAAGATTAACCGTGTTAAAAAGTCGGAAAAGGAAACTCAAAAGACGGAAAAATTAAAACTTTGTGTGTTGTCGTCGAAATTTCTACTGTTTTCTCTCTAGTCGGTTTCTAAGAAACATTCACTGCCGTTGTCGTCGAAACGTCTACTCTGCATTTTCACAGTCGGATTTTAGTCGAAGGTGAGTATAAACCGAGGAGTGGGGATTCTTCATCTTCCTTCGTTTTATTTTGAGTATAATCTGAAGAATCGAAAGTGTTTGTCGCTTGTTAACGGTATTTTGGCTGATTTATTATTCTGTGTCGGCTTGTTTATCGTTGCTAGTGGCTGTTTAAGTTATTTATTGCGGCTGATTTATTGTTATGTTGTGGCTGATTTGTGTTATGTTGCGGCTGATTTACATGTGCAATGCTATTGTGGCTGAGTTTGTGTTATGTTTGATTTATGTGCCGTTGTGGCTGAGTTTGTGTTTGGTTGCGGCTGGTTTATTTGTTTGTTGTGGCTGAGTTTGAATTTTGTTTCGGCTGATTTATCATTAATATGTTATGTCTTTTATGTTCAGATGTCTGAATATCATGCAATTCCTGAAGATCAAGCAATTCCTGAAGATCAAGCAAGGGATTACCCTCCAAAACTATGCGCTGAAGGGGCTTCTAAGCTGGAAAATAAAAAAATTAATCACAATGTCCATTTGGGAGACTTCCCTCGAGTCAGAGACGCAATAGGACATGATGTGTGGGAACACATGAAGCAGTTTCCTCTTGGAGTAGTTGCTAAGCTAGCTGATAGCCAATTGGTGTGGTCTGGGAAGACTGTACACTATCTACTATGTAGACAGCTACAAGTACATGACAAGGAGATTTGGTCTCTCGTTGTTGATCAACCTATCAGGTTTAGCTTAATCGAATTTGGTGCGCTCACGGGTCTAAACACAGATCCACTGCCAACAGAAAGTTTTGAACCTGAGCAATACAAAACGTTCTGGGAGGAGTTGAAGGTGTCGCTTGGGGTAGGACCCAAGTTAGATGAACTGAGGGCAGCATTAGAGGGCTATCGAGGCTGGAGTTTTGAAAAGAGGAAATGATTAGGGCTGTTGCTTCTTCAAGCCATGGGACTTTATGGCTTGCATCATAATTCTAGAATACCCTTTGAAAGTGCAAAAAGAGTATTCGACGATGAAGCCTTGAGGACTTATCCGTGGGGTCGGACTGCATTCGAAGTTCTGGTTGGTTCAATTAAGATGTTGAATCCGAAGGAAAGTTGTACACCATTAGCGGCATGAAGGACGTGTTGCTGGTTTGGGCGTATGAATCTGTGACTTGCTTCGGAGAGCGTTTTGGAAGAGTAGTCAATGAGAACGAAATTCTTCTTTTACGATGGGGTGGAACCCGTACACGTAAAAGTCTTACTACAGCCATAGCTGAGGAGATCAGAGACCATGGTGAGGTAAGAAGGTTGACTTGGCTGAGTTATGGATATTTTTATTCTGTCTGACTTATGAGTTACTTGATGGCTGAGTTATGAATCATTTGATGTCTGACTTATGAGTTACTTTATGGCTGAGTTATGAATCTTTTGATGTCTGACTTATGAGTTATTTGATGGCTGATTTACTATGCAGGTGCGTGTGAAGAAAATGGTTATGAAGGAGGCTGTAGAAGAGTTGTTTCCGCAGTGGGCGAGTGAAGAAAATGACCCAGAAGTTGTAAATCTGGTAACAGACATACATGCGGATAGGTTTGTTAGAGGTTTTTGGGATGTGAAGAGCGATGAGAAGAAGAAAAAAATGAAAGCTGCAGTTTCGTTAGATTCCGATCAACCCCCCGCAAAAATACAGAAGAAAGCTACGAAAAAACAGGAAGTAAGCAACAGTGAGATTGTGTTGCAGCATAGTAGTTACAAGGATATAGGGAAAGAGACGGATTTGACGACCGTAGTCAATGTCTTGGAAAACCTTGTCAGAAGATTTGACAAGTTTGACAACTTTGGTAGTAGAATAGACAGTGTTGAGTCGCAGTTAAACGCCTATAACAAAAAATTTGGAGAGTTGTCAGATTTGAAGAAGATGATTGGTGATACAGTCCGAGCTGCTATGGAAGAAAGAGTTGCATCTATTGAGAATGATCGGATGCAAATGAGAGAGCGTCTGAATGCTCTCGAGGCACGAAACAGTACTCAAAAGGATGATAACCAATCAAAAGTGAACAACATCCCGCATAAATCCGTTAATAGTCCAAAGGTACGTTACAGTTGAGTTATGGTTATTTTTGACGACGGAGTTATCCTTATTAGTCTCGGGCTGAGTTGTGTTTATATGTTAATACAGCCGAAGAAGGACGAGTTTAAAAGTCCTGAACCAGTCAACAGCCCCCTGCATAATGTACATTACAGTTGATTTATATTTATTTTTGACGGCTGAGTTATGGTTACTTTTGACGGCTGAGTTATTACCTATTTGACGACTGATTTATTACCTATTTGACGGCTGAGTTATAGTTAGATAGCGACAGATTTATTCTTTTTATTCTGGCTTAGTTATGTTTATATGTTAATACAGCTTAAAAGTACTGAACCAGTTCATAAGACCAAAGAGAAATTGGCTGAGGAGTTCGGTAATGACGAAGATGAAACAATTGATTTCGTTACTGTTTCTCCTGCTAAGAAATTGGTTGAGGCAAAAAGCAGGAGGCTGAGGTTAAAAAGAAGAAGGAGGCCGATGCTTTAAAGAAGGCCACTGCTTTAAAGAAGAAGGAGGCCGATGCTTTAAAGAAGGAGGCCGCTTTAAAAAATGAGGGGCAAGTAAGAAGGAGGTTAACGAGGAATCGTAAAGGCGATCCGAAACCAACGGAAGTGACTATCCCAGCAAAGAATAAACAGATTTTAGACGATAGTGAGATTGAGGATGTCACCAGCAAAATTGTCGCAGAATATAACGAACTGTTGCCGGAGTCTGATAAGGAAGAAGAGAAAAGGATTAGGTCTGACAGAATTAAGGCTTATCGGGAGTCCAGTGTGAAATTATCTCCTGATGGGTCTTCAGCGAGGCTAGCAAATGATCCTCCTCAAGCACGAGTTTTTCCTTATATTGGAGACAATGGAATGACGTGCATGAGGAAAAATTATGAACCTTCACCGGCAATCTATGATCCTCTCTCACCTGCTGATCCGGTTAAAGTGGATAAACTTTTGGATCACCTAAAGCCATTCAAGTATGACCCTTTAGAGCATGTGTTAATACAGCTATTAGCAATATTTGCCTAAACTAACTTGTGTTTAATTGTTTTAGGGACGTTCCACTTAAAAAGGCTTCTGAGGAGATCGAGTTCTTCAGAATTCTCATTACTGAGAGAAAGTATTGGCCAACTATAGATTATAGATGGCTGTATGATAATGTAAGTGTACTGTTGGGGCTGAGTTAAATATACTTAATGTCTGAGTTATGTAGGCTTCAGTATGCTTTATGTCTGAGTTATATATTATATGGGGCTGAGTTAAATTTACTTAATGTCTGAGTTATTTATTATATGTCTGAGTTATGTGGCTTAAGTATGCTTTATGTTTGAGTTATATATTATATGAGGCTGAGTTAAATATTCTTAATGTCTGAGTTATATATTATATGGGGCTGAGTTAAGTTTAATTTTTGGGCTGACTTGATTCTCTTTGTACAGCATATTTCCGCGTATCTGAGAATCCTCATAAAAAAATCCATGCTAGATCCCTGCCCATTCTACTCCAAGCGAATTGGATTTTTGGACTCTTGGTTTACTGCACAATGGTGTATGGATTACAACCAGTTCAAGATCAAACCAAAGATGTTTAAGTTCAAAGGTGTTGGGTATGAGGATTTAGTAAACGGCAAAGTTCCGGCAGACCTGCAAACAAACAAGAAGTGGTTAGAAGATGTCAATCACTTGTACGGAATTGTACAGACTGGAGGAGATCATTGGGTGGGATTTCACGTGGACCTTCTTAATGAGAAGATCGAAGCTTACGATCCCATCATTGGACAGGTGACACCCGAAAGTGAACAGAAAATCCTAGATTTATTTAGGTCGTTTACGCAAATGCTCCCATTTATGATGAACGACTTAGTTCCTATCAATCTCCGAAAGCCTAGATTGAAGCAGTTTGGGTTCCGAAGGAGGAGAGGCAAAAACATCCCACAAAACGTCCAAGTTGGCGACTGTGGGGTGTATGCATTGAAGTTTGTCGAGTGTATAGCGCTTGGCACTACTTTCGATGGGATAAATGATGCGAATATTCAGGACATACGGGTGAAGATGGCATCAGATATCCTCGATGAAGGAACTTATAATATGTTTGGGGTTTAGGGTTTTGTGAAACAGTAAAGAGATTGTATTTTATTAATATAAAAAAAATGTAATAGCAACTCTTCGGTTACTGAGTAAAGGCTGACTTATGTGTCAGTCAGCTATTACTCTCCTTAATAGCGACTGACTGATTGCGCAAAGAAGCAGCTGACTTAAAAGTGACGAATTCGGGATTCGGCTGAGTTATGACTGACTGATTGTGCACGGCTGACTTAAAAGTGACGAATTCGTGTTTCGGCTGAGTTATGACTGCTTTGTGCAAAAGAAGCGGCTGACTTATTGGTTTAAATATTCAAAACACAAATAACTAGCTTATCTATCCAGTTGATTTATACATGCAAAAAACAAAAGATACGGCTGATTTATACATTCAAAACACAAAAGATAGGGCTGGTTTAAACATTCAAAAAACAAATAACTAACTAAAGGGTCTCATAACTAAATTACATTCAAAAACCAAAATTATTAGGGCCAAACTCTTCAAACATATCGACCAGATTCGTCCAAACTATAGTGTTTATCCAATCTGGCTTCTCGCCACCATGCGCCCATATCCTCCTTAACGTGCGCATTTGAGTTCGAAATAGCGTTCTAGCCAGCAGATTAAAATTTGTCCAAATCGTCAAAGTGTGTTTCGGTTCCCATCTGTATTTTCGCTACAAAATAAAAAAAGAAAAGAAATATTATTGTTGTTCATAATATGAACCCGAAAGAAAGATATTAGGGTTGGCTTACAGCGAGTGTAAGAAACCATCGTTCCTTAAAATAATCGGGAATGAAGCGGTAAGTCGGCCACTCATGAACCCAACCTTCTCGAAGAATCTCCGGGATCGCCTTCGAGAGTTCGTGTAAAAATTTGAACCACGTGATGGTTGTTTTATCAATAATACCAATACCAGGGTTTAGAACAGGGAGGTGATCCCGCTCAGCGGAGTATAATATGGCATCGACACTGCTGAATAACTTGGAACTACAGGGTGGGACAACAGACATGTCGAAAAGGAATATGAAACAGATAGATTTATGAGAAAGGAGAAAATAGTGTTGGATAGAATGTGATGGGAGACACAAGGTTTACGAGAAGGTAGATATATACAGATATTCAAATACGAAATGTCACCAGACAAAATTATACATTTGCGACTGAATAATGGCTGACTTATGCCACGTTTTGGCTGACTTATATGTTGAAACTCCTAGTTCCCAAAAGATTAATCATAAAAGTTCCTAAAAGTTCAATCATAACTCCTAGTTCCCAAAAGATTAATCATTACACCTAATATAGGAAGCGTCTCAAGAGTATTAATTTCAATATAATTATGTATTCAGAAAACCCTAGGTTAGCAACCAACGGGGCTCCTCACTTTCTCCTCTCTTGCGAAATAAAAACTTAAAATCTCAATCAATCACCTATAATGGCCTCTCCGTCACGATCCCCAAATCTGCAACCGGATTCTTCCTCTTCTACCTCTGAAACTCGGTTCCCTAGACCCGAGGGTTGGATATTCCATTGACCTCAACGCAGATCCATGTAAGTCTCTTCGACTTCCCCTGTTCAAGATCTTCATGTTCTGACTTACTTCTCAGTGTCTGACCCCTTTTCTCTTTCCCTTTCTCTACGAACCAACGACAACCACTGAAGCCCCTCAGGAGATCGCTGACTACACGATAATGGGAGGAAATCTCTTGTAAGTTCCATGAACCAACCCTGTTTCTCGCCATTACAAACCTACACACTTCTAACTGCATACATGTCGATTCAAACACCAATCTCAAATTTTGCAGCACTAATCTGAAATCTGTTTCTCTATTGCGAGATGACCAATCGATAGGGCCATCGACAATTATGCCCAAAAGATGTCACGAAACGGAGAAAGCTTTTTGTTCTATGAGGCAATTGTCGAAAGAGTTTTCAGGTAAATTCTTAGTCAACATGTGTATTGTATTGAATGTCGAATTCTGTCATTATGTGTCGAATTTTGTCATTATGTGTATTGTATAAGGCAATTCTCGAAAGACTGTGCCTAGAGTTTCCAGAGCATCTATGAAATGTCGAATTCTTTACAAGTCAAATTTTCGTTGTTTTCAACCTGGTGAAATTAATACTGTCAAACTGTGATGTTCCTTGTATTTTGTTTGTTTATCGTTGTGCAGGTACTACCAGAACTTTCTCGTTCAAAGGAACAGAGCTCGGTTCAAAGAGGAGAAGCCGAAAATTGGAGATGAAGGCAAATCATCTCGCCGGAGTCCAATTCAACCACCAAATCCGAAGAAACACAGAGCCGATACCTCGTCGTAGCAAACCGGCACGCCAATTCGACTTTTATCTCAAGCTTTCTGTAAAAGATTGAACTTTTTAAGTTTTGTATGAAATTTCTCCTACTATATCTCCTGTTTTGTATGATGAGTCTGCTACTATATCTCCTGTTTGAAGACTTCCCTATCTCGTCTACGAAATTATACACATACACATTGTTCTTAAACCCTAAACCCTAAACCTTAATTCCTAGAGGTATAGCAAAACATACACATTGTTCTCACAAAACTTTAAACGAAACCCTAAACCATAATTCCTAGAAGTATAGCAAAAGATACACATTGTTCTTACAAAACCCTAAACCCTAAACCCTAAACCCTAAACCCAAAAACCTAAACCCTAAACCCTAAACCCTAAACCCAAAAACCTAAACCCTAAACCCTAAACCCTAAACCCTAAACAAAACCCTAAACCATAATTCCTCGAAGTATAGCAAAAGCTACACATTGTTCTTACAAAACCTTAAACCCTAAACCCTAAACCTTAATTCCTAGAGGTATAGCAAAACATACACATTGTTCTCACAAAACTCTAAACGAAACCCTAAACCATAATTCCTAGAAGTATAGCAAAAGATACACATTGTTCTTACAAAACCCTAAACCCTAAACCCTAAATCTTAATCCCTAAACCTTAAACGAAACCCTAAACCATAATTCCTAGAAGTATAGCAAAAGATACACATTGTTCTTACAAAACCTTAAACCCTAAACCCTAAACCTTAATTCCTAGAGGTATAGCAAAACATACACATTGTTCTCACAAAACTCTAAACGAAACCCTAAACCATAATTCCTAGAAGTATAGGAAAAGATACACATTGTTCTTACAAAACCCTAAACCCTAAACCCTAAACCTTAATTCCTAGAGGTATAGCAAAACATACACATTGTTCTCACAAAACTCTAAACGAAACCTTAAACCATAAACCTTAATTCCTAGAGGTATAGCAAAAGATACACATTGTTCTTACAAAACCTTAAACCCTAAACCCTAAACCTTAATTCCTAGAGGTATAGCAAAACATACACATTGTTCTCACAAAACTCTAAACGAAACCCTAAACCATAATTCCTAGAAGTATAGCAAAAGATACACATTGTTCTTACAAAACCCTAAACCCTAAACCCTAAATCTTCATCCCTAAACCTTAAACGAAACCCTAAACCATAATTCCTAGAAGTATAGCAAAAGATACACATTGTTCTTACAAAACCTTAAACCCTAAACCCTAAACCTTAATTCCTAGAGGTATAGCAAAACATACACATTGTTCTCACAAAACTCTAAACAAAACCCTAAACCATAATTCCTAGAAGTATAGCAAAAGATACACATTGTTCTTACAAAACCCTAAACCAGTAATAAATAAATTACAAAACCCTAAACCTAGAAGTATAGCATTCTTGTAATTAGGTTTTTTGTTAGAACGTAATTACAAGGGCACGCTGGACATTTAAAATAAATCAGTAATAAAAAAAAAGTTCTATATACTTCTAGTAATATTACCTAATTTATGTGCCGTTTAAGTTAAGTTCCCTAATATATTTGGTAACCAATTAAATGAAAATAATGGAGTTAATTCATAATAAATCTCTACTTTGATGGACGGTTGAGATTAATCCTAAAGAAACCCTAAAGAGGAATTAGGTCCTCTCTCCACTTATAAATATGTGCCTTTAACCCATCATAAATGCATCTTAATACACAACACCTAAAGAGAAGTTTATAGGCAAGGAGAGAGAAACCTAACTCCTACCTCAGAGATCAGGCTTTCCATCTTCCATCAGAATATCGTTCAGGAAGATCTCTCCACTACAATGAACGGAGGTAATCCGATAATCTTTCTCATAGATTATGTTATGTGATTAACCTAGATGTTTAAAGATCTTAGGCTTCATGTAAATTATAACTTACATGTGGTATCAGAGAATGGTTGTAAAACATCTGTTTAATCTGTTAAGAATGATAGATCTATGATTTGATTTGAATAATGGAACATTAGAGATCTGCGAACTAGGTTGTTGGCATATATGATTTTTTGTTAGAAAATCGTTTGTGCAAATTTCGGGTTTCTGTGAATTATAGTTTTTCGTGTAGATCTGTTACTGTGCAAAATTCGTGCGTTTATGAATTTATGTTTTCC
This sequence comes from Arabis hirsuta, assembly GCA_964056655.1. NCBI lineage: Eukaryota > Viridiplantae > Streptophyta > Magnoliopsida > Brassicales > Brassicaceae > Arabis > Arabis hirsuta. Next base: position 18,398,769 of record OZ053299.1, read on the forward strand.
GCAATTATGGTTTCGTGCGAATTTTGTCTGTGCGAAATTAGGGTTTTCGCATATTATTTTCTGTAGATCTGTTTCGTGCATAATCGGTGCGAATTCTTATATGAATATATTCTGTGCATAATTTGTACAGAAACGTTCTGTGCATATCTCGTACAGATTAGTGTTATTTATAAATCGTACAGATTATTCTGTGCATAATCCGTACAGAAACGATTTATACATAATTCCTATATAAACGATTTGTGCATAATTCGTACAGAACATACATTTCATATAAAAGGTGCAAAGCTAGGGTTTTGGATATCACCAGAGTGAATTCATCTTATAATGATTTGCATATTCGATCTATTCATGTAGTAATTAGTTACCCATAGGTAGACTATAAACATGAGATATGATTGATAACTTATAGAGTGATTGTATATGTGTAGACTTAGGATATCCACATATAACTTTGTCTTAATAATTGAATATATCACTCAATAATGTTTTTCTGAATCTATGACTTTCTTTGAGATTCTGGTGGTTACCCACAGGAACACCATAGTTTCTTGTCATATGCATTCAATTAATTATGTGTTGATTATGTTCTAGAAGTCTAATTAGGACTTGTCGTATCTCTAAAATGGAGATTTTCCTGCTAATTTGTCATCCATGGTCTCTGCTGTTTCAATCTTCACGGGAATCAACTTCTCAGAATGGAAATAGAAAGTTGAGTTCACATTAGGAGTACTGGATTTGGATTTGGCACTTCGTGAAAACGAGCCAGCTCCACTTATTGATACCAGTATTGAGGAACAAAAAAAACTCTCCATAAAGCTTGGGAGAGAGCGAACAGATTGAACATGATGTTCTTAAGGATGACAATAGCTAGCAACTTTAAGATTTCCCTACCAGTTGCAGACAAAGCTAAGGCTTATCTGACAGCTATAGAAGAACGGTTTAAGACTGCAGTCAAATCCCTAGCAGGAAAACTTATGACAGATCTTACAACCATGAATCATGATGGGGCAAGGTCTATGCATGAACATTGCATTGAAATGACCAATCTTGCAGCTAAGCTGAAAAAATTTGGGAATGAGTGTGGATGATTCTTTTCTTGTCCAGTTTATCCTAAATTCATTACCTCCTCAATATGGACCATTTCAAATCAATTATAATGCAATTGATGAGAGATGGATCTCGAATGAAATGGCCAATAAATTGGTTCAAGAGGAGGTTAGGCTTGGGCGTGAAGGTATTAAGTTTGCCCATTATGTCCAAGGAGTTGGACCTAAATAGCTGGGAAAAGGCATCAAGTAAGCCATAAAAGAGCACCACCCAGAATGAATGATTCCAATCAAGTTGAGAAGAAAAAGGCAAAGAAAGATGACCCATACAACTTTTGCAAAAAGTCTGGTCACTTTCAGAAGGAATGCGCTAAAAGGAAAGAATTGTTCAAAAAGAAAGGTAATCCTATGGGTTTTAAGCTTTTTCGAAACCAATCTTACTCATGTTTCTTCTAACACTTGGTGGATTGATAGCGGTGCTAATGTACATGTTACGAATTCCTTGCAGGGATTCCTTACAACCCAGACTATAAATCCAAGTATTAACTACCTATTTATGGGAAACAGAGACAAAGCGCCAGTTGAAGCTACTGGCACTTATCGTCTCATTTTGGATAGTGGATTTTGTTTGGATTTATTTCAGACTCTTTATGTTCCATCTATTTCCCGTAATTTAGTTTCAATACGCAAACTTGATTTGGCTGGTTTTAAGTCATCTCAAGGAGATGGTTGTTTCAATTTATTTCTGAACTCTAATCGAATTGGTTCTGGAATATTAGTTGATGGTCTTTTTATAGATTAAATTTGGCTGATCAACCTTTTGAAACTCATCTCACCCTACAAGATAAACGTGGACTTAAGCGTAAAACATGTTCAAATGATTTGTATAACTTGTGGCATAAAAGGCTGGGACACATTTCCACTGAAAGAATTAAAAGATTGGTAAAAGATGGAGTCATTCCAAATCTTGATTTTACCAATCATAAAGAGTGTATAGATTGTATTAAGGGAAAGCAAACTAAACACACTAAAAGAGGAGCCACAAGAAGTACACAGCTTCTTGAAATCATACATACAGATATTTGTGGACCTTTTGACGTTCCAACTTTTGTAGGTGAAAAATACTTCATTACCTTTATTGATGATTATTCACGTTATTGTTACATCTATCTATTGAAAGCAAAGTCTCAATCTGTGGATGTTGTACAAGTGTTCAACACTGAAGTAGAGAGACAATTAGATAGAAAGGTTAAAATCATTAGGTCAGATAGAGGTGGTGACTTTTATGGCAGGTATGATGAAACAGGACAACATCCTGGACCTTTTGCCAGACTTCTCCAAGAATTAGGAATCGTTGCTCAGTACACAACGTCTGGTTCTCCATGGTAGAATGGTGTAGCTGAAAGGCGTAATCGTACTTATATGGGAATGGTTAGATCCATGATGAGTCATGCTAACTTACCTATATCCTTGTGGATGGATGCATTACGTACTGCAGTATATATCTTGAACAGGGTTCCTAGCAAAGCAGTTCCTAAGACTCCTTTTGAACTGTGGAAAGGCTGGAAACCAAGCCTGTCACATCTCCAAGTTTGGGGTTGTCCAGCTGAAGCAAGAATATACAACCCACATGAAAAGAAATTAGACTTAAGAACGATCAGTGGTTTCTTTATTGGTTATCCTGAGAAGTCTAAAGGATATAGATTTTATTGTCCAACTAATAGTACGAGAATAGTAGAAACCAGTAATGTCAGATTCTATGAGAATGGCGAGTTCAGTGGGAGTGATAAAGTACAAGATGTGAACATTCAGGAGATTAGGGTTAATATCCCTTTACCCTCTCTTCCGAATGTAGTTGGTGATTCTTCTGTTGTTGAACCGTTAAACAACGAGGAAAATCCAGTGAATGATCATCCACTCCATGATGATGATATCGCCAATAATGATAATGAACTTGTAGTGCAAGATGAACCAACATTAAGAAGATCTACTCGTGAGAGGAAATCTGCTATTTCTAATGACTACATGCTTTACCTAGTAGAATCTAAAGGAGGGAATATTAAAGATCCGGTTTCTTATTCACAAGTCATGAAAGATGTTAATTCTGATAAGTGGAATGATGCCGCAAAGGATGAAATGGAATCGATGGCTAAGAATGAAGTCTAGGACATTGTTCCATTGCCTGAAGGACACAAAGCAGTCGGGAGTAAGTGGATCTTTAAGACCAAACTCGACTATAATGGCAATGTTGATCGATATAAAGCTAGACTTGTAGCTAAAGGTTTCAATCAGAAAGAAGGCATTAATTATAATGAGACTTTCTCACCTGTGTCTAGGAAAAACTCTCTTAGAATTATCATGGCATTAGTAGCTTAGTGTGATCTTGAGTTACATCAAAAGGATGTGAAAACTGCCTTACTTAATGGAGACTTAGAAGAAGAAGTCTATATGCGTCAACCTGAAGTCTTCATAGCCGAAGGTCAGGAAGACATGGTCTGCAAACTGAAGAAATCAATATATGGGCTGAAACAAGTTTCGAGACAATGGTATCTTAAGTTTAATGAAACCGTTATGAAATTTGGTTTCAAAGAAAATATTATAGATCCATGTATATACCTCAAGATCAGTGGGAGTAAGTTCATATTTTGGTGATGTATTTTGATATATCTTATTGGCCTGTAGTGATCTTGGTCTATTACATAAGACTAAGAACTACCTCTACGAGAACTTTGACATTAAAGATACTGGTGAGGCATCCAATATGATAGAAATTTAAATATTTTGTGATAGATCACTTGGAATTTTAGGTTTGTCTCAGAAAGCATATATTATTAAAGTTCTTGAGAAAAAGGGCATGATGATGTATTCTTCTATTACAGTATTGGTACGTTCATATTAATATTTTGAGATACATAAAGAAAACAAGAAATATATGTTCACATGCTAAAAATCAATACATCCACAGATGGTTGAGTATACTAACTCAAATTTTAGTGGAAATCATGGTTTTAAGCACTACATTTAGGCTATGTGTATCTCATTAGTAGAGATATCATATTATGGAAAAGCTTGAAGTTGTAGTTGCTTTATACATTCACTAAGCAGGCTGAGTATGTGGCAAATTATGAGGCTTCTATTATGAAAATATTGTTGCAAAATTGTCTTTGAGTTCGAGGTCTTTAAGTCTTCAACTCTTTATGCGACACTGAAAGCTACAATGTTCTTTCAAAGTAAGACATGATATCTAAAGGATCCAAGTATATGGACATTAAGCTTAAATATATGTCGATAAAGCAAAGATGTCAAAAGAGAAAAGTTTGTCATAGAACACATAGGCACTGATGTTATGATTGCAGACATATTTACGAAAGTTTTACCTCCTAAGACATTTCATAAGCATGCTGAAAGAATGGGTCTTGAGGATAGCTCTTAATGACGTTGTCTGATTATGTTTTGCCTATTTTGATATTTATTTGAGATCTTTTAATGACTTTTTACATCTTTTCTATTCGGTTCCAATGTGCACACACATTATTGGTTGTTGGATTATGATAACAGAATGAGTCTTTATTTAAAGACATAAAAGAGACCATTACAATAACTCCAACTTATGTTTATGGTCTAGCTATGAAGGTAGTAAGTGTAGTAGTACATGCAAGGGATCATGTTGCAGAATGATGTGCGACCGCCATGACTCCCATTGATTACTAGATTAGTCAAGACACTTATGATGACCAAATGAGGAATAGTGAATAACATATTATGCCGGCCTTATGATTCTTGGAAGAAAACATTAATGGATCGTACTAGCGACCAAGTGGGAGACTGTAAGGAATATTTATTAATATTTCGTTTTCCTATTATGTGGTCTTTAGTGATCCGTTTTCTATTAGAATAATGTTATTCTATAATATATTTGGTAACCAATTAAATGAAAATAATGGAGTTAATTCCTAATAAATCTCTACTTTGATGGACGGTTGAGATTAATCCTAAGAAAACCCTAAAGAGGAATTAGGTCCTCTCTCCACTTATAAATATGTGCCTTTAACCCATCATAAAGGCATCCTAATACACAACACCTAAAGAGAAGTTTATAGGCAAGGAGAGAGAAACCTAACTCCTACCTCAGAGATCAGGCTTTCCATCTTCCATCAGGATATCGTTCAGGAAGATCTCTCCACTACAATGAACGGAGGTAATCTGATAATCTTTCTCATAGATTATGTTATGTGATTAACCTAGATGTTTAAAGATCTTAGGGTTCATGTAAATTATAACTTACAACGGTTTGGTGGGAATGAAAGATAACGATGGTGAACCATAATATGATCTCACTTTTTTTTTTTTATTATTATTAGGGGCATTTTGGGTACTATGTAACTTACACAGCCTATATCCTAGCCCAAGATCTGTTTGGTTATTCAGTTAATTTTAAATTTTTTGATGGTTAGTTGACCTAATTTCCCTATATGTAATGTGAACGTATTGTTTCTCAACTAACAGTAAAGAAGTATTGGACTTTTTTAGGATCTATAGATCTTATATGTTCGGGTATAGGTCATCTCTTATACAAAATTGATGTTGCCAATCTTCAAATCTTTAAGATATAAAAAAACTGAAGAAACTCTGACAAAAAAATGAAAGTAGAAGATGAAAAAAAAAATACTAAACTTATATGAAATGATGTAATTTTTTTTTTTATGCAACAAAAAATAGAAAACCCAACATTTAAACAAAAATAACTAACTTATATAAAACTATTCGATTTTAGTCTATACATTTTAATACAACATAGTCAACTATTTATACTTTCACAAATGACTATTCAATATAAAATACAACTAGATTCTCACCCATACTATGTGCAGGAACATTCGTTGTATATGTTGTAAATTATACTTGGTTTTCATAGTTTATTGTAAAGAATATGTTCTAAGTTTAGATATTCTATGTTTTTAGCTTGTAGATAGAATCAATTAGTTTGAAATAATATAATAGTTTTTGTTTTTAACTTGTTGGTAGAAGTCAAGTAGTTTAAAGTATTGTATTTTATATTGAATAGGCATAAGTGGAAATATAAATAGTTTACTATGTTGTATTAAAATGTATAAACAAAAATCGAGTAGTTATAAATAAGTTTATTGTTTTTCATTTTGCAGTCCGATTAGTAAATTAATAAATTAGGGTATATTTAAGGGGCTTTAGTTTTGAATGTTGAAACTTAACTTTAGTTTTGTGGTATTTGTGGAACATTTAAAAAAAAGGTGGTATTTGTTTGCGGCTAACCGCTAGTAACTTCTTAGTACAAAAAAATAAATTTTGTAAGCAAAACAAACTATGCAATTTGATTTTCTTCTAACATAGTATTGGGGTCAAAACTCCCTCCGACAGTTATTTTCGATAAAATGGCTAAGTATAGAAATGAGCCGAAAGGGGCCTGGGCCGAGTTCATTCAGAAATTTGGATAACTCGCCGTAATGGATCCTTTCCGCCGACCAATGCTTATGCCGGCAACCATATCTGCCGACTACCGTCTCTGCCGACCACTTCTTGTCGCCTATGCCGACTACTAATTTGGTTGAAGGGCCGCCGACGTCGCCGCGTGGAGAGCTCAGCACTTCCCGACGCCGTCGTCACGAGGTACTCGGCGGTTCAATAGCGTTGTCGTCTTGAGGAGCCGAGAACTAGGCCGAGTACGGCCCATCACGCAACTGTGGGCCGAGGTCTACAAAGCTCAATGCGGCAAGGTGACGAGGTCAAGCCCAAGACGACAAAAGCCCAGGGCGAGCGCCGACTTTGATACAAAGAAATCACGAGAAATTAGGAAACATTCCTAATTTACTTAGTAAAAACCTAGCCGACTTAAACTTATATAAATACTCTTGTAATTCCTTTGAAAAAGGGGGGGAGCAACTTTTCGCACAAACACTTTAGCAACAAGTCAATAAAGCTTTCTTAACGCAATTTACGTGTTTTTGTCTTTGTTCTTAGCTGTTCTTGTGATTCTTTCCCAGAGATCTCGTTTCCTTAAAAACCCTTGACAAATTCAATTGAGTTGGTTTCGACCTCCACAATTTGGCACCGTCTAAGGGGACATTGAGACTCTCTTACACAAAAGAATCACGCGACAACAGATCTAGTAGAGATGACCGCCGACGGCGTATCTGAGATTCCCAGAGGAGATCAATCCGGAGACAAGGACCCAGCGACAGAGAGCAGTGACGCTAGCAAAAACGGTGCCGACAACCCTGGAGCCAACAACGACGGTGCTGACAAGACCGGCGCAGACCAGATGGGCGCCGAGAAGGATGGTGCCGAGAACCCTGGAGCGAACCAAGCCGCTGGGGTAACGCCGGAGTTTCTCACCCGGATGCAAACGATGCTGGAGACGCTGATGAAGAAGTCGGCGGAGCAGGACGCACGGAACGCAGCCGCAGACAACAAGCGGAGAGCCCTGAACACGGTGAGTCGAGCATGAGGAGGAGGATCGGTCCTAACCCGACAGTCTACTGGACGCCTTGACCCAACGACGTTAAACTTCTCAACACCAACCGGCGAACAGAGGATCCGTGGAGTGCCACCAATCCACCCCTCCCTTCCAACTGTCGAACATAGCCCGACCGCAGACGCACCTGCCGACGACAAATCTCCCCCGGTGATCAATCTAGACGACAACCAAGGCGACGAGTACGTTTCGGGAGACCATCGCAGACCTAGAACACGTGCTCCAATCAGACGAAGCAACTCCCGACTTGGACGCGACCGAGACTTCGCCTACGAAGAAGAGGAGAATATTTTTTGGATGGAACAGTCGTAACAAGACGACGAGCGTGCAACGCCAATCAAAACCCAACAGGAGGCGTTGGCCAAGATGCAAGCAGCGATAGAACGAAACGCATCGGAGATGAAGGACATGCGATCACAGATACATCGAGTATCTAGCAGAGCCCCTGAGATCGACAGAGTTCTCGAGGAAGCCCAGACCACTCCTTTCACGGCGCGGATCGCTCAAGCGAACATATCCGATTATGGAAGGGTGAAAGTCCCAACTTACGAAGGCAACGCCGACCCAAAGGAACATCTACTGGTATTTCTGATTTCCATGGGACAGGTCAACTTCAGAGCAAACGAGAAAAACACCAGCCAGTGTCTCTTGTTCGTTGAAAGTCTCAAGGGACCAACTCTCCAATGGTTCTCGAGACTTGAAAGAAATTCGATTGACAGTTTCGAACAACTCTCTGCCGCTTTCTTAAAGCACTACGGCATATTCAAGGAGTGGGTGGCCTCCGATGCCGACCTCTGGACAATGTCACATGGGCAGCAGGAGACCCTTTGGAGCTTCATCGAAAGATTCAAAATAGTCCTATCCAAGATAGAAGGAGTAACCGACAAATCTGCACTAGCCGCCTTGAGGAACGCGTTATGGTACGAGTCGGATTTCTAAAAGGAAATGTACATCAACGCACCTTCAACAATCCAGGATGCCCTCCATCGCGCAACAAGATTCGCAAAAAACCGAAGAGGAATTCCGTAGATTGGCTCAGAAACATGGAAAGTCAAAGTAAGCTAACAATCCCAACCCGGCCGCGAACCCACCCGCAATAAAGAAAACCAACCAAGGTTCGGGCTTTGTCTAGCATGAAGGCGGATTCAAAAGCGCTCACAATTTTCAAATCGACTCGACGAAGTCGAGGTCGAGGACGAAGTCGAGGCCGCGGACGTGGTCCTTGGAACAACACATGGGTAAAAGGTCAAAGCAACTTTGACGAAGCTACATACTGCGATCTCCACCGTATATTTGGGCATTTGACTGCCAACTGCCGTGTCCTAGGTCAAAAGCTAGCTGCAAAGCTAGCAGCCGACACACTTAAAGGAGCTATAAGTCTTAAGGACTTTGAACTAGAAGAAGACACAGAACAACCTGACCAGAATGATAACGAGGCACCGAAAAAAGGGAGACGGAACGATGACCAAGATCACGGCGGTGCTCGCCAACGAATCAACTTTATCATGGGAGGATCTTGTCATTGTGCCAACACAGTGTCCGCGATTAAGGCATGCCAGCGACGTGCCGACGTCAGCGCAAACTGGTCTACACCGTCAACATTCGCCAACGACATAATCACTTTCGAAGAACGTGAAACAGAAGGCATTGATCGGCCACATAGCGACCCTCTCGTCATTCAACTAATCGTCGATGATCGTGACGTGGCACACATACTGATCGATACAGGCAGTTCCATTGACATGATCTTCCGAGATACCCTCCAACGGATGAGTATCGAGCTCTCCAGAATCCGTTCCTCACCCAAACCAATCACAGGATTCTCTGGCGAAACCACAATGACTATGGTGACCATCAACCTGTCCGTCCAAGTTGGCAACCTTACGAAAATCGTTGAGTTCTCCGTCTCTGATAATCCGGCTATTTATAACATGATCCTGGGAACCCCCTGGATCATTTCGATGTGAGCAGTGCCGTCAACTTACCATCTGTGCATCAAATTCCCAACTCCTGAAGGCATCAAAACAATCTGGAGCAGCCAGAAAGAATCCCGCATCTGCTTCCTCGCGGAGCACAAACTCAGGAATCTAGGTGGCGACCCTGCTAAAGAAGGAAAACGAAAGAAGATAAAGATAGACCGCGAGCAACTCAAGGAGTAAGTCCACCTCTTATAGCAATTACATATCGACGAGGATCGCAGGAAGGAGGGCCCTATGTCCACTTGCTATCCCGTCATCTCGGTCTGCATTGACAACGATCACGCGGAACGATTCGTGGAATTAGGCGCCAAACTCGACGACCAAATCAAAACTGAGCTTATTTCCTTCCTCAAAAAGAACATAAATACCTTTGCTTGGGCTGCTGAAGATATGCCCGACATCGATATCGGCATCGCCAACCATGAGTTGCATGTCGATCCAACCTTCAAGCCCATCAAGCAGAAACGATGGAAGCTAGGACCTAAGAGGGCAAAGGCAGTAAATAACGAAGTGGAAAGATTTCTGCGTGTCGGATCGTTCATGGAAGCCAAATACCCCGACTGGCTCGCGAATCCGGTTGTCGTAAAAAAGAAAAATGGCAAGTGGTGCGTTTGCGTGGATTTCACCGACCTGAACAAAGCTTGTCCTAAGGACAACTTTCCTTTACCACACATCGATCGTCTGGTCGAAGCAACCGTTGGAAACAAACTCCTGTCCTTCATGGATGCATTCTCGGGGTACAATTAGATCTTCATGAACCTTGAGGATCACGAGAAAATAGCGTTTATCACAAACCGCATAATATATTGCTACAAAGTGATGCCATTCGGCCTCAAGAATGCCAGAGCTACTTATCAGCGTCTGGGGAACAAGATGTTTGCTCATCAACTCGGCAAAACTATGGAGGTGTACATCGACGATATGCTCGTCAAGTAATTAAGAGAGGAGGATTACATAGGTCACCTGGAGGAATGTTTTCAGCAGCTCAACCAACATAACATGAAGCTTAACCTGGCAAAATGTCAATTTACAGTAACTTCCGGAGAGTTTCTCGGTTATATGATGACCCACTGCGGCATCGAGGCGAATCCCAAGCAGATCGATGCCCTCCTCAAAATGGCCTCGCCCAAAAACACCCGCGAAGTGCAGAGATTGACTGGAAGGATGGCAGCTCTTAACAGATTTATTTCTCGTTCCACTGAAAAATGTCTGCCTTTCTACAATACTCTTCGCGGTAACAAGAAATTCGAATGGACAGACAAATGTGAAGACGCTTTCCAGCAGCTGAAACAGTACATGGCCACTCCTCCCGTAGACACGATACCCTCAGATGGAGAAGTTGGCATTGTCTGTCCTCATGTCTGCTCGAAAGTTGAGGCCGTATTTTCAGTCTCATACAATCGTTATTCTGAGCACTTTCCCACTTCGCTCTATCTTGCACAGTCCAAGTCAATCCGGCAGACTTGCGAAATGGGTTATTGAGCTCAGTGAGTATGACATTGAGTATCGCGCCAGGACCGCTGCCAAATCTCAAGTGTTGGCCGATTTCCTTATCAAACTCCCGGATGAAGATTGCGTCATCAAACATCCAAATCTAACTTGGCAGTTACACGTTGACGGATCCTCCTCCAAGAATGGTTCTGGAATCGGTATCCGCTTAACTTCCGCGACAGGCGAAATTCTCGAATAGTCATTCCACCTGGGCTTTAGAGCATCCAACAATGAGGCAGAGTACGAAGCCTTCATCGCTGGCATAAAACTCGCCCAGGGCCTTAAAATTGACCGGGTGGAAACGTTTTGCGATTCACAGTTGGTTGTCAACCAGTTCAATGGGTAGTACGCCATCAAAGACGATCGCATGGAAGCATATCTTGTGATAGCATAAGAGTTGGTAGCGCAATTTTCGGAGTTCAAATTGACGAGGATTTCTAGAGGCGAGAACAGCAATGCCGACGCATTGGCCGCCCTTGCCTCTACGTCCGACCCGGACTTAAGACGAGTGATCCCGGTGGAATTCATCGAATTCCCCAGCATCGCTCCACCCGCAGCAACAAATGTCCTTACTCGAGCCCAAGCTGCAAAGAAGAAAAAAGAGCACAAAGAGGCAGATGTTGCGGGAACAGAGAGCATGGAAGCAGAGGTAACTTCCAACTTACCTCTGTCCAATCCAGAAGAGACACATTCGCCACAGACCACACGTCCAAGAACTCCTGAGGCCATTATCTCCGCTCACCAGCTCGTAGACACAAAGCCACCTACAGCCCAAACGACACCTCCCGTTTCCTACAACGACACACCTACTTCTGCCCCTCCACTCGACGACGATGTCATCATCTCAAACGAGGACTCTTCTGCCACTGAATATGAATATGGTTCTGATATTAAGTGGCTGGACAGAATCAAAGAATACATCTCCGATGGCACCTTGCCAACAAACAAATGGGAGGCCCGCAAACTTCGGGCACAGGCTGCTCGTTTTATTCTCCTCGACGACAATGTCTTCAAAATGGCGATTCTCAGGACCATTGCTTTCGTGCGTCGAAGGACAGAAGGCGCGTGAAATAATAAATGAGGTCCATAGCGGCTCTTGCGGCAACCACTCTAGTGGCAAGGCTCTCGCGATGAAAATCAAGCGTCACGTACACTATTGGCCTACTATGGTCAAAGACTGCGAGATCTTTTCTGCTAAGTGCGAGAAATGTCAGCGCCACGCTCCTAAAATCCACCAGCCCGCTGAGCTCCTCTCTTTGGTCATGTTGCCCTACCCGTTCATGCGATGGGCTATGGACATCGTTGGCCCGTTGCACCCATCTCGCCAGAAACGGTACTTGTTGGTCTTGACGGACTATTTTTCCAAATGGGGGGAAGCTGAAGGATTCGTTCGCATTCGCGACGCTCAAGTCAAAAGTTTCGTATGGCGCAACATTATCTGCCGACATGGCGTCTCTTACGAAATAGTCACGGATAATGGTTCTCAATTCATCTCGGCCAGATTCAAAGCTTTCTGCGAAAAATGGAAGATCTGTTTGACCAAGTCTACCCCTCGCTACCCTCAAGGAAACAAACAAGCTGAGGCAATCAACAAACTGATCATCGGCGGCCTTAAGAAACGCCTGGACCAAAAGAAAGGACTATGGGCCGACGAGCTCGATGGTGTGCTTTGGTCCCATCGAACGACTCTATGGCGGACCACTGGAGAGACTCTATTCTCCCTCGTCTACGGCACTGAATGCGTCATTCCTTCCGAAATACGATTTCCCGGCATCCGCCGCCGACTTTTATCAGGTCAGGAAGCACTCAACCACCTTTTGATGCTTGATGAACTCGACTTCGTCAACAAACGACGCGACCAAGCCTTGGTTTGGATCGCAAATTACCAACACACCAACACAAAATACTATAACTCAATGTCCGACCTCACAAGCTTTCTGAAGGGGACTTAGTGCTACGCGAAGTCTTCCAAAACACAGCAAAACGTAATGCCGAAAAACTCAGATCTAATTGGGAAGGACCCTACATCGTCACCGAAGTAGTAAACCAGGCGTCTACAAACTCGCTCACATGATCGGCGAACCAGTCCCGCGCTTTTAGAATGCGCGACATCTGAAAAAGTATTTTCACTAGGATACTTTACATTCACAACATGAACTATGAGACGACTTGATCCCTAAAACAGGGTACGTAGGCAGCTCATCTTCGGGTGGGTTCAGCTGTCCCCCCTCCTAAAAAGGGGGGCGGGGAGTGGGTACGTATACTCGTATACTCCCAATTCTTGTAACCACTCTTCATGATTAATCAAAAGCATGGTTTCGACTAAAGTCGTCTACATCCTTCACGGATTCTTTAAGTCTCACAAAAACAGACATACATTTATCACATCCTATACGGATAAATTATCGTCTTAACTACAATCAGACGTTTTACACTTACTATCGTTGTTGCTGGCCATAGTGACGAATCTATCCAAGTACTACAGATCTGACATACACATCCTTCGCAGGATTAACAGCGCGCTATACAAATAAAAAAGTTCATTATCGAGCGGATATGTTCAAAGAGGAACATATGCGTAACCCGAAATGATCATTCTCAAAATCCAACTCACAAATCGTTGGTTTTATCGCTTATATGTTCCTTATCGAGCGGATATGTTTAAAAAAGAAACATGTGTGTAATCTGAAATGTTCACCTTAAACCCAACAAAGAAGACGTTGGTCGCTACGCGATACATGTTTGGCTTAGAGCAGACTTGTCATTGAGAACTCGTCTGTAAACCAAAATGATCATCCGAAAACCTAATAATCTGACTATTGGTCCTACCCACAAAACGTACTCATTTCCTGGAATAGGCTCGCCAATTGGAACTCGCCTGTAAACCAAAACTCGGAGTCACAAAATAAAACTCAACACACGAAACGTTGGTCGTATCACAAGTCAGATATCTTAGTTATTTTTGGAGCGGACTAGTTAAAAAGAACTCGTACGTAAACCATGATACTTAGCTCGAAACCCAGTACACGAGCTACTAGTCGCATCTAAAATCTAAGTTATTTTTGGAGCGGACTTGTTAATAAGAACTCGTCCGTAAACCAGGATACTTAGCTCAAAAACCCAATACACAAGCTATTGGTCGCCTCAAAAATCTTAAGTTATTTTCGAGCAGGACTTGCTAACGAAGACATGACCGAAAACCATACAGCTTGAAACATCGAAACAACAACATCAAAAGCCGCATCCATAAATCATCCTGTATCATATCTGGATATAGAGTAAAACACCACAAGGTTCAGTCATAAATGGATAAAGCCATCCAGGCACAAAACCAAAAGTAAGGTTCTAGGTTAAAACCTACAAATCCATCTAGGCGACAAAATGAAAGTCTAAAAAAAAATGAAATACATAATCGAGCCAACATCAGGAGACAATCCTCGTAACTCCATCCTCGGTGGAAGCCTCGGCCTCCACTTTTTTGCTAGTCCCGATCTCGTTCTTGTTGTGGAAGAACTTCCCATCCTCTCTGACCATGATGACGTCTGAGCCATCCCGAATAGAAGAGTTGATCGCGGGCCTAGACAAAAATGCGCCTCCATCACCAGCTGAAAAGATAGGAGTCCCTAAACTCTGAGATCCGAACTCGCTGATAGACGCATTGCCTCGGTTCAAACCAGAAACGTCAACGACGCCAACACTTGCCGCAAAAAACTCCATGGGATCATCTAGCCGAGGAGCGACGGAAGGAGCAAACTCAGGAGAAGAAGGGCTCGCCTAGGATAACCTTGAAGCGATAATCGACACCCTGCAGTGTCGCGAGGCGAGCTTCCAAACTCGTCTTTTCCTCGTCAAGATCAGGCGGCGTCTCCCCCTTCAGAAGCATCACGAGCTCGAGGTTGCTCTCCATCTGACCCATGTCAATCATATCAGTAAAGGCTTTACCCTTAAACTTGGCAAACTAAGCTCTCATACGGGCAAGCTTGTCGTGAAAACGCACTGATAACTGATTCCTCGCATCATCCACGGAGCGCTGAGTTTGTGCCCTCCAAGCCTCCTCGGATGACATCAGCTGATTCCGAAGCTCGACGATGGTCAAGTCACGATGTTGCTTGCTGCCTTTCAGATACTCAGCGTGCTTCCTGATGGCATCATACTTCTTCTTCAGATACTCAGCGTGATTCCTCGCATCATACGTTTGTGACCTCCTCGTCAATTTCGTAACTCCGAACCAAAATCCCAATCAAATGACGGAATTTCCAAGGAGTGAGTTACAAGATAGAGATGTCATAGTACTGCAGATATAATAGGATCACAAACGGGATGGGAAACCACAAGAAGCATCCATAGAAGAATCTCTCGTATAGGGTGAAATACCCATCCGGAGGGTTGTCGGCGCGATCTGAAGGCGAAGGAACGCGAAATTCGATTTCTTCGAAAATACAGAACTTCTGTCTCAACGCGCCCAAGGATTCCTTGTCAGAAAGTAATGAACCTAGGGGACCGGGAACTTGTTTTTTCTTAGTTCCGCACTTCCTCAAGATCGGCATGGTACGTTTCGGAGAACGAGCACCCCAACGAGCAATCACGTCTAAATAGGCAAGGTCGACCTCAAAGTTTGGCTCAACCTTAATCACAACCGGACTCAATGCCTCATCTACAAGCTCATCTTCACGGGGAAACTCCAAAGCGTTCGAATCCGTGACACCAGGGTCAATCACAGAATTTGACTCAGCATCAGAAACAGATAACTCGACGCTGAAACCAGGACTCACCATCTCTATAATCACAACCAATTCCTCTAAGTAATGCTAAAATCACCAAAGGTATATTCAACAACTAAACAAGGCAAGAGGACTACGGTTTTACCTTGGCTTGTGGTGAAGTCCTTGGCAAATCGAGAAAACAGCCTACGATAAAACACGCGAGGAGTACTCGGCACGGGTTGGTTTCAGGTTAAAACGATGCATGGTCGGCTACGGGTTAGAGCAGTGCGTGGTCGGCTTCGGGTTAAGTTGAATGAGAGACCTTGGCACTAGGAAATGGCCGGCCAAAAACTCGGCCAATCTCTATGTCAAAGTCTCGGCAAATCTTTATGCCGAAATCTCGGTGAAATCCCAAAAAATCTCCACGCCGGAACCACGGCAAATTTCGGCTATGCCGACAACTAGACCTCGGCCGAAGTCTCAAATCTCCACGCCGGACCACGATTCAGAATAAAGGCGACAACTCCCATAGCTAATCTCGGCGGAGTCTTCGCAACCCGCCGACTACTGGAGCGAAATAGACCTCGGAGAAATTCTCGATGTCCCGCCGACTACTGGAGCAAGGAAGATCTCGGCAAAATCCTGGAAGCCCCGCCGACTACCCCCGTAAACAGACCTTAGCAAAATCTTCAAAGTCCCGCCGACTACTCCCTTAGCCAATCTCGTTGGAATCTTCGCAGCCCGCTGAATACTACTTCACGTCGACTCGGCAGAATTCTCGCGCCCCACCAACTACTATCTGAAACGAAAATCTTCCCTGCTGATTAACCACCCGAAGCTCGAAAAAGAAGATGGAGGTCAAAGAGTCGGGGCTGTAACGCCCGTGATCCAAAAAGTGGATTTTTGGTGGTGTCGATCGACACAGGTGTGGTGTGTCGATCGACATGTGTGTTTTGGACTTAGAAGAAGTCGGGTTTGGGCGTTATGTCGATCGACACGGGTGGTGTATGTCGATCGACACGAGTTAAATCAGACCGTCAGGTCCGATTTAATTGTCCGGTTTGGCGGGCCGGTTTAGGGAACCCTAGGGTTCGGGTATTTAAAGGATCAGACGGGTTTGTCTTCCTTTTTGGCCGTTTTCAGAAAGAGAAACTGAGAGAGAGAAGAGAGAATCAGAAATCTGAGGGCTTGAGTGATTGTTGGGAGTTTCCTGGAGGAGAATTGCGCGTAGGGCTTTTGGGAACGAGGAAGGGTTCATTGCTGGGTTGATTCGGGTCTGGGAAGGACGAATCAGAGGCTGTTCTTGGTGTTCTTCGCTCGTTCTTCGCGTTCTTCATCCTTTTTAATCCCAATCAAGGTGAGTGCGTGACCGTAGGCTCGTATAAGTATAGGGGGCCAATGGAATACGATTGCTTGGTGTTTTTCGTGTGTTTTGTGTGTGGATTTGTGCAGGAGACTCGACAAATCGCATCAGATTCGAGTTGTGTGAGGATTGACTCGATTATGGGTTCTGCGACGTCGTGTCGATCGACATCGATGTGGTATGTCGATCGGCATGGGACCTGTGTTCTTCGACACCTAGTGGTTGTGTCGATCGATACAGTGGACCCTGTCGATCGACATGGGCTCACTGATCATCGACACCTAGTGGTTGTGTCGATCGACACAGTAAGTCCTGTCGATCGACACAGTGTATTCTGGACTGGTTTTGTTGCTTGGTCGTGTATGCTTGTTTCTGTGATCATCCTGGTATTGTGTTGATTGTTTATACTCGTATTTAAATAGCCTGTAGACGGGATGACCGCGTCGCTGAGTATTTGTGATAATACTCACGCAACTCTTTTTGCCATGTGTTGGAGGTAAAGAGAAATTGTGATCGTGGAATCGTGGCGAGGAAGAAGAGATGATTTAGGGTCTCGCCTGTGTTGTCATTTCATGGAATTGTTAGGTTGTTGGTCATTAGATATTGTTTATTGATATTGGTTGATTGGTTGAACTGGTTTGATTTTTAATAAAGTATGGGATTTGTTAAATTGGATTACGTCGTTGATGTTTCATTGTTCCGCATTGCTTGGTTGTTGACCCATTGAGGATTATTATCTATGATGATAATAATCTGGAGGGAAATTTTTTAAATTTTTGGGTTGGGTCGTTTCAGTTTGGTATCAGAGCCCTAGCGGTTCTAGGGCGGGTGCAATTGATTGATTAGGAAGTTAATTGATTGATTGTTGTGTGGGTATGGAGTCTTAGATCATCTCTTCCGAGCCTTCAATGAGATTCCACGGTAAGTGTTGTATGATTTTTGTTTTTGTTCTAGTACTTGGTAATCTGCTGTGAGTGCAGAATTATGGCTAGAGGTGCTAGAGGCAGAGGTCGTGGGGGCCGTAGAGGTCGTGCTGGTCGTGGGCGCAGGCGAGGGCTCGAGAGTGAGTCGGTAGCCGCGAGTGTGGCCCAGGAGACCACGCAGGAGTATGTGGCAGACTCTCAGGCGTTTTAGGAGGGGTCCGTGGGTCCAGCTTCTACGAGTGTCAGTGTGAGGGCTGATGGGGCTAGTGTGGGTCCCAGTGTAGTTGCTGGTGCGGCAGGCCCAGGTGGGGGTGCTCCCGCAGGTGTGGCTCAGGAACGAGATGATCGCTTGGCAGTTTTGCTGCAGTTGATCCTTAAGCGGTTACCAGGTGGGGTACTGGCTCCGGGTTAGGCTCCAAGAGTGGCTGGTGTTCAGCCAGTAGTGGCGGATGGTCAGCCGGGTGTGGCTGAGGTGCAGCCGATTGTGGCGGTTGCGGAGGAGCTCCCATCCTACCTTAGGATGATGGAGCAGATGCAGTGGATTGGCACCGGGTTTTTCTCCGGTGGTGCCAAGCCGGAGGAGGCCGATGAGTGGCGGCGGATATTGGAGCGTAACTTTCGCTCGATCAGGTATCCAGAGGGATACAGAGTAGACCTAGCAGTGCACTATTTGGATGGTGATGCGCATCTCTGGTGGAGAGGCGTTGAAACTAGGCGGGTGCAGGCCGAGATGGTCTAGGATTTCTTGGCTGAGTTTAATGCCAAGTATTTCCCGCAGGAGGCGGTGGACAGGATGGAGTCGAGGTTCCTGAACCTGACTCAGGGGGATCGAACTGTGAGGGAGTTCGATTTGGAGTTCAGTAGACTCCTGGTACATGCTGGTAGAGGCATGGAGGGCGAATAGGCCCAGGTGAGGAGGTTCCTCGGGGGACTTCGAGCTGAGTTGAGGACTCGCTGCAGGGCGAGTAAGTTCGCCACGAGGTCGGAGCTGGTTGAGATTGTGGCTGCGATTGAGGAGGACCTCAGGGAGCAAGTTGTGGTGGTTAGTCCACCAGTGCAGCAGCAGAGGAGGCAGCAGTCGGGTTCGAGCAGGGGCGGCAAGCCTGCTCAGGGTCAGAAGAGGAAGTGGGAGAGCACTTCTGGGGCCAGCCAGAGAGGACAGAGTGGTCCGGGAAGCTTTGGGTGTGGAAGCATGGATCACAAGGTGGCCAGTTGCCCGAAGAGGACTAAGATTCGGGGCGCCCAGGTGTGCTACCACTACAGGGAGCCAGGGCATATCAAGCCCAAGTGTCCGAAGCTGCAGCAGATGGCGGTGGCAGCAGTGCAACCGTTGGCGGTCCAGCCGTTGGCCCAGATCGCAGCGACGCCACGGGTATTTACTTCGGCTGAGGCGGGCGGCTCTAGCGCCAGACCGATCACAGGTATTCTTCCGACTTGACTTTTTCTTTTAAGTTCTTGTGGATTGAATTGTAGTCGGTTGAAATTGTGAGTCTGCGTTAGAGTGTCGGGTCTTAAAGCACATGGGATTTGTGCAGGGACCTTAGTTGTGGGCGGGTGTGAGTCCCACGTGTTATTTGATTTGGAAGTTACGAATAGCTTCATCACTCCGTAGTGTGCGGAGGGCAGCGAGATCCGGAGCGATTCTGGGGAGCAGCCGGGGGTAGTTAAGGTTGCTGGTGGGAGAACGTTAGCTACTTTCGGGCGGGCTCGTGGTGTGGGTGTTCTGGTGGCGGGAAAGTTGATGCAAGCAGATCTGGTCATTAGTCCGGTGGAGTTGTACGATGTCATCCTGGGTATGGATTGGTTGGATCGGTACAAGGTCCATTTTGGATTGTCATCGAGGATGTGTAGTATTTGAGCGGGAGGCTGGGAGGTTGGTGTTTTAGAGGGTGAGACCGACTTCCGGAAGTCTTATGATTTCAGCGATACAGGCCGAGCAGTTGATTGGGAAAGGCGGTGAGGCGTATCTGGCGACGATAGTGATGCCAGAGGCTGTTGGAGAGGTTGCAGTTGGGGATATCCAGGTCGTTCGGGATTTTCAGGATGTGTTCTAATTGTTGTTGGGTTTGCCACCGTCACGGTCGGATCCATTTACGATTGAGTTGGAACTCGGAACAGCTTCGATATCCAAGGCACCTTACCGTATGGCTCCAGCAGAGATGGCAGAGCTGAAGAAGCAGCTGGATGATCTGTTGGGGAAGGGTTTCATCCGGCCTAGTGTTTCACCATGGGGAGCACCGGTGTTGTTTGTGAAGAAGAAAGATGGGAGTTTCCGGTTGTGTATTGACTATCGGGGGTTTAACCGAGTCACTGTGAAGAACAGGTATCCTCTGCCGCGCATTGATGAGTTGTTGGATCAGTTGCGAGGGGCTACTTGGTTCTCCAAGATAGACTTGGCGTCGGGTTACCATCAGATTCCGATCGATGAGGCGAACGTCAGGAAGATGGCCTTTCGGACGAGGTACGGGCATTATGAGTTTGTGGTGATGCCATTTGGTTTGACGAATACACCAGCAGCGTTCATGCAGTTGATGAACGGGGTATTCTAGGAGTATCTGGATGTGTTCGTGATCATCTTCATTGATGATATTCTGGTATATTCGAGGAATCCAGAGGAGCACGAGGTGCATCTGAGGTTGGTTCTGGAGAAGCTGCGGGGGCAGAAGCTGTACGCGAAGCTGAGTAAGTGCAGTTTCTGGCAGCGAGCGATGAGCTTTCTTGGCCACGTTGTGTCTGCAGAGGGAGTGTCTGTGGATCCGGCTAAGATAGAGTCTATCAGAGGTTGGCCTAGACCGAGGAACGCCACCGAGATCAGGAGTTTTCTTGGGTTGGCAGGTTATTACCGAAGGTTCGTCAAGGGATTCGCGAGTATAGCGCAGTCGATGACGAAGCTAACAGGGAAGGATGTCCCTTTTGTTTGGTCTTCAGCTTGTGAGGAGAGTTTCGGGAAGCTAAAGGAGATGCTGACCAGTACACCTGTTTTGGCGTTACCCGAGCCGGGTGAGCCTTATGTGGTGTATACAGACGCTTCGGGAGTTGGTCTGGGTTGTGTGCTAATGCAGCAGGGGAAGGTTATTGCGTATGCTTCGAGGCAGTTGAGGAAGCACGAGTGCAATTACCCTACCCATGACTTGGAGTTGGCTGCAGTTATCTTTGCACTTAAGATCTGGAGGTCCTATCTGTATGGCGGGAAGGTGCAGATATTCACAGACCACAAGAGTCTGAAGTATTTCTTCACTCAGCCAGAGCTGAACCAGAGACAGAGGCGCTGGATGGAGTTAGTTGAAGACTATGACCTGGAGATTGGGTACCATCCGGGTAAGGCTAATCTGGTTGCAGATGCGTTGAGTCGGAAGAGGGCAGCTTCAAATCAGGAGCGAGATATGGAGGCTCTGGTGAGCGAGATCAGCACGTTGAGGTTGTGTGTGATCTCACAGGAGCCGTTGGGGTTGGAGGCAGCTAACCAGGCAGATCTGTTGAGCAGGATTCGGGTTGCACAAGAGAAGGATCAGGGTTTGATTGACGCTTCTCAGGCAGCCGGTTCAGAGTATGTAGTCTCAGCGAGTGGGATAATACTGGTGAACGGGCGGGTTTGTGTACCCAAGGATGAGGATCTGAGACAAGAGATCCTGAGGGAGGCTCATTCAAGTATGTTATCGATTCATCCGGGAGCGACCAAGATGTATCGGGACTTAAAACGGTATTATCATTGGGTCAGGATGTAGCTAGTTGGGTTGCAGCATGCAACGTGTGTCAGCTGGTGAAGGCTGAGCATCAGGTCCCGAGCGGGTTATTGCAGAGTTTACCTATTCCGGAGTGGAAGTGGGATATGATCACGATGGATTTCGTGACAGGACTGCCAGTGTCGCGGACATATGATGCGATATGGGTTATTGTGGATCGTCTGACCAAGTCAACACATTTTCTGGCCATCAAGAAGACCGACGGAGCGGTGGTGTTGGCTAGGAAGTACGTGCGTGAGATAGTGAGGCTGTACGGGGTGCCAGCAAGTATTGTGTCAGAGAGGGATCCGAGGTTTACTTCAGAGTTCTAGAGAGCCTTTCAGTCTGAGATGGGCACTAAAGGTGCATATGAGTACCGCGTATCATCCTCAGACGGATGGGCAGTCTGAGAGGACGATTCAGACATTGGAGGATTTGCTAAGGATGTGTGTACTGGATTATGGTGGTCATTGGGCGGATCAACTGAACCTGGTAGAGTTTGCATACAACAACAGCTATCAGGCGAGTATTGGGATGGCTCCATATGAGGCTCTGTATGGGAGGCCGTGTAGGACACCATTATGCTGGACTCAAGTGGGAGAGAGGAGCATGTTTGGTGCAGACTTTGTTCAGGAGACGACGGAGAAGATCCGTGTCTTGAGGCTGAACATGAGAGAGGCTCAGGATCGGCAGAAGAGTTACGCCGATAGGAGACGGAAGGAGCTAGAGTTTGAGCTGGGAGATATGGTGTATCTCAAGGCAGCTATGTTAAGGGGTCCTAACAGATCCATTTCAGAGAATAAGCTGAGTCTGAGGTTTATGGGTCCGTTCAGAGTGGTGGAGTGGGTCGGACCGGTAGCTTATAGATTGGAGTTACCTTAGAGTATGAAGGCTTTTCACAAGGTCTTCCATGTTTCGATGCTACGGAAGTGTCTGCATGAGTCTGAGGAGGTGTTGGCGAGGATTCCGGAGGATCTTCAGCCCAACATAACGTTGGCGGCAAGGCCTGTGAGGATTCTCGAGAGGAGGATCAAGGTGCTGCGCCGGAAGAGTATACCTTTGGTGAGAGTCATGTAGGATTGTGACGGTATTGAAGAGGAGACTTGGGAACCAGAGGCGTTGATGAAGACGAAGTTCTCGAAGTGGTTCGAGAAGTAAGCGGTGGCTTGAGTTCTTTTTCTGGTTTTCAGAGTCTGTATTAGCATGTTGCTATGTTGTGATATCGTATTTTGTTGTGTTGTAACGAGTATACATTTTGGAGATTTAATAAGATGAGTTGCCTTATTAAATGTGCGTTAAGACGTGTATTTATGAGATTGACGGGTGCGTCATGTATTGGTATGACTGGTGATGTCATGGATTTGTGATGACTGGTAGGTCATGTGGAGGTCTAGCGATAGAGTTCTATGTGAGTTAGAGCTTGTCTATCGGCTAGGGAGACTAGAAATGGAAGTTCTATGTGAGTTAGGGCTGTCCATGTTCTAGTAGGATTATCTGGGGTTAAGGTTCTATGTGAGTTAGGACTTGTGATTCCCCAGATGGGGCTGATAAATAGGGTTTTATATGAGTTAGAACCTGCCTATTTCCTAGGGGGAGTCTGGAATAGAAGTTTATGTGAGTTAGGACTGTCTTTCCAGGGACTCTGTGAAACACCCTGGTGATTGGGTTATTTTGGATGACCATGAGAGGTGATTTCAGTCGACAGGTGCCTAAGATGCATGTTACAGAGTGATTGCCCCAGGGGATCGTGGGTCTCCTGGGTATACTTGAGTGGACAGTGATGTTCTCTCCGGGGGAAAGTGGTTCCCTTGCATATACTTTGAGGAGCCGAAACCTCTCCAGGGGATGTGTGATTCCTCTGCAGCTGATAGCTTGATGGACTGTGTGTCCTGAGAGTGGGAGGGGCTGGAGCATACCGAGAGCTGGATAGACGGCGGTCCTGAAGGTGGGGTGGTATGATATACATCGAGAGCTCAAAGGGTGACGATCCTGAGAGCGGGGTGTTATATATAGATATGAGTACGAGGAATAGTATCTGTAATGTGGTTGTAAGCATAAGACTGGATGAACTTCGAGGATCGGGAGTGGATCTCAGGTGGTGCTGACCGGGTGGGGTCAGGATTGCAGCCGTGGTGAGACGGTGCAATGGGGCTAGTATGAGCCTGGCAGAGCTCGGGGATCAGGTGTGATCTCGAGTGGTGTTGACCGAGGGTCAAGAGAGTGGATTGAATGTCGAATCTAAGGTTTTGCTAACGTTTGGAACCAGGTTCGGACAACCCTGGTAATATATGTAACGCTGTTGGTCGTACATGTTCTTGTTTGATTGTTGTGCGATCATTTGGTCCAATTCGGGGTCAACGATTGGTCGTGTATGTTCTTGTTTGATTGTTGGGCGGTCAATCGCGCAGCCCTGATCGGGACCAGGGGACGTTGCATCGTGGATATTCCGGGGGAATCTGGTCGGGTTTTAGACGGAAGTGCGAACATTAGTGAGATAGGGTGATGTGGTTCAAGTGTGATCTCGAAGGGTCAGCCGGGTTCGGGTCCGGTATTTGTGACCATAGTGCGACGGTGTTGCAGGATTCGAGGTCGAATCCGTGTCTGTGGGGGAGAATTGTAACGCCCGTGAACCAAAAAGTGGATTTTTGGTGGTGTCGATCGACACAGGTGTGGTGTATCGATCGACATGTGTGTTTTGGACTTAGAAGAAGTCGGGTTTGGGCGTTATGTCGATCGACACGGGTGGTGTATGTCGATCGACACGAGTTAAATCAGACCGTCAGGTCCGATTTAATTGTCCGGTTTGGCGGGCCGGTTTAGGGAACCCTAGGGTTCAGGTATTTAAAGGATCAGACGGGTTTGTTTTCCTTTTTGGCCGTTTTTAGAAAGAGAAACTGAGAGAGAGAAGAGAGAATCAGAAATCTGAGGGCTTGAGTGATTGTTGGGAGTTTCCTGAAGGAGAATTGCGCGTGGGGCTTTTGGGAACGAGGAAGGGTTCATTGCTGGGTTGATTCGGGTCTGGGAAGGACGAATCAGAGGCTGTTCTTGGTGTTCTTTGCTCGTTCTTCGCGTTCTTCATCATTTTCAATCCCAATCAAGGTGAGTGCGTGACCGTAGGCTCGTATAAGTATAGGGGGCCAATGGAATACGATTGCTTGGTGGTTTTCGTGTGTTTTGTGTGTGGATTTGTGCAGGAGACTCGACAGATCGCATCAGATTCGAGTTATGTGAGGATTGACTCGATTCTGGGTTCTGCGACGTCGTGTCGATCGACACCGAGGTGGTGTGTCGATCGGCACGGGGCCTGTGTTCTTCGATACCTAGTGGTTGTGTCGATCGACACAGTGGACCATGTCGATCGACACAGGGTCACTGATCATCGACACCTAGTGGTTGTGTCAATCGACACAGTGTATTCTGGACTGGTTTTGTTGCTTAGTCGTGTATGCTTGTTTCTGTGATCATCCTGGTATTGTGTTGGTTGTTTATACTCGTATTTAAATAGCCTGTAGACGGGATGACCGCGTCGCTGAGTATTTGTGATAATACTCACGCAACTCTTTTTGCCATGTGTTGCAGGTAAAGAAAAATTGTGATCGTGGAATCGTGGCGAGGAAGAAGAGATGATTTAGGGTCTCGCCTGTGTTGTCATTTCATGGAATTGTTAGGTTGTTGGTCATTAGATATTGTTTATTGATATTGGTTGATTGGTTGAACTGGTTTGATTTTTTAATAAAGTATGGGATTTGTTAAATTGGATTACGTCGTTGATGTTTCATTGTTCCGCATTGCTTGGTTGTTGACCCATTGAGGATTATTATCTGTGATGATAATAATCTGGAGGGAAATTTTTTAAATTTTTGGGTCGGGTCATTTCAGGAGCCGTCGTTGAACAGGAGAGTCGGAACCGTTGCCAAGAACAACGAGTAAACGAGCAGACGAGCCGAGGAAGATGAAGACAAGCAGATGTGCCGAGAACAATGAACTGTTGAGTCGACGTGTCGAGGACAAAGAGTGTGACCGTACGGAACTATGCCGAGATCTCGGCAAATCGCCAAAATCGCCAAACGGCAAGATGGCGATACAAATGCCGCAACACCGGAAAGGGAAGACGAGGTCCCGGCGGATGACAACTCTCGACAATTAACCTGGGCGGTGGTGGCGGTAGAAGGTGTCAACGGCGGCGGCGGTTCCAAAATAAAAAAGGGTGTGCAGACCTAAAAATTAAAAAAAAAGAGAAGGGAGAAAGAGAGATCTACCTTTTTTCTTTGTGAAGGAGTGGAGTTATGAGGAGGGAAAGGAGAGATGGAAGCTTATATAATCTTTAAACAAAAATTATTATTACATCTCGAGAAACGGCAATCCGCCACTTTGATCCCTCGGCAAAATAGAAAATTCAAAATTTCAATTCATGGAAAGAATGGAAATTTTTACTAAGTATGGAGAATTGTCGAGTTAAGCATTCCGGAACATGTAAACTTGGTAATGACGAAGTACGATACGAGTCACAAATTTGCATAGCTTTACAAAACAAGCTCAGAATAGTTTCGAAAGCATTGTCGAGTTAAGCATTTTCTGAAACATGTAAGCTCGACAAGGTTAACGAGACGACAAATCTTAACGACACAAGTCTAGTCGAATCGGGAAAATAAACATGATTTGGAACTACGATTGCGAAAGCATGTTGGCTCGGCATGGCGGGCAAGTACCCTTACCTGACGTCATTTTAACTAAGTCTCGCAAAGCTGATCTCGTCATCGGCTTCTTTAAGCTTGGCACTTCCATAACAAGGACTACCAAGCTGGAGAGCTAACTGTTGGGGTCAAAACTCCCTTTGACAGTTATTTTCGATAAAATGGCTAAATATAGATTTGAGCCGAAAGGGGCCTGGCCGAGTTCATTCAAAAATTTGGATAACTCGCCGTAATGGATCCTTTCCGCCGACCAATGCTTCTGCCGGCAACCATATCTGCCGACTACCGTCTCCCGCCGACCACTTCTTGCCGCCTACGCCGACTAATAAGTTGGTTGAAAGGCTGCCGACGTCACGGCCTGGAGAGCTCGGCACTTCCCGACGTCGTCGTCACGAGGTACTCGGCGGTTCAATAGCGCTGTCGTTTTAAGGAGCCGGGAACTAGGCCGAGTATGGCCCATCACGCAACTGTGGGCCGAGGTCTACAAAGCTCAATGCGGCAAGGTGACGAGGTCAAGCCCAAGACGAGAAAAGCCCACGAGCGCCGACTTTGATATAAGGAAATCACGAGAAATAAGGAAATGTTCCTAATTTACTTAGTAAAATCCTAGCCGACTTAGACTTGTATAAATACTCTTGTAATTCCTTTGAAAAGGGGAGGAGCAACTTTTCGCACAAACACTTTAGCAACAAATCAACAAAACTTTCTTAACGCAATTTATGTGTTTTTGTCTTTGTTCTTAGCTGTTCTTGTGATTCTTTCCCAGAGATCTCGTTTCCTTAAAAACCCTTGACAAATTCAATTGAGTTGGTTTCGACCTCCACACATAGTTAAGATATGTATGGGTTAACCCGTCAAAGACTTTGAAAGTGTATATACTTCTCTAAATGATACGTATGGGTTAACCCGTCAAAGATTCTTTTTCTTTTATTTCTCTAAGTCAAAGAATTTGAAAGTGTATATACTTCTCTAAAAGATTTTTCAATGACTCGTTGCTTTCTTTAACTTTTGCGGGAATGTTCTATTCAATTTCAACGAATAGATTTGTGCGAGTTAATTGTTTTTGAATAGATTTGCGTATTTAAGGATCAAATATTTGAATCAATATTTTTGTTCATAAATTATTAGCACTTCATGATTTCTTTTTCGGAAAAAATACACTTACAACGTTTTGTTTGTGAAATATATTAAACATGGTGCTCTTTATATAGTGAATGGGTGGGTAGAGTACTCGTTGATTTTTAGGTTATGCCAAAGATATATAAAAATGTATTAAACATGTTTTGTTTGTGAAGCTTCCATTGAACTCCATTATCAACGAAATGCGTAAAATCTTTAATCTCGAGGATCATTGTTTACAATCTCTTTACAAATTTTGTGTACTTCCTTGTTATCAAAATCAAAATATCTATACTATTAAGAATACTAGTTCGATTTTGAGTACAACAATAGACTAAAACATTGTAAACGTTGATATATCATGATTTTTACCCTTTTTTACCATGATCTAAGTCCTTTTCATAGAGTCTTTTTGATATTTTTCGAGTCTTTTTGAGTCTTTGTAGGTTAACGGACGATTGGAGGTTAATGGGAGCTTTTGGAGCATTTTGGAGCATCGAGGAAAGAAAAGCCGAAGTGATCAAGTCAGATTCGAGTTTCAATGCTATGTCGATTGACACGACCTTGTGTGTCGATCGACATGCCCGTCTAACACGAGAAGATTACAAGTTTTGAGGAAATTCCGTTTTTGCCCAAAAAGCCCAGAAGTTGTACAAGAAGCCCAATCCGAATTTTAGACTTTATATATAGTTTTTCCTTCGGTTTTTATGTTTTTTTTATCGAGTTTTTAATTGAGACTTGAGAGAGAAGATTTTGGGAGAGCTTTTAAGAGATTTCAGACTTCAACTTCATCGATCTAAAACTCTCTGTATCACTTACTCTATCTCATTTATCCAATTTTATTCATTCATAATGTTTACTGCATCTATGTCTGAGTAGTTTGCTTGTTAGGTTTAGGGTAATTCAAGGGTTTGATGAGAAATTTATATGATTGAAAATCTGTTAGGATTTATCTTTATGTTCTTCATCTAGATTGATTTAACTCTGATTTTAGGATTGATCAACTGAAATTGGATATCATAGGTTGCTTTAATAGATGCGAAAGTATTATTAACAACCTGACATAATCTTAGATGAGCAAAATTATCTATTCGCTAAGAAATTTGGCTTAGTAATTTTGTGAACTAATCAAACCTGAACTTAATGCTTGTCTTTATTCACTGAATTTGCAAAGAAATTTGGAATTTAGGGATTTAGTCATAGATAATCTTTGCAATGAAAGTTGATTGGTTTTATATTCGTGTTTGAGTTCTAGAACCGTTCTTAATAAAATCCTAACCGTTTTTTTATCTCTTTGTCGATCGACACGACCGTATTTCGAGTCAAACCTGCGAATTACCCATAGCCTAACCTTTTGTCCAATTGAATTCTTAGAATCTTGATAATCATTCGCTGTTTACTTTGTTATATTTTATTACATTCATACACTTTTACTTAGCAAAATTTGAATTCTTTACTCGATTGTGTGTTTAGATTCCCTGTGGATTCGACCCCTAAGTATTACATCGATCTCTTAATTTGAGAGAGTAGCTCAGGGCAAATCTGAGCATATAAAATTTTGGCGCCGTTGCCGGGGAATCGATTTCACCAATCGATTTTTTATACTAGAATTTTGTCTAAATTTTTAATTTTTGTTTTGTTACTTACTTGTTTGTCTTGTGTGTTTCAGGTTTATACCTAAGCACGTTACCAAAAGCAACCAGAATGAAGAGCTTGTTGATCTCAACCTTGAAATTGGAAAGTTAGAACGAGTCAACCGAGCAGCGAGAAAGTCAGCCAAAATAAATTCGTTAATTCTTATAAGAGATGAAGATGGGTTTCTTCAGGATACTGAGGGTCGTAGACGCAATGCTCAGGGTCAGAGGTTAGTTGAGAATGGGGTTGTGATTGTGAAGGAGCAGCATACTGGTTAAAGCAGTTGGAGCCAGACTAGCTGACTACTTGGGAGGACACCAAGAATGCCTTCCTCAACAACTTCTTTAATGAGCCGAGATCCGAGGACTTGAGGACTAAGATCTCCACTTTCAAGCAAGGACCGACTGAAGCATTCAAGGCTTCCTGGGTGAGATTAAGGCCTACCAGAGAGACTGTCCTCATCACGGTTTCAGCGATGTTCAGTTACTGGGTATCTTCTTTAGAGGGATTGATTGGAGGTACCATATGGCTTTAGATGCTGCGAGCAACGGGAACTTCAACACTAGATATCCCGAGGATGCACTTGTGCTTATAGAGAACTTGGCTTCTAGCAATAGTACTAAGAACGCAGACTTCGAAAGGAAGAAACTGGGTGGGAACATGGATGGAAGCCAAATTGCTGAGGTGAAAGCTAAGCTGAATTATGTGCATAACCTTCTAGTGGGGAAGAAGACGGTTCATTTTGCTCAAGAGGTAGAGACTTTCATTCCAGAGGAAGATCAGGATAAAAAGGATGTCAACTACATTGGTGGAGCTGGTTTTCAGGGTCAGAGGTATGGTAATCAACTAGGGTATCAGAAGAATAACTTTCAGAAGCCGTTTCAGAACAACAACTACCAAAGGAACTACAGTTCTTCTTCTTATCAGACACCTCCTCCTCAGTCATTAGAGAGCGAGATGAAGTCTATACTAGAGCAGATTTGGAGGAACAACAGAAGATGACCGTAAGCTTCAATGGGAAGATGGATGCTATGTACCAAGATTTAAATGGGAAGTTCGAGGCTTTGAACGCCTATGTCAAGAAGCTGGATATTCGAGTTGCTCAAACCGCGGAGTCAATTAAGAGGCAAGAAGGTGTTCTTCCGAGTAAGACTGACACGAAGCCGAGATTACACGTCAATGCTATCACTTTGGGGAGTGAAGAGGAGGTTGAAGAAGATGAGTTTTGCGCTCCAGACCCCGTGTCGATCGACACGGAAGGCTTGTGTCGATCGACACAAATCGAAAATCACAAAACTGGAGTTTACGCAATCAGTGATTCTTCTCCTAGGATCGACACGAGGTCAACACAGGCATGTCGATCGATACAGCCCCTCTGTGTCGATCGACACGGGTGCCAGAAGAGTCCAAACACTTTGAAACCTTTGGTTCAAGGAAAGGAAAGGGTCTACAAGCCCAAGATTCTATACCCACGGGCTATTAGTGTTAAAACACCAGAGGAGAAAGGGAGACATGCTCAACCACCGCTGAGGAAGTTGCAAAAGATATCGAATCCAGGGATGTTCATTGTTCCTTGCTCAATCAAAGGTATGGAATTCAAGAATTCTCTTTGTGACACTGGAGATAATGTGAATATCATGTCTCAGTCTGTTGCAAGGAAGCTGGGGATTAAGGATCTGCAACCTTCAAAGATGTCTCTCGAGCTGGCTGACTTTTCTTCAACATTTTTGAAAGGGTTCATTCCTGACTTGATGCTTTAAGTAGGAGATTGTCTGGTTCCGGTGGATTTTCACATCATGGAGACGAAGAAGGACAGCGAGAAACCATTGATTATTGGGTCATCATTCCTTGCTACTGTAGGTGCGATTGTGGATTTTCCTAATCAGAGAATCTCCTTCTCTAAGATCAACAAGGTGTCTTCTACCCCGCAGTTCGTGTCAAGGAGAATTCTTGTTTGACCGTTACAAATGGAGGAATGCAGAGTTCAGACCTTGGAGATAACACGAAGAAGATCCCATGTGCCCCACTTTTGACTTCACCCTCTAAGAGATCTTATGGAGACTTGACTGCCTGCAAGGTGAAGCGCAAAAAAACTTTCAAACCTTTCTCCAAGTTCAGAATCATCATCCCCTTAGAGTTGAGGGAGAAAGGAGAGGTAGTTGTTCAAGAAATGCTGCAAACCACCATGAAGCTTTTTCCTGGTATTGTTCCTTGGATGTCTAGAGCTGGAGAGCGATCAAATGCAAGGTTATCAACGGATGAGGGAGACATAAGACCCCTCAAAGATCCACTAAAAGTTTGAGCCTGACAAAGTCAAACTAATGACTAAAAACAAGCGCTTAGTGGGAGGCAACCCACTAGTAAGTCTACTTATTTTCGTTTGATTTTCCCCTTTACTAACTTTTAGTTTTGGTTTTAAGTGTTTCAGATTTCAAAAAAAATAAAATAAACGAGACGAGGAAAACCAGTGTGTCGATCGACACACACTACTCGTGTCGATCAACACAAGTTGCAACAGGTAAGTTCTCGTTCTTTTCAATTGATTTTTCTTTTTCTTTTCTTTCACCAATTTCAGGCTTGATAACACTGGGGACAGTGTTGTTTAAGTCTGGGGGAGGTAGTTACTAACTTTGTGTTTGTTTTTGAGAGTCAGTCCAAAACGTTTTATTGAGTCAAAATAATCAGTTGGAAACAATGACCCATCCTTTGGATTAGTGGATTGTCTTTTTCAATGAGTGACCATTTTTCCAGGATCGATTTCAGAATCAGACTAATGGGAAATCCTAAGGCTGACCAGTTAACTGGAGACATTTGTTACTTCCAGCATAATCCGCCAAGTTTGAGCTAATAATGGGGTCTCCTCGGTGAATGGTGTTCATAGAGCTTGACTCCTCATTCATACCTGACAAGAGCAATCTCTGTTGAAAGGAATGGTACTCCTCTCCTTCGATCAATAAAAAAAAATGAATGATTTGGGGTGATATGATAGTTCTTGAGTATAAGATGAGGAAATGAAATTCCAGTGAGTCAGTACTCAAGAGATGATCACCTGGAGCTAAAAAAATAGCAGTCTAAGTCCCTTAGAACAGATGTAGAGGACGAGTGATCTCACGACCCTGT
Source organism: Arabis hirsuta (assembly GCA_964056655.1). NCBI lineage: Eukaryota > Viridiplantae > Streptophyta > Magnoliopsida > Brassicales > Brassicaceae > Arabis > Arabis hirsuta. The sequence continues at coordinate 18,431,075 of OZ053299.1, forward strand.
CTCCTCATAAGAAACAATAGTAGTGAAAACACTGTTTTTGAGTTTCTGAATCGAATAAGTCTAGGGGAGAGAAAGAGTATCAAAGGTTGTATGGTTCACTAGTCATGGTATAGTATGGGAATGAGTTTAGAAGGTTCTTGGCATTGAGATCTGGGGCGAGACCCAGCAATGAGGACTAGCGGGTTATGTTGAGAAGTCGTGGATGAATTTGGGAAGCTGCGAATGTCTATGGAGAAGTACATGGTGGTCTGGTTTTGAATTGGTTTTGCATTATGTGGATTACTTGTTGAAAGGGTCGGTCCGGTACTCCAAAGGAAGGTAAGTTTCTGCGTTTTCAAACCTCTTTCACATTTTTAGTGTATGTTTTGCTTGAGGGTAAGCAAATGCTAAGTCTGGGAGAGTTGATATATCATGGTTTTTACCCGTTTTTGACCATGATATAAGTCCTTTTCATAGAGTCTTTTTGGTATTTTTCGAGTCTTTTTGAGTCTTTGTAGGTTAAAGGACGATTGGAGCTTAATGAGAGCTTTTGGAGCATTTTGGAGCATCGAGGAAAGAAAAGCCGAAGTGATCAAGTCAGAGTCGAGTTTCAAGGCTATGTCGATCGACACGACCTTGTGTGTCGATCGATATGCCCGTCTAACACGAGAAGATTACAAGTTTTGAGGAAATTTCGTTTTTGCCCAAAAAGCCCAGAAGTTGTACAAGAAGCCCAATCCGAATTTTAGACTTTATATATAGTTTTTCCTTAGGCTTTTATGTTTTTTTATCTAGTTTTTAATTGAGACTTGAGAGAGGAGATTTTGGGGGAGCTTTTAAGAGATTTCAGACTTCAACTTCATCGATCTAAAACTCTATGTATCACTTACTCTATCTCATTTATCCAATTTTATTCATTCATAATGTTTACTGCATCTATGTCTGAGTAGTTTGCTTGTTAGATTTAGGGTAATTCAAGGGTTTGATGAGAAATTTATATGATTGAAAATCTGTTAGGATTTATCTTTATGTTCTTCATCTAGATTGATTTAAATCTGATTTTAGGATTGATCAACTGAAATTGGATATCATATGTTGCTTTAATAGATGCGAAAGTATTATTAACAACCTGATATAATCTTAGATGAGCAAAATTATCTATTCGCAAAGAAATTTGGCTTAGTAATTTTGTGAACTAATCAAACCTGAACTTAATGCTTGTCTTTATTTACTGAATTTGCAAAGAAATTTGGAATTTAGGGATTTAGTCATAGATAATCTTTGCAACGAAAGTTGATTGGTTTTATATTCGTGTTTGAGTTCTAGAACCGTTCTTAATAAAATCCTAACCGTTTTTTTATCTCTTTGTCGATCGACACGACCGTATTTCGAGTCAAACCTGCGAATTACCCATAGTCTAACCTTTTGTCCAATTGAATTCTTAGAATCTTGATAATCATTCGCTGTTTACTTTGCTATATTTTATTACATTCATACACTTTTACTTAGCAAAATTTGAATTCTTTAGTCGATTGTGTGTTTAGATTCCCTGTGGATTTGACCCCTAAGTATTACATCGATCTCTTAATTTGAGAGAGTAGCTCAGGGCAAATTTGAGCATATCAAACGTCTTAACAAAGACATAAAAACTAAAATATTTTAATTCGATTAAAATATTAAACTTTTCATCCCTTTGCTAATAAAAATATTTTAACCCACATGCGTAACATTAAAACTACTAGGTTATGCCCGCGCGATGCTGCGGGATTTGTTTTGTATTTTTTTTTTAAAAAATTTTAATTATTATATATTTTTAAAAGATGTATATAATATATTTTTTACGTTTACACTCGATCATTTTCCATAACGTAATTTATTATGTATAATTATTTTTATATGATTTTCTTTTTTTTAATAATTAAATTGCATACATGATACATCAATGTTAGATGTGATTTATTATTAAACACAGATGATCTGTTTTTCGAATATTGACGTTTCATCACTTTTGTAGTTGCTTTTATATCAGTGATCGTTCATAACAACAAACACAAGTCTTGTCACTTTTATAAGTACCAATCTTCCAATCAATCTCGAGGGTTATAGGATTGGGCTGCAGGTGACTGGAATCAATCCAGAAACAAGTCAAGTAGTTCCCGGTTTCTTGAGTTGTGAACACAAACTGGCCATGTGTTACATTATCTTGATGATGAAGATTGTTCCCATAAGGAGATGTAACCTATACAAAGTAATCAGAGAAAAAAATTCAAGACACCATAAGCCTTCCCTACTAATGATAGCTTTTACATGATCCACATTAACATGCAAACCAAATTTGCATCCTTAGAACTTCAAGAACTCGAAAATTGCTAATCAAATTATCAGGAATTTCGAAAAAGTCATCATCCTAGAAACTAAAATTTGATTTAAACCCATCAATTTCATGCAATCTTCAACCATTTTCTTAATGGTGAGATATGATTGATCTCTTAACAACACACATCAATGAGTAAGACATTCAAATCCGTACCAAGTCACCAACATAAAGCACAATCGAATACACAGAAGTTTGATTCAAAACCCTAACGCAAAACTAACAGAGACCTAAAATCGAAAACAAAAAGCCTGCAAAATCGATTCAACTAATCTCCTTAATTTCGCAACGATTCAAGCACAATCGGAACCATACCTTAGAAGAAACAGATGGTGTATTCTCAGGATTATGTTCATCAACGACATAGTAATCAGCCAATATAACAACGTTGCTCTGTATCTCCTCGGAGACACACTTCGTTCCTTCTGACGGCGGAATCGTCAACCATATAGCTTCGCCGTAATTAACCGTCAACAATAACAACACCATCATATTGGAGTACGATTCGAGCTCGATCTCGGAATTCAATGTCATCGTTGTCTTCTTTGATGATAAAGATTGGGCAGAGTCCGATGTGAAACTTATAATTGATATGCATATGCATCAAATCTTCATAATTTATGTTTAGCCCAATACAATTTAGCCCATTTTTAATAAATGATTTGGCAAAAATTTAAATTATGTGTATTAATCTTATAATTTGATTGGTTGTTTTTTTAGCTAAGGTGTCATCTTCTTATAACACAAATTAGCTGATTTGGCACTCCTTGGAGAAACAAAGTGAGTTTTCATTGTATTGATTGGGTAAGCTTAGAATATTTATCATATATCAGAATCTAATCAAAAACAAAATATTATAAACTGATCGATTTATAATATTTTAAGACAAAACCGATATATGTAACCTATTCCAAATTTTATTTGTTACAAGTATCCGTGTTAATCGAATAATCGGATTAGTATTAAACCAAACAAAAACCCAAATTTGGACGCCTATGTTAGGCTTCCGATTTAAGTTTTTGTGAATCATGGTTGATCGTATTTATACTAAGAATCTAGATAAAAAAAACTCTCACAAAAACGATGTGGGACAAAGAATTCTATAAAGCTAAGAGTTTCGAATGGACTTACAATGTTTTTAGGCTTTTTTTCCTTTTGTGATCCAATAAAGAACTCAGATGTAATAAAACACTCAAATATTACGGAAATGCCATTGATGAAATCGGATCCGACTGGGTAAAAAGAGGATCCGCGTGCCGCTCCACTGTTTGAATTCGGGTCCGAATTTTTTTGACCATTTTGCCCCTCTCCATTTCAGAAATGTTTTTAGAAAGTGGATTTTGAGTGGCAATTGACGTAATAAGAGCTCAATTGACACGCCCCCCAATCGGATCTAGTTCCAAAAATGACCAAAATTGATCTGATAATTACGGAAATTGCCATTACATATGTCCAAAAGTTTAATTTGATTAAAATATTAAACTTTTCATCCATTTGCTAATACGGATAAAAATATTTTAACCCACATGCGTAACATTAAAACTATTGGGTAAGCTTATAATATTTATCATATATCAGAATCTAATTAAAACCAAAATATTATTAACTGATCGATTTATAATATTTTAAGACAAAACCGATATATGTAACCTATTCCAAATTTTATTTGTTACAACTATCCGTATTAATCGAATAACCGGATTAGTATTAAACCAAACAAAAACCCAAATTTGGACGCCTATGGCTTCCAATTTAAGTTTTTACGAATCATGGTTGATCGTATTTATACTAAAAATCTAGATAAAAAAAAACTCTCCCAAAAACGATGTGGGACAAAGAAATCTATAAAACCAAGAGTTTCGAAAGGGCTTACAATGATTTTGGGCTTTTTTTCCTTTTGTGATCCAATAAGGAAATCAGATGTAATAAAACACCGAAATGTTACGGAAATTCCATTAATGAAATCGGATCCGACCGGGTAAAAGGAGGATATGCGCGCCGCTCCACTGTTTGAATTCGGGTCCGAATTCTTTTGACCATTTTGCCCCTCTACATTTCAAAAATGTTTTTAGAAAGTGGATTTTTGAGTGGCAATTGACGTAATAAGAGCTCAATTGACGCGTCCCCCAATCGGATCTAGTTCCAAAAATAACCGAAATTGATCTGATAATTACGGAAATTGCCATTACATATGTCCAAAATTACCCTTTTCAATTGAATCATTTAGTTATAAGGCAATGGCAATTTCAGTAATATTTGAATCAATTTTGGACATTTTTCTAAATGTACTTCTCTTATAATATTATAGAGATAGTTCAAACTAATTGATTTCTAGCTACAAGTTAAAAGCATACAATATCTAAAGTTATAACATATTATGTACGATCCAATATGAAAACTAAATATAGTTTATAACATACACAAAAATGTTCTCTCACAAAGTGTAAAAGATTAGGAGTAATAAGATTACATAGATTTAAAGAAACATGTCCTGTCGATTCATTCCGTCAACGATGTTGGTGACAACGGTGAATTGTTCTCCAACCAAAACTGTTCCAGTCACATCATTAAAGAGTCATGTCATTGTCATCGAAACTTTGTTTGGATAGTGCTAGTTTACAAATGTCTAGTGTCATTGTCAACTCCAAAAGCTTCGTCTTTTTGAGGTCTGACTTGGTTACATTTACATACCTAACACTTCAGGTTTCTCTGGTAATAAAAATTCACGTCGCAACCCTAATCATCCAATTGATCCATCTTTGAGTAATGTACCTCCCTTTCCACAATGGTTTCCTCTTCCACAGTAGTTGGGTACTTCTTGAAGAATGCGTAGCAGAAAATCTGTGACAAAACGTAATGTTGTTTTTATCGCTCTCCTCCATTTTTTCTTTGATGTTCTTGCTAAAAAGATCCACATTAAAGTAGTGGCCAAGCCACACTGTCTCAAAATCCGCAAAGAAGATTAAATTCTTATCCCCAATTTTTTGCTTCTTAAAAAAAAAAAGGAAGTCGTCTAGAGCGCTGCACAGTCGTCCACTCTGAGGATGAAAAAACGCTAAGAAATGGTATGATATTAAGCTAATACACAAAATTCGAGTAAGAGATTGGTCTCTTTAATTGTCACACACACCACACTTTGACCTCACATGTCTCATTCACCAATTATTCAATTTTAACTTATGAGTATTCTAAGTTGTAGTTCAAACTACAATCTTTCCAATGAACTCATAATCCGGTAATTCTGGGCAATGACCTTGCTGGAAAAGCCACCGAAAAAGTGACGAAAATCACTTGTAAAATTTAAGTTCTATCAATCCCCCACATGAATAGAAATAACCTCTAAACGTATGACAACTCGATAAACTCTAAGACTCTACTGATTAGACCAACTTAATTGACTAGACAGACAGACGGACTTTTCGAGAGTATATCGAAAAATTACTGTATCTGAGTTGGTAGCAATTTTTCAGCTTTGAACCACTCGTAGTTAGTAGCTGTCGGATTTACTTGGCCAGGAGGTGGACATTATGTCTTGAACCACTCGAATTTCGATGTAAACCTAGACAACAGTTATAACACAGCTTCATTTTCTCATAGAACTTTGTTCTCTATTGTGTTCATTTTGGCCTTGAACTTGCCTGGTTATCATGAGTGAACTTGGAGAATATAGCCTTTCCTTTATTCTCCTAGAAACGACCCCATTTCACACTCACTAGGTGATCCTCATTAGCTTATCTTTAGAAGTATCCTGTAATACTTTATATTATAAGGCTATGAAATCATTAAAAGCCAAATGCTTATCCTTATACATACCGATGTAACACTGTATGTCATCCAAGGAACTGGGTAGAGATATTAATCTGACAGTTTTAAGTTTGAATTAGTTGTCCCTTTGAACCTATTTCTTGGGATCTCCAGTCATGTAGGTGGGGTTTCCATCAAACTTTAACTTTATTCATAGGCTTTTAAACCCATTCCTCTTGATGATTTTTCTACTTGATCTCTTGCCAAACCTTTAGTGAACGGATCAGCTAGGTTATCGGCAGATTTGATATAATCTATCGTGAGTACTCCTGCTGAGATCAAGTTTCTAATGGTTTTATGTCGTCTTCATATGTGACAAGACTTACCATTATAATTATTATTCAGTGCCCGAGAGATAACCGATTGACTATCACGGTGTACATGTAAGGCTAGCACTGGTTTCTCCCACATGGGGATATCTTCCAAAAACAACTGAAGCCACTCAGGTTCTTGAGCTGTTCTGTCTAGAGCGACAAACTCAGATTCCATGGTCGAGGTGGCTATCACGGTTTGTTTGGTAGATTTCCAGGACACTGCTGCACCTCCAAGGGTAAAGACATATCCACTTGTGGATTTTGAGTTTTTGGAGTCCGCGATCCAGTTCGCATCACTGTATCCTTCCAAAACACCTGGTTCTTTACCGTAGTGTAGTCCATAATTTGTGGTATAACGTATGTAATTCAATACTCTAGTTATTGTTTTCCAATGTTTATGTCTTGGATTACTAGTATAGCGACTTAGTATGTTTACTGCGTGCGCTAGGTCGGGTCTAGTACAGTTTGTCAAGTACATCAGACTTCCGATTACTCTTGCATACTTCACCTGAGAAACTGCATCACCTGAGTTTTTAGTCAGGTGAATATGAGGATCAACAGGAGTTTTTGCAGTCCCACTTGAATAGTTTTTAAATCTATCAAGTATCTTTTGAGCATAATGTGATTGTGATAAGATAATTCCTCCAGCATGTCGGTGAATCTTAATACCGAGAATAACATCTACTAATCCCATGTCTTTCATTTCAAAGTGACTATGAAGTAAGTTCTTAGTTTGATTAATATGTCATTAGTGTTTTCAATAATGAGCATGTCATCAACATACAAACACAACAAAACATAGCCGTGTGGGGTACATTTGATGTATATGCATTTATCACATTCGTTAATGCTGAAACCATTTGACATCATCACATTATCAAATTTTTCATGCCATTGTTTTGGAGCTTGCTTTAGTCCGTACAATGACTTGACAAGTCTACAGACTTTGTGTTCTTGTCCGGGGATAACAAAACCTTCAGGTCATTTCATATAGATCTCTTCTTCTAAATCTCCATGTAGAAAAGCAGTTTTGACATCCATCTGATGTATTTCTAGGCCTCTTAATGCAGCGATACCAAGCAACAGTCTGATGGAGGTTATTCGCGTCACTGGAGAATATGTGTCAAAGAAATCCAGACCTTCTTTTTGTCAGAATTCTTGGACCACGAGCTTAGCTTTATACTTATCCACAGAACCATCGGTTTTCATTTTTGTTGTGAAAATCCATTTGGGCCCTAGTGCTTTAAACCCTTTGGGTAGATCGGTAATCTCATATGTATGATGTTGCAATACAGATTCGATCTCACTATTGATAGCTTCCTTCCAATAAGGTGCGTCGGGTATAGACATGGCTTCTGAGTAAGTTCTTGGTATGTTCTCTGTGAGAAAGACCATCATGAAATCATCGCCAAAAGATTTTTCCTTATGAGCTCTTTTGCTACGTCGAGGTTCATCTGCTACGTCTTCCACTTCATGTGGTGAAGTTCTGGAAGTGCTTGCCTCATTTGTTGAGGAGCTAGTTTCTCTTTGTTCAAGTGTCCTCTTTGGACGTTGTTTGTCCTTACAAGGAAAAATGTTTTCAAAGAAAGATGCATTCTGTGATTCCATTACTGTATTCACATGGATATCGGTTATGTCTGATTTGTGAACCAGAAACCGATAAGCACTGTTGTTGTGTGCATATCCTATGAAAATACAATCCACTGTTTTAGGTCCAATTGTGACCTTTTTCGGAGGTGGTATTGCGACTTTTGCAAGGCACCCCCACACTTTCAGGTATTTGTACGAAGGTACAACACCTTTCCAAAGTTCATATGGCTTCTTGCCAGTAACTTTATGTGGTATCTTGTTGAGGATATAGTTCATAGTAAGCAAAGCTTTCCCCCAACATTGACTGGGGTAACCCAGATTCCTACAACATTGCATTCATCATCTCTTTCAGAGTTCGGTTTTTTTGTTCCGCAATCCCTTTAGATTCTGGGGAATAGGGAGCTGTTGTTTGGTGTATGATGTCATGTTGTTGACAAAAATCATTAAATGGACCACCATACTCGCCTCCTCTATCACTTCGAACTATTTTAATAGTTTTACCTAGTTGGTTCTCAACTTCTAGCTTATACTCTTGGAATTTTGACAAAGCTTCATCTTTGCTACGTAATAAGTATACATAACAATATTTTGTGTGATCATCAATAAATGTCACAAAATACTTTTTACCACCTCTAGTTTGTATAAATTTCATATCGCATAAATTTGTGTGTATTAAACCGAGAGGTTCTGTATTTCTTTGAACTTGGGGAGAAGGAGTTTTTGTGAGTTTGGCCTGTACACACACTTCATATTTGTCCTTGTTTACTTTGCATTTCGGAATTAGGTTCAAATTCATCAATCTTTGCATAGATTTATAGTTGACATGTCCTAAACGTTCATGCCAAATATCAAAAGACTCAACCAAATAAGCAACATAATTATTATTAGATGAATTGTTAGCAATTACAATATTAGCGTTATTAATCTTATCAGGACGAAGGACTGTCGAAATACACAACTTGACAAGTCCTCCTTTAGCATAACCTTTTCCCAAATACACCCCATTCTTCCTAAGGATCAATTTGTCAGCTTCGAAGTTGACGCCGAATCCTGCCTTGCTTAAGAGAGTTCCCGAAACCAAGTTCTTCCTCATGTTCGGCATATGCTTCACATTGTTGAGTGAGAGTTCACGTTTTGATGTCAGCTTCAGAACCACTTTGCCGCGACCTTCAATCTTCGAGTAAGCCGTGTTTCCCATGAACAGCTGCTCCTCAGATTTGCTCTTCTGATAAGTGGTGAACATTGACTTATCAGTGCAGATGTGGGTGGTTGCACCAGTGTCATACCACCACTCCCGTGGGTTGTCATCTACCATGTTTATTTCATTGACGACAGCACACATATCCTCTTCAGTGAGGTTAGCTTCAGCCTTTCTATTACCCTTGGGTTGGCTCCTGCATACATTAGACTTGTGGCCTACCTTGCCACACTTGTGGCATTTTCCTTTGAACTTCTGTCCTAGTTTTGCAACCCTCTTGAAGTTCGCTGAGGATGTCGGTTTTAGAGACTTTTGCGGAGAGATTCGTTTCACTTTACCCTTGCTCTTGTGCTCAACCACATTGACATTGTGTTGCTCTGGAGGATAGAAATTAGCACAGTTCCTGTCTTCCATTTGGAGCCTCGTGATGACATCAGAGAGTGACATCGGCTTCTTCTTGTGCTTGAGATAGTTCTTGAAGCTTAGCCAACTCGGGGGAAGTTTCTCAATGAAACAATTGACCGTGAAGATCTCACAGATTTGCATTCCCTCGGCCGCTATCTCATGGCACAGCAAACTCAATGCATCGACTTGTTCCATGATGGGCTTGGAGTCCACCATTTGGAAGTCTAAAAACGTAAGATGCAGACTCGGTTTTTATAGTCTAACTGGGCCAGAAAAATTGGGCCGAACTTTTCCCAAAAAGAATAGTCTTGATGGACCTTTGGTCCAATTGCCCATGCCCATGCCCAAGCCCAAGCCTAAGCGGCGGCGGCGCGCGTGTGATTCCCATTTCTAACATGCATCATGAATCATGCTAATTATTTGTAAACATGATAGGAGAGGGTAGTATATATACCACTCCACTCTTTCCTTTCTAACCAATGCGGGACTTTAGTAAGTGGGTTGACTTTAATTGTCACACACACCACACTTTGACCTCACATTTCTCATTCACCAATTATTCATTTTAACTTATGAGTATTCCAAGTTGTAGTTCAAACTACAAGCTTTCCAATGAACTCATAATCCGGTAATTCCGGGCAATGACCTTGCTGGAAAAGCCACCGGAAAAGTGACGAAAATCAGTTGTAAAATTTAAGTTCCAACATATAACACTTTCAAAATCTTTATACGTTCAAAAATTGTTGAAAAAGAAAGTGGAAGTTTAAATTGGTGGTCGATGAGAGTAGAGGGTGGATGAGAGTAGAGAGTAAGGAAAAGAAAAAAGAGAAGAAAGTTTCGTCTGTTTAAAGTCTGTCTAAGCTATACGTACGTCATGTTGCCAACCCTTCCAAAATAATTTAGTATGCTGCACCCTGCAAAATTAACGAAGACCATAATGTTAAATGGTCGCATAAGAACCTTGCAGCTACCAAAAATAATAAGGTTCTTGGATTTGTTACCAAACAAAGTATCTTCCTTTATCAATCATAACATAAAATTAATTTTGGGTGTAAATGGTAACAGAGTAATATGGCAGAATTGTGGATTTTGGAGGAATTTTACCTTTTCAGTGATTTTTTGCGGAATCTAACAGAATAACTTTGAATTCAAATGGTAACAGCTGAATCTTGCGGATTATAGCAAAAATTTTAAAAATAAATTAATTAGTAAACTTATGAAAATATTAATTAAAAATGTGTTTGTCGAAATTAAATACTTATGTTTATAAATGTATTAGTTTTACAAAAATAATAATCTTTTATTGAATTATCTCCTAATCCTAATTTATTTTATTAATAATTAAATTTTTATGTTTATTTAACAAAATTTACAAGTATTTATCTACCATTCAAACCAATAAAAACATTTAAATTATTAAATTATAATATTAAATTTTACTAAACAAAAAAATAATAAACATGATAGACTAAAAATACATTATTTTTTAATTTTTTTTATTTCATTTATAAGAAATAAGAAATAATGTTGCTTTGAAATATGTGTATCACAAACAAAAATAGTTTATTTTATTTTAATTCCTCCCACATTCCCACCTTTTTCCAATTCTCCCAATCCTCCCAGTTCTTCATAATCATAAATGGTAACAGAAGGTTTTTGTTTTCCCTAATTCCTCTAAATTCCTCAAATCTTTGGTACCATTTAGGACCTTTATTTAAAACTATATATTAAAATTTTGTATAACTATATTTACACATACTTAAGAAAATAACCATGTTGTAAATAATAAATACTATTACAAAGAAACAAACACTCACAAGACAATAAAATTTTATATTTAGACAAATGCATCATTTCAGTAAAAAAGGTTTTTCCTTGGACATTCATTCCACTGATTAGAATCATAACTTCTCGTCTAACCAAAAAACAATTATTAGATTTGTACGCCATTTAAATCGATTCATTTGCAGTTTAGCATATTTAAAACGGCCAATGCATATAAAAATATAGTTGATAACAAAATCGCTTATGGATGTCTTTTTATTCTGCTATTTTGTAGCAATGTTAACGCAGCTTTAATATTTCGATATATACAACCAAAAAAAGTTGCATTCAAATACAACATTTCCGTAGAGAATTGTTAGATCTAAGAACTCATTACAAGCGCCACCCATTTAAAAAAAAAACAGAGTTGGAAATTTTATTAGTTTTTTATATTTAAAATTTGCCATAAATTGTCTAAAGAAATTCAAAATTCTTTACACAAATCAATAATTTTTGGAACTTTTATAAAAAAATCAATATTTTTGAATAATTTGAAAAAAATAAGAATGACGGTTTTTATATCTTTTTTATGCTCTAAGTGAATTATATAACCAATTGCCATGATTCACAAAATGTTTAATGTGAGAAAGAGTTAAAAGTTAAAACATATATATAGGCGTTACAATTTTTTCCGAGAAGACGCAATCCTTATAAATAACCATAAAGCGGTTGTTTTAGAAAGCCACAACTCTTGACAAAACGGTTCGGTGAAAAGACGCAATTCTTGATAAAACGGTTATATCAAGGGGATGCAACTTTTGAAAATAACTACCAAATGGTTTTTTTTCAAAAAAATGCGATCTTTAAAATAATCATAAAACGGTTATTTAGGAAAGTCACAACTCTTAACAAAACGGTTAAACTAAAAAAAACAACTTTTAACAAAACGGTTATATCGAAATGACGCAACTCTTGAAAACAACCACTATATATAAAAGGAAAGAACACAACCCAAAAATATTCAATTTTAGGATTGCTATGATATATAGATAGCGGATTTCCGCATTATATGAAGATAATGTCTTTTAATTGATACTAGATGAATGGTCCGCACTGTGTGCAGGTATGAGAAATTTTAGACAAATAAGTAATTTTAGTACTTAGCCCTTAGATCGACTTTACGGAGGATGGGCGGTTGATTTAATTCGAATTTACCAATTTTTTTTAATAAAAAAATACATGCTTGCAAGTTTAAACTTATATGAATGTAGGAATATACTATGTGTTTGGATATTTTTTTTAATGTTTTAAGTGTTATCTTAAAATTTTTGCGTATTCCATTTTTGTAGTTAGGTTGAACTAACAATAAGTAAAATTTTGCAATTCGTCAAAAAAAATATTTAAAATATTACAAAATTAGATATGGTAAAAAAATAGAGGGACTAACACAACTCCAAAACTTCAAAGAACACTTTTTTATTCTTTTTCCTACGTAATTCACCTGCGCTATGCACATACATGAAAGCTTGTAATGTTCATTAATCAAAATACATAATTATCTATGTTTTGCTATCATTAATTACTACTTTTTTCTTTTTGTTTTGACATTTATATATATTATGTTAATAAATAGTAGTGTCTATGTTTTTTTTTTGTTTTCGGCTTTCGTTTCTTTTTCTTCTTAATATTTTCGATCTTTAATTTTTTTCTTCTTCATTTTTTTTCCCTTTCTTGCTTTCATTGTTTTTGTCTTTAATTTTTTATGTTTTCTTTCCCTCGTCTTCGTGTCCATCTTCAGTTTCTTATTTGTTGTTCTTCTCTCTTCCTATTATTTTACTTATTCTTCTAAAATTGTTACACGTGGCCAAAATCGCTATAATTTTTTATTGCGATTCATTTCTTTTTTCTTCTTCTTATTTATCTTGTTATGCTTTTTTATCGTCATCTTGTACTTTTTCTTATATTCGTGTTCCTCTTATAATTCTTCAATTTTTAGAGGTTGTTACTTGCATCCAAAGTCGCTATGTTCTTTTTGTTTTTCTCTGACTTTTCCTTCATTTTATTTTCCAGCTTTGTCTTCGTCATCTCTTCCTTTTCTCCCAATTCTTTTTCTTTTCTTTATCGTCTTCCCTTTCTCTGAGTTTTTTTTTTGTCTCATTATGATATTAGGCTTCTTTTTCTTCCCATTATTCGTCGTCTATCTTCTTTCAATTTTACGTTTTGTACATTTATTGTTCTTTTTATGGATTTCTTTCTTTTTCTATTTCCTCCATTCTTTTAAAAACATATCATTTTAATACATGATGCTCTAATAGATTTATGCATGCCATTTTTTTAAAAAAAGACAACATTTTTTTTGGACCTATCATAACTTTTTGTGAAAAAATAAATAAGCATTTCTTTAAATTGCGCTTTACTAATTTTGTAAAGTGAAAAACTTGATTTAAATTACTCAGTTCTTTTAGTTATTCAGATCACTGTATATTTTCTAATAGGTCATTGCAAAAATATCATTTTTGGTGTGTACATTTACAAGAATATCACTTACGGGTATCTATTTGCAAAAATGCCACTAATTATGAATTTTTAAAACCTAAATCTTAAAATTTTAAACCCTAAAAAATATTTTGACCCCTAAAACCCCTAAAACCCTCAAAATTAAATCTTAATACAACATAATTAACCCAAACATAAATGATATAATAAAAAAATAACTTTGAAAAAGTGGTTTTTTTTTAAAGTGACACTTGAAAAGTGGCATTTCTTAAAATTTTTCATTTTCTAATTATATTGAATATTTAGTTGAATTAATTTTGTCATTAGTAAAATATTTTCAAACAAAATAGGTTTTTCAAATTAATGATAAAATGTTAACAACGGAAGGAAAGTATTGAGTATTTAATTAAATAAAATGATAAAATGATTTGATATACTAAAGATATTTTGAATGGTTGATAATTAAATACTAAATTCAATATATGTAAATGGTTATTAAATTTTTAAAAGTTTCAGAATAGTAGTTTAAAACAAATATTCCAGAATGGTTGTTAATTATATTTAAATAATATAAATTAATTAAACATGTAAATGAGTTTCGTAAGTTATGTTTAATTATATATGTTTAAACATGTATTAAGTAAAGAGAAATTTTGAGAAATGCCACTTTTGAAGTGCCACTTTTGAAGTGTCACTTTTCAATAAAATGCCACATTTTCAAAATATTTGCAAAAATGCTATTTTTTCAAAATTATTTATTTATTATATTATCTATATTTGGGTTAATTACGTTGTATTAGGGTTTAGTTTTGAAGATTTAGGGTATGTTAGGGGTCAAAACATTTTTTTATGGTTTAGAATTTTAAGATTTAAGTTTTAAAAATCCATAAGTAGTGGCATTTTTGCAAATAGACAATCCATTGTGGCATTTTTAAAAATTGACATACCAAAAATGACATTTTTGCAATTATCATTGACATGTCTAAATAAATTTAAAACTAGAACTTACGAAACTAAATTCAAATTTTAACTATTTTGGTGATTTATTTCCTAATTTTCGAATTAGGCTTAATAATTACAATTACATGTCTATAAATCTCATTTATAAATGCATTTTGATATATAATAATAATATTTCAATTATATAGTTATCCATTTAATTAGCTTAATACATGTTATCATTTTATCGCTTCACACTTAATGGGTTGGGGGGACAACTGTTGGAGCTGGATTCACCACTGAATCTGGTCTACGAAAACCAATAAAAAAATAAGTTAAAATAACAAAAGGGTTGGGTCGGAGGCTTGGGCTTCCAGCCCACCCCTAGAACAAAACCAAATAATGTATAAACTGTGGTGGGCCCAGATTATGGGCTGCGTTTAGCTCAAGGCGCGTAAAGACAGCGGGAGCTGAGAAGAAGTCAAAGCGATCTTTGATTCAACCACAACTGCGATATTCTCGGATGATCAACCCCGAACGTGTCCGAGATAGCGGAGCTAACCCGAGATATACAGAGCTAGACGAAGGAGGTGGATTGAGCTATAAATACAAAGAATCCGAAGAAAGCCAATTTTTCCTATTTATGAGAGATTTAATACTACAGTATGTATTGTAAAAAGATCTCACTCGAGATTTCTTTATATATTCGATTCAACATCAATATAAGTCTAATTTCGCCATATATTTCTCAATTCGTATAAAATTTATAGATATTTTTTAGGATTAAGGTTTCTTCTACGAATTCACTTAAAAATTCTTATTGCATAATTTAGCTTTTGCAGTTCTATTTTACAGAAACAAAAAAAACCCGAAACCCAAAAAATTCAAACGGAACTTTATAACCGAATGTCTACCCTTAGACTTTGATAAGATATGATATCGATCTATTAGACAAATAAACATGAAAAGTAATATTATCAAACACAAGAAAATGTGACTGATAGAATTGGAATCCAGGTCTCCACAAACACATGAAATTTTTACGAGCAAACTACAATCACTTTTGGTCACAAACTTGAAACCAAAATTAACAGAAAAAGCGTAATTTTTGTTTTCCCTGTTAATGGGCCATGGCACGTGACCGGACCGAGACCTCTCCTCTTATAAAACTTAAGAAGGCTATGTTGAAAACACTAAAACGCAGCGTTTTAGTGTTCTGTTTCTTCCATTGTTTTCTATCCAGTGCGTTTCTTCACAATCCTTGTTCGCCTTCTGCCGAAATTTTGGTTTTTGCCCAAATAACACTGAAAAAACCGAATAACGCAAACTTGTAGAGCTTTAAAAAGATTCAAACTCTCTGCGTCTTGATTTTGATCCTTTTTCTTCATCTAATCCACACAACCTAATACCAATCCCTGTTCTTGACTTTCTGGGCATCTCGATTCTCGCTCGCTGGAGGTTTCGCCGACTCTCTGACCGCCGTCGCCGACTTTTCTCGGACTTGAAGAGGTTCCTTAAATTTTCTGATTTTTCCTTTGTGCCCTTACTTGTGGGGATTTGATTAAAAGTCTGGAGCAACTGTTGTTGGCATTGTGCATGTGCTGTGGTTAATTTTGATTTTGTATTGTTATGTTTGATTCAATTCGCGTCTGGATGATTTGGTGATTAGAGATGGGCCAATTCAAATCTAGGGTTTTTGTTTTTTTTTGTTGTTGTTGCAGAGACAATGTGTTGTGGGTTTGGACTTGTTTCGTCTCTGAAGAAGAGTGTTTCCCTTGCTCTGTGATCGTACTTCTCCTTGGCTCACGCGGCATCGAGGAGGTTCACTTCCTTAGCTCTATTGTTTATTTGATTGGAAGTAGATTTGGTGAATTACTTGAGTTATGTAGTTATAGGTAGTCCCTTCTGGTGCCAAAATGATCCATTTAGTAGATATTATATAATTATTACAAGGATGAAAGTAGACACATGTAGCAGCCATTTGACTCAGCTGCCAAGGACGTATTATCATCTTTTACTGTATTTTCCACATTTTATTTTCCTATTGTTAAGATGGTTAGTTAGATAGGAAGTACTTGGTTGAGCAGCTTTTAGTACGCCTGAAGTTTGGAGATGCATAGGTTTCAATATTATCTGCTATCCTCTCGTTTTCCAATGTAATTTTCCAGTGAGTAGAACTATCCGAAAATCGCCCAGGCTCTCAGTTTTTCACTTTTCTTATTGGTTGGAAATATATATCTTCTTGATGTTCTTTTTTTTTTTGTTCTAGCAAAGTTGGTAAATGATATCCATGTCTGGCAAATTGACAGGGTCTAAATGGCTCTGAGGAAAAATACTCCAAAAGGCAATTCTATTTCTCTCCCTATGAAGCCTTTGAATTTTCCCAGAAGATTGCCAGAGAATGTGCAGATTCCAGACCCAGATATTGTTCAAAATGTTGTGCCTAATGTTGATTTGGACCTGCGGGAAGTTTACTTTTTGATGCTTCACTTACTGTCAGCTGGCCCATGCCAAAAAACTTATGCGCTATTGCGACATGAACTTCTCGAACATGAGCTTCTTCCAAGAAGATACCATGCTTGGTACTCGAGGAGTGGGTTGCCTAGTGGGGATGAGAATGATGATGGCAATTCCTTTCCTTTGAACTATTCTGAGTTGACTAAGAGGTAACTAACAGAGTTTCTCTCACTGTAGTAATTGTGTGAACTATATATGAAATTTTATGTGAAGAAGTTAATCATTCTTCTTTCGTTTCTCGCGAATCATATCGTTGTTATATTGTTTAATTTGTTAGTGGATACTTTAGGGTCTCTTCCCAGCAGAACTTTTTGAATTGTTTCTTGGCGTTGTATGTGCATTTTCAGGTATCCTCACGTAAAAAAAGATCACTTGGTGGAGCTTCTGAAGCAATTGGTATGTGTTTCAAGTAGGCCTTCTCCCTCACAAGGCCTTGGTGATGGAAATAAGCTGGTCGCAGCTGGTGTTCCAACACTGTTAGGGACTGGCTCGTTCTCCCTTTTGAGCTGTAGGTGATTTCTAATTTTATTTATTTATTGAAGCCTAGTGGTCTTGTGTACTCTCACACACACACACATTTATATATACTTACATGCATATCTAATCAAAACTTGTAATAATAAGCCCAATATATCTTATAATTTGTTTTGTATTTACTAAGGACTCTCTGAAAGCATTGTTTTGTAAAAGCTGCCTCCTCTGGTTTTGTAGATGACAAGGACATAGTTGGAAGTAATCTCAAACCACCACCTGTTCGCATGCGCTGGCCTCATATGCATGCTGATCAGCTTCGTGGGCTAAGTTTGAGGGAAATTGGTGGTGGTTTTGCCAGACATCATCGTGCCCCATCAATTCGTGCTGCATGTTATGCCATTGCAAAACCATCTTCAATGGTACAAAAGATGCAGAACATTAAGAGACTACGTGGACATAGAAACGCTGTGTACTGTGGTATGATATTTAATTGTTTAGGGTGAATCTTAATGTCATGTTTTGTTTGTAATTTCATACTAATCATTTAGATGAAATTGATACTGAATCGTGTATGTTAATGCTGCAGCTATTTTTGATCGCTCTGGAAGGTATGTAATCACAGGTTCAGATGACCGCCTTGTAAAAATATGGTCAATGGAAACTGCATACTGCCTGGCCAGCTGTCGAGGGCATGAAGTGAGTTCCAAGGACTCTTGGAGAATCATATTAGCATGTTGGTACTTATATTTATGGAGTGCTAAAAAAATGTCTTTTTTGGTGCATTTGTAAGGGTGATATAACCGATCTGGCTGTGAGTTCGAACAACATCTTCATAGCATCTGCATCAAATGATTGTGTGATCCGTGTTGTAAGTTTATTGTAACATCCTGTGTATATGTTTCTATTATGACTTCCATCAGTTATCCTCCTTGATGATCTCACCCATCTGAATTTTTGTAGTGGCGATTGCCAGATGGCTTACCAGTTTCAGTCCTCCGTGGACATACAGGAGCTGTTACTGCCATTGCATTTAGTCCCAGACCTGGATCCCCATACCAGCTTCTCTCGTAAGAGTTCTCAAATTGTTCTTTTTGGCATCATCTACACTATCTGATGTAGTAATGTACTTCTTTATTTTGAAGTATAATTGATAAATCTTGTGTTTTACTAGCGTCCCTCGTAAGAGTTCTTGTATTGTCCTCTTTCTTTTGAAGAATAATTGACAATGTTTGTTTGTTGTTTTCATCTTGTTGACATCATGTTATCAATTTTGTGGATATTGAGTTACATTACCCATGTTTGTGGCTTTGAAATTTAGGATCACGTAACCTATAGGTCATAAAGCTGGAAAGTTAACTGCAGTCTGATTCATTCTCCTTCAGATGCTATTTATGATATTGATTTGTTGTTGAGCTGTGAAATCTATCTCTACTGTGTCACTAATATATCCTTGTGGTGTCTTAAGATTCTATTTGCTTGTTTGGAAATGTTACTATATATCATCTGGTATTTTTGTAAGCTGATTGAGCCCTTTGTTAAATCTCTACAGGTCATCGGATGATGGTACATGTAGGATATGGGATGCTCGGGGTGCCCAATTTGCTCCCCGGATATACGTCCCCAGGCCCCCTAGTCCTGATGGTAATTGCTTTTCTCTGGTTTAAGTTCCTATTAACTGCTTATCGCTTTGATCTCTTGGAGTTATAGGACTGACTATGAAAATCCTATTCCAGGAAAGAGCAGTGGACCTTCATCTAGTAATGCTCAGCCGAGTCACCAAATCTTTTGCTGTGCATTCAATGCTAGTGGATCTGTCTTTGTCACTGGCAGCTCTGACACTCTTGCTAGAGTATACTCGGTACTGATTCCTATTTCCAGTTGTATCTTGGTTTAAGCTAAGTGGAAAATCCATATTTATTTATTGCCAAATTTAATAGGGTTTACATATTAATTGCACAAGTTGTTTACTTGGTCACAGGTTTGGAGTACTAGTAAGAACAATAATGACGATTCAGACCAGCCAAATCATGAGATGGATGTTCTGGCTGGACACGAGAATGATGTTAATTATGTTCAGTTCAGGTTAGTTAATCACTTTTGAAAGTACATGTCTTTGAGATCCTAATATTCTTATCAGAATCATTTGTTGTGTTACTTTACAGTGGTTGTGCTGCGGGATCTAGATTTGCTGTAACTGACCACTCTAAAGACGAGAATATTCCAAAATTTAAGAACTCCTGGTGTGTGTTCCCTGCTGCAAGTAGATAATCTTGGAATTCCTGTGAAAATTTCATGTTTTCCTATGTTTTTGTGTTTGAGACTCAATAACACATGTATTTTCTAGGTTCTGTCATGATAACATAGTTACATGCTCGCGTGATGGTAGTGCAATCATTTGGATCCCAAAATCACGGAGATCCCATGTAACATCCAATTTCGCTAAGATAACTAAGACTTTCACTAAATTCGATAAAGAAAATATGAGCAGAAACATAAATCTGTTTTACTGTCTTGTAGGGAAAAAGCTGCCGGTGGACACGAGCGTATCATCTGAAGGTTCCACCTCCTCCCATGCCTCCTCAACCTCCTAGAGGTGGGCCACGTCAAAGGATCCTTCCTACACCCCGTGGGGTTAACATGATTGCTTGGAGTCTGGATAATCGTTTTGTCCTTGCCGCTATCATGGGTAATACTATCTTGACACTCTTGATGGCTAAGAGTTTTTCCAGGCCAGTCTTTTATAGTGCTCCACTCTTGCTATGTTAAAGATTGTAGAATATGCGTGTGGAATGCCTCTGATGGTAGCTTGGTACATTCTTTGACGGGCCATACTGCATCTGTGAGTGCTTGATCCCTTCTATATTTTTCTCTTTCAGTTCATGAATTTGGTGGACCATCTTAAGGAAATTTAAGGAATTGCAAAAAATATTACATGTGTACTTTAAAGCGAGAAAAAAGAACTTTGCTGGCCATGCCTGTTAAAACGAACACTAAATTCATATCTTCTTCTAATCAGACCCTGCTCTGAATTATTTCAAGTGTATAAGTTAATATTTGCTTTCGTTTTGTGAAATCACCCCCAGGTGTCTTATGTCATTTATGCATCTTTTTATCATATGATAACTATGATTACTGATGACTGTTTTAGCTTTCAAGGCATGATTTTTCCCTTAGTTCCTTGTATTACCATAACTAACATGCTATACATATTGTTTGTAGACATATGTTATGGACGTCCATCCTTTCAATCCTCGAATAGCTATGAGTGCTGGCTATGATGGGAAAACAATAGTGTGGGATGTAAGTTTTTACTTCTCCGTCGTCTAATTGCCTCTTCTCCATATCTATATTAATAAAGCTCTTGTTCTCTTCTACTAGATATGGGAAGGCATACCTATCCAAATATACGAGATTTCACACTACAAGTTGGTTGATGGGAAGTTTTCACCGTAAGCAAATAATCTTGTGCTGTACTTGTCATGCTCCAACTCCATTTGATTGCTAATTTGTATTTTCGTAATGTAGGGATGGAACGTCAATTATACTTTCAGATGATGTGGGGCAACTGTATGTATTAAGCACAGGCCAAGGGGATTCTCAAAAGGACGCTAAATATGATCAGGTACCAATATAACTTCAATTGTAGAAAAAACTTCATTAATATCTACTGACTACATTTCTTATACAATTGTAATTTTCCTATTTTTGCCATGTGCATCTTGCAGTTCTTCCTTGGGGATTATCGTCCATTAATTCAGGACACATATGGTCATGTCCTTGACCAGGTAAGCGGCTCTTCTTTTTGTTTTCCCCTTCTCGTAATTCTACATATAAATAGGCATAGTGTAGTCATTAATAAGCGTTTGGAAACTTTGATTCAGGAATCTCAGCTTCCACCCTATCGCCGAAATATGGAGGATCCTCTTTGTGATTCAGGTTTAAATTTTTTTTACTATGGTTACAAGTGCTTTGTGAATCCTTCTGCTCAAGATGGGCATATCATCAGTCTCTATTGTTCTGCATTTTAGGGATGATTCCTTATGAAGAGCCATATCAGACCATGTTTCAGAAACGGCGACTCGGTGCCTTAGGCAAAGAATGGCGACCATCTGCTTTAAAGCTTGCCGTAGGGCCGGATATCACTTTGGATCAAGATTACCAAATGCCACCTCTGGCAGATCTAGACTTAGCTGAACCGTTGCCAGACTTTATAGATGCAATGGAGTGGGAACCAGAAGTTGATATCTTAAGTGATGAAAATGACTCAGAATACAATGTGCCAGAAGAGTATTCAACTGGAAAAGAGCAAGAATGTATAAATTCTTCAACCTCTGGTGAGTCAGGTTCCAGTTCCGGTGAAAGCGATGAGGATGATGATCATCAAAATAGCCTTAGACGATCCAAGAGGAAAAAACATAAGAGAGAAGTGAGTATTTTGCAGTATTGCTTTGATCTTGTGCTTAAATATGTTGCTTATTCCTTTCTACCTTTTTACCAGGCTGGGGTCATGACGTCTTCGGGTAGGCGTGTCAAAAAGAGAAACTTTGATGAGCTTGATGGAGCTCCAAGCAATAACAAATGTACCAGGAAATCTAGGAGTGGTCGTAAAGAATCAAAGAGGAAATCTTCAAAATCGAAATCGTCCAGGCCTAGGAGAGCAGCTGCACGAAATGCCCTCTCTTGGTTTTCTAAGATTACAGGTACATCTAAAGACGCAGAAGAGGAGGATGTTTCTGAATTGAGTAATTCATCAGAAAGTGAATCGACAACAGAAGAGTCAGGTACTGGGGATAGTGAACCTGATGTAGCTTTGTTAAATGGGCATGGAAAGCAATCAAAGGGCAAAAAAATTCTCATCTGTGATTCGGATGATGGGGCTCAACCATTTGATATCAGAGAAACTCATCCTACTGAAAGGAGGAGATTGGTTGTGAGGTTTCCTGTTCGAAATTCAGATAAGCTTACCATGCTGGAGAATCTACCTGGATCATCTTCTGATGTTCCAACTCCAACTTTAGGGAATGGCTATGCTGAAGAATTAATGGTTCCTAGGAACCTTGAAATTCACACAAATCAATTTGGAAGGTTAGATGCAAGTCAAGTCAAATGGGGAAGTGTGAAGGCTCGTACATCAAAGCGAACGAGAGGGGAAGCAATGTCGTCGCATGGACTTATGGCCTCTGAGCCAGAGGGAAAGAAAAATAACATTAACGAAGATCCAAATCACCGTGATAATGGTGTTACAGCACCTAGTTGTTTGGAGTTGAAAACTGATATGAATGGCATGGCCGTTGACACTGACACAGTGATTTCTAATGGTTTGCCAGATGGTGAGCAACAAAGTCTTGGACTGGATGGTTCACCAAGTCGACCGGTTGATGACGCCTCTAACTATTCTCAGGATGTAAGCGGGCACCTTCATGATCTAATGGATAGCCTTCCCCCTCTCTCTAGGAGGTTGAAGATACGGTCCAAGAGGGTTTCAAGAACTCCTGATGCATCTTTGAAGCAAGAAGTAAAATCTTCATCAATAGATCAGGAGACTGGTGGCTCTGATGCATTAAATGATGGTTCTGCAGACACTAGGTGTGATTTGGCATTAGACTGTCAAACGAATGGTGTGGTTGGAACAGAGTTAGCTCTGAGAAATGATTGTTTGCGGGAATCAAATTCTCAGATCAGTGATCCTGTCTCAGTTGCTAATGATGTTCAGGTGTCTCACTCACATCCTAAACGGATGTTTGCTTATGTTTATAGACGACTGAAGTTACGAAACCAAAAAAATAACTCAGACAGGGGTGCGAGTCTTACTCAAGAAATAAGTCCAGGTTCTTGTAGTCAGGATCAGAGTAGTGGTGCTAATTCCCATGAGTGTGTCCCTAATGGGTTCCATGGGACACAGTTGAATGGATTGGAGAAGCCGGAAGGCAGTTTGACACCCATCCGAGATAAATTAAGTGATTCATGTGGAAATCAAAACTCTCAAGAAGAGTGGAGATCGACTTCTGGGGCAACACTTCGGTTGAGATCAACAAGATATAGAAGGTCTACTTATCCATTTAGTGAAACTAAACCTATTGAAACAAAGAAGCCTCAGCAGTTAATAGAAAAAATATCCTGGTTGACATTATCGACACACGAAGAGGGTTCTCGTTATATTCCACAAAAGGGGGATGAAGTTGCGTATTTGCGACAGGTAAGTGTTTGTGGTGATCTTATTTTTTGTTTCGTTTTGCTAGCCTTTATTATCTATTCTTGACCTGAGGCTGTTGCTCTTTATCTTTCAGGGGCATCAAGAATATTTAAATTTTAGCTCCCTGAGGGAAGTGGCTCCTTGGAATTCAATGAAGGGAGGAAATATAAAGGCGGTGGAAATTTGTAAAGTGGAAAGTCTTGAATATGCAACACTTCCTGGTTCTGGGGATAGCTGCTGCAAAATGATACTTAAAGTCATCGATCCTAACTCAGAAGTGTTCAACAAAACTTTTAAACTCACGCTGCCTGAGGTAGTGACCTTTCCAGATTTTCTTGTGGAAAGAAGTCGGTATGAAGCAGCAATACAGAGGAACTGGACTTGCAGGGACAAGTGTAAGGTTTGGTGGAGAGACGAAGGCGAAGAGGATGGTAGTTGGTGGGAAGGACGGATTCTAGCTGTGAAACCCAAATCATCTGATTTTCCTGATAGTCCGTGGGAGAGGTACACAGTTAAATACAAGAGTGATCCTACTGAGACACATCTTCACAGTCCCTGGGAGCTTTTTGATGCTGATACCAAGTGGGAACAGCCTCACATTGATGATGAGAAACGAAACCATCTGCTCTCTGCCTTAACAAAGTTAGAGACTTCAGACAAAAGGATTCAGGTATGTGACTCTAATGAATTTAATATCCCATGGTGTTAATTTCAGACTATCGTAGCCACGAGTTCAAACTTCATTTAAGGAGCTTAGGCTCAAGTTAACGTAGACCATGGTCTATAGATCACTCTTTATACTGGGGGTTTTAGTTAGTCCACTTTAAAGCTAGTGGATTAGGAGGAGACAAAGACGCAAAACTATCCTAAAAACACAACTATATAATATATGATATAATCTCTACTAATGCGTTTCAGGATTCTTATGGCATCCAAAAATTGAACCAGGCAGTGGGAAACTCCAGCTACACGAACAGGTACCTTTCTACAACACTTGAAGAGGCTTGGTGGAGCCGAAACTGACATGGTTTTGGTCTGTGGATTCATCTGCAGGTTCCCAGTTCCTTTGTCTCTTGGAGTAATCCGATCAAGGCTAGAGAACAACTATTACCGGAGTTTGGAAGCATTACGACACGACGTATCAGTTATGTTGTCCAATGCAGAAACTTTCTTTGGCCGAAACAAAAGCGTAGCAGCCAAGATGTCACATCTCTCAGACTGGTTCGACAAAACGCTACCTTCATAGCTTTTCTTTCTCATAGTAGTGACTTTGTAGATAAAATGATTTTTTTTTCCTCATGTTCCCGAATTATTTAGTTAGGGTTTCTGCAATTTTTCTAAACTCAAGTCATAATGAAAGAAAAAAAATTAAGGGGGGCTTTTCAGACAGAATTTTAGGTTTAGGGTTAGGTGAAGAGAATTTTTTTTTTTGTTTCTGTAAGTAAAGAGAAATTGGAGAGGACAAAAACATTTGATGCTCTGGAAAATCTTCATCAGGTGACTGACCCAATCCAACCCAATTTGAGAATAGTTTTGTTTTCTGCAAATAGTACAACAGGTGAAATTTTAGACACTACGTACAATTGGACAAAAATAACTAAATAAATTTTTGTTTAAATTACAATGTAATGGATGATTAACAAAAAACTGTATAGAATTTTGATAGAAAATAACAAAAACAAGTACCGTAATGAGGATAATTTTTTTAAAGATGAAGGTAATTCAAATTTTAGTTTTTTGTTTAACTCAATTGAACGGTAGTTGTTTTGGTTTTGTTATCCATTTAGTTATTCGTTCAAGATTTTGAAAATTGTAAATTTTGGGAGTAACAAAAAAAAAATTAATTAGCTCTCAAAGCTGAGAAAAATAATTTTATTACCGTTTTGCCCCTCAGACACGCATGTAACCGTCTCTGCCGTGAGAGATAGGCAAGATATTTTCTGTGTTTTTTTTCATCATCGTTTCCCCCGTTTGATATTGTTTGATACTAGGACTCGAACCTTCCAAGAAATTGCAGGGTTAAAAAACCGGGAACTTAATTTAAACGGTACATAAATTAGGTAATATTACTAGAAATATATAAAACTTTTTTTTATTACTGATTTATTTTAAATGTCCAGCGTGCCCTTGTAATTACGTTCTGACAAAAACTCTAATTACAAAAATGTCATTATTTTTTAGTGCCACGTCAGATAAAATCCGGCGCCACATAGGAAATCGCTGACGTGTATTAATAAACTCAGCCGTAAAGCATTACGGCGGTATTGACGGCTGAGTTATATATACGATGTGGCTGACTTAAAAAATTTGGCTGATTTACATATACAAATAAGCCAAACGATACGGCTGAGTTACAAAACGTGATTGATTTAAGATCTTCTGGCTGACTTAAGATTTATGTGATGGCTGAGTTTACAAATATCTGCCTGATTTATGAGCTAATGCCTAACTTACGTACATATATGACGGCTGATTTGTATATCGGCTGGTTGAGATATGTTTCTCACGATGATGGAATGATCATCGACTGGCTGTGTTACTAAACAGACGACTTACCTATAAAAGGTAGTTACGGCTGATTTAAGTATACTTAGCGTAAATCAGCCGTGTTTAGCTTGATTAATAGTAAACTCGGCCTTATTACGTCTGATTTATTAGCGAAAGATTAATTACTACAATAGCATTCATTTGACGGCTGATTTATTTGACGATACAGCTGACATAATATTTTCCAGCTGATTTACGCCCTTTTATGGCATCTTTTCGAACCCGATTTTTGTTGTTTTTATTACTGAAATAGTATTCACGTTGCAACTGACTTACATTTGCATTTGATGACTAATTTAGTTAGGCTGATTTACGTTTTCGTTTTGTGGCTCACTTGCCATATAAGCAAAAAATTAATGACATCAAATCCGATTTTCCATGTCATCAGCTCCTATTTTCCATGTCATTTTCCATGTCATTGTTAGAGTTTTATGTTGTGACGCCGTGTGTTCTTCTTCTTCTTCATCTATTTACCTTCTTTATCATCTGATACCCAGAAACTTAATTGTCACCCTCTTCATCTATTTTCCTTCTTCATTATTTTTTTTCATTGATCTTTGTTTGAGATCTTATGGATCCGGTAATTATTGTTTCCGGTAATTGGGTCCAGAAAAACAGATACATATTCAACGCCGACGGTGGAGGGTGTAGAGTTCTGTATTTAAATGATGAAACAACACACGACGAACTTACGAAGTCGGTACTCGATGATTACGGATTGAACGAGTCGAGCCATCAGATTCAGCTGAGCTACATGTTCTCGAATAAAACTTTGAAAACAATGGCGCACGATACTCCACTAGTTTACGTCTCCAATACTCGACAGTTGATAGGTTTTCTAAGCCTAAGGAAATTCGAACAGCTACGTCCCTGTGTAGAGATTACGGAGAAAAAGGAGAGCGAAATTAGTCGGAATGACGAAGTGAGAGAGAAGAAGAAAAGGTTATTCAGTTATGGCTCAAAAGTAGAATCTACATACGAAGATTACGGTGGTTTCAGTAATGATAATTGTCCTGGTGTTGAAACAAAATACGAAGATAAACGCGACGATGAATACATGGATTGCGCAAGTAAAATGGAAGGTGAAGAATACGAAGTATGCGGAGAAGACAAAGTAGGCGAACAAGACGAAGAAGATGATGAATTTGAAAGCCGATTTGATATGTTCGACGACTCGAATGGTGCTTCATCTGAAGATGATAACTTCAGATCATACGGTGAGGCTCCAACACAAGACGAAGATTCACCGACGCTATCGCCTAAGAAGAGAGCTCAGAACATGTCGGTGAGCGGATCGGAAAGGAATCCAGAGGTTCTAAGGTTGGAGATGTCTTCGCTAAACCTCGCGGTAGAGCAACGATACGAGGGTAAAGCCAATTTGGAGAAACGACTGAAACTTCTTACGGTGAGAGATCAATTTGATTTTGATGTAGACGTATCCAATTCAGACACACTTATTGTTAAGTGTTGGGTTGATGGATGTCTCTGGAGAGTTCGTGCTTCTACACAAGGGGAATTACCAACATTTTATGTTCGTATTTACGATTCGGAGCATACATGTTCTGTAACTGAGCGTTCTAATCGATCTCGACAAGCAACACTAGATATTTTAGGCCAGTTGTACAGGGATTATCTCGGCGATGTTGGTCCGTCAGTTCGACCTAAGAGTATCGGAATAACTATCAATAAGCAATTTGGTGTACAGGTAATTACTAGTATGTTGCAGCTGACTTATTTGTACAGTACAGCTGATTTTTTAGTACGTATTGACTGACTTATTTGTATATTACAACTGATTTATTAGTACGTTGCGACTAACTTCTATTTCAGCTGATTTATTGGTACGTTGAGGCTGACTTATTTGTTTATTATAGCTTATTTACTGATTTACTTGTACTTTACGTTTTCCGTGTGGACAGATGGATTATTGGAAATCACATAGGACGCTAAAATTTGCAAGGGAAATCGATATGGGAACTTCTGAGAGTGGGTTTGAAGACTTGCCTCCTTACCTATATATGATAAGAAGGGCAAATCCGGGTACGGTTACGCGTCTTCAAATTGATGAGTTTGGAAGATTCATGTATGTGTTCCTTGCGTTTGGTGCGAGCAGAAATGGGTTTCCTTTCATGCGCAAAGTTGTCATTGTCGACGGTAAATTTCTTAATGGTAAATACAAAGGGGCACTTCTCACAGCACTAGCTCCGGATGGTAACTTTCAGATTTTCCCAATAGCCTTCGGTGTGGTTGACACTGAAAATGATGATTCATGGCACTGGTTTTTTACGTAACTAAAAATTTTGATTCCTGACGATAAGGCTCTTGCGATTATCTCAGATATGCATAATTCGATAGGAAAAGCAATTGGAAATGTGTTTCCGTTGGCTTCTCATGGAATTTGCACTTACCATTTATAGAAGAACATTTTGCAATGGTACAAAGGAAAGATGTCTTTCGTCTGGTGAAGAAAGCGGCAAAATGTTTTAGGGTTTCTGACTTTACTACGATGTTCGAGGAGATTGAAGCAATTAATCCTGAACTTCATGGCTACCTCCAAAGAGCTGATGTCCGACTGTGGGCGTGTGTTCATTTCCCAGGCCAAAGGTACAATTTGATGACTACAAACATAGCGGAATCAATGACCAGACACTGTCAAATGTCAAATGCTAGAAGTCTTCACATTGTTCGACTATTAGAATCGATACGGGTTATGATGACCAGATGGTTTGAAGAACGGAGAGAGGAAGCAAAATCGCAGCTAACAACGCTTTCACGTGGTGTCGAGAAACTACTACATGTAAGTCAGCCATTGCAGTTCATAAATCAGTCGTTATTGTTCCATAACCCAAACTTTATGATTAGCCAGCCGTAATGTTTTTTAATTTTTTTATGTATTATAAATAGGGTCGTGTCATTGCCGCCAGACTTATGACAGTTCAAAGGATTGATCCTTATCACACAGAAGTTACATATGTATCGTCTTTGCATATTGTCAATTTAGAAACGAGAAAATGCACATGTCGGCGTTTCGAACACGAAAAATTACCATGCGTGCATGCAATCGCAGCTGCCAAGGACAGGAAAATTTGTCGTATATCCTTGTGCAGTCCTTACTACAGCAGCAGTTATTTGGTAAACGCATACGCTGAGTCGATCATGCCGATATATTCAGTGCTCCAAGTTCCAAATAACGTTGCTAACCAACCGTGCTTGCCCCCGCTTGTTCGTCAACAACCAGGAAGGCCTAAGAAAAGTAGGATGAAATCTGCTTTAGAAGTTGCCCTTGAGAACAAACGTCCTAGGAAACGACACACATGTTCTCGTTGTAGACAGTCTGGGCATAATGTAAAAACTTGTCCGATTTAAAAGTGTTGTTTGGATATGTATGGATTTGTGTTTTTGTTAATGCGATAAATCTGCCGTAAAGATTGAATTATTGTCAATAAACGACTGACTTATGATTACAATACGGCTGATTGTTAATAAACGACGATGAGATTGGGTTAGATGATGAAGACATTTTCTTTCAAAACTTTAGAAGAAGAAGATGGTAACTCGTTCAAACGCGTAATATTTTAAAAACAAATCATATTATTTTAAGGGATTAGAGTTCCCAAGAGATTAATCATTACTCCTAGTATAGGGAGCCATATAACTGTCAGTATAGCATCTCGAGAGTACGAAACGTCGCGAGATAAAATTGAATAAATAATATTTTTTTTCTCGCCGAAATACAAAACGTCGAGAGATAAAGTTGAATAAATTATGTTTTTTTTCCCGCCCAAATACGAAACGTCGAGAGATAAATTACACGTTTCGGCTGACTTATATATACCTAATGACTGACTTATGGCATGGTTTGGGAATGTCATAAATTTGGGTATGTTTGAGGTTTGGCTGAGTTATATGCACGACATGGCTGTGGTATGTCTTAGTTAGGACTGATTTGTGTTTTTGTTACAGCGATAAATCAGCCGTAAAGTAAGATTGAATTATTGTTAATAAACGACTGACTTATTATTACAATACAACTGATTGTCAATAAACGACTGAGTTATGATTATAATACGGCTGAGTTATGTAGACTTCTCAAGTAGTCTATGGCACTTTTAATATTTAAATTTGGCAAATTGTGGTACTTAATCTATAAGGTTATGATATTATTTGCTGTGAAACTTGAGATTGGTAAAGATGATTTGGCGAATTGTATTTCAATTTCAAGATGATTTGCTACAAACAAGATATAAGTTCATTAAAACAAGCCATAGTTATTATAGAGCTAGAGAGAGAAAACTAGCTAGTCATCGGATCCATACTACATAGATTATGAGTTCATTAAAACAAGCTATAGTTATTAAACAACTTGGGTGGAAACTAGAGGTATCATGCCTTGATCTTGGAGCAGAACTTGAGCATATGCTTTGTCTTCCCAAACCAACTCTAGCACAAAAGATTCGTACGCCTTAACGCCAATAGCCTTGATGAATTCTCTAACCCCTGAACCAAAGCGCAACCTCTTATGTATGTCTGCCACGCATAGATACACTGGCCACTCTACTCCATGCTTGTCCAAAAGAGTAATCTCCTTTCCTCCTGCTTTTTCCATCTGGTGAGCCCTAGTGAAGCTCACTGGAATATGCTGCATAAGAAAGAGACAATAAGCTCTTGACAAAGCATCAATAACGAAAAAAAATAAGGGAACAAAACTCCTTCAAGAGAGTTTACTTAAACTTACAAGTCTAGAATATTTGAAACTAGCTGGTGTGACAGTTAGTGTCACAAATCGGTTTTCACTTAGTGTAGATGACACTCTACTTTGACTACTCTCACCGGTTTTTCTCTTCTTCTCTTTGCTGCTATGTTGTGTGGAGATGTTGTCCTCCTCCTCCTCATCCTCCTCCCCCTCCACATCATCACCATCATCGACGTTGTTGCTAGACTGTACAAATTAAATCTCACAGCAACGAGGTCCAAGACCAGTGGCGTGGAACAAAAAATCTCCTTCGTGTATGAAAATGATAAAATCTCCGACTCGGAAATCATGAGCACCTGCGAACTCTTTCCATCCAAAGGTGAGTCTCCGACCTTCCATCTTAACTTTCCATGTTTTCTCACACGCGTCCGACTTAAGCTCCATCATATTTCTTTCGTTTCTTCCTTCTATGTATTTTGGGAAGAACTTCACCGGAATGCTATGCAACAAACACAAACCGTAAAGATGAAGAAAGACATAGAGATATATATATATATATATATAGAGAGAGAGAGAGAGGGGGAGGGAAAAAGGGAGATTACATACGAGGTGGGAGTGGAAGCCGGGAATAAGAGGTTGAAAGAAATGTGGGTTTGTAGGAGATTTACATACTTGATCTACCATTGATCCGCTATTTATGGAGTATAATCTCTACATGGTTCATACAGAAAGGGAAAGAGAAAATACGGTGAAAAATCTTGAACAGAGGAAGTCGAAGAGACTTACATGGATCTTCTTTCGTGAAGTCAGCAGAGGAAGAATCCGGTGAATGATTTGGGGATCGTGACGGAAGAGGTCGTGATAGGTGATGGATGGAGCCGCGTTGTTTCACAACCTAGGGTTTAGAGACAAAAGCCAAAGGTGGAGATTTTATATGTTCAGATTTTATGGGTCATTTTTTGTAATATTGCCTTTTAAAAACAAATCATAATTTACTTAAAACAGATAATATTTAAAAAAGATTAGAGTTCCCAAAAGATTAATCATTACTCCTAGTATAGGGAGCCATATAACTGTCAGTATAGAGTCTCGAGAGTACCAAACGCATGCGTAATACGATTACGTACATACTACATTGCTGACTTATTTTAAATACACGGCTAAACTTATAGAAACTACACGCCTGACTTATTTTTTAAACACGGCTGACTTATCTCATGCGTGTCAAAAGTGAAGTCATAAACGACGTTTAGGCTGAGTTATGTTAAAGGTTAGGTTGAGTTATAAACGAAGTTTAGGCTGAGTTATGTTAAAGGTTATGATAAGTTATAAACGAAGTTTAGGCTGAGTTATGATAAAAGAAACAAATTCTGCATTAGAGTACTAAAAATACATAAACAGTAGAGTACTAAAACATAAGCATTACATAAACATAAGCATTAGATAAACATTTAGTCAGCCATATATTTTGCATCAAGCTTCAGCCAATCAATTTCTGGAACTTCGACTTTGACCATCTTTTCTTCAGCTTCAACGAGTTCTGCTGCAATTTTGTCCAACTCAGTAATGAAGTCAAAGTTTTCCTTCCCCATTTTTTCAAGCAAATCCATTTTCGCATTAATAGATTCACTTCCTTCATAGCATCATGCAATTCAGCTTTAGCTTTCATCTGTGCCTTCACCAAGAGGAGCAACGACTTGTAATGCTCCTCGGTTTCCCTTCTGGACTTTTTAACATCATTTGGTCCATGGTCATTCTCCATTGGACGCTTCATCATCTTCTTCGATTCTGCCATTGATGCTGCATGTATATCGAAAATAGGATGTTAATATATAATGTAAACATATAAACAAATCAAGTTGCAAAAACGTGAATTACATATACTATGAGAACAAGGAAAAACTAACTTGTATTTGAGATTGCAAAAGGATAAAACAAGTTAAAAGTTAATAAAAACGAATGTTCGGTTATTGAGTGTTCACTTGGTATTTATAGAAGAAAAAGAAAATATACATTAGAAACTGTTCGGTTACTGAGTAGTTACCAAAAATACAATTAAAAACTGTTTGGTTACTGAGTGTTTAGTTTAGGCTGAGTTATGACTGAGTTATAAGTGACATAAACGTGTTAAG
The DNA here is from genome assembly GCA_964056655.1 of Arabis hirsuta. Lineage (NCBI taxonomy): Eukaryota > Viridiplantae > Streptophyta > Magnoliopsida > Brassicales > Brassicaceae > Arabis > Arabis hirsuta. Next base: position 18,464,494 of record OZ053299.1, read on the forward strand.
GCTAACCAAAATATTAGAGTTTCTAAAAGTTCAATCATAACTCCTAGTTCCCAAAAGATTAATCATTACACTTAATATAGGAAGTCATATAACTCGTCAATTTAGTGTCTCGAGGGTATTAATATTGAAATTAATACTCTCGAGACGCCATAATATTCAATATGATTACGTACATATATTCAGACGCCATAATAAATCATATATTCTCTATTTAAGTTTAAAAATGTGTCATTTATAGGTGCTACACGGCGGACTTATAATATATTTAATACACGGCTGACTTATCTCATGCGTGTCAAAAGTGAAGTCATGAACGAAGTTTCGGCTAAGTTATATAAAATGTTAAGCTAACTTATTACGAAGAATTTATATTCAAACGAAGGTAGCTTTAATTGATAAGCATTAGAGTACTAAAAGTACATAAACATAAGACTACTAAAACATAAGCATTAGATAAACATATATCCCTATTTTGCATTAAACTTCATCCAATCAAGTTCTTGAACGCTGGCGTTGTACATCTTTTCTTTGGCTTCAACGAATTATGCTACAAGTTTGTCCAACTCAGCAAAGAAGTCAACCTTTTCCTTCCCGATAAATTCTTCAAGCAAATCCATTTTCGCAGAAATAGATTTCACTTCCACCAAAGCATCATGCAATTCAGCTTTTGATTTCATCTGTTCTTTGACCGAGAGGATCAACGTCTTGTAATGGTCCTCGGTTTTCCTTCTGGCCATTTTAACAGCTTTTGGTCCATGGTCATCCTCCATTGGACGATTCATCATCTTCTTCGATTCTGCTATTGATGCTGCATGTATATCGAAAATAGGATGTTAATATATAATGTAAACATATAAACAAATCAAGTTGCAAAAACGTGAATTACATATACTTGGAGAACAAGAAAAACTAAATTGTATTTGAGATTGCAAAAGGATAAAACAAGTTCAAACTTAATAAAAATGAATGTTCGGTTTCTGAGTGTTCATTTGGTATTTATAGAAAAAAACGAAACTGTTCGATTACTGAAACTGATTCGGTTACTGAGAAGTTGCCAAAAATACTATAAAAATACATATAACTCGTCAATGTAGCGTCTCTAGAGTACCAATCGCGTGCGTAATATGATTACGTACATATATTCACACGCCATATTTATTCAATTAAATTGTAAATTTAAAAAAGTGTAATTTGAGGTTAACTTCACGGCTGACCTAAAGGTACTACACGGCTGACTTATAGTAAATTCAAATTACCGCGTGCGTAAATTGTCTGACTTACCAATGATGAAATCGTGGAAAGTCGGAGTTATTGGAAGGAAAAAGCTTACTTATATTTAATACACGGCTGACTTATATTTACACGTTGCGGCTGACTTATATTAACTACACGGCTGAATTATATTTAACACGGCTGACTTATATTTAATATACGGCTGACTTATATTTAATACACAGCTGACTTATATTTAACAGAAAGCTGACTTATCTCATGCGTGTCAAAAGTGAAGTTATAAACGAAGAAACAAAGCATTAGAGTACTAGAAATACATAACTGATCTGAATTACATTATAAAGGAGGAAACAGTAGTATATATTACAACACTCAAAGCCTAGTGTCCGGCTAATATATAATCGGCTTAAAATCATGGTAAAAAAAACCTAACTCTTTGATCCAAAAGCAGCGGTCACACAAATTGTTCTCCTTACTGTCTTCAATGTACCAAAGATCCCAATCTCGGTCCATCAATGGAGTACATGTACAATTATAGAACAAGGTTATTTCCTTTAACATGGACTCATACTTCTTTGTTACAAACGCATCAGTGTGAGACGTTCCCCAACCCTAGTCTAGAGATCTAACAATCTTGCCTATCCTTTGAACAGATTCCCTTGTGAAAAAAGAGAAATACTCCTCAGTATTCCAAAATACCTTTCGTGTCATTGCATATGTGTACAAAGCACACTCGAATTCTACATCTGCTGCTCTCTTAATCAAAGCAATTCCTTCATCTTAAAGGTCGAACGTGAAGAACATCTGTACCCCCTTTAAGAACAGTGTACTCGGGTTTCCATTAGCGTAGCAAACTTGCATCACCAAGTTAGATAGATGTATTTACGAAGGGAAGGTAAACACATCTATAGATGCGTACACTCCGGGCCGGTCTGTTAGTTCTTTCATAGACTTGCATGTTGCTCTCAATCTATATAGATCTGCAACGGAGTTAGCGGCCACACGTTCGGCTACTAAGGCTTGGATTTCTTCAGGTAGGGCGGTAAGAGGGAATACTTCCATTACAAATTGGATATAGAACGGCTGAGTTATGATTTCACTGCAAATTTGAGTAAATTTCTCTAGAGATATATATATATATATATATATATATATATATATATATATTTTTGTCATCTTTCTCTAGAGATATAAGGTTAATGAGTATTTAAATGGTATTTATAGATTCAAAAAAAAAAAATGAAATAGCGGCTCTTCGGTTACTGAGTAGTTACGAAAAGCAACTGTTCAGTAACTGAGTAGAAAAACAATTGTTCGTATATTTTGAGTAAAGGCTGACTTATGACTGATCAACCAAAAAAGTAAATTTTGATGCGTTTTTGACCGTCAGTTTACCATCTCGATATTACCAAAAAGTATGTCTGATTATGTACATATACACACGCATAATAAATGAAGCCATAGTAAATTCGGACTTGTAAATCAATTAATTCAGACTGATTGTGCAAAGAAGCGGCTGACTTAAGAGTGACGAATTCGTGTTTCGACTAAGTTATGACTGCTTTGTGCAAAAGAAGCGGCTGACTTATTGGTTTAAATATTCAAAACACAAATAACTCACCAGTTTAGCTTATCTATACGGCTGATTTATACATTCAAAACTCAAAAGATACGACTGATTTATACATTCAAAACACAAAAGATACGGCTGGTTTAAAGAGATGAAACAGTAAAGAGATGGAATTTATAGATTTAAAACTATTTAATATCAACTCTTCGGTTACTGAGTAAAGGCTGACTTATGTGTTAGTCAACCTTTACTCTCATGAGTAATTACGAAAAAGAACTGTTCGGTAACTGAGTAGAAAAACAACTAGGGTTTATGACTGGTTAATGAGTGTTTAAATGGTATTTATAGATTAAAAAAAATTAAATAGCGACTCTTCGGTTACTGAGTAGTTACGAAAAGCAACTGTTTGGTAACTGAGTAGAAAAACAATTGTTCGTATATTTTGAGTAAAGCTGACTTGACTGATCAACCAAAAATATAAATTTTGATGCGTTTTTGACCGTCAGTTTACCATCTCGATATTACCAAAAAGTATGTCTGATTATGTACATATACACACGCATAATAAATGAAGCCATAGTAAATTCGGACTTGTAAATCAATTAATTCAGACTGATTGTGCAAAGAAGCGGCTGACTTAAGAGTGACGAATTCGTGTTTCGGCTGAGTTATGACTGCTTTGTGCAAAAGAATCGGCTGACTTATTGGTTTAAATATTCAAAACACAAATAACTCACCAGTTTAGCTTATCTATACGGCTGATTTATACATTCAAAACTCAAAAGATACGATTGATTTATACATTCAAAACACAAAAGATACGGCTGGTTTAAAGAGATGAAACAGTAAAGAGATGGAATTTATAGATTTAAAACTATTTAATATCAACTCTTCGGTTATTGAGTAAAGGCTGACTTATGTGTTAGTCAACCTTTACTCTCATGAGTAATTACGAAAAGCAACTGTTCGGTAACTGAGTAGAAAAACAACTAGGGTTTATAACTGGTTAATGAGTGTTTAAATGGTATTTATAGATTAAAAAAAATTACATAGCGACTCTTCGGTTACTGAGTAGTTACGAAAAGCAACTGTTCGGTAACTGAGTAGAAAAACAATTGTTCGTATATTTTGAGTAAAGGCTGACTTGACTGATCAACCAAAAAAATAAATTTTGATGCGTTTTTGACCGTTAGTTTACCGTCTCGATATTACCAAAAAGTATGTCTGATTATGTACATATACACACGCATAATAAATGAAGCCATAGTAAATTCGGACTTGTAAATCAATTAATTCAGACTGATTGTGCAAAGAAGCGGCTGACTTAAGAGTGACGAATTCGTGTTTCGGCTGAGTTATGACTGCTTTGTGCAAAAGAATCGGCTGACTTATTGGTTTAAATATTCAAAACACAAATAACTCACCAGTTTAGCTTATCTATACGGCTGATTTATACATTCAAAACTCAAAAGATACGACTGATTTATACATTCAAAACACAAAAGATACGACTGGTTTAAAGAGATGAAACAGTAAAGAGATGGAATTTATAGATTTAAAACAATTTAATATCAACTCTTCGGTTACTGAGTAAAGGCTGACTTATGTGTTAGTCAACCTTTACTCTCATGAGTAATTACGAAAAGCAACTGTTCGGTAACTGAGTAGATATTCAAAACACAAATAACTCGTCAGTTAAGCTTATCTATACGGCTGATTTATACATTCAAAACTCAAAAGATACGGCTGATTTAAACATTCAAAACACAAAAGATACGGCTGGTTTAAAGAGATGAAACATAAATAACTAAAGGTATCATAACTAAATTACATTCAAAAACCAAAATTATCAGGGTCAAAATCTTCAAACATATCGACCAGATTCGTCCAAACTATAGTGTTTATCCAATCTGGCTTCTCGCCACCATGCGCCCATATCCTCCTTAACGTGCACATTTGAGTTCGAAATAGCGTCCTAGCCACTAGATTAAAATGTGTCCAAATCGTCAAAGTGTGTCTCGGTTCCCATCTGTATTTCTGCTACAAAAAAAAAGAAATATTATTGTTGTTGATAAAATGATCGGGAAAGAAAGATATTAGTGTTGGCTTACAGCGAGTTTAAGAAATCATCGTTCCTTAAAATAATCTGGAATGAAATGGTAAGTCGGCCACTCATGAACCCAGCCTTCTCGAAGAATCTCCGGGATCGCCTTCGAGAGCTCGTGTAAAAATTTGAACCACGTGATGGTTGTTTTATCAATAATACCAATACCAGGGTTTAGAACGGGGAGGTGATCCCGATCAGCAGAGTATAATATGGCATCAACACTGCTGATTAACTTGAAACTACAGTGTGGGACAACCGACATGTCGAAAAGGAATATGAAACAGATAGATTACAGAGAAGAGAGAAAACAGTGTTGGATAGAATGTGATGGGGGAGACAAGGTTTACGAGAAGGTAGATATATACAGATATATAGAAATATGAAACGTCGCGAGATAAAATTGAATAAATAAATAAATAATTCATTAAAAAAAATTGAATAAATAATGTTTTTTTTTTCCGCCCAAATACAAAACGTCGAGAGATAAATTACACGTTACGGCTGACTTATATGCACCTAATGGCTGACTTATGGCATGGTTTGGAAATGTCATAAATTTGGGTTTAGGGTTTATGTATCGAGTTCTTTAGAGTGACCACTCGCAAATTCAAAAAGAACATATATCTTAACAATTAGATACAATTCAGATAGTCTAGGTTTAGGTTATAAGAGCTTCAACATAACTTTATAAAGTATTGAGTTATGTACACACGATATTAGGGTATGTTTAGGTAGTTGAAAGTACTGAGTTATATACACACGATGTTAGGGTATGTTTAGATAGTTGTAAGAGAACCTATACCTCAAATGGGTATGTTTATGGTATGTTAGGGTTTAGGGTTTAGGTTTAGGGTTTAGGGTTTAGGGTTTAGGATTTAGGGTTTAGTGTTTAGGGTTTAGGAGTTAGGGTTTAGATTTTAGGGTTTAGGGTTTTATGAGAACAATGTGTATGTTTTGCTATACCTCTAGGAATTAGGGTTTACGGTTTAGATAGTTATAAGAGAACCTATACCTCAACATTATTTAATTTATTGTATGTTTAGGGTATGTTTTGGGTATGTTTAGGGTATATTTAGTGTATGTTTAGGGTATGTTTAGGGTATGTTTAGGGTATGTTTAGATAGTCTTAATTGGGACTCTATTTAATTGACACTTTTAATGAAAGCTTATCATGCATAAGTCAAATACAATACAATAAACGGGTTCATGTTTCGAACTGCCCAAACAAATTATAAGTTCCGTCATGGAAGATCTCTGATGCCATTTTTACCCGTATATCCTGAATATTCGCATCATTTATCCCATCGAAAGTTAGACCAAGCGCTAGACACTCGACAAACTTCAATGCATACACCCCACAGTCGCCAACTTGGTCGTTTTGTGGGATGTATATGCCTTTCCTCCTTCGGAACGCAAACTGCTTGAATCTAGGTGTTCAGAGATTGGTAGGAACTAATTCGTTCATCATTGCAGGGATCATTTGCGTAAACGGCCTAAATGCATCTAGGATTTTCTGTTCACTTTCGGGTGTTACCTGTCCAATGATGGGATCATAAGCATCGATCTTCTCCTTATGAAGGTCCACGTGAAATGCCACCCAATGATCTCCTCCAGTATGTAGAACTCCGTACAAGTGATCGACATCTTCTAACCACTTCTTGTTTGTTGGCATGTCTGCGGGAATTTTGCCGTTTACTAACTCCTTATACCCAACACCTTTGAACTTAAACATATTTGGTTTGATCTTGAACTGTGGATAATCAATACACCATCTTGAAGTAAACCAAGGGTCCAAAAATCCAATTCGCTTGGAGTAGAATGGGGAGGGATCTAGCTTGGATTTTTTTATGAGGAGTCTCATATACGCAGCAATATGCTGTACAAAGAGAATCAAGTCAGCCCAAAATTAAACTTAACTCAGCCCCATATAATATATATAACTCAGATATAAAGCATACTTAAGCCTACATAACTCAGACATATAATAAATAACTCAGACATTAAGTATATTTAACTCAGCACCAACAATATACTTACATTATCAAACAACCATCCATAATTTGGATTTGACCAATACTTTCTCTCAGTTATGAGAATTCTGTAGAACTCGATATTCTCAAAAGCCTGTGTAAGTGGAACATCCCTAAAATAATTAAACACAAGTTAGTTTAGGCAAATATTGCTAATAGCTGTATTAACACATGCTCTAAAGGGTCATACTTGAATGGTTTTAGGTGATCCAAAAGTTTATCCACTTTAACCGGATCAGTAGATGAGAGAGGATCATAGATTGCCGGTGAAGGTTCATAATTTTTCCTCATGCACGTCGTTCAATTGTCTCCAATATAAGGAAAAACTCGTGCTTGAGGATCATTTTGTAGCCTCGCTGAAAACCCATCAGGAGATAATTGAACACTTGACACCCGATAAGCCTTAATTCTCTCAGACCTAATCCTTTCCTCTTTTCCTCATCAGACTCCAGCAACAGTTCGTTATTTTGCGCGACAATTTTGTCGGTGACATCCTCAATCTCACTGTCGTTTCCAATCTATTTCTTCTTTGTCAAAGTTATTCTTATTGTATTGTTCGATGCTGGGATAGTCACAACTGTAGGATTCGGATCGTCGTCGCCTTTACGATTCTTCTTTGTCCTTCTCAGTGGCACCTGTTTTTTTTAAAGCAGCGGTCTCTTTCCTCTTTAAAGCAGCGGCCTCCTTTTGATTTTTAACCTCAACCTCCTGCTTTTTTGCCTCAGCCAATTTATTTTTCTTAGCAGGAGAAATAGTAACGAAATCAACTGTTTCTTCGTCATTACCAAACTCCTCAGCTAATTTCTTTTGCAAATCAATGGCCTTAGGATCTTTGATATTCTATTTCACTTCAGGACTTTTAAGCTGTATTAACATATAAACATAACTCAGCCAGAATAATAAGAATCCATCTGTCGTTATGTAACTATAACTCAGCCGTCAAAAATAACCATAACTCAGCCGTCAAAAATATTTATAATGCAGCTGTTGAAACGACCCGACCCAAAAATTTAAAAATTTTCCCTTCAGATTACTATCTTCACATATACTAATCCTCAACTGGGCCAATACAAGCAACGCGGAATAACAAAATTAACAATAACACCACATCATCAATAATCCATACTTATTAATGAACAATAATCAATCAACCAGTTCAGAAACAATCCAATAACAATGATCCAATACTCAAAAATTAGAATGCACTAGCAACCTAGCGATCCTCTTCCTGACCATGATTCCACGATCGCATTTTCTCTTTACCTCCAACACATGGCAAAAAGAGGTGCGTGAGTATTATCATAAATACTCAGCGACGCGGTCATCCCATCTACAGGCTATTTATACATAAGCATAAACAATAAATAAAAATACCCGGATGAGCATACACAAGCATTCACGAAAACAAGCAACCACGAACCAAACAGGAACTCTGTGTCGATCGACACAACCTCTAGGTGTCGATCGACAGACTCCCCCGTGTCGATCGACACAACCACTAGGTGTCGATCGACAGGATGCCCCATGTCGATCGACACACCACCCTGGTGTCGATCGACACGACATCGCAGAATCCAGAATCGAGCCTATCCTCTCATGGCTCGATTCCGTCGTGATTCATCGAGTCTCCTGCATGATTACAATCACAAAGCACACGAAATCCACCAAGCAAACGCATTCTACCCATTCCTTACACCCATGTAAACCTACAGTCACGCACTCACCTCGAAAAGGATTGAAAGGAAGAAAAACGACGAAAAACATGAAGAACGGACACGAACAGCCTCTGATTCCGTCCCCTTAGACCCGAAATCAGCCCAGCAACAGTCCTTCTTCGTTCCAAAAAGTCACACACGCAATTCTCCTCAAGAAATCTCCCAATAATCACTCAAATCCTAAGATTTCTGATTCTCCCTTCAATCTCTCCGTTTTCTTTCTGAAAAATGGCCAAAAGAACAGACAACCCGACTGTTCACACCTTTTATACAACCCTAGGGTTTCCCCTAAACCACTCCGCCGAACCGGACAATTGGAACCAAACAGGTCGGTCCAATTTTACCCCGTGTCGATCGACAGACACCACTCGTGTCGATCGACACACCTCCAACTATCCGACTTCGCAGAAGTCAAAACACCCGTATCGATCGACATACACGCCTGTGTCGATCGACACACCCAACCAAAAATCCACTTTTTGGTTCACGGGCGTTACAGCTGTAACGTACCTTTGGACTATTAACGGATTTATGCGGGATGTTGTTGACTGGTTCAGGACTTTTAAAGTCGTCCTTCTTCGGCTGTATTAACATATAAACACAACTAAGCCGAGACTAATAAGAATAAATCAGTCGTGATGTAACCATAACTCAGTCGTCAAAAATAAACATGACTCAGCTGTAACGTACCTTTGGACTATTAACGGATTTCTGCGGGATGTTGTTGACTTTTGAGACATTATCATCCTTTTGAAAAGTGTTTCGTGCCTCGAGAGCCTTCATACGCTCTCTCATTTGCATCCGATCATTCTCAATAGATGCAACTCTTTCTTCCACAGCAGCTCGGACTGTATCACCAATCATCTTCTTCAAATCTGACAACTCTCCAAATTTTTTGTTATAGGCGGTTAACTACGACTCAACACTCTCTATTCTACTAGCAAAGTTGTCAAAGTTGTCAAATCTTTTGACAAGATTTCCCAGGATATTCACTACGGTCGTCAAATCCGTCTCTTTCCATATATCCTCCTCACTCACATTCTGCAACACAATCTCACTGTTGCTTACTTCCTGGTTTTTCTTAGCTTTCTTCTGTTTTTTTGCGGGGGGTTGCTCGGAATCTAACGAAACTGCAGCCTTCAGTTTTTTCTTGTTCTCATTGCTCTTCACATCCCAAAAACCTCTAACAAACCTATCTGCATGTATGTCTGTTATCAGATTTACAAGTTGTAGGTCATTTTCTTCACTCGACCACTGCGAAAACAGCTCTTCTACAACCTCCTTCATAACCATTTTCTTCACACGCACCTGCATAGTAAATCAGCCATCAAGTAACTCATAAGTCAGACATCAAATGATTCATAACTCAGCCATCAAGTAACTCATAAGTCAGATATCAAATGATTCATAACTCAGCCAAGTCAACCTTCTTACCTCACCGTGATCTATGATCTCCTCAGATATGGTTGTAGTAAGACTTTTACGTGTACGGGTTCCACCCCATCGCAAAAGAGGAATTTCGTTCTCATTGACTACTCTTCCAAAACGCTCTCCGAAGCAAGTCACAACTTCATACGCCCAAACCAGCAACACGTCCTTCATGCCGCTAACGGTGTACGACTTTCCTTGTGGATTCAACATCTTAATTCAACCAACCATAACTTCGAATGCAGTCCGACCCCACGGATAAGTCCTCAAGGCTTCATCGTCGAATACTTTTTTTGCACTTTCAAAGGGTATTCAAGAATTATGATGCAAGCCATAAAGTCCCATGGCTTGAAGAAGCAACAGCCCGAACCATTTCCGCTTTTCAAAACTCCAGCCTCGACACACCTCTAATGCTGGCCTCAGTTCATCTAACTTGGGTCCTACCCCAAGAGGCACATTCAACTCCTCCAAGAACGTTTTGTATTGCTCAGGTTCAAAACTTTTTGTTGGTAGTGGACCTGTGTTTAGACCCGTGAGCACACCAAATTCGATTAAGCTAAACCTGAGAGGTTGATCAACAACGAGAGACCAAATCTCCTTCTTATGTACTCGCAGCTATCTACATAGTAGATAGTGTACAGTCTTCTCAGACCACACGAATTGGCTATCAGCTAGCTTAGCAACTACTCCAAGAGGAAACTGCTTCATGTGTTCCCACACATCATGTCATATAGTGCCTCTGACTTGAGGGAAGTCTCCCAAATTGACATTGTGATTAATTTTTTTATTTTCCAGATTAGAAGCCCCTTCAGCGTATAGTCTTGGAGGGTAATCCCTTGCTTGATCTTCAGAAATAGGCATCTGAACATAAAAGACATAACATATTAATGATAAATCGGCCGCAACAAAATTCAAACTCAGTCACAACAAACAAATAAACCAGCCGCAACCAAACACAAACTCAGCCTCAACAGCCACGATTGCAATTGCACATATAAATCAGCCGCAACACAACACAAACTCAGCTACAATTGAACATATAAATCAGCCGCAACGTAACACAAACTAAGCCACAATTGCACATATAAATCAGCCACAGAATAACAATAAATCAGCCGCAATAAATAACTTAAACAGCCACTAGCAACGATAAACAAGCCGCCACAAAATAATAAATCAGCCACAATACCGTTAATAAGCGATAAACACCTTCGATTCCTCAGATTATACTCAAAATAAAATGAAAGAAGATGAAGAATCCCCACTCCTCTGTTTATACTCACCTTCGACTAAAATCCGACTGTGAAAATGTAGAGCAGACGTTTCGACGACAACGGCGGTGAATGTTTCTTAGAAATCGACTAGAGAGAAAACACTGGAAGTTTCGACGACAACACACGAATTTTTTATTTTTCAGTCCTTTGAGTTTCCTTTTCCGACTTGTTAACACGGTTAATCTTATTAGTTAGGTGGAACAGTGATTAGTGACGTGGATTAGTTAATCATTTTTTAATTATAAATAACCTCAATTAAAAAAAAAAACCTAGGGTGTTTATTGTAATTTACTAGGCTTTAAAAACTTTTGAATAATTTCCAAAAGATGTATGTTATTCTAGTAATATAACAACTTTTCTATGCTATTTGAGTACTTTTCTCTATTTTAAAACAAATAATATTTAAAAAAGATTAGGGTTCCCAAAAGATTAATCATTACTCCTAGTATAGGGAGCCATATAACTGTCATTATAGTGCCTCGAGAGTACGAAACATCGCGAGATAAAATTGAATAAATTATGTTTTTTTTCCCGCCAAAATACGAACGTCGCGAGATAAATTACACGTTGCGGCTGACTTATATGCACTTAACGTCGCGAGATAAAATTGAATAAATTATGTTTTTTTTTCTGAAATACAAAACGTCGCGAGATAAATTACACATTGCGGCTGACTTATATGCACCTAATGGCTAACTTATATGCACATAATGGCTGACTTATGGCATGGTTTGGGAATGTCATAAATTTGGGTTTAGGGTTTATGTATCGAGTTCTTTAGAGTGACCACTCGCAAATTCAAAAAGAACATATATCTTAACAATTAGATACCATTCAGATAGTCTAGGTTTAGGTTATAAGAGCTTCAACGTAACTTTATAAAGTACTGAGTTATATACACACGATGGTAGGGTATGTTTAGATAGTTGAAAGAGAACATATACCTCAACATTATTTATCTCACCAATTAGATATCATTCATATTGTATACGTTTAAAGTACTGAGTCATATACACACGATGTTAGGGTATGTTTAGATAGTTGTAAAAGAACCTATACCTCAACATTATTTATCTCGATTTTAGGTATGTTTGAGCTTTGGCTGAGTTATATACACGACAGGGCTGCGATATGTCTTAGTTAGGGCTGATTTGTGTTTTTGTTACAGCGATAAATCAGCCGTAAAGTAAGATTGAATTATTGTCAATAAACGACTGACTTATTATTACAATACAGCTGATTGTAATAAACAACTGAGTTATGATTATAATACGGCTGAGTTATGTAGACTTCTCAAGTAGTCTATGGCACTTTTAATATTTAAATTTGGCAAATTGTGGTACTTAATCTATAAGGTTATAATATTATTTGCTGTGAAACTTGAGATTGGTAAAGATGATTTGGCAAATTGTATTTCAATTTCAAGATGATTTGCTACAAACAAGATATAAGTTCATTAAAACAAGCCATAGTTATTATAGAGCTAGAGAGAGAAAACTAGCTAGTCATCGGATCCATACTACATAGATTATGAGTTCATTAAAACAAGCTATAGTTATTAAACAACTTGGGTGGAAACTAGAGGTATCATGCCTTGATCTTGGAGCAGAACTTGAGCATATGCTTTGTCTTCCCAAACCAACTCTAGCACAAAAGATTCGTACGCCTTAACGCCAATAGCCTTGACGAATTCTCTAACCCCTGAACCAAAGCGCAACCTCTTATGTATGTCTGCCACGCATAGATACACTGGCCACTCTACTCCATGCTTGTCCAAAAGAGTAATCTCCTTTCCTCCTGCTTTTTCCATCTGGTGAGCCCTAGTGAAGCTCACTGGAATATGCTGCATAAGAAAGAGACAATAAGCTCTTGACAAAGCATCAATAACGAAAAAAAATAAGGGAACAAAACTCCTTCAAGAGAGTTTACTTAAACTTACAAGTCTAGAATATTTGAAACTAGCTGGTGTGACAGTTAGTGTCACAAATCGGTTTTCACTTAGTGTAGATGACACTCTACTTTGACTACTCTCACCGGTTTTTCTCTTCTTCTCTTTGCTGCTATGTTGTGTGGAGATGTTGTCCTCCTCCTCCTCATCCTCCTCCTCCCCCTCCACATCATCACCATCATCGACGTTGTTGCTAGACTGTACATATTGAATCTCACAGCAACTAGGTCCAAGACCAGTGACGTGGAACAAAAAATCTCCTTCGTGTCTGAAAATGATGAAATCTCCGACTCGGAAATCATGAGCACCTGCGAACTCTTTCCATCCAAAGGTGAGTCTCCGACCTTCCATCTTAACTTTCCATGTTTTCTCACACGCGTCCGACTTAAGCTCCATCATATTTCTTTTGTTTCTTCCTTCTATGTATTTCGAGAAGAATTTCACCGGAATGCTATACAACAAACACAAACCGTAAAAAAAAAGACAATGAGATATATATATATATAGAGAGAGAGAGAGAGAGAGAGAGAGAGAGAGAGAGAGAGAGGGAAGAAGGGAGATTACATACGAGGTGGGAGTGAAAGCCGGGAAGAAGAAGTTGAAAGAAATGTGGGTTTGTAGGAGATTTACATACTTGATCCACCATTGTCGAAGTTGGAAAAGGAGCTTCAAAGATAAGAAAAACCCTAAGTTTATTAGTGTTGTTCGTAATCCTCCTCTTATTTATGGAGTATACTCTCTATATGGTTCATACAGAAAGGGAAAGAGAAATACGGTGACAAATCTTGAACAGAAGAAGTCGAAGAGACTTACATGGATCTTCTTTCGTGAAGTCAGCAGAGAAAGAATCTAATGAATGATATGGGGATCGTGATGGAGAGGTCGTGATAGGTGATGGATGGAGATCAGAAGTTTTGGTTTTGCAAGAGAGGAGAAAGAGAGGAGCCGCGTTGTTTCACAACCTAGGGTTTAGAGACAAAAGCCAAAGGTGGAGATTTTATATGTTCAGATTTTATGGGTCATTTTTTGTAACTTTGCCTTTTAAAAACAAATCATAATATTTTAAAACAAATAATATTTAAAAAAGATTAGAGTTCCCAAAAGATTAATCATTACTACTAGTATATGGAGCCATATAACTGTCAGTATAGCATCTCGAGAGTATCAAACACGTGCGTAATACGTTACGTACATACTACACAGCTGACTTATTTTAAATACACGGTTAAACTTATAGAAACTACACGCCTAGCTTATATTTAAACACGGCTAACTTATCTCATGCGTGTCAAAAGTGAAGTCATAAACGGCGTTTAGGCTGAGTTATGTTAAAGGTTAGGCTGAGTCATAAATGAAGTTTAGGCTGAGTTATGTCAAAGGTTAGGCTGAGTCATAAATGAAGTTTAGGCTAACTTATGATAAAAGAAACAAAACTGCATTAAAGTACTAAAAATACATAAACATTAGAGTACTAAAACATAAGCATTACATAAACATAAGCATTAGATAAACATTTAGTCAGCCATATATTTTGCATCAAGCTTCAGCCAATCAATTTCTGGAACTTCGACTTTGACCATCTTTTCTTCAGCTTCAACGAGTTCTGCTGCAATTTTGTCCAACTCAGCAAAGAAATTAACCTTTTCCTTCCCGATAAATTCTTCAAGCAAATCCATTTTCGCAAAAATAGATTTCACTTCCGCCAAAGCATCATGCAATTCAGCTTTTGATTTCATCTGTTCCTTGAGCGAGAGGAGCAAAGACTTGTAATGCTCCTCGGTTTCCCTTCTGGCCTTTTTAACATCATTTGGTCCATGGTCATCCTCCATTGGACGCTTCATCATCTTCTTCGATTCTGCCATTGATGCTGCATGTATATCGAAAATAGGATGTTAATATATAATGTAACATATAAACAAATCAAGTTGCAAAAACGTGAATTACATATACTAGGAGAACAAGGAAAATCTAACTTGTATTTGAGATTGCAAAAGGATAAAACAAGTTCAAAGTTAATAAAAACGAATGTTCGGTTACTGAGTGTTCACTTAGTATTTATAGAAAAAACGAAAATATATATTAGAAACTGTTCGGTTACTGAGTAACTACCAAAAATACAATTAAAAACTGTTCGGTTACTGAGTGTTTAGTTTAGACTGAGTTATGACTGAGTTATAAGTGACATAAACGTGTTAAGGCTGACCAAAATATTAGAGTTCTTAAAAGTTCAATCATAACTCCTAGTTTCCAAAAGATTAATCATTACACCTAATATAGGAAGCCATATAACTCGTCAGTTTAGCGTCTCGAGAGTAATCATTACACCTAATATATGATTACGTACATACATTCACACGCCATAATAAATCATATATTCTCTATTATTTAAATTTAAAAATGTGTAATTTAAGGTTAATTTCACAGCTGACCTATAGGTGCTACATGGCGGACTTATAATATATTTAATACACGGCTGACTTATCTAATGCGTGTCAAAAGTGAAGTCATGAACAAAGTTTTGGCTAAGTTATATCAAATGTTAGGCTAAGTTATTACGAAGAATTTATATTCAAACGAAGGTAGCTTTAATTGATAAGCATTAGAGTACTAAAAATACATAAACATAAGACTACTAAAACATAAGCATTAGATAAACAGAAGCATTAGATAAACATATTTCCCTATTTTGCATGAAACTTCATCCAATCAAGTTCTTGAACGCTGGCGTTGGCCATCTTTTCTTCGGGTTCAACGAGTTCTGCTGCAAGTTTGTCCAACTCAGCAAAGAAGTCAACCTTTTCCTTCTCGATAAATTCTTCAAGCAAATCCATTTTCGCAAAAATAGATTTCACTTCCACCAAAACATCATGCAATTCAGCTTTTGATTTCATCTATTCCTTAAGCGAGAGGATCAACGTCTTGTAATGGTCCTCAGTTCCCCTTCTGGCCTTTTTAACAGCATTTGGTCCATGGTCATCCTCCATTGGACGCTTCATCATCTTTTTCGATTCTGCCATTGATGCTGCATGTATATCGAAAATAGGATGTCAATATATAATGTAAACATATAAACAAATCAAGTTGCAAAAACGTGAATTACATATACTTGGAGAACAAGGAAAATCTAACTTGTATTTGAGATTGCAAAAGGATAAAACAAGTTCAAAGTTAATAAAAACAAATGTTCGGTTACTGAGTGTTCACTTGGTATTTATAGAAAAAAAAAACTGTTTGGTTACTGAAACTGTTCGGTTACTGAGTAGTTGCCAAAAATACTATAAAAAATACATATAACTCGTCAGTTTAGCGTCTCGAGAGTACCAAATGCGTGCGTAATATGATTACATACATATATTCACACGCCATATTTATTCAGATAAATTGTAAATTTAAAAAAGTTTAATTTGAGGTTAACTTCACGGCTGACCTATAGGTACTACACGGCTGATTTATAGTAAATTCAAATTATCGCGTGCGTAAATTGTCTGACTTACCAGTGACGAAATCGTGGAAAGTCGGAGTTATTGGAAGGAAAAAGCTGACTTATATTTAATACACGGCTGACTTATATTTACTACACGGCTGAATTATATTTAACAGAAGGTTGACTTATATCATGCGTGTCAAAAGTGAAGTCATAAAAGAAGAAACAAAGCATTAGAGTACTAAAAATACATAACTGATCTGAATTACATTATAAAGGAGGAAACAATAGTTTATATTACAATACCCAAAGCCTAGTTTCCGGCCAATATATAATCGGCTTAAAATCACAGTAAAAAAGACCTAACTCTTTGATCCAAAAGCTGCAGTCACACAAATTATTCTCCTTACTGTCTTCAATGTACCAAAGATCCCAATCTCGGTCCATCAATGGAGTACATGTGCAATTATAGAACAAGGTTATTTCCTTTGACATGAACTCATACTTCTTTGTTAGAAACACATCAGTGTGAGACGTTCCCCAACTCTAGTCTAGAGATCTTACAATCTTGCCTATCCTCTGAACAGATTCCCTTGTGAAAAGAGAGAAATACTCCTCAGTATTCCAAAATACCTTGCATGTCATTGCATATGTGTACAAAGCACGCTCGAATCCTGCATCTGCTGCTCTCTTAATCAAAGCAATTCCTTCATCTTGGAGGTCGAACGTGAAGAACATCTGTACACCCTCTAAGAATAGTGTACTCGGGTTTCCATTAGCTTAGCAAACTTGCATCACCAAGTTAGATAGATGTATGTACGAAGGGAAGGTAAACACATCTATAGATGCGTACACTCCGGGCCGGTGTATTAGTTCCTTCATAGACTTGCATGTTGCTCTCAATCTATATAGATCTGCAACGGAGTTAGCGGCCACACGTTTAGCCACTAAGGCTTGGATTTCTTCAGGTAGGGTGGTAAGAGGGAATACTTCCATTACAAAGTGGATATAGTACGGCTGAGTTATGATTTCACTGCAAATTTGAGTAAATTTCTCTAGAAATATAAGGTTAATGAAACACTAAAGAGATGGTATTTATTGAGTTAAAACAATTTAATAGCAACTCTTCGGTTACTGAGTAAAGGCTGACTAATGTGTTAGTCAGCCTTTACTCTCATTAATAGTCACGAAAAACAACTGTTCGGTAACTGAGTAGAAAAACAACTAGGGTTTATGACTGGTTAATGAGTGTTTAAATGGTATTTATAGATTCAAAAAAAATTAAATAGCGACTCTTCGGTTACTGAGTAGTTACGAAAAGCAACTGTTTGGTAACTGAGTAGAAAAACAATTGTTCGTATATTTTGAGTAAAGGCTAACTTATGAGTGATCAACCAAAAAAGTAAATTTTGATGCGTTTTTGACCGTCAGTTTAGCGTCTCGATATTAACAAAGTATGTCTGATTATGTACATATACACACGCATAATAAATAAAGCCATAGTAAATTCGGACTTGTAAATCAATTAATTCAGACTGATTGTGCAAAGAAGCGGCTGACTTAAAAGTGACGAATTCGTGTTTCAGCTAAGTTATGACTGCTTTGTGCAAAAGAAGCGGCTGACTTATTAGTTTAAATATTCAAAACACAAATTACTCGTCAGTTTAGCTTATCTATATGCCTGATTTATACATTCAAAACACAAAAGATACGGCTAGTTTAAAGAGATGAAACACTAAAGAGATGGTATTTATAGATTTAAAACTATTTAATAGCAACTCTTCGGTTACTGAGTAAAGGCTGACTTATGTGTTAGTCAGCCTTTACTCTCATTAATAGTCATGAAAAACAACTGTTCTGTAACTGAGTAGAAAAACAACTAGGGTTTATGACTGGTTAATGAGTGTTTAAATGGTATTTATAGATTCAAAAAAAAATTAAATAGCGACTTTTCGGTTACTGAGTAGTTACTAAAAGCAACTGTTCGGTAACTGAGGAGAAAAACAATTGTTCGTATATTTTGAGTAAAGGCTGACTTATGACTGATCAACCAAAAAAATAAATTTTGATGCATTTTTGACCGTCAGTTTAGCGTCTCGATATTAACAAAGTATGTCTGATTATGTACATATACACACGCATAATAAATAAAGCCATAGTAAATTCGGACTTGTAAATCAATTAATTCAGACTGATTGTGCAAAGAAGCGGCTGACTTAAAAGTGACGAATTCGTGTTTCGGCTGAGTTATGACTGCTTTGTGCAAAAGAAGCGGCTGACTTATTGGTTTAAATATTGAAAACACAAATTACTCGTCAGTTTAGCTTATCTATATGCCTGATTTATACATTCAAAACACAAAAGATACGGCTAGTTTAAAGAGATGAAACACTAAAGAGATGGTATTTATAGATTTAAAACTATTTAATAGCAACTCTTCGGTTACTGAGTAAAGGCTGACTTATGTGTTAGTCAGCCTTTACTCTCATTAATAGTCATGAAAAACAACTGTTCTGTAACTGAGTAGAAAAACAACTAGGGTTTATGACTGGTTAATGAGTGTTTAAATGGTATTTATAGATTCAAAAAAAAATTAAATAGCGACTTTTCGGTTACTGAGTAGTTACTAAAAGCAACTGTTCGGTAACTGAGGAGAAAAACAATTGTTCGTATATTTTGAGTAAAGGCTGACTTATGACTGATCAACCAAAAAAATAAATTTTGATGCATTTTTGACCGTCAGTTTAGCGTCTCGATATTAACAAAGTATGTCTGATTATGTACATATACACACGCATAATAAATAAAGCCATAGTAAATTCGGACTTGTAAATCAATTAATTCAGACTGATTGTGCAAAGAAGCGGCTGACTTAAAAGTGACGAATTCGTGTTTCGGCTGAGTTATGACTGCTTTGTGCAAAAGAAGCGGCTGACTTATTGGTTTAAATATTGAAAACACAAATTACTCGTCAGTTTAGCTTATCTATATGCCTGATTTATACATTCAAAACACAAAAGATACGGCTGATTTATACATTCAAAACACAAAAGATACGGCTAGTTTAAAGAGATGAAACACTAAAGAGATGGTATTTATAGATTTAAAACTATTTAATAGCAACTCTTCGGTTACTGAGTAAAGGCTGACTTATGTGTTAGTCAGCCTTTACTCTCATTAATAGTCACGAAAAACAACTGTTCGGTAACTGAGTAGAAAAACAACTAGGGTTTATGACTGTTAATGAGTGTATAAATGGTATTTATAGATTCAAAAAAAATTAAATAGCGACTCTTTGGTTACTAAGTAGTTACAAAAAACAACTATTTGGTAACTGAGTAGAAAAACAATTGTTCGTATATTTAGAGTAAAGGCTGACTTATCACTGATCAACCAGAAAAGTAAATTTTGATGCGTTTTTTGACCGTCAGTTTAGCGTCTCGATATTAACAAAGTATGTCTGATTATGTACATATACACACGCATAATAAATGAAGCCATAGTAAATTCGGACTTGTAAATCAATTAATTCAGACTGATTGTGGCTGACTTAAGAGTGACGAATTCGTGTTTCGGCTGAGTTATGACTGCTTTGTGCAAAAGAAGCTGCTGACTTATTGGTTTAAATATTCAAAACACAAATAACTCGTCAGTTTAGATTATCTATACGGCTGATTTATACATTCAAAACACAAAAGATACGGCTGATTTATACATTCAAAACACAAAAGATACGGCTGGTTTAAACATTCAAAACACAAATAACTAAAGGGTCTCATAACTAAATTACATTCAAAACCAAAATTATTAGGGCCAAACTCTTCAAACATATTGACCAGATTCGTCCAAACTATAGTGTTTATCCAATCTGGTTTCTCGCCACCATGCACCCATATCCTCCTTAACGTGCGCATTTGAGTTCAAAATAGCGTTCTAGCCACCAGATTAAAATGTGTCCAAATCGTCAAAGTGTGTCTCGGTTCCCATCTGTATTTTCGCTACAAAAAAAAAAGAGAATTATTATTGTTATTGATAAAATGATCGGGAAAGAAAGACATTAGTGTTGGCTTACAGCGAGTTTAAGAAACCATCGTTCCTTAAATAATCGGGAATGGAGCGGTAAGTCGGCCACTCATGAACCCACCCTTCTCGAAGAATCTCCGGGATCGCCTTCGAGAGCTCGTGTAAAAATTTGAACCACGTGATGGTTGTTTTATCAATAATACCAATACCAGGGTTTAGAACAGGGAGGTGATCCCGATCAGCAGAGTATAATATGGCATCGACACTGCTGATTAACTTGAAACTACAGTGTGGGACAACCGACATGTCGAAAAGGAATATGAAACAGATAGATTTATGAGAAGGGAGAAAACAGTGTTAGATAGAATATGATGGGAGAGACAAGGTTTACGAGAAGGTAGATATATACAGATATATAGAAATACGAAACATCGGGAGATAAAATTGAATAAATTATGTTTTTTTTGCACGAAAAACGAAACGTCGCGAGATAAATTACACATTGCGGATGACTTATATGCACTTAACGTCACGAGATAAAATTGAATAAATTACACGTTACGGCTGACTTATATGCACCTAATGGTTGACTTATGGCATGGTTTGGGAATGTCATAAATTTGGGTTTAGGGTTTATGTATTGAGTTCTTTAGAGTGACCACTCGCAAATTCAAAAAGAACATATATCTTAACAATTAGATACCATTCAGATAGTCTAGGTTTAGGTTATAAGAGCTTAAACATAACTTTATAAAGTACTGAGTTATATACACATGATGTTAGGGTATGTTTAGATAGTTGTAAGAGAACCTATACCTCCACATTATTTATCTCACCAATTAGATACCATTCATATTGTATAGGTTTAAAGTGATGAGTTATATACACATGATGTTAAGGTATGTTTAGATAGTTGTAAGAGAACCTATACCTCAACATTATTTATCTCACCAATTAGATACCATTCATATTGTATAGGTTTAAAGTACTGAGTTATAGATGTTAGGGTATGTTTAGATAGTTGTAAGAGAACCTATACCTCAACATTGTTTATCTCACCAATTAGATACCATTCATATTGTATAGGTTTAAAGTAATAAGTTATATACACACGATGTAAGTGTATGTTTAGATAGTTGTAAGAGAACCTATACCTCAACATTATTTATCTCGATTTTAGGGTATGTTTGAGATTTGGCTAAGTTATATACACGACAGGGCTGCGGTATGTCTTAGTTAGGGCTGATTTAGATAGTCTTAATTGGGACTCTATTTAATTTACACTTTTAATGAAATCTTATCATGTATAAGTCAAATACAATACAATAAACGGGTTCATGTTTCGAACTGCCCAAACATATTAAAATTTCCTTCATGGAGGATCTCTGATGCCATCTTTACCCGTATACCCTGAATATTCGCACCATTTATCCCATCGAAAGTTAGACCAAGCGCTAGACACTCGACCAACTTCAATGCATATACCCCACACTCGCCAACTTCGTCGTTTTGTGGGATGTATATGCCTTTCCTCCTTCGAAACGCAAACTGCTTGAATCTAGGTGTTCGGAGATTGGCAGGAACTAATTCGGTCATCATTGCAGGGATCATTTGCGTAAACGGCCTAAATGCATCTAGGATTTTCTGTTCACTTTCGGGTGTTACCTGTCCAATGATGGGATCGTAAGCATCGATCTTCTCCTTATGAAGGTCCACGTGAAATGCCACCCAATGATTTCCTCCAGTTTGTAGAACTCCGTACAAGTGATCGACATCTTCTAACCACTTCTTGTTTGTTGGCATGTCTGCGGGAATATTGCCATTTACTAACGCCTCATACCCAACACCTTTGAACTTAAACATATTTGGTTTGATCTTGAACTGTGGATAATCAATATACACCATCCTGAAGTAAACCAAGCGTCCAAAAATCCAATTCGCTTGGAGTAGAATGGGGAGGGATCTAACTTGGATTTTTTTATGAGGAGTCTCATATACGCAGCAATATGCTGTACAAAGAGAATCAAGTCAGCCCAAAATTAAACTTAACTCAGCCCCATATAATATATAACTCATACATAAAGCATACTTAAGCCTACATAACTCAGACATATAATAAATAACTCAGACATTAAGTATATTTAACTCAGCCCACACAGTATACTTACATTATCAAACAGCCATCCATAATTTGGATTTGGCCAATACTTTCTCTCAGTTATGAGAATTCTGTAGAACTCGATATTCTCATTAGCCTCTGTAAGTGGAACGTCCCTAAGACAATTAAACACAAGTTAGTTTAGGCAAATATTGCTAATAGCTGTATTAACACATGCTCTAAAGGGTCATACTTGAATGGCTTTAGGTGATCCAAAAGTTTATCCACTTTAACCGGATCAGCAGGTGAGAAAGGATCATAGATTGCCGGTGAAAGTTCATAATTTTTCCTCATGCGTCGTTCCATTGTCTCTAATATAAGGAAAAACTCGTGTTTGAGGATCATTATCTAGCCTCGCTGAAAACCCATCAGGAGATAATTGAACACTTGACTTCTGATAAGCCTTGATTCTCTCAGACCTAATCCTTTCCTCTTCTTCCTCATTAGACTCCGGCAACATTTCGTTATTTTGTGCGACAATTTTGTCGGTGACATCCTTAATCTCACTGTTGGTTCCAATTTGTTTCTTCTTTGCAAAAGGTATTCTTATTGTATTGTTCGATGCTGGGATAGTCACTTCTGTAGGTTTCGGATCGTCGTCGCCTTTACGATTCCTCGTTGTCCTTCTTAATGGCCCCTGTTTTTTTAAGCAGCCGCCTCCTTCTTCTTTAAAGCAGCGTTCTCCTTCTGATTTTTAACCTTAACCTCAGGCTCCTGCTTTTTTGCCTCAGCCAATTTATTTTTCTTAGCAAGAGAAATAGTAACGAAATCAACTGTTTCTTCGTCATTACCAAACTCCTCATCCAATTTCTTTTGCAAATCAGTGGCCTTATTAACTGGTTCAGGACTTTTAAACTAGTCTTTCTTCGGCTGTATTAACATATAAACACAACTCAGCCGAGTTTAATAAGAATAAATCAGTCGTGATGTAACCATAACTCAGTCGTCAAAAATAAACATAACTCAGCTGTAACGTACCATTGGACTATTAACGGATTTCTGCGGGATGTTGTTGACTTTTGAGACATTATCATCCTTTTGAAAAGTGTTCCGTGCCTCGAGAGCCTTCATACGCTCTCTCATTTGCATCCGATCATTCTCAATAGATGCAACTCTTTCTTCCACAGCAGCTCGGACTGTATCACCAATCATCTTCTTCAAATCTGACATCTCTCCAAATTTTGTGTTATAGGCGGTTAACTGCGACTTAACACTCTCTATTCTACTAGCAAAGTTGTCAAAGTTGTCAAATCTTCTGACAAGATTTCCCAGAATATTCACTACGGTCGTCAAATCCGTCTATTTCCCCATATCCTCCTAACTACCATGCTGCAACACAATCTCACTGTTGCTTACTTCCTAGTTTTTCTTAGATTTCTTCTGCTTTTTTGCGAGGGGTTGCTCGGAATCTAACGAAACTGCAGCCTTCATTTTTTTCTTGTTCTCATTGCTCTTCACATCCCAAAAACCTCTAACAAACCTATCCGCATGTATGTCTGTTATCAGATTTACAAGTTGTGGGTCATTTTCTTCACTCGACCACTGCGGAAACAGCTCTTCTACAGCCTCCTTCATAACCATTTTCTTCACACACACCTGCATAGTAAATCAGCCATCAAGTAACTCATAAGTCAGACATCAAACGATTCATAACTCAGCCATCAAGTAACTCATAAGTCAGACATCAAATGATTCATAACTCAGCCATCAAGTAACTCATAAGTCAGATATCAAATGATTCATAACTCAGCCAAGTCAACCTTCTTACCTCACCATGATCTCTGATCTCCTCAAATATGGTTGTAGTAAGACTTTTATGTGTACGGGTTCCACCCCATCGCAAAAGAGGAATTTCGTTCTCATTGACTACTCTTCCAAAACGCTCTCCGAAGCAAGTCACAACTTCATCGCCCAAAGCAGCAACACGTCCTTCATGCCGCTAACGGTGTACGACTTTCCTTGTGGATTCAAAATCTTAATTTAACCAACCAGAACTTCGAATGCAGTCCGACCCCACGGATAAGTCCTCAAGGCTTCATCGTCGAATACTATTTTTGCACTTTCAAAGGGTATTCTAGAATTATGATGCAAGCCATAAAGTCCCATGGCTTGAAGAAGCAACAGCCCTAACCATTTCCGCTTTTTAAAACTCCAGCCTCGACACACCTCTAATGCTGGCCTCAGTTCATCTAACTTGGGTCCTACCCCAAACGGCACATTCAACTCCTCCAAGAACGTTTTGTATTGCTCTGGTTCAAAACTTTTTGTTGGCAGTGGACCTGTGTTTAGACCCGTGAGCACACCAAATTCGATTAAGCTAAACCTGAGAGGTTGATCAACAACGAGAGACCAAATCTCCTTCTTATGTACTCGCAGCTGTCTACATAGTAGATAGTGTACAGTCTTCCCAGACCACACGAATTGGCTATCAGCTAGCTTAGCAACTACTCCAAGAGGAAACTGCTTCATGTGTTCCCACACATCATGTCATATTGCGCCTCTGACTTGAGGGAAGTCTCCCAAATTGACATTGTGATTAATTTTTTTATTTTCCAGATTAGAAGCCCCTTCAGCGTATAGTCTTGGAGGGTAATCCCTTGCTTGATCTTCAGAAATAGTCATCTGAACATAGAATACATAACATATTAATGATAAATCGGCCGCAACAAAATTCAAACTCAGTCACAACAAACAAATAAACCAGCCGCAACCAAACACAAACTCAGCCACAATGGCACATAAATCAGCCGCAACATAACAAAAACTCAGCCACAAAAGCCACAATTGCAATTGCACATATAAATCAGCCGCAACACAACACAAACTCAGCCACAATTGAACATATAAATCAGCCGCAACGTAACACAAACTAAGCCACAATTGCACATATAAATCATCCATAGCATAACAATAAATCAGCCGCAATAAATAACTTAAACAGCCACTAGCAACGATAAACAAGCCGCCACAGAATAATAAATCAGCCACAATACCGTTAATAAGCGACAAACACCTTTGATTCCTCAGATTATACTCAAAATAAATCGGAAAACTCAAAATAAAACGAAGGAAAATGAAGAATCCCCACTCCTCTGTTTATACTCACCTTCGACTAAAATCCGACTGTGAAAATGCAGAGCAGACGTTTCGACGACAACGGCGGTGAATGTTTCTCAGAAATCGACTAGAGAGAAAACATTGGAAGTTTCGACGACAACACACGAATTTTTTATTTTTCTGTCTTTTGAGTTTTCTTTTCCGATTTGTTAACACGGTTAATCTTATTAGTGACGTGGAACAATGATTAGTGACGTGGATTAGTTAATCATTTTTTAATTATAAAAAACCTCAATTAAAAAAAATAACCAAGGGTATTTATTGTAATTTACTAGGTTTTAAAAACTTTTGAGTATTTTCCAAAAGATGTATGTTATTATAGTAATATAAAAACTTTTCTATGCGATTTGAGTACTTTTCTCATCAAAAATAAAATTTATTTTCGATACGCATGCATATGAACGTAAACCTATAATCATCTCTAATGGATTTTAAAGCATAGTTATTATTAATTTTCAAATTGAATCCAAATCAGACTTACGAAAAAAATATGTAATGAAGAAGAAAACAATTTGGATCTTGTTTGCAACAAATTGAGAACAAATGACGTTTATTGTCAATGTCTTTCTCTTTGTTTTCTAATAAGTTAATAATCATACCCAAGTTTTATAATCTCCACATTGCATTACGTTATTAATTGGTTCATTTATACATATCGTCCATTCTTTTCTAAAAATGTTAAAGAGTATTAATAAAGTAATCATTTATAGATTGTGTAAATGTCATAACACTTAAGGTTTCAACTTATTTGAATTATTGTTAATGCTACTGTTTGGTATCATTTAAAATTCAGAATCTAAATACAAGTGATCAGTCGGAGGTTTAGATTTGTTTTTAGATCTCAGTGGTCTGCCACGTGAACAATGACAAATGACATCTCCTCCGACTTGTCCACCACAACGTTCTGATACTCCACCAACCTAGGCTAAATCAACACATTGTTGTTTGTTGTTATTGTCATCTTCGACAACAACGATGAGTGACCAATTCCGGCCCCGAGAGTGATGTGCTGTGAGGTCAAATTGTGGTAAAGATTGAGAAAAGATGATGAAACTCATCATGGCTGACGTTCAACGGAAAAAAGAGTAAAGAACACAAAAAAATAGGCAAAAAATTTTTTCGAAAAAACGTAACTCTTGAAAAATAATCATAAAGCAGTTTTTATATCGGAAAGACGCAACTCTTGAGAAAATGGTTATATCAAAAAGACACAACCCTTAGAAATAACCATAAAGCGGTTATAACGGAAAAATGTAACCCTTCAAAAAGTGATTATATCGATAAGAATCAACCTTTAAAAATAACCATAAAGCGTTTATTATTGAAAAGATACAACCCAAAAATTCAACTGTAAATTTATTTTGAGACAAATGAATAAGGTTAGTGAGAAACGTTTTTTCTTCCACACGCGATTGGAAACATATCTCTTTGTCTAACCATTAGAACAATGTTTACGCGACTTCAATATTTCGATGTACATAAACCATAAAAATTGTTTTCATGTATAAAAAGTCAAAGTTTCTATAGATAATTGTTAAATTAAAAAACTCACTACATGCACCACCTGTTTCGAGAAAAATAGAGTTGGAAATCTCATTACTTTTATGATGGAAATTTGATCTTGCATTCCAAAGTATTTAAAACTTGTTTTAATTGTCTATAAAAATCTAAAATTCTTTACACAAATCAAGAATTTTTGGAACTTCTACAATAGTAAAAACATCTATAATTTAAAATAATTTCAAAATAATAGAATGAAGTTTTTTTTATCTTTCATATGCTTTAAGTGAATTAAACAATTAGTAGCCACTATTAACAAAAGTTCAACGGGAAAGGAGTAAAGAATACAAATATATAGGAAAAACTTTTTTTCTGAAAAGACACGACCTTTGAAAAATAACCATAAAGTGGTTATTTCAAAAAACACAACCTTTGAAAATAACCATAAAGCGGTTATTTCGAAAAATTGCAACTCTTGACCAAACAATTATAATGAAAAGACACAAGTCTTGACAAAACTGTTATAATGAAAAGACACAACTATTGAAAAAACGGTTATATCAAAAAGACGTAACCCTTGACAAAACGGTTATATCGAAAAGACGCAACTTTTGAAAATAGCCATTAAAAATAAATAAATAACTACTAAACGGGTTTTTTACGAAAAGTCACGAATATTTTTGGTTTGCTATTATATATAGATTTAAAGTTTTGAATCATATATAGAATAACCCGTATACAAATCTTAAATTTTTGTAAAATCTCAGTAACTTCAACAACTAATAAACTCTATAAATAAATAAAAAGAGTATTACCATTTTCAACACCATGCCACCGAATACTACAATTTTCTCGCATAATCCTTTGCTATGTACAAATATATACTCATCTCTTGGCAAATTCTTGGTAACTTTAAAATGTAATAGAAAAACATCTATTTAAAAACAATTTCAAAATAATATAATGACGTCTTTTTATCTTTGTTATGCTTTAAGTGAATTAAAAAAATTAGTAGCCATGATTAACCAAAAAATTCAACGGAAAAGAAACACAAATATATAGGCAAAACTTTTTTCCGAAAAGACGCGATCCTTGGAAAATAACCATAAAGCGGTTTTTATATAAGAAAAACATAACTTTTGAAAAAACGGTTATATCGAAAAGACGCAACTCTTAATTAAACAATTATATAGGAAAGACGCAACTCTTGACAAAACGGTTATATTGAAAAGTCGCAACTTTTAAAAATAAGCATTAAAAGTAACTACTAAACGATTTTTTACTAAAAGTCAAGACCCAAAAATATTCATTTCTTTGGGTTTGCTATTATATATAGATAATGTATAATTTAATGTTAAATCATATCATCATCTATATATTACAATTTGAAATTTTAAAGACGAATTTGAATTACTGGAATGATTCATATAATTTTACAATAAAACGTGATATCAACATATGGGATATTATATATTCATATGGTATAGCATATTATATGATACATAACATGTCATATAATATAGGAAAATTAGCATCTATATTATCTAATGATAATCAAATTCATTATCTAACATCCAATAAATTTAAATATAGTAACTAACAAAATTAGATGGTTATCTTCCATTTTTACCCTTAATGAAAAACAATAAAAAGAAAACCCTAATTTATTCTTTTTTTTTTCCTCTCTTTTTTTTCTAGCGCTTCTTCTCCTTCTTCTTCTTCCATCGACTTTTTTTCTTCACAGAGCTTCTTCTTCTTCATCTTACACAAACACCATAATCGATTTTATCTCCTTTTTTCTTCTTACTACACAAACACCATAATGGATCTCATCTCTCTTTGGTGATCCATAAAATCAACTCTCAATTACTTTGTCTTATCTCGTTGCCATTGATCAAAAATCTTCAGCCGTAGATTAATATTGTATTTCTTCTCCTCCTTTAAAATCTCCATTGTCGTCCCATCTTCTAGTTAAATTAAGCCGCCGCTGGAGATTGGTATAGTTAACTATATTCAGAAATCAAGTAAGTATGTTTATGATAATAGTTAGCTATGTATGTTATTCTACGTAGTTAACTATATCTACACAATACCCAATAATAGTCAACTATACTTAACGCATGGATAGTTAGCTATAAGACCTACGTATTTAACTATATCTATACAATACCCAGTAATAGTCAACTATAATTAACACATGGATAGTTAGCTATAAGGCTTACATAGTTAACTATATTTTTACATAAAGAAATGTGTTATCAACATATGGAAACCTCACATGCATTAACACTTAACACTGAGATCTAATAAATTACATATAATATATACCAGTATAGTCGACTACTATAATTCAATATAGTTGACTACTATATATATATATATTATAATATATACCAGATCTAATAAGTTTTGTATATACCAGTATAGTTGACTACTATATATAATATATACCAGTATAGTTGACTACTATAATATATATGTATAGTTGATTACTATAATGCATACCAGATCTCTTCTGGTTTTTAGGGATTTTAAATGATCGACAATAAATATTTGATATGATTTTTTTTTACCATTTTTCTTTGTCAAATTTCGCAGGGGCAAATTATTCCAGTTTTTCCTTCTCTCTCCTAGATACCTAAATTTCATTATGCACATGGTAGTAACCTAATTATCTACCACAAAACTAATATTAAGCTAATTAACCCTATAATATATGATATGCTTGTTTTTGCTTGTTGTGGGAATTTAAGCTTTATTTGACGGAGACCCAATGAGAATTATTTCTTTTATCGTGAGTTCAAATAGCTCATCAACACCGACACTGTTTCGTTTTAATTCGGAAAATCACGGCTTCTCTGGACGATGGCAGAGGCTCGTCAGAGCAAGAAGCGGCACCAGAGGAGATGAGAACCGGTGATTCCACCGCCGATATTTCTCCTTTTTGAGAGAAATAGGGTTTTGAAAAATCCAGAAAAATACTTTGTCTCATTGACACGATGTCGTGGATACGGATCGATGGACAAAATGGGATGGATCGCATCCAACCTTCTCGTGGATAAGGATCGGTGGACAGAATGGGATGGATCGTATCCATGACAATAGATCCAAGATGCAAAATCCACATTATAATGTTCATGATTGTATAACAATTTTTCATTTGGGTGAGAATGTATGTTTCATGATATTTTAATCGTAAAAACTTTGTTTTAGTTCTCCTTGCAATTTTATAAATTTGGTTGACATCTTGGATTTGAATAAAGGTACCCATGAAACATAAAAGACATCTCCTGACCATTGTGTTGTTCATAAGGTTACACACAACTTGGATTCAAACAAGTTAAAATGACATAGTAAAGATATAATGTGACCATATTGCGTTGTCCATATGGTTAACACCGTTTGGATTCAA
The DNA here is from genome assembly GCA_964056655.1 of Arabis hirsuta. Taxonomy (NCBI): domain Eukaryota; kingdom Viridiplantae; phylum Streptophyta; class Magnoliopsida; order Brassicales; family Brassicaceae; genus Arabis; species Arabis hirsuta. The sequence continues at coordinate 18,495,433 of OZ053299.1, forward strand.
ACCAATCGAAGTTGTGGACATGCATGTGTGACCATCCACGTGGGAGCATCCATGTGTGACCATCCACCAACATCCATTCATACGTGATGTGCTAATAACATCACAATCTTCAACGATGCGGGTTTCGACAAACCCAGAAATCCTATGTCTAACTCGCTACATGTTTCCTATCCATTAGCGAGTTACCATCTGCGTATAACAATCTGATTTTTCTTTCAGGCATTTTCCCGAACAACTTGTGTGCGTTTTGTCAATCCTTTGGTTTGCCATAGAAATCCAGAGAATTACAGCCTAAACTCATCTTTATGAATCTAAACCAACCATCAAACTTTGGTTTAATCTGAGATCCTATTTCAAAAGCCAACAAATTGATTTACAAAAAAGGAGGAAGAAGAAGAAAGCAAAAGAATAGTGAGAGGAGAAGAAAACAAAGAAAAAAAAATAACGGCAAAACTGACATTATTGACATTGAAACTTTAAAAAGTGTCTTCAGAATTGAAAAGTATCTTTAATGTAAGACAAATTTGAGAAAATGCCATATTGTGTAATGCACCCTTAAATTTTCTGCTCTTTGTTATTGGAACGATTCAATTACAAAGTTCTTGAGTTTGAATTTTGAAATTGTTTTCAATCTCTGTGGTTAATTCTCCTGTAAAAGTGCCGATTCCACTTTGGTAGATGGTGTTGCAATCTTGTTCATCTACAAAATCGTTGATCAATTCCAAAAGACGCACAACAACTGGATTTGCATTTTGAAATTATCTCAAAAGAACGATCATGCAAAAGAGATTGATCTAGAGAAACTTGTCAAGAAAACATTTTAATTAGGTGAAGGTAAAACGAAGAACTTGAAACAAAGCCTTAAAAACAGTGTTGGCTGGCTCATGGAAGTTTAGGGTCGCCAGAGGATTTTCCGGTTAATTTTTCCGGCGATTTAGGGAAGTAAGAAGGGTTGTGTTTGGTGAACCAAGTAGTGTACAAGAACTGCTTGTGAGGACCAACATGATTACATATGAGCTTCAGCTTCTGTCTCTCTCTCATCCACCTTAGTATTATCTTCATGTGACGCTTGCTCGTGAGCCCTCTTAATCCCACTTCCTGTGTAAATTTTGTATACAAATCATCAGATGAATATTATACTTTATGTTAAATATTAATGGTGTTATTTGAAAACTAACCAACAACTATTCGAGTTGGTAGAGTTTAAGAGTTATCGTCACTCCACGTATTACCATTTGGTTTCGATATAAAGCCTATGACCTTTCACATTCTATAACCTTTGGCCGGTTGAGAACAGTCACTATAGGTATCAAAATATCAATCCCAAACCTCTCTAACAAAGAATATGAAAGCATCTCGGCATGTAGAAGATGGAGAAACAATCATTCTACTTGTCAAAGTCATTCCAAAACCTCTAACAAAGAAAATGAAAAACATTCTGAAAGAGTACCTTGACACGATCCCAAGTTTCAGCAATGGTGAGAGGTCCATGCTCCTTCAATATATCGAAGATCACCCGGGTTATCGTCTGGGTTTGCTCCGGTGGTGTGTTCAGCTCAATCGGTTTCATCTTGGGTTTGGGTTTCGTGGCAAAATGCCTTACCAACAATCCAACTGCATTGTGATGGCTTCTATTCCAAGGCATCATGTTCCGCAGCATACTCAGAGATTTCTTCACCAGCATCTAGAAATGAAGAACGTTTTTAACTCAATCACACTATTAGGAAAGATCTATGTTGAGACAAAACTGACTCTTTAACCACTAATCTACTAACCCTTAGGCCTTAGTTCAAGTTCAGAGAAGCTTCCAGAATACACTCTTACATCTCCTAATTCTCGACTATAACCAAATGGATGCGATCAAACCGTTATGTTCCTAAATTACGACCCTATAAAATTCATATTTCCAAATAGGTAACAGAAGTGAAGTGAAGAAGTCAGCATCTTGGGCAATAGAATGAGACACCAACCGGCTATATGCAATTTTCCCAGCTCAAGTGTCAGCTACGCATTTTCTCGAACACCTTGAGTGCAATATGAGCGTTGCGGTGTATCAACCGCAAATATTAATACAAATCAAACAAACAAACAAAACTCGACCAGATGAACTCAAGGTGTAAGTCAAAGCAGTCAATTTTTTAGAGTGGAATCAGTTTGTGAGGAAGGAGACTGGAGAGAGATTACACCTTGTAGTGAAGAAGCCAAGTACTGTACTACAAAAGCAATGTATTTTTTTTTTTTTTTGGCTGCAAAGCAATGACTGATGACAATATTATTCTTAAGGTTAGTGGATTATTTGGCAAAAAAGAAAAAAAATAACAATTGAATTTGCGTTAATGTTGTAAAGGTCTACTTTTGAAATTTTCTTTGGGGTTTACAACTTTCTCCAAGACCACAAATCCATCAGTTTGTTACAACACAAAACCACAAATGGCTTGAGAAAATGAAAAGGTTAAAACTTGAGAAAAGAGAAGAAACAAGCAGTGGATTTCTTCATGAAGCTCTCAAAATGATTCACTCTAAACAATTTCACCCACCTGCGATTTCCTAGAACAACTTCAGCGACGTTTGCTGTTGTGCCTCTTGCTCTTTTTCTTTCTACTGCTTCTGTCTTCATCAGAATCCGAGTGCGAGTCCGAACCTGATTCCGAATCAGATGACTCGGATGAAGAAGAGCTGTATCTTCTTCGCCTTTCCTTTGTCTGCTTCTTCTTGCTGTTCTTCTTCTTCTTCTTCCTTCTCCTCCTTTCCTCTTCTGAGTCTGACGATGAACTGTACTCTGAACTACTCTCTCCAGATGATTCAGAGCCGCCACTATCTGTTTCACTGTCACTGCCAGAATCATATTTTGACCGGTGCTTTCTCTTGCTCTTCTTGGAACGCCTCTCGCTTCCTTCTTTCCCATTTGCTGCATCAGGCTTTTCATCATCATCATCACCATTATCATCAAGTTCAAGAGAAGGCTTCATTCTCAGCTTAGGGTTCTTAAGCTGCTGGGTTCTCGAGGGCCTCGAGATGTAAACCCTTTCGTTCTTGCACTCATAAGTCCAATGTCCAGTCTGGAAACATTTCTGGCACTGTGAAGCTGCTGCAGAGGTACCACCACCCAATGTAGCTGAGGACATTGGCTTGTCTTTCCTCTCCCCAAGCCTGACGGCTTTCTCAGTACTCATCAAATACATCTGGCGCTTAGCTTCTCTCTTCTCCTGCCATCGGCTCGGACCTTCTTCCTTTTGGCCATAAGCGTTAACGTTTCTTACAGCAGCAGCGGCTGCTCGCTCAGCTTGGGTACGGCTCAAACCTTTGGCAGCAGTGAGTGCTGCAGCCTTGATTCTGTCAGCTGCAACCTGCGCTTTCTCTTCTTTTGCATCAGACATGTCTCAGAGATTCTTTATCCTCTGTATTCAAAGAAATTTAGTCAGAAAAGAACGTCTTTATCTTCAACAAATACAAATCTCAATCTCTCTCAGAGACAAAAAAAAAAAAAAAAAAAACACTAAGCTACGAAATTAGGGTTTCTAATCGATTCAAAAACTGGATTCCGCTATCTAACCATGACAATAAAGTTCGAAGCGTATAAATTCTAAGAGTTAACTAGGTGAAGTAATTCTAGGTGAAGTTTCGGGAGAAGAACTAGGGTTAATCGATCTCAAGACTGAATTCGAAGATCTACACAAACAAACCATGGAAAAGGAATAAAGAAAGCTTACAACTAGAAACGAGAGAGCACCAAAGAGGAACAGCGAAGCTTGCTTGGGAGGAATTAATGGAGAGGAAGAGCGATTTTCAGAGTGTGACAATCAAATTCTAAAGCCCATCACTCCTTTATCAAATAATAACCTCTTTCCTTTTCCTTTTTTTCTAAAATACTATATATTTTGTAATAGTTTTTAAATTATTTACTAATTTACGTGAAAAATAAAAGTATAAAAATAAGAAGATATTATACACAGGTATAAAGTCTGAATTGTTTTTTTTATAGAGTTATATGAAGATAAATGAAATTCTACTATATAAATAAGCATGAAATTTCTGTCTCTAAGATAAATATGATTCAAATAGTTTTTTTTTTTTTGGTAAAAAATCGAGTGAAATGATCATGTTTTGGGAGGTGAATGGCAAATTAGGACATCAAAACTCAAAAGATGAGGACACTATCAAGAGAATCTACACACAAAAACAATCCATCACCTAACTAAACTTATGTCGAGCCTTTTTAGGCCTCTTCTCTACTCTAATCAAAATCCAATTTGACTTGGAGCACAGATTACACAAGCCTTACTCTTGTTCAAGTAAAATCCCAAAATTAGCTGTTTTCTTTTTACAGAATGCAATTCTATAAAAGGGGGCTTCGAAACATCATGCCATGCCTGTACAGTTTCTTCTTTTTGATCTTCATCCTCACCTATTTTCTCATCTATTTTAACTGCCTTAATATAGTGCACAGCTACAAAACCACACAACAGAGTTAATCTCACCAAAATCCTTTTCTTGACAATGTCAATCTCAGCATCCATTTACAGTTTCATCATCTCCTTTTAGCTTTCCATGCTTCTTCTGCTGTCTTTTTCTCCGTCTAAACTACTGCTGGAGTTCTCAGGCTCCTTAGCTTCGCCACCTTGTTCTGGGGAGTTCTTGTTTCCTTCACTCGTTGAACAGAGCCTTTGTCTCGGTCTTTGAGACTGCTCTAGCTCATCTTCTCTGCGAGAGGATTTGTTATTCACCCTTGCTTTCTCCGGGTCTTCTGGCTGCTTCTGGGGAGGAGGCTTACTGTCTTCATCATCATCTTCGTCATCCTCATAATCAACCAAACCTCCAGATCCCAGACTATATGATTAATAGAAAGCAGCAAGCAAATCCGTTAACCGGGGTTGTTGCTTATGATACACCTGTAAATTTCTATTGAGAGAGGCTAGAAAACAATACCGCGAAGAACCGCAACTTCCAGCTACTACATTGGAACTATGGGCTTTAGCTTCTTCTTCCTGTCTATCCGAAGCAGAAGCTGACTTTTCTTCATCGCTGTCAGTATAGAACGTGATGAGAAAAGGTCAAAGAGGAAGAAAAAAACTTCAATCACTCATGTTTTTAACACCCTAGCTAGGGCATGCACCTGTTTTCTTTGACGTAATTATCCTCCTCTTTATCCAAAGCACGCTCATTTCGTCTCAGATCAACTGGATCAGTGCTCTCTGGTCCCTTACTTTCTAAGCACTGAAGACACATTGTTAAACAAAAAATACTGTAGGCAAACATTCCAAAGTAGAAATTAGATCGAAGAAAGATACCTGCTCGTATCTCTTTTTGAAAGCCTGGATGGAGGCCAGCTTTTCTTCAAATGGAGCCAACTGGTCCCAAAATGTCTCAACTACGTATTTGATCAACACACTTGCATTTCCCTGCACACAAAGGGGTAAAATATGTACAGAGGAACCTCCCTAATAAACAAATGATGGGGAGAAGGATGAAAAATAGGAACCTTGTGTATGTGCTCAAGAAGTTCCAGGACAGCAGAATTCGGCAGATTGTCTTGGTTGCCATTGGCAACAAAAAAGTCTATTATTGGTTTCAGAATGTTGTTCTTAACAATGTAACTCCGGACATTATCATCCTGAAATAGAACGTTATATTAGAAATTGCGTAATAGCATCCCTAATAACTTATTGTCATCCAAGTAGCTCTTGTAACCATTATAGAATCAGTTTTCTATAATATGACATGTGACACTCAACTACCTTATGCGATGACTTCAAGTACATATTCACAAGATTCTTGAACTACCAATTCAAATTATTAATACAGAAAACCTCTTAGCTTCAGTTTCCAACTAGTTCAGATAACCAATCTTTATCTTGTCAAATTCATTCTTAAGAGAGAGTGCACAGATGAGTCTACAAGAAAATACTGCTGATCGGAGACTACTTACATGGAGAGAGAGGAGAGTACGGAGAAATCGAATAGCTGCAGCCACTACGGACTTTTCCTTTCTTCGTGTGAGATGCAAAACCTTTTCTGTCATGTTTTTATGGAGAAAACTGCACGTTGCAGATAAGAGAAGAAAAGGCACAAGAATATTAGATGGAGACTATAATGAGGATATAACAGAATATATGATAATCATCATAAAGATTACTTTTTCCTGAATGAATCTAGCAGAACGCAAAAGGACAGCAGTTCACAGATGTTCAATAAGACTTCGGGCTTTGCCACACAATCGCTACCACCTCTTCTGGATGCACCTTCAGATGTATTGCCAGGCCTTTCAGGACATGATGCAGTAATGAAATCAACTAACTCAGGTAGATGCTCTGCACAGAAAATATCCATGATATTTGCTTGCTGCAAAAAATTAAAAAAAAATTTATTGAAGAATTATTTTATAATAGCAATAAAGAAGTATTGCAGATAAAAGAAGAAAGAAGGGACATGTAGCCAACATTCTAGCAGATATATATCGAAGAATAATCAATACAATGCAAGAAAAACCAACTATGTGCGGACCTCAGAAAAACAATTTTTAATACGTGTTTCTTCTTCTGATTCAACCAACCAAGGTTTTCTGGATACCCTCCTTGACTATGACTTATTCACACAACAGCACATATAAAAGAGGAGAATACCATCTCCTTCTGCTTATCAGAGAAATGAAATAATGAAAGGGAACAAAAATGCACCTGAGCTCCACCAGATAACGCACTTGGCAGTATAGCTTTAAGAATTTCTATAAACTGGTGGTACATCTTATCACCAAAATCTTCCATCATTCCCTTAACCTATTGCACATAACGAAAACCAATTATTCTTATTTTGAATTGTAAAACCAATTATTACTCCATATAGTATAAAAAGAAACAGGGAACAGCCTCACAGCTGGAAAAGAAATACAATCCAAAAGAACACAAGCATGAAAGAAAAATTACCAAGAGACCAAGTAGGGGAGTTCCTTCCGTTCGAACAATATAAGAGGGTAAGAGGTTGGCATCTACATTCACGAAAATACGGAGGATTTCTGCCCTGCATCCATACAATAATTCTTGAGTATATCACTGGAAAATTGTGTACTGTTTTTTCCTCAGAAACCCACAGATAAGGCCGTAAAGTATGATTACCAATCTATCAAGAATAATTACAAATTAGCTAGAGGTAGTAATATACCCGGTTAATACGAGATTTTTGTCTGGACTCTGCAAGACTTCTGCTATGATATCAAAAATTCCTTTATTCATAAGTTCCCTACAAGATAGTTAAATAGACAAGCACCACACGTAAGATACAGAAAACTGATCGACATTCTCAAAAGCACTAGCTGCTACACACATCCATTTCAGAAGACTTATTCTCAGTACAAATTGATTTAGTTTCTGAAAAGTACATACCTAATGACTGAGAGATGCTGTTCCATTCGGAGGCTCTTGCACAAACTACAAAATTCATGCAAGAAATTTACCTATTTTGGAGAATAAAAAACAGATCAGTCAAACTCACCCAAGAAAAAAAATGGTTTTGGTCAAGATATATTGTATGCTGTCATATTAAGATCATCTACTATCAGGCTACACAAGAACAGCACTAGTTTCTCAACATAGACATCACTGGTTTCCCAGAAAATCTCTTAATTAAGTTGAATTCCCATTAACGAATTTACAACCAATGCCTCGATAGCTGAATAGGCATAGAGATACAAAGGTTTGGAACTCTTTTTATTTAAGAATCTTTTTGACAGGACCCTGCCCAAATTTAAAGCATTTTACTGACAGGGCCCTATTCAAGGATTTTAACTAAACTAACTTTTTTCATACAGTATTTCCAAGAAATACAGGGGGAAAAACATAGTCTTAGCAATTACCAGATTATTCCTGGACTCCACAGATGTAGAAGGTGACCGTAACCTTGCAAATAACTCTTGGATAAAAGTGTTGTCATCCTTCAGCAGTGCAACAACCTGCAGCAGATAGTCATTATTAGTAGAGCAAAATATGGGGTGCATGCATATTGCGTTCAATGTCGTTAAACATTTATAATGTTTATTTGGATGACTTACGGTAGCTTTGTTTGCAATGATTACTGAATTCAGGTTTGCAGCTGTAGCATCATCTATTACTCTATTCAAAACAACATCCTGTAAGAGTGACAAAAAGGTGAGACCTTTAAACCTTCAGAAAATAAATTAACAAATTGTTTTCAGAAGAGTTCATGGGATTGAACCTTCAGATAACCAATTCTGTATGTTTGGTGTATCTTCGACAGAACTAGGGGATTTTCAATTGGTATAGCCTGCACATAATATTGGGGATCAATAACTATGTTTTCAACTCTGAAACTTTTTTCAAAAAAAAAAAACTACATAATTCTCGTTTCTAAATGGGAACCAATCCTTAAACCAACCATATATAGCATTTTTTCCTGTTAAAAGAATGTGTCGACGATATTTCTTATCGAAATTATGTGTCTCCTATGTTCCCTAAGCTCCGCCTAAGCTATCTAGCCCAGAACCACACGGAATCATGAACATACGAGAACATTGTTTTACCTCTTTAAAAACAACATGCTCCTTCAGAAAATTCCGGTGATATTGGTGAGCCTGAGGAATGTCGGGATTGTCTGTGAAGAGAAACAAAAAAGCAGCATTAGGAATTGGACAAGAAAGAATGCATAGATGGGCCTATAGCCTTTGTGGTTCCATATGCCCACCCTAGGTAAGTAGGTAGCATATTAATTAGAGCAAACAGCAAGGAACCATCCACTTAATCATCTAAGGATACAAAACGATGAGCTGGTAAATTCTTCACTCTCCACGGGTGAGAAGTTCCAGGTATAATTTCACATGAGAAATTATTAAACGCTGTCAAGTCTCCCTAGCTGCAATATCGTAATAGCAGCTAATATGTTACCAAAATGGCCTATGCCAAAGATGGCCAACAGCTAAATTCTACTGGTCATGCCCTTTGTCGTCACTGAAAATTAAGATCATCAAAGTCCAATAAGAGACATTAAGCTTACACTCAAGGCACCCAATAATTTTCATGATCAGTTCATCCCCTACGATTTTCTCCAGGATCTGAGGACTGTTGAATGAAACTGCATAAGAATCGAAAAATGATGCTTATTACATAACTTGAGTAATAAATAAATGTTGTTGAGAATCTTGAGATGTATGTGAATACTAACTGATTCGTTTGACAATACTGAACATCATATGAAGGCCATCAATATTTTTCGAGTCCTCACAGATGTCAAATACTTTCATCAAATTCGGAAAGAAATCAAGCTGCATCAAGTATCAGGAAATAAAGTACGTTAAGGAGGTTTTCAGTGTCAATTCCTTAACAAATTGAACAAGATCAACAACTACATCAGTACAAACAAAAGAAAAAAGAGTGTTTGTTTGAAAGCATTACAAATATAAAACAAAAAAAAAGCTTAGTTAACAAACACCTGTGCTAGGAAAAAGTATGACCAGAGAGCAAGCAATTAAGTATTACAATAAAATGAACTGGAAAGGATAAGAATGAATACCCATTTCTTTCATACAAAAAGAAACAAAAAGAAACAGTGGAACTTTGGAAGGAAGTTAATACTTACATCCTTCAATATAAGTTCGGTTAACCGCATCTGATCTGTAATGCCACTTTCAGTAACAATCTGCAGGGAAGATTGAGACAAATAAATAAAAGCCTCGGCAAAACAGAGACCTAGAATGCAAATTCAGGACATTATGGGCACTTCATAACACAAGAAAACTCCCACAGATGGACAGCACATATATGCACACTGATAGTGTAAATAAAGACGAGAACAAACAACAATTATAGTTCTGGGAGATACAAATTATCCAAAGAAAAATTTGACAAATCAGTAGTACAAAATCATGAGACATGTAATGTTGCAGTAATGAGAAATGTAAAGAAACTAACCACAATGTAAAGAAAGCACAAAATCAGTATTATCTTAGAACCTTGAGTATTAGGGGAAGAGTAGAAAGCCCAACCACAGGAAGTTCCCTCAACTCACTGTTCACGTTGTGAAATGTTTCACCTGCCCAAGCAAAGATGGTTATATTGTCAATTACAATATTTGTGACCGAGACATAAAAAATATGTATGAAAGAAAAAGAAATTAAAAAAAAAAAACTTGGAAAGCGATCAAACGTTTCAATTTACATGAAAGTGCTGAAACAAAAATTGCAGTCATCAGAATATTATTTTCAAATACAGAATATTGAAACAAAAAATGCTTAGAAAATGATCAAAAGAGTAATCATCGTGAAAGTGCTGAAACAATTTGTTTCTTTTCAAATATTCTGAAGTCCAAATGTTCATGCATGGTAAATGAACAATTAGCTACACAAATGTGACAACTCCATCTACGTCAATCCCATGAACTATATAAGGGGAAAATAAGACTAGTAAAAAGTTGTACAAATTCAGTCAGGAAAAATCTCTTACTGTTCAGAGAATTGAAATGTAGATTCCGTTGCATAGTGGATATTTGATCCCTGAATAGGGCGAAGCACCATTTTTGCAGTCAGTAGAATGGAAGCTCATTAAAAAGAAGACAATGTAATTTTCTGTCACTCACCATACGAAAGAGCATCCCGCAGTCTCTTGAAAGCTCAAAGCCAATTCAGTAGAGCGCTCTGGGTCTCTCCATGAGATAATTGTGTCTGGACATTGAAGCCGATACCACTTATTCAAACAAACAGAAAACTCAAGATTCAATAGTTAATAAAACCACAGTACACAAAGGCTACCTTCTTGCTTCCTGTAGATATCATCAGTGCTGACGCGGTGTACAAGCAATGTCGCATTATCGTCTTCATCAATTACATATAGACCAAGTTCTTCAGATCGCTGCATTGTATAGTGTTTCCATTTAGCTACAAGTTATTTCTAGAATGCGCAATGCAGAATTCTGGCAGCAGGAGGGATTCCAGGAATTAGAACAAACCTCCATATAGTCCATACTGACGTGACCAGTTCCTCGATCATCCCATTTACCATCTTCACTCAAACGATAAACCTTCACTCTCTGGAAAATAGGGACAACAAGTATGAGATGGCTACAACAGTGTACGGAGGAAAAGGGAATGTTCACAGAAACCAATGGAATTGAGGTCATGCGTGATTCCAAAGCACATATTATCAGCCATATTACTATTAGATTCTGCTACACTACACAACAGAGCGCAAATCCAGTGAATCAAAACGATGAGATCCTCCAAAACCCCACTTCACTACTGAATTGATTCGCAATTGATGCGTAACTATGACCCAGCTAAGCAGCGACACCATTATAGCATCAAAGAACCAAGAAAGATCGATACATAACGAGCACCCAATTCTCAGATACTTCCCCGCGCAAAGTAACGAGCCAAAAAGGAAGAAGATAACGAAAGAAACGAACCTGCAACGAATTGGGGTTCTCTGGTGCCGCCATAGCTAGCTAATCGCAACCGTAGATCCCGAAATCGAGCACGCTAAACTCAGTACGGAGGTGAATCGGAAGCGAAATTAGGGTTCTTGGAGAAAGAAGAAGAGATACGGAACGAGACGGAGTAGAGAGGTTTTCTTCAGAAACTCATAACCGCCATTAACGAAGAACAAAGAAACCTTGACATTCTCTCTCTAGGTTCTCTCTCTTCACTTGTATGAGTGAGTTTTCTTGTTTTCTTTTGTTATTTATTTTTGCTGCGCACAAGATTTCACCTTCCTAATGCAGAAAGAAGAGCAGAGAAGAAAAAGAAAACAAAATCCGTCCAATTTATATCACCTATTTTTGCCTTTCGTGTATATTGTCTGCACAATTTAAGGAATATATATCAATAAATAATTATTAGTTTGCCTAAATAGCTTCAAAAATGGTTTTAAAAAACGATATATAATCTCTCGGAGATGCGGCCAGACAAATTATTCGTTAAATTTGATCCGATTCAGTATTTGTTTCGATTCGATCCGAAAAATTCGGATATCCGTTTTGAATCAAAGCGAAAGAAATAATAAAATTTAGTATCTGTCTAAACATAAGCAAATCACAAATACTAACTTTAAAAATCTGAATATCCAATCTGTATATTATTTATATATACATATAATATGGTAGATTTATAACCTATATTTACATTTTTTTATTTTTAAATATATTTGGCGAATGTATTTATAGTAAAAATAGATAGATATATTTGGCGAATATATCTATATTTGGCGAATAATCATATATTTATTGATTAGTTAGTTTAAATCTTATACAACAACTTTTTTTTGAAAAAAATATTATGGTGTTTTAAAAAAAAGATTGTTTAAAACAGATATCTGTGAAGATCCAGATATTCGCAAATATCCAGAAAAAAAAAATCTGGATATCCGAAATTTTTCGAAACAAAGCAAATTGAAAATTAAATATCCGCTAAAAGCAAAACGATTTGCAAATACTGTATTTTTTCTAGATATCTGATCCGCACCAAAGCCTAGCTTTGCTTACTTGTACTTTTGTTTTTAGCCAGTTGATGAAATCTGCTGTCAAAGTTTTTCCAAGTTTCAAATAAGAATTTTTGTCAACAAATTAAATATTTTATCCACCAAATGTAACAAAATAAGGAAACCACTGTCTTATTGTTCTCCCTGAATTTTACAATAAAGTTTCATTGTATATTTTGAAAAAAAGACTAGGATCCAAAGCAACTTTAAAGACGACCAAATCTCGTAAAACTCGACCTTGAAAAAATGTATGGAACGTAGAATACCACGATTAGTATTTTTGATACTTTGGAAATATCGCAAATATTGAATTGTTGAGAGAAGGATGGTGGTGAGTTCCACATGTGCCTTTTTTACTTGAATATATTTTTATATTTTTTGGTTTCAATATAATGCCCTTAATCAAAGATGAGTTACAATGTTGGGCACATCTGCCTCCCTAAAACGTTTTAACCAAGAGGGTACAAATGGTGTATATCCAAAGGCCAAAACAATCAAATAATGAGAATGTTTAACTATCTTACCTTAACTGTGTTTCGATCATTTCATAAGCTTGGCTCAAGGCTTCACTGCCTTGTCCATAGGGTTGGAGCGCAGGTCAAGCTTGAGGGCACACACAAGGCTTGTACAGCATTACCTATACAACATCATTCGCGCCTGTCTTGAATATACCCCCAATGTACTACCAAAGTTTGCTCATTGTTTCCAAAGCAGAGTGGCAAGCCATAATCCATATAGTATTATTCCCCAATTCATCTCCTGGAATCCAGCCTAAGCTATTAGAGTCCCTATCACATTCACAAGAACCATCTACATTGCCTTTCAAAACAGTGAGAGGAGGGGGAGTTCACCTGTACCTGTCCTCTAATGCTAAAGCCAATGTTGCTTGGTCTATCACATTTCTCGACTTCCACATACGATCCAAGAGAAAGTGTAGCTTCAGTTCGTGTGGAAAAAGAGAAGGGCCAGTACTTATCTGCTACTCTTCTTTGTTTCCAGGACAAAGAGTAGCAACTAACCAAATTTTGCACATCCTCTCATGGAGAGAGCAAGTTCGAACTTGAGTTATGTGATACACAAGCTTAAGAAGTAACCAACTGAACTAAATACAAAATTCAGAGGTAGTAAAAAGCTCCATCTAGAGTTTCAGATCAAAATTATGTGACGAATATGGACCTGAAATCGTTGTCTAAAAACAACTTCCTACACCTGGCCATCATTTTGTTAACCACAAAAGCATTCGAGAATTTATTCGTAAGTAGGTATCATTTGGAACGTACACAAACTGTTGACACACAGAAGATGGCATATAATAACTGGGACATAATTGCACAATCATAAAAGCCAGGCCAAATGTGAGAAATCTCTAGAAGAGATTGTTCGATTAAGCAAAATCACTGACAAGAGTACTATTCGCAAACAACAGTAAAGGAGATTAAACTTGAAGTAAAAAAAGTCTGGATTCATAAGAACCTCGACCATAGCCTATTCTTCAACGCTCTCATTCGCGCCGCTCTTGATGTTGTGCTTCCTTGCGTACCTCTGGTTCCTCAGAAACTTAGGATCCATCTTCAACCCAAAACAAAACCCGAATCAAACACCGAATTCTAGTAATTTTCCGAAACTAAATCAGATGATGAAATGTAAGTAGACTTACTCCTTTGGTCGAAGTGTGACGATGTCTCCTCGGCTTCTTGATTCCGTTCTTATGCGCCTTCGCCGACTGGTTATGCGCCGTGTGGTTCTTCGACTTCGCCATCGCCGGAGATTAGACTTGTGTTGAAGCGAGAGGTAAGTAAACCCTAGATCCTGAATATTTATATATACTTAAATACAAATGACCAAACTGCCCCGAATCAATCGTTGATATGGGCTTAAGAGGCCTGGCCCATATTTTGTTTTAGGTTTGGACCTGTCTCTCTATGGAGATGATGACACTGCAACAGAGCTGGAGAAAAAGAGGAAAGATCGCCATTAATATTACAACTCGAGAGATACTTTCAGATCTAATAAGCTCTCTCTACCTTTTTTGTTCGTTTTTGGGGAATCATTACTTTTTTGTTCATCAGATCTGTGTTGATCTGCTTTGAGTAGGATGTTTTTCTTCGATTGGTTCTACGGGATTCTCGCCTCGCTTGGTCTATGGCAGAAGGAAGCTAAGATTCTCTTTCTCGGTCTCGATAATGCCGGAAAGACCACTCTCCTTCACATGCTCAAAGACGAGGTATAATCTCCCTCGCTTTCTTTCTTCGTTCTTACTTTAGATTTGTTTCTTCTTCTCTTTTGGATTTGTTTTGATCTGAATTCTCGTGTGCGATCATCGCAGAGGTTGGTGCAGCACCAGCCTACGCAGCATCCGACGTCGGAGGAATTGAGCATTGGGAAAATCAAATTCAAGGCCTTTGATTTGGGTGGACACCAGATCGCTCGACGTGTGTGGAAGGATTATTATGCTAAGGTAACATTTTTGTTTTTATCGTATGATGGATCAATAACGATTTAATAATTATTGCTTCTTGTTGCCGTGAAAAGTTTTTTAGTCGATTTGTTGTAGAATATTTGACTAATCGTAGAAGAAGATGTGTGGATTGTTGAGTTTATAATAAACACTTTGTGAAGCTGTCAGCGAGTAGGTAATGTACAATCGTATCTGTATGGTTTTAGTTATTGTTTCGTGTATGCTCTTCCTCTGAGCTTCCTGAGAATGTGAGATGTATCATCTTGTAAAATGACCCATGTGATAATGATACGGTCAATTCCACTTTTACATGGTCTCTAAGTAGTCTACTTTGGCACATTTGTATCCCTCATACAAAAATATGCTAATCCTTATTATTTGCTTGTGTTCTGTATAATATCTTCCTCCCAAAACTGGTAGTGAGTTCATACATGTCCGGATTCCATAGGTTACTAATTCTATAGATACTTAATATGAATGGCCCATGTGGGTGCTTTTGGTGATGTCTGTTTTTCTTCTGCTATATAAGTGTGCAGATCTCTAAAAGCTTTTGTCTTCTTGTCACAATTATTAGACTGCTGAAGTATTTGATACCTGCATAACTTGTTGATGGGTTAGTTTTTTTGTTGTAAAAGATGTTGATTTGTGTTATAAGATTGCAAGAAAGAATTGGATGTATGAAGATTCAGTGATATGTCCCATATTACTTTAGAACATCACCGTGCTTGTTTGTGAAAAATGTGTAGAAACTCGGTAATGCGGCACAAAAGCGTATTTGAAAATGGTACATGTGCAGGTTGATGCAGTGGTTTACTTGGTGGATGCCTATGACAAAGAACGGTTTGCTGAATCGAAGAGGGAGCTTGATGCTCTTCTCTCGGACGAAGCACTAGCGACTGTACCATTCCTCATACTGGGGAACAAGATCGATATTCCATATGCAGCATCAGAAGACGAGCTGAGGTTCCACTTAGGGCTGAGCAACTTCACGACAGGGAAGGGTAAAGTTGTGCTGACGGACTCTGGTGTCCGTCCTCTAGAAGTTTTCATGTGTAGCATTGTGAGAAAGATGGGTTATGGTGATGGTTTCAAGTGGCTCTCTCAGTACATCAAATAAATTGGAAATGATTTTCATTGTTGTGAAAGAAGGGAGAGGACACAGAAAAGAGACTTTTGACTTTCTCTAGTGTCAGTAACTTCAATGGAGCCACACTCTGTTTTTGTCTTGTCTGGATCTGGACGATTTGTTGATTTTATGATTCGTCTTGATTCTTAGTTTCCCAATTCGATTTTGTGACATTTTTTTTTGTATTCCCTCAAACCGGATATGTCATAGCGTACCAGATTGGGTAAACCAATTCTCTTACATGCAATTCCTGACTCCTGTGTGAAATGAATCAATAAACTTTTAAACTGGTTATTACAAACATGATTGCCTGTAAAGTAATCGTAAATGAAATTCGCAAAAAATAAATAGAATCCAGATAAACACTAACTACATAAAACGTAGAAAAAGGAGTTGCAACAAAAACAAAATTTAGAAAGAGGAAAAAAACGAAAAGCGTTTTATTATTAACTAGATTGAAATGGAAAGCCGTCATACAGAGAAATTGGAAAGTGAAGGGAGTTAGGGAAGATAAGAGAAAAAGAATTTGGGATTTGTGTGACTCCGTGGCGATGCTATCATCACTCTATCTAATCCAATCACCCATAACTCCCGCGTGGATCCAACACATTCATGCCTAAAAAACCTCATAAATTTTGAAATGTTATCTAAAATTCATTATACTAGATTTATACCTTACGCAACCTGAGAAATTTTATATTAAATTGTTAAAAATACGAATCCTTTTTATTTTAAAAGTAAATTTAAATATATAGATTTTACCAAGGTTCGAAATTTGTTTAGGTGTTAATCGGGCGGTTGTAGTGGGCATACCGCTTGATTAATTATTCGGAGATTAATCGGGGATTAATCGGAGATTTATTTTAGAAAGTATTAAGTAAATAACTAGAGATGTCAACATGGGCTGCGGCCCGCAGGCTAGGCCCGCAGGCTAGGCCCAAGTAAAACCGCAACGGGGCGGGCTTGGACACATATTTAGAACCCGTAACCCGTGATGGGCCAATCCGTATGGGTTGGAATTTTTTTTGGTCCGTAATGGGTTGGTCCGTTTGGACGCGGGCTAACCCATTTGGCCGTCTAAATTTTTAGTTTTGACTAAATAACTTTAAATTTAGTGTTTTTATATGTTCTTTTTGTTAATGATTTGAGTTTTTGTTATAAAATTTAATAAAAGATTTTTCTTTAATCATGAATACATATTTGGTTTCAATCTATATTTGGTTTCAATCTATGTTTATTTAAAATATGAATAAACCAAGCTAGTCAAACGAAAAAATCCATTAATACATCATTTCTATCAACCAATATTTTTACGTTTATATTATAATACAAAACATATAACTAATATCACTAACCAAATTTAAACAACAAATTTTTTTCCATTTATTAATCGCAAACATAACAAAAAAAATCATCAAGTTATATTAATTATACAACGTATATAATAGATGTGAATGTGAGCCTAACCATAAAAGTGAAACATAAAAGAAAACGTACATACTAAGCCAAAAACACATATACAATACAAATTGATATGGTACTATGACAAATCATTGAAAATCATGTTTGATTTGTTATAATTGTTTGTTGTCTTCTTGGATATTAGTTTAAACTTTTATTTTGAATTTCAAGCAGAGATTGAGGTGTTTGAGTTTTAATTTTGGGTTAAAGACTATGACTCAGTTTGGATTTTTAAAATTTGATATTTTGATGTGCTATTGATTTTTCTAATTTGATTTGGATTGAAAAAAAAAAGACCTTAGACAAGAGTTTCTTTTTGATTCACATAAGCTTTGTATACTAGATATTTGAAGTAGTTAAAACTCATTTCTTTAGTCTTGGTTAATGTATTCGCGTTTGACATGTGTACACAACAAAGCCTTAGACGAGAACTTGCTTCTAATACACATTAGTTTTGTTTCATTCATGTCTTGTTTTTCAATGTTACACTTTTTTTGTACGTTGTAACAAGACTATCATAACCTGCGGGCTGGCCCGTTAGCCCGTTTGTCCAAGTAATATGGGTCTGGACATATATTCGAACTTGCAACCCGCGACGGGCCAACGCGTATGGATTAAAAAATAATTGTGTCCGTTACGGGTTGGGCTACTTGAACGCGGGCTGACCCGTCTGACATCTATATAAATAGCGTATATATATATTAGTTTTGTGGAAAACTTTCAATAAATTAGCTTAAGCCCAATGGTTTGTGCAACAATATACACCTGCCTCAACTTGAGATCGAACCCTTCATTGCTTATTTTGCCATAAATTTTTGTATTTAGTTTTATGAAAGGCGAATTGACGAAATTACTCTCATCCCCTTCATGAAGAATAGCGATCCTGCAACCCTAGCCGCCGCATGTTTTCAAATTTTTCACGTTTTTTTTTTCATTTTTCTATTTTTTCTAGTTCTTTACAACAACATATCAGATCCATCAAGTTTCTATCGATTTTAAACTTCAAATAATGAAAAAAATGAGTTTTTTTCGAAAATTCCAATTTATTAACCGAATATCATGAAATCCTCGCGGACTCCTCCCGCCAACCGCCTTCTCGCCGTGGAATCGGCCGGATCGGCCACGTTTTCGAACATGGGATTTTACCATAGTAAATGACATACAACTAGGACTGGGCACGAGCCGAGTACTTGATAATTTTCAAGTACTTGTGACTCGGCTTGGCTTGTTTAAGTAACAGAAATTTCGGCTTGATACTTGACTCTTTACTTGCAAGTACTTGCTATATCAAGAACTTGTCTAAAATCCTATTACTTGCAAGTAACTTGATTTGGTTTGTTACTTACCAAAATTATATACTTCTACTTGAAAATATTTAAATATAAAAATAATCTTCATATAAATTATAAACCATTCAAAGTTCAAACATCGTAAAATCACAAAATTTTAAAGTTTTAAAATATAAGCATTTAAAAACCAAATTTTTGGTTCAATAGTCCAATATCATAGTTGAAACAATCCAACCCGAAAAATTTAAAATTTTTCCCTTTCGGATTATTATTATCACAAATAATAATCCTCAACGGGTCAATATCACAAAATGCGGAAACAATACAATCAATAACGACATTCAATAAATCTCATACTCTATTAAAATCCACTAAACCAATTCAATCCATAACCAAATTCAATAACACAAGTCGACAACCAATCCAACAAGTTCCAGAATCACTAGCAATCTAACAATTCAATAAACAACAACACCAATCAACCGAGTCCCTAGACCATCTCTTCTTCCTCGCCACGATTCCACGATCACACCTTGTCTTTACCTACATCACATGGTTATACGAGATGCGTGAGTATTATCACAAATACTCAGTGAGACAGTCATCCCATCTACTAGGCTATACATACAGACATAAGAAAATTGATACAATACTAGGATGAACACGCAACAAGGCAAATCATGAACAAACAACACATGTACGCAAAAACAGGCCATGCGTCGATCGACACAAGCACAGTGTATCGATCGATGCACTATGTGTGGATCGACACAAGCCCTTGTATCGATCGACGCATCAACACAGAACCTGGAAATCGAACATATCCTCTCATGGCTCGATTCCAAACGATTCACCTGCACAAATCCACTCAAAACAACACGAAATCCACCAAATAACAACAATCAAACGCATCCTATCAATCCCTTTACCCAGATAAGCCATGGTCATGCACTCACCTTGGATCTGGAAGGAAAAAGGATGAGAAAAGGATGAAAAACACAAAGAACGACTCCCCAACACCGAGATTTGCAATCTCCTCACGAGAAATCACTCCAAGAATGATCTCCCAAGCCTCCTAGACGAATCTCTTCTCACAATTCTCTCTGGAACTTTTGAAACTTTTTGGAACTCTGAAAAGTCCCAAAATGCGGCCACACCCCTTTTTATAGGGAAGCCCTAAGGTTTTATCCTAATCCGATCCGCAAACCGACACTTAAATCAAACCGATCCGGTTCAATTTAACTTGAGTCGATCAATGCAGACCACCTGCGTCTATCGACGCACGACCAAAAATCAGATTCTTCGTTCGCGGTTGTTACAACTCTCCCCCACTAACACGGATTCGACCTCGAATCACGCGACACTGTCACTCTACAGTTAACACACCTGATATCACCCCTCTGATCCTACCCGCCCAGTTATACTGATACCACAATCCTGGCCCCACCCGGTCAGCATCCCCCTGAGATCAACACCCGATCCCAGAATTCAACTAATCTCATACTAGTCGCATTACATTGTTTCACTACGGATACAATCATGACCAAACCCTCTCATCACCACCTGAGATCATCTTCCGATCTCAATCACATAACACCGTCTCACTACGGCTACCATCCTGACCAACCCGGTCAGCACCACCTGAAATCTTCTCCCGATCTCAATCACACAACACTGTTTCACTATGGTTACCATCCTGACCAAACCCGGTCAGCACCACCTGAGATCCACTCCCAATCCCTGAAGTTCATCTAGTCTCATACTTACAATCACCCTACAGACGTTATTGCTCATACTCATATCTATATACACCACCTCGCTCTCAGACTCGTCACCCTTTGAGCTCTCGATGTATATTATACCCCTCCCACCTTCAGGACCGCTGTCCATCTAGCTCTCGGTATGCTCCAGCCCCTCCCACTCTCGGGACACACAGTCCGTCAAGCTATCGACTGCAGAGGAATCACACATTCTTTGGAGAGAACTCTGTCCCTCAAAGTATATGCAGGGAAACCACTATCCCCCGGAGCAATCAACTCTACAACGTGCATCATAAACACCTGTCGACCAAAATCACCTCTCGTGGTCCATCATGACATTCCCTATCCCAGAATATCACCCCATAGCCAATCACCAGGCCATCCGGAACAACCCAAACACCAGGGTGTTCCCATCAGAGTCTCTGGAAAAGACACTGCTAACTCACATAAGACTTCTGTTTCCAGACTCCCCCTAGGAAATAGACAGGTTCTAACTCACATAAAACCTCTATTTCCCAGCGTCAATGACCAATCACTAGGCCATCCGAAACAACCCAATCACCAGGGTGTTTCCACAGAGTCCCTGGAGAAGACAATCCTAACTCACATAAGACTTCTGTTTCCAGACTCTCCCTAGGAAATAGACAAGTTCTAACTCACATAAAACCTCTATTTCTCAGCGCCATCTAGAGAATAGACAAGTCCTAACTCACATAGAACTGTTATTCCTAGATAATCCTCCTAGAACATGGACAAACTCTAACTTAGATAAAACTTCCATTTATAGCCTCACTAGGAGATAGACAAGTCCTAACTCACATAGAACTTCTATCTCTATTCCTCCTTAGGCAATAGACAAGTCCTAACTCACATAGAACTTCTATTCCTAACTATCACATGACCCCACCGATCATCGCCACACATGACCTCACCAGCCATCACAACAAATAACCTATCAGTCATAACATAAGAACACACGTCTTATAAACACATTTAATAAGAAAACCCATCTTATTAAATCTCAACAATGTATAATCGTTACAACACAAACGAAAAATACATCCAAAACTCATAGCAACATGCTATCACAGACACTGAAAACTAGAAAAAGACAACTCAAGCCTCCACTTGCTTCTCGAACCACTTCGAGAACTTTGTCTTCATCCTCGCTTCTGGTTCCCAAGTCTCCTCCTCAATACTGTCACAGTCCCACACGACTCTCACCAAAGGTATCCTCTTCCGGTGCAAAACTTATACCTTCTTCTCGAAAATCTTCACAGGTCTCGCCTCCAACGTCATGTTAGGCTGAAGATCCTCCGGAATCCTAGCCAACACCTCCTCAGACTCATGTAGATACTTCCGTAGCATCGACACATGTAAGACCTTATGAAAGACCTTCATACTCTGAGGTAACTCCAACCGATAAGCTACTGGTCCCACCCATTCCACAACCTTGAACGGACCCATAAACCTCGGACTTAGCTTATTCTCTGAAATGGATCTGTTAGGACCTCTCAACATCGCTGCCTTGAGATACACCAGATCCCTCAGCTCAAACTCCAGCTATTTCCTCCTCTTATTGGCATAACTCTTCTGCGGATCCTGAGCCTCTCTCATGTTCAGCCTCTCTCATATTCAGCCTCAAGACACAGATCTTCTCCGTCGTCTCTTGAACAAAATCTGCACCAAACATGCTCCTCTACCCCACTTGAGTCCAGTATAATGGTGTACGACATGGCTGCCCATACAGAGCCTCATATGGGGTCATCCCGATACTCGCCTGGTAGCTATTATTGTATGCAAATTCTACCAGGTTCAGGTGATCCGCCCAATGACCACCATAATCCAGTACACACGTCCTCAGTAAGTCCTCTAATGTCTGAATCGTCCTCTCAGACTGCCCATCCGTCTAAGGATGATAAGCTGTGCTCATGTGCACCTTAGTGCCCATCTTAGCCTGGAATGCCCTCCAGAACTCTGAGGTAAACCTCAGATCTCTGCCTGACACAATACTCGCTGGCACCCCATG
Source organism: Arabis hirsuta (assembly GCA_964056655.1). Classification (NCBI taxonomy): domain Eukaryota; kingdom Viridiplantae; phylum Streptophyta; class Magnoliopsida; order Brassicales; family Brassicaceae; genus Arabis; species Arabis hirsuta. The sequence continues at coordinate 18,518,029 of OZ053299.1, forward strand.
CAGCCTCACTATCTCCCGCACATACTTCTTAGCCAACACCGCTGCTCTGTCGGTCTTCTTGATGGCAAGGAAATGTGCTGACTTGGTCAGACGATCCACAATCACCCAAATAGCATCATAAGTCCGCGACACTGGTAACCTTGTCACAAAGTCCATGGTGATCATGTCCCACTTCCACTTTGAAATGGGTAAACTCTGTAATGCAGATTTAAATCTACTGGAGAAGTCTACTGGAGAAGTTTACTGGAGAAGTCTACTGGAGAAATCCACTGGAGGAGTCTACGGGAAAGTCTACTGAAGAAGTCTACTGGAGAAGTCTACTGCAGAAGTCTACTAGAGAAGTTTACTGCAGAAGTCTACTAGAGAAGTCTGCTGTATCCAAAACCAAACATCGTATAAGAAAATAAAAGCACAGAAACATAGTGAAGACCTTCGATTTGGAAACCTTTGATTACTAAACATACTGAGAGATGCAAACAAAAACACATCCTCTCACAAACCTACTGGGCTTCGATGATGAAAACAAATACACATCCTCTAAATTAAGTCTACTTCACATAAATCGATTATTTTTTCAATGATTATTCGAAACCCTATACCAAAACTTTCAAAACGTATAATATATTCACTCAAAAGTTAACACTTTTATGCAAATTTGACATTTTAAATATAAAAATGATAAACCCTAACTTTAACCCTAAGTGTAAAAACATGTTTGCAACCTATGATGTACCTTATTTGGTAACCCTTTTGTTTAGTATAGTATGTATTTCATTCATAACCTAATTTGTCTAAGTATGTTTAATTTTGTGAAATTTTATTTTTCACACATCACAATTGTTTATAGTAGGGTTATCAATCAAAATTTTTTATCAAAATATTTTTTGTTAATTTATAAATTTAAAATATAATTATATAGTAGACTGCTGTAGTAGTCTACTAAACCACAAAAGTAGTTTTCATAACCTTCTTTGTCTAAGTAGGTTTAAGTATGTTTAATTTTGTGAAAGTTTATTTTTCATACTTCACAATTGTTAATAGTAAGGTCATCAATCAAAAAAATTTAACAAAAGTTTTTTTGTTAATTTATAAATTTAAATTTAAAATATATTTATATTGTAGACTGCTTTGGTAGTCTACTAAACCCCCTCCAGGAGACTTCTTATGGAGTCTACGCGTTGATTTTCTGACCGAAGTCTACTAGTAGACTTCTATATTACTTAGCAGATTTCTCTAGGTTAAAACAGTCATTATGCCTCCGTTTTATTGTTTGGTTATAAAGGATGTAGTTGTAATTTCACTACCCCTTTGGATTATTTTTCTCAAACATAAGATATGTGGGTTACATTTGTATTTTAAATCAATTTTAGGGTCATTTTTTGTAACCAGGTTAAAGATGTTTCAGTTATGTTTTTTGAAAACTTCAACAATTTACTTTTAGCATTTTCTTGATTTGTGTTGGTTTATGAATAGTTCTTGATAACTTATATAATCTTGAAATATCATATGGAGCAATTCTTTCAAAACTAAATGACGTATCGTCCAAAAGAATACAACATAATAGTATAATTGGATTGATATATATTTGATAGCATGACCCCAATGTTACCGAGACGACAAAAGTTTGAGAAGTCTTATGGATTGCATCGATTTTAGATTTGTTATCAAATTAGGCTCGTCTCGGGCCCAGCCTCGGCCTTATCTCTTTCGTTATCCAATTTCTCTCTCGAATTATAACTTTCAGCTTACTAAAATAGAAATTTAATTGGGAAAAAGTTACCACCTATCTCATAGAGATTAAAGTCCACACTAATAAGTATATTCTTTACATAAAGTAATTTTGTCATGTACATGCTGATCATTGGAGTTCATTTTTCTAAAAGTTATAAAGAAGTTCTAAAATTACTTTGATTCATATATAACCATATAAAATGTGATTAGATGAGATGAGTTGTGTGTGGATAGAGAAAATCTAAAGAAGGGAATCAGTAGTTAAGATAGAGATAGAGCTGTCTAATATTATTGTAAGGTTGGAAACATGAAGACGCATTCTAGCATCAAAGTCACGTTACGTTGCCGATTTAATTAAGACAGTTGTATCTAATATTATATATATAAATAATATATGAAGATTATTATATATATACGTACATGTGCATGCATATGAGTATGTGAATAGGGTTACATAGACACAGATATTGTTAGTTGGCGATGCTTCCAAGTAAACCACAAGCCTTTCTATCCTTAAATGGTTTTTTTTTTCTGTTATTTTGAGATTTCCATATATTCTCATCGTCTTAAATTTCTTCCAACTTGTATTATTCAAGAAACCGCTAAACGCTAAATAGATGATGGCTAATGCTTAGTGCCTAAAACGCCTAATCAGAATCTAGACGATTTAATAGACGGTCTACAAGTTTTACAAAAATATATAATAATTAGATATATATAGTAAAATATATAAAAACTATAATTTATAAATAATAAAATTTATATTGTATTTATATTCATTATTTTATAGCAAAATATATAAAATATTACAATTTATATATAAAAAATTTATATTATTTTATGATTATAATACTATAAATATTTTCAGCGTTTGCCTAAGCACCGCTTAGACGAACGCCTAGAACATATTTTAGAATACTGTTATAAACTATAGATATACCCATCCATCATTAATGATATTGTTTGTTCGTTCATTTATTAAAGATGAATTTTATATCCACCACATCTATATCGCTCGTTGCATATATCATGCATCAATAATTCGCATTCAGATCCGAACTAGTGATTTATCGAGTGAATTATCGAGTTTGAAAATGATTAGATTCTCTCTACATAATTTATATACTATATACATATATAATTCATTTCTCTCTACATGATTAATATATATATTATTGAATGGTAACTTTAGAGCATTCATATTGAAACTATTTTGAAGGGGTTTTTCACCCAAAAAAATATAATAGAATAACAAAAAATGGAAAAACAAAAAATAGAGAAGTTCTCAAATGACAGATTTGTTTTTTAGATACCCATATAACACTTGTACACATTTCATTAGTTTAATATTTTTTAATAATTTAAATTTTAACCAAATAATTAAAATTGTTACAATAATATATTTGAGAGTCTCTTCGCAACGATAATGCTCTTAGATCACAATATTACAATTTGTACTTGTTTTGTAACCATTTAGTAATAAACATATGATATTACAAAGAATTGGAACACTATTTTTATTGTACAATTATTTTATACTACTATATTTCAATTTTTCAAAACCAATTCTATCGTCTTCTATCACCGTTCAAATCTATTTTGTGATTCTATATATACCCACATATTTATTGGTTGGTAAGATTCTAATGTATTTGAATTAAAGAATTAAATTTTAAATAAGAAAAAGTTAGGCCAATCATGTATGTGAGTCTTTCAACATTTTTGTATAATTTCTCAAATAAAAAACTCATTTCTTTCTCTCCTATTTTTTTCTATTTTTCTATTTATTTTAATAATGAGAAACTATGTAAGAACTTCCCACTGGAGATGCTTTAAGATCTATTTAACAATTTTTGATTTCTTAGTATTAATTTCTTAGCATATAGAATAACTCTTGCCAGTCAAATTATATTAACAATGCATACGATCATTGATCACCCAAAAAATGATGTAGATGAATCACTAAATTAGAAAGAAATACTGTAACGCCCGTGAACAAAAAATTAGAGTGTTTGGTGCAATTTTTAGTGGGTGTCGATCGACACTAATAATTGTCGGTTCGATCGGTTCGATTTTAAATCGTTGGTTAATGAATTTGGGTTGGAGAAAGCCTAGGGCTCGCTATATAAACGAGCAACCTCCTTCTTTAGGTGAAAATCAGAGTGGAGAGAGAGGATTTTCGTAGGTTGTGAGAGAGAAGAGGAGCTTGTTGATTGAGGCTTTGGAGGCAGTTCTGTCCGGTTTTAGAAAAGGAGAGTAACGGCCAGTAAGAAAAGATCGGATCGGAGCGAAAATTTCAAGTTTAGTTCTCCACTCTCTGATCGTGACATAGGAAAAAACGGTTTGTCAATCGGATGTATATTTTAGGAGTTATCATTGTTTTAGTGAGAGTGGTCAGTGTAGTTTTGGATCTGCGATCAGTCAACTTCGAAGAAGAATTCCTGTCGAACCAGAAGAACTCAAAGGACAATCCACATACCGTTGGATAGCTCTCTCTATCTAGTTTCCAGATCAGATTTTCGATCCTGATTTGGAGGTAATTGCCGTTCTTGTCTCCTAGGTGAGAGAGAGGTCTCTCTTTGTAGTTGTTCATGTCTAGAATCGATCCAAAATCGAGGTGAGTGCGTGACCATGGCTTATCTGGGTGGATGGAATGTCATTATACGTTGTTGATTGTGTGTTTGAGATGATTGATTGTTTGGAGGATGTTGTCTCTATGATTTCGTGTTGTTTTGGTGTGGTTGTTGATGTTTGTTTTGGAAGAAATCGACGCCAGGAGGGTGTCAATCGATGTCATCGTTTTGACGTATTATGTGTTATTTGTGATGATTGGATTTATTGTGTATCTTGGTATTTTATCGTGCATGTGTGTATAGCCAGTAGATGGAATGATCGTCTCACTGAGTATTTATGATAAGACTCACGCATCTCGTTTTGCCATGTGATGTAGGTAAAGACAAGGTGTGATCGTGGAATCATGGCTGTAAAGAAGAGATGATCTAGGGTCTTGCTCGTTGTGATTTGATTATTGTTTAGACTTGCTGGCTAGGTTACTGGTTGTTTAGAATTGTCGAACTGGTTCTTGTTGAGTAATGAATTGGAATTGATTATTAGATTATTTGTTTGTTTAGTTGAGTTTTGCTTTTGCTGATTAATTGATTGTGATGTTGAATTTGTAGAGTTAAATGACTGATTCGTTGATGTTGAGGATTATTATTTGTGTGAATAATAATCTGAGTTAATTAAAAAAAAAACAGGTTGGGTTGTTTCAGTTTGATATAAGAGCCCTTACGGTTTTAGGGTGGGAGAACGTAATTGACTATGAGGAATTAGTCAATTGCGTGTGAATTATGGTTGAATTGATTATGTGAGTTAGTCAATTATTGTGTGAGTTTAGAATCCTAGATTATCTTCTTCGAGCCTTCAATGAGATTCCACGGTAAGTGTTTTGTGATTTTGTGTGATTTCTAGTATGTTTAGTTTCTGCTTCTGGTTGTGAAGAGGAATAGTTAGAGGTACTAGAGATCGTGGTTGTGGTGGTCGTGGAGGGCGTGGACGCGGACGGGGACTTGAGAGTGAGTCTGTTGCCGCGAGTGTAACCCAGGAGTCCACGCTGGAGCAGATGGCTGATTCGCAGACGCCAAGAGAGATCCGTGGGTTTGGCTAGCGTGAGTGCTAGTGAGAGGACTGGTGGGACTAGTGTTGGTCCTGGTGTGGCCACTATTGCGGCGGGTGCTACCGCGGGGTTAGCCCTGAAACGATCCAACCCGTTAAAAATTAAAAAATTTCCAACTCGGATTATTATTATCACAAATAATAATCCTCAACGGTCAAACACCAACATGCGGAACTCAATAGACAATTAACCCACAACACCATTCAATAAATCCTATACTTTATTGAAACACTAAACCTAAATCAACAATGATTCTTCACTTCTCTCAATCCTCTCTGAAAACTCTCTAGAAACTCTCTGGAACTTTTCAGAAAACCTAAATCTCCCAAAAATGCGGTCACAACCCTTTATATAGGAAGCCCTAAGGTTTCCCCTAAACCAGTCCACAAACTGAGCATACTTAAATCGAACCAACTGGTTCAATCTACCTTGCAACGATCGACACACTTCTTTTGTGTCGATCGACGCACGCACCAAAAATCCTTAATTTTGGTTCGCGGGGTCATTACAACTCTCCCCCACTAACACGGATTCGACCTCGAATCATGTAGCACCGTCACACTACGTTCAACACCCTGATATCAACACTCTGACCCCACTGGCCAGCTCCACCTAATATCAACACTCTAGACCCCACTAGCCAGCACCATCTGAGATCAACACCCGATCCCTGGAGCTCATCTAGTCTCATACTTACGATCACATTACAGACATTATTGCTCATAACTCATACTCATAACTCATATACATATACACCATACCCACTCTCAGGATCATCATCCCTTGAGCTATCGGTATGCAGGGAATCTACTATTCTTTGGAGAGAACCACCATCCCTCAAAGTATATGTAGGGAACCCACCGTCCCCTAGAGAGAACCACCATCTCTCGAGTACATGCAGGGAACCCACTATCTCCTGGAGAGACCCACCATCCCTCAAGTATATGTAAGGAACCCACTATCCCTTGGAGCAATAACTCTGCAACGTGCATCATAAGCACCTGTCGACCAAAATCACCTCCCGTGGCTCCATCATGACATCCCCTAACCCGGAACATCCATGACCAATCACTAGATCATCCGAAACAACCCCCACTAGATGTTTCCACTAGAGTCCCTGAAAAAAAAAACAAGTTATAACTCACATAAAACCTCTTTTCCCAGACTCTCCATAGGAAATAGACAGGTTCTAACTCACATAAAACCTCTATTTCCCAGCGCCATCTAAAGAATAGACAAGTCCTAACTCCCATAGAACCTCCATTCCTAGATACTCCCCCTAGAAAATGGACAAGCTCTAAATCACATAGAACTTCCATTTCTAGTCATCACATAATGCATGCCCCCACCAGTCATACTATAAGAACTCGTATCTTATAAATACATTTAATAAGAAAACCCATCTTATTAAATCATAAAATGTATAAATCGTTATATCACCAAATGAAAAATACATAAATAACTCATAGCCACATGCTATCATAGACACTAAAAACCAGAAAAAGACAATCAAGCCTCCACTTGCTTCTCGAACCACTTCGAGAACTTTGCCTTCATCTTTGCTTCTAGTTCCTAAGTCTCCTCCTCGACACCGTCACAGTCCCACACAACTCTCACCAACGGTATCCTCTTCCGGCGCAGAACCTTGACTCTCCTATCGAGAATCCTCACAGGTCTCGCCTCCAACGCCATGTTGGGTTGAAGATCCTCTGGGATCCTAGCCAACACCTCCTCAGACTCATGTAGACACTTCCGTAGTATCGACACATGGAAGACCTTATGAAAAGCCTTCATACTCTAAGATAACTCCAACCGATAAGCTACTGGTCCCACCCGTAAACTCTGCAACAACCTGATGCTCAGCCTTCACTAACTGGCACACATTGCACACTGTAATCCAATTAGTGACATCCCTCTTCATCCCGACCCAGTGATAATACCGCTTCAGATCTCGGTATATCTTGGTCTCCCCCAGATGAATAGACAAAATGCTCAAATAAGCTTTCCTCAGAATCTCTTGCCTCAGATCCTCATCCTTGGGTATACAAACCCGCCCGTTCACAAGTATTAACCCATTCGCCGAGACCTGATACTCAGAACCTGCAACCTTAGAAGCATCAGTCGACCCCTGATCCTTCTCCTGAGCTACTCGAATCCTGCTCAGCTGCCTCTAACCCCAATGGCTCCTGTGAGATAACACATAATCTCAACGTGCTAATCTCGTTCACCAAAGCCTCCATATCGCGCTCCTGAACCAAAGCAACCCTCTTCCGACTCAACTCACCTGCAACCAGATTAGCCTTACTAGGATGGTATCCAATCGCCAGATCATAATCTGCTACCAACTCCATTCAGTGCCTCTGTCTCTGGTTCAACTATGGCTGAGTAAAGAAGTACTTCAGACTCTTATGGTCTGTGAACACCTGCACCTTTCCGCCATAAAGATAAGATCGCTAAATCTTTAAAGCAAAAATCACTACAGCCAACTCCAAATCATGGGTAGGGTAGTTGCACTCGTGCTGCCTCAACAGTCTCGAAGCATATGCAATTAGCTTTCCCTGCTGCATCAGCACATAACCTAGCACAACTCCTGAAGCATTTGTATACACCACGTAAGGCTCACCCGGCTCGAGTAACGCCAACCCGTATGTGTACTAGTCAGCATCTCCTTCAGCCTTGCGAAACTCTCCTCGCAAGCTAAAGACCACACAAAAGGAACATCCTTCCCTGTCAACTTCGTCATCGACTGCGCCATACTCACAAAACCCTTGACGAACCTCCTATAGTAACCTGCCAACCCGAAAAAACTCCTAATCTCAATGGTATTTCTCGGTCTAGACCATCTTCTGATAGCCTCTATCTTCACCGGATCCACAGAAACCCCATCTACAGAAACCACATGACCGAGAAAACTCATCTCTCGCTGCCAGAAACTGCACTTACTCAACTTCGTGTACAGTTTCTGCTCCTGTAGCTTCTCCAGAACAACTCTCAGATGAACCTCGTGCTCCTTAAGACTCCTCTAATTCACCTAAATATCATCGATAAAGATGATCACGAACTCGTCCAAGTAGTCCCTGAAGACCCCGTTCATTAACCTCATGAACGCCGCTGGTGCATTCGTCAACCCGAAAGGCATCACCACAAACTCATAATGCCCATACCTCGTCCTAAAAGTAGTCTTTCTAACGTCTGCCTCAACGATAGGAATCTAAAGGTAACCCGAAGCCAAATCGATCTTGGAGAACTAAGTAGCCCCTCGCAACTGATCCAACAACTCATCAATCTGCGGTAAAGGATACTTGTCCTTTACAGTGACTGGGTTAAGTCCTCGGAATGATGCATAACCAGAAACTCCCATCCTTTTTCTTCACAAACAACACCGACGCTCTCCACGATGAACTACTAGGCTGGATAAATCCTTTCCCCAAAGATCATCCATCTGCTTTTTCAGCTCTGCCATCTCTGCTGGAGCCATTCGGTATGGCACCTTAGATATCGGAGTTGTCCCAGGCTCCAACTCAATCGTGAAAGGATCAGACCGAGATGGCAGTACTCCCTGCAACGACTGGAAAACATCCTGGAAGTCCTGAACAACTCGAATATCCCCAACTGCAATCTCTCCAACAAACTCTGGCATCACAATCGTCGTCCAATACGCCTTGCAACCTTTCTCAATCAGCTGCTCGGCCTAAATTGCCAAAATCACGAGGCTCCCAGAAGTTAGCCTCACTCCCTGATAAACCAACCTCCCCGCCTCTCACTCAAATAAAACTCATCCCCGATGATAATCCAGGTGAACTCTGTACCGGTCCAGCCAATCCATACCCAGGATGACATCGTATAGCTCCACCAGACTAATAATCATATCAACTGACATAGACTCGCCCGCCACCTGAATATCCACGCCTCGAGCCTGCCCAAGAGTAGCTAAAGACTTGCCTCCAGCAACCTTAACTACTCCCGGCAGCTCATCAGAATCGCTCCGGATTCCACTGCCCTCCGCACACTCCGGAGTAATGAAGCAATTCATAGCTCCAGAATCAAACAGTACATGGGACTCACAACCGCCCACTACTAAGGTCCCTGCCAAATCCCATGTGCCTAAGAATCCTAATATTCTAGCAAAAACTCACAAATTCCAAAACAGTCTAAATTCAACACATTATAATTTAACAAGTCAAGTTCTGAAATTACCTGCGATCGGTCTGGCGCTAGAACCACCCGCCTTCACCGAAGTGAACACCCGAGGTGCCGCTGCAATCTGAGCCACCGGCTGCACTGCCACCATCGCCATCTGTTGCAGCTTAGGACATCTGGGCTTGATATGCCCTGGCTCTCTACAGTGAAAGCACACCTGTGCACCCCGAGACTCACTCCTCTTCGGACAGCTCGCCACCCGGTGATCCATGCTCCCACACCCGAAGCATCCCAAACCACCCTGACCACCCTGACTCGGTTCCGAAGTGCTCTCCCACTTCCTATTCTGTCCTTGCATAGGCTTGCCGCCGTTGCTCAAACCCACCTGCTATTGCGAACTCCTCTACTGAACAGGTGGACTAACCACCACCATCTGCCCCCTCAGGTCATCCTCAGTCGCTGCAGCAATCTCAACCAACTCCGCCCTCGTGGGTACCTACTCACTCTACACCGAGTCCTCAAATCAGGTCGAAGTCCTCTCAAGAACCTCTTCACCTAGGCCTGCTCGCCCTCCATGCCTCTATGATGAAAACTTTTTAGCCTTCTTTAAATTTCAAAACCTCAGAACCTAACTCGATGTAGAATAGTGAAGTTCGTTCAAAGGGACCACCAATACACTATAATCTTTTGGGATACAATTTCAACTAAGCGATCAAGTTGGTTTTAAGTTGTCACTAATAGCAAGCAAATTAAGTGAATTCGGTTTAAACAAGTATTAAAGAAACGTTAGGCTAAGGGAAAGTACCTTAGGGATTAGATCATCTAGAACCAAGCAATTATTCAGGATGATAATTCATAACCAATCTAGAACTCAACCATAACACTAGGAGGATCCACTATCGTGGCATCAACCACTTCATCAATTAATCTAACACCCTAAACTGTCGTTTCAGATTACAAAGAATGATGAGCATTATAGAGGATGGGATCGATTTGTTCACAACTCGCCTTAACTTCAACTATCGTTGGCTAAGGGCGAATCACCCATCTATGTTAATTCAAGCAATTCACAACACTTTTGATGAGTAAATTAAACCTAAAATCAAAGGCTAGGTGATCAAGCTAGTCTAGACATTTAGAACAACAATAGATGAAGATATCAATGTATATATCGAATCCTATTTATGCTTAGTTTATGAATCCCTAATCCTTTCGAAACCCTTAACCTAACTTGGAAGACTACTCGCACATGATAGATCGAACAACAGCAAGTGAGATAAGAGAATTCATGGATAAATTGATGAAAAAGGTAAAGAGTTTAGAATTCTTCTCTAAAGGATGGAAGACAATCTTCAAATCTTACAAAACTCAAAAACAATGTATTAAATCTCTCTCTCTGTTTTCTCTGCCTCTTTTCTAAAAAGGTTCGACAAGTCTTTAAAAATAGGTATGGGGCGGCTGGGATAGATTAGGGAAACCCTATGTGGCAAAAATAAGTTTAATGAAAATATCCAAAAATGGATCTTCTGCGGAGCAGGTCTAGCGATCAGGAGCAGGTGCTCTCTTCTTCAAAATCTTCAAAAAGTTCCAGTTTTCCTCCATTTTCGCCAAGTCCCTTCGTGAGTTCCAATCCTTCATTCCAGCCATCTTTGGACCTAAAATGACTCAAAGTAAAGTAAAAGACTCGATAAAAACCTACAAAACAAAAGTTAGAATGCGCCAAAAACGTATTATATCAATTTTCCCAGACTTAGATCTTTGTTTGTCCTTAAACAAATTCAAGACCAAGTATAGGAGAAAAGTTTGAAAATGCGGAAACTTTCTCATCCTCAGTGAATCGAGTTAATAATCTTCAACCTGCAGACCACATAATCCATATTACGAATAGCAAAACTTTACCAAAAGTCCTCAACACATTCTCAACCTAGTCTCATTTCCTAAACACAAACTCAACGCATTCAAAGTTATGTGAGGTTCTCGCTAAAGACACCATTTATGGTAGACGATGCTAAGGGATTCAAGGCCATTTAGAGGTGGAGTTCAAAGTGTTTAAGGGTTACCCGACGCTCGTAGAGGATACAGGATATCACACAAAATTGCAAGAGAGAATGAGTCCGTTTGTATTCCACATTCTCTAAACCACACTTTCTTTCTTCCAATCTCTCTAACTTCTCATCTATCCATCATCCTCCTTGGGTATACTCGCTATGCAGAGAGACACTTTCTATTAACAGACTTACCACTCTTCATCATTGGGTTTTTTTTTTTTTGGAGATGAAAAGACAGTTTAAGATGATGATGAAGAGGGTTTCAATTACAAGCATGTGTCTCTCAAACACCAAGATAATTAGAGTTGTTGTACATACCCAAGTGGAGTTCATCATTGCCATTCCTTCCTCGTGGATTTTTGTTCTACCTCATTGTAAAATCATCTTCTGAAAATAGGAGCGGGTATGGTGCTCTTGCCTTCGGAGCAAGTGCTCTATTTCGATAGCAGGTGCACTGTTCGTTAGAAAGAGTGATTTAGAGACTGCGTCTAAGTCTCTTCGGCCTTTTTGCACATATGCTGCACATATGACAATGAAGTAACAAGAATGCAAGAGGTCTGAAAAGAGGTAAGGGTTAAGGAGAGTACTAGCTAAAAATGAGCTAGCTATTCAGGAACAATAAGAGTGATAAAAAGAATAAGGAGTCCTGAATATGATTCTTTTCTCTAATCTAGTGCCAGTAGCGAGAAGAATTTTTTGTCAATATGAAACCTAGAAAATAGGGTATTGAGGTGCTCCAGCTGTTCTTTGTACCCATGCTCTGTAAAAATGGTCACTACAGAGAAAGTTAAACGCAAATAGTTCAATTATCATCCTAAGATAAAGTCCTAATTCTCAACAAAGTTTTTCACTCAATAAAACAAAAGAAAAATTGACTCAACAGGCCATTATAAGACAAAGAAACAACCAAAATAAATGACATTAGTAGCAACTCCCCCCAGACTTACTTGACACCGTCTCGGTGTGAGAATAAACTAAGGGAGAGTGAAAAGAAAGATATAAAAGCATAATAAAATGTTCGTGGTGAATACTTGGTTCGGAGAGAGAGAGGCGACGGCTAGTCGCTTGCGGTTGCATCGGAGTCCTCGTCGACAATTTTGGTGTGTTCCTTGCGCTTAGCCGAGTGTGTGGATGGACCAGCAGAAGTAGAAGGACGAGCATAAGTGGCTGGACGAGCAGGAGACGGCTAAGTAGGTGCGGCATACGGCATTGTCACTGTGGAGTGCAATCCTCGGCATCCCTTCTACAACATGTGCAGTAGCTGGCGGAGAAGGCTGTTGTTCTTCTTGGTTGAATTTACCATCCAGCGACGGTATTCTGCCTCCTCACGATTGTCTGCAATGTCACCAAGCAGGTACTCGCTCTTGTAGGACCTACAGAAAGTAGCCTTAAACCTTTGCGTATCTGTGGCCTGCGCCTTTAGGTCCTCAATCTCCTCAGCACTTAGGTGGATGTCAGGAATGGGAGTGGGAGCAGGTCTAGAAGTTGAGGTGCTCCTACGGGGCAGTGGGGTTATCCTTGCAGCTGCTCCTGTGACAGAGCAAAGGTACTCTGTCCTGGGCGTGAACCCCACGTTTACTGCCACTTCCAACTCCATCAAAGCTAGCTGAGGTAACCTGCAAAACAGAATACGCCTGTCTTTGGGGGTGAACCGGTATGTGGCCTCATCGTGTAGGATCTCACAAGTGATGAGGAAGGCAGTGCCAATGAACTCATTCTCCATATTGCATGTGGAGGTGCTAAGATCCACTCCCAAATGCATGAACATTCGGATGAGAAGGCTTCCTATCCTCTCCGTTCCTTTAGCAGCTTTCCCATTTGCATCCTTGGTCCGCTTGTCTACTACTACCCCGGCAAACACAACTCCCTTGTTGACACTTGTGTCAACATCACAGCTCAAGCCTCTTTCACCGCCAATAGTGTCCCTCACTGCATCATATAGCAGGATCAGCTCATCTATCCTCATTTTGCTTGCATCGTCTTTTGAGAAAAGGATGGTGCTGATTGCTTTGGCGGTGATGCGTAGTGCCGGGTTTCGAATGGATAATTGAGCGGATGACCGAGAAAAGTAGTTACCGTTGGCTATGAAGTCCCAAAATGCGTTTGCAATTGGGTGCCGGTTGGGAAAAGCCACGTTCTCCTCTCTTGAGTCAAAACCATAAAGCTCACAAAGCTCAGGAATTGTGATTGCGTACTTCTTTTCTCCAGCAAAGAAAGAAAGCACGCCTTCCGAAGCGACCGGTCGAATTAGCATCGAATCAGATGAATTCGACGCTAATTCGATGCTATTTTGCGTAGGCCAGCTTTGCAGAGGCAAGGCACTACGATACTAGGTCGGGATAGAGCACATCCGGCTGAGTAGCCATATCGGTCAACTGTGTGGTTGAGAGTATGTAGCCCATGTCATGAAACAGTCCCAACTGCTTCAATGTTGCACCGCACAAAAACCGGGTCGGCTCAACAGCGATGTCCAACCAATTGTTGTAATAATAAGCGTCTAATTGGTCCCATACATCTTCGGAGCTCATTGGCAAACGAGCATCGGGCAGAGTGAACCTTTGGCTCTCATCACGCGGCCATGGGTTAGGAGGAAGCCTCTCCTTTTTTTTGGCAGATTGTGGTGGCTTTTCGAAAGAAGTCCTAGGTCCATTCTGCAACACCAACAACGACAACCATCTAGTAAAATCGGTTTCTAAAAATCCACACAAACACATTGTCATCAAAAGGGAAAATTCCCTTGTTTTTCATAAGTATAAAATCTATGTGTTTATGTTCCAACAGTATAATCCGATCTCTCTAAACATATCCAAGATAAAAATCATAAGCCAACTCGCACCTTAATTCCTCAAAAATTCAATTTCTCATCCAAAATTAGGTTTTTCACAAAACTATATCGCAAGTCTAAATTTCATAAGTCTACGCAATCGAAATCAACAATAAACAAGTTTAGAGTCTGCCTAACTAGACATAGTATGAGAAATCAAACAATTCAAGCCCTAACTTTACCTTGTTACTCAAAATGGCGCGATGATAAAGAGAGTTTTGAAGTGTTACCTTGTATGTCGTGAGAAAAGAAGTGTATATTTGGATAGAGAATGAAAATTCTTTTGAATTCAAGCTAAAAATCACTCAGATCGATTGAGAATTCGAGCAGTTATGCTTGGTGTAAAAAGCTTGAAATCGTTTTAATGGTGAAGGAAATAAGGAAGAAGGTGGAGAGGAAAGAGAGAGTTAGAGGCGCGAGATATAAAGGGTTTTGGTGGGTTCCACCGTGTCAGTTATTTCCATAGAAAATTGGAAAAATCCCTTTTGACATATTTCTCGGGCCCATCGCATTTCTCTTATTGGACTAACCTCTTGGTGGGCCTTAATTCGAGTTTCAAATTTTTACCCTGGAGAGCAGGTGCTCTATATCTTGGAGCAAGTGCTCCCTTCCGATTCATGTTTCCAGTGGATTGCCTTCCCTCAGTTTGATCTGGGTAGTAGATCGATCTGCTGGGGCAGAGTGGGCAGATCGATCTTGAGGTTAACCGCTGAATTGGCTTTTGATCTCATCATCTTGGTATGATCAATCTACCAAAAAGATCGATCGATCTGCTGGGGCAGAGTGGGCAGATCGATCCTGAGGTGAACCGCATGATTGGCTTTTGAATTTCATCGTTTTGGATCAATTGATCTACCAAGAAGGATCGATCGATTCTTTCCTCTGTATGTTCCACCGTTTTTTTTTCTTCGAAAACCTGAAACACTAAGAACTAAAACTAAAAGTTAGTGAGAAAAAAAATCAAAATCAAAAAGTTAGTAAACTTACCAGTGGGTTGCCTCCCACCAAGCGCTTGGTTAAAGTCATTAGCTTGATTTGATTAGCCATGTTGAGCTTTCGGTGCATCGCCTAAGGGGATGAATCCACCTTCGGCTTGGTTCGTGTCAGCAAGATATGGATTTAGCCGCTGACCATTAACCACGAATTCTTTGCCTTTGGCGTCCAACAACACCACAACTCCATATAAGCGGACCCCTTTAATGAGAAAGGACCTTGACCACCTGGATCTTAACTTTCCCAAAAAAAAGTTTAAGTTTAGAGTTGAAGAGAAGTACCTAGTCGATTGGTTGAAAGTTTCAGGTGAGTATCCTTTTGTCATGATACATCTTGTTCTTTTCTTTGTATATTTTTGAACTCTCATAGGTCAGGTGCCTAATTTCCTCCAACTCATTTAGCTGCATAGATCGCCTTTCAAAGGCTGATTTGACATCATAATTCATCATCTTAATAGCCCATGTATTCGAGCTCCACAGGGAGATGACAAGACTTCCCATACACCAAGTGGAAAGGCGTTGTCCCCAATGGTGTCTTATACGCAGTTATGTAGGCCCAAAGAGCGTCATCTAACTTGGCAGCCCAATCCTTTCTAGTAGTTCCCACGGTCTTTTGCAGAATACTCTTGATTTCCTGTTGGAAACCTCAACTTGACCAGTAGTTTGCGGATGATATGGCGTTGCTACCTTATGCTTTACACCATTCTTTCTCAATAGGTTCTCAAAAACTTTGTTGATGAAGTGAGTCCCTCCATCGCTTATAACAACTCGCGGCACTCCAAACCTGGGGAATATTATGGACTTAAACATCTTCACCACTACACTGGCATCATTCGTTGGTAAAGCAATGGCCTCCACCCACTTAGACACATAATCAACAGCCACCAAGATGTATTGGTTTCCATAGGAAGATAGAAAATGTCCCATAAAATCTATTCCCCACACATCAAACACTTCAACTTCCTGAATAAAGTGTTGAGGCATCTCATTTCTCCAAGAGATGTTTCCTTGCCTCTGGCATGTATCGCACTTTGAAATGAACGCATGTGCATCTCTGAACATTGTCGGCCACCAAAACCCAGCTTGCAGCACTTTAGACACTGTCTTGAAGGTTGCAAAATGATCGGCATAGCTCGAACTATGGCAATGGAACATAATCCCAGGAATCTCTTCATCAGGCACACATCGCTTAAAGATACCATCCGAGCATTGCTTGTAGAGGTACGGCTCATCCCAAAAATACCTTTTTATGTCTCTTAGGAACTTCCTTTTCTTATCACCCACAAAATCAGATGGTTCCTTTTCAGCGGCTAAGTAGTTTGCTATCTCCCCAAACCATGGAAAGTTCGGAACAATTGCCTTAGAGGTAGCACCACAAAATTCCTCTAGAGCTGATGCTCTGATTTTTAGAGCAGGTTCTCTTGTCTGGACCGGGTGCTCCAACACATAGATGCTAACTGCATAAACATGTTCATCAGGAAGTATGTCATCAAGAGGTACCTTCTCATCAATTTTCATGCGAGATAGATGATCAGCAACCCCATTCACACTCCCCTTCTTGTCAACAATCTGCAAATCAAACTCTTGGAGCAAAAGGATCCATCTCAACAGCCTCGGTTTTGCATCCTTTTTAGTGAACAAGTACTTTAAAGCAGCGTGGTCGGTGTGTACAATCACCTTGGAACCGACAGGAATGATCTGAACTTCTCAAAAACGAATACTACTGCCAGTAGTTCCTTTTCAGTTGTAGCATATTTGCACTGAGCCTCATCCAAAGTACGGCTGGCGTAGTAAATCACATGTAGCTTTTTGTCCTTCCTCTGACCCAAAACTGCACCTACAGCGTAGTCACTCGCATCTGTCATCACTTCAAATGGCATGTCCCAATCCGGTGGTGGAACAATGGGCGCACCTATCAAGGCTCCTTTGATGGTGTGAAAAGCCGCTAGACAAGCCCCATCGAAATCATACTTAGTCTCCTTGCACAATAGCTGAGTAAGCGGTCTTGCTATTTTGGAGAAGTCCTTAATAACCTCCTGTAGAACCCAACATGACCCAGAAAACTCCTTACGCCCCTAACTGAATCTGGTGGTTGAAGACTCATCATGACTTCCACCTTTGCTCTGTCAACCTCAATACCATTCTCAGATACCCGATGACCCAATACAATACCATCTCGAACCATGAAGTGGTACTTTTCCCATTTTAGCACGAGATGCTTCTCCTCACATCGTTGTAACACCCTGCACAAATTCGACAAACACACAGAGAAAGAGCTCCCATAGACGGAAAAATCGTCCATGAAAACTTCCATTATATCCTCAATAAAATCAGTAAAAATTGACATCATACACCTTTGGAATGTCGCTGGGGCGTTACACAAACCAAATGGCATTCTGCGATATGCAAAAGTACCATAAGGACATGTAAATGTCGTTTTCTCCTGATCGTCTGGATGGATAGGAATCTGGAAAGAGTAACCATCTAAGAAACAGTAGTATGGATGGTTAGCAAATCTCTCAAGCAATTGATCAATAAAGGGCAAAGGAAAGTGATCCTTTCTAGTGGCAGCATTCAATTTCCTATAATCAATACACATCCTATGACGAGTTACTGTCCTTGTTGGTATCAACTCATTTTTTTCATCTGTGATCACAGTAATTCCACCTTTCTTAGGTACCACATGAACAGGACTACCCCAATTACTATCTGAGATTGCATAGATTACACCAGCTTCTAGAAGTTTCATTATTTCCTTCTTTACTACATCTTTTAGATTTGGGTTTAACCTCCTTTGATGTTCTATAGAATTCCTTAATTCTTCTTCTAGATGTATTCTATGCATGCAAAGATCAGGTGAAATTTCAGGAGTATCATCTAGTGAATATCCTAGAGCCTTTCTATACTTCCTAAGTTCACACAAAAGTAAGGCGGTTTCTACATTGTTCAAATTAGCATTTATGATCTTAGGGTAAGTAGAATTAGGACCTTGAAATGCGTACCTTAGCCCGGATGGTAGGGTTTTGAGCTCGAGTTTAGGAGCTTTTAACCTCGCTTTAAGGACTATCAATAGAGTTTCCAGGAGCAAGTTCCTTTTCTGAAGTAGGTGCTCCGTCAGTATCCTCTGTTTCGAGTTTCAAAAATCTAGTTGACTTTTCCATCTGACTTGAATCCAGCATCCTTGCAAATCCAACTGTGTCCTCACTCAAGTACCCATGCTCACCCTCAGCCTTTGTCAAAGCTACATCCAACGGATCATCAGCCAAAATCTCCTCAATCTCTCCTTCAGAGACTTCGAGATTATCCTCTATGGCAAAAGTTTGCCCATCAGTGGTTGGCTTTTTGAGCATTATATCCATCTCAAATTCCATGATAATGTCCCCCTGGTGGAGACCGATTGTACCATTATTCACATCAATAATCGCACCAGCTGTGCGCAAGAAAGGACGTCCCAAAATCAAGGGATCATTTGGTTCCTCGTAAAGTTCCGGCACCACAAAATCTGCTGGAATTAAAGTATTGCCAATTGATATATCATGGTTTTTACCCATTTTTAACCATGATATAAGTCCCTTTTATAGAGTTTTTTTGGTATTTTTCGAGTCTTTGTAGGTTGAGGGAAGATTGGAGCTTAATGGGAGCTTTTGGAGCATTTTGGAGTATCGAGGAAAGAAGAGCCAAAATGATCAAGTCGGAGTCGATTTTACATGTCTGTGTCGATCGACACAGTTCAGTGTGTCGATCGACACGATCATGTCTGACGAGAAGATTGAAGAAATTCCAATTTTACCCAAAAAGTCCAGAAGTTTACAGAAAAGTCCAATCCGAATTTTAGACATTATATATAGTTTTTCCTTAGATTTTTATGTATATATCTAATTTTTAATTGAGACTTAGAGTTTTAGAGATTTGGAGAGTTTTGGGAGAGATTTCGTTGACTTCAGACCTTAGTTGATTTCAAACCCTTTTGTATCACATTCTCTATCTCTTTTATGCAAATTATTTATCTCATGATGTTTTCTTCATCTATGTCTGAGTAGTTTTCTTGTTAGGTTTAGGGTTATTCAAAGGTTTGATGAGAAATTGATAGGATTGAAATACTGTTAGGATTTTATCTCTTTGTTCTTCATCTAGATTGCTTTAACTCTGATTTTAGGATTGATAAACTGAAATTAGAAATCCTAGGTTGCTTTAGTAGATGCAAAAGTATTGTTAACAACCTGATATAATCTTAGATGAGCAAAATTATCTATTCGCAAAGAAATTTGGCTTAGTAATTTTGTGAACAATTGAACCTGAAATTAATGCTTGATTTTATTCACTAAGTTTGCAAAAAAATTTGGAATTTAGGGATTTAGTCATAAATAATCTCTGCAACGAAAGTTGATTGGTTTTACATTCGTGTTTGAGTTCTAGAACTGCTCTTAATAAAATCTTAACCGTTTTTATCCTTGTGTCGATCGACACAGCCATCTGTGTCGATCGACACGATCATATTTCGATTCACTCCTGCGAATTACCCACAGCCTAACTCTTTAGTCCAATTGAATTTTAAGAACCTTGATAATCATTCACTGTTTACTTTGCTAGTTTTATTACATTCATACACTTTTACTTAGCCAAATTTGAATTCTTTAATTGATTGTGTGTTTAGATTCTCTATGGATTCGACCCCTAAGTATTACACCGATCTCTTAATTTGAGAGAGTAGCTCAAGGTAAATTTGAGCATATCACCAATTCTAACATGCAAATCCTCAAGAGTCCCCACGGGTAACTTTACCGATCGGTCGGCAAACAGCAATGAAATCCTTGTTGGCTTGAACTTTGTGTACCCAAGCTTCCTAGCAACCGAATATGGCATGAGGTTCACACTTGAACCCAAATCGCATAGAGAACAAGCGAATCGCATAGGATCAATCTGCACGGATATAACAAACTTCCCTGGGTCCTCTTGCTTCTTAGGCATCTTGTTTTGCAGCACAACACTACAGTTCTTAGATACCATCATAGCACTCTGATGTGCATAAAACTTTGATGTGGGGTTTATATGCAATTAGGTTTTAAATTTATAACCTTAGGGAACTGCAAGTGCACAGTTAAGACAATTGTAGTACTTAGGGGTTGATCCACTGAGGACTAAGTGATGAATGCACTACAAACCTATATGATTCGGATTAAGCTAAGGGAACATATTATTTGGTTTTTGGGGTTTTATGGAAGCAAATAACAAGCAATAAAAGTAAAGGGATAGATATAAATTAAGATTAGAATTTGATCAATTCACAAAACATATGCAAAACACAAGCAATCGATTTAGGATTTTAATACTAGTTGTTCAAAAACTCATATCGATAAGGTAAGGTCATCCCACTGTCGTGACGTAACTAACCTTCTACGTTTTGCACCCTAATAGACTCAAATATCGCAGGTTATTACAAGGTGAAAACATGCTTTATGCTCAAGATTGATTGTTCACTAGACTCCTTAACTAACCTATCGAATTGTTAAGACGCCTAGCTCATCGAATACTAGGTCCGGAGATATAACAAGCTTTTGGAGAGTATATCAACCTAAGATCAGTCCATGGGTAGCTAAGCCAGTTCATGCTTTGAGTATAAATAAAGATGAAGAATCAATTCTAGAATAAAACTCTAAACGATTAATTATGTGATGACATAGAATTAAGAAAGTGCTTAGAAATCAAATCAAAGCTAATACTCTAACATGTTTTGCAACACATAGCAGCAAGAGTAAAGCACATAGACATAGTATAAATCGTTGATCTAAGGGATTAGATCTCATCTCTTTGCAATAAGGCAAAGTCGAACTACTCTTAAAGGCTTCTAGAATCAAATATGCATTAAGAACAAGAGAAAAACAAAATACATGTTTAGGTATTAATTTAGGCTGTTATGGCCATCTGTTTGAGTTCCTAGAGAGGCTAAAAGCAAGTATATATATAGGGGTTTAAGGAGGCTTAAGTCGGCTAGGTCTTCTTCGAGCAAAAACGTCTTTTTAGTCGAAACTTAGGCAATACCGGTCACAATAACGATCGGGATTTGTGACCGATATTGGAGGCTTTTATGGAACTTCTAGAAGGTCGGCAGAGGTCTGGATCATCGGCCCATGGGCGGCTCTGTGCTTGACTTCATTCTGCACTCACTTCACTTCGAAGGCAGATTGACATGTCCTCAGTGTTTCGGGTGTATCTTCCGAATTACAGCTCCAATTGATGAAATTCCAACTCCATTGGAAATCTAACTCAAAGGGCTATCTCCACACCAAGTTTCATTAAATTACAAAATGACTTGATCCTCTGTTTGTCAGCAAACTTCTGGCATATACGTTCTGTCCAGTTTGAGAATGTGCATTATCTTCAAAATAAAATGACTTGGCTTGGTTCCTTTGACTTGGATGAGTAGATTCATCATATCTAACACTCTGTTTGCTCCATTTTACATTCTTTTGATGATAAAACCTGTTAAGACCTTAAAATCTACATATACAAGAAAACTACCTCTTTTGGTCGAAAAGCTTTATTAATATATATAAAAACCAAAGTAAAATAGATAGTATAAGTGGTAAAATATAGGGTATATCACACTCTGTTCTAAAGAAACCTTTCCTGTAACCAAACCCTTAACATACTTCTTCATAGCTGGCATCATTTGAATCGCATCTGCCAAAGGGAGCTTAACCGTCAAATCCTTCAACATCTCCTTACACTTTGCTTCTTCCAAATCCTTTTGAGACTTCCTTGGAGGGACTGGGTAAGGAACTTGAGGTTTGTAGATACGAGAATGAATCTTATCAGCTAGCTCATTCAGTCGAAGTACCTTAGAAGTTGGTTCAACAACTTCTTCATTCTTTTCCTTGTCTGGAGCAGGTGCTCCTTCTCCTGGAGCGGGTGCTCTGTAGAATTTTCTGGGCAACTTTCAGCGTCTGCCCTCACAACATGTGGTAGAACTCTTCCACTCCCTAGCTCAATTGCATTCACAAACTCTCTGGGGTTTGCATCTAGTTTACCTGGTAGTACTCCTTGTGGCCTCTTGATTGCCTCAGCAGTTTGAGCAACCTAAGTATCAAGCTTCTTCACATGATTGCAAATAGCTTCAAGCCTACCATTAAGATCCGAGTACATGGCGTCTACCTTTGTGTTGATTTTAGTGGCAGATTTCTGTTGATTAGCCATCAGCTGCTGCATCATACCCTTCAATTCATCCTGAGAAGTACTTCCAGAGCTCGCTGGAGCCTGAAAGTTGGTAAACTGCGGTTTCTGTTGAACTCCCCCTTGAAATTGATCATGACCTTGGAAAGGTAAGAACGTTTTGCCTTGGAAACCCTGAGAAAAAGTCTTCTGAAAACTTTGATCCTGAGGTTTCTGATTTTGGAGACCAGTTTGCTGTGGATAGACCTGGTCCTGGGGGTCTCCAATGTTCGTCCTCCTATAGGAGAAATTTGGGTGACTCATATAATTCTGGTTAAACCAAGGGTTTCGCACAAACCCTTGGCCATTCACATAGCTGACCTCTTGCTGATCATAATCTCCTTCTTCACCCATCTCCTCAAAAAGTGGTTCACCATTCTCATCAACAAAATGAACCGTCCTTTGGTTTCCTTTGAGCAACAAGTTAACCTTAGCCGTAAGGTTATCAATCTTTTGAGAATACATACTACCAGTTTTCTTGGTTCTATCCTACTTTGGAGACTTGCTGCTAGAACTCGCACCCAAGTTTTTAATAAGCTTGTACGCACCCTCTCTAGTCTTAGTCATAAAATTACCATCACTCGCAGCATTCAAAGCATTCATGTAATCCCAATCAACACCATCATAGAAGATACCCAACAATTTCTCATCGGTAAACCCATGGAGTGGATACTCTCTCTTGTATTCTTTGAATCGTTCCCATGCCTCACAAAAGGACTCTCCTGAATGTTGCTGAAACGTGGAGATCTTGTTCCTTAAGCTCGCGGTCTTGGTTTTGGTGTAGAAGTGGTCCAAGAACGCTGCTCTACATTGTGTCCAAGTAGTGATGGATCCAGCGGGTAGCGACTTGAGCCAACGGGAAGCTTTGTCCGCAAGTGAAAAAGAGAAAAGCTTACACTTTAAGAAGTCCGGGTTCATCCCATTAGAACTCGTTGTGGAGCAGATCTCCTCAAAGTTCTCTATATGGTCCATTGGAATCTCTGCGGGAAGTCCATGGAGTAAGTGCTGCTTGACCAGCGATATCATCTGAGGCTTTATCTCATAGTTTTACCTCTCAATAGTAGGTGAAACAATAGCAGCTCGGTTCTGGTAAAAGGCATGAGGATTGTCTATATCCCCAATGGCACGCTGCTATTCACGTGCCCGTTGCTACTACTGTTCATGCGCATGTTGATGCTACATCTGAGCCATCTGCTCTTGCAACCTTTGCAGCTCAGCCGCCATATCATTATCACCTCGTTCGCCCATGTCGACGAGATTAGGCTTTGTTCGTCTGTTGACTCGTTCAAGTCTTGCAAGTTCCGGGTTACTCAAAGTTACAAGGGGTGTTTGACAATTGCTCCTTGTTGACCTTGAGTTCATGCACCTGAAACACACGCAAGGAAAACAAAAGAACGAGTTAGTACTTAGTCTAAAAATGTATATTAAAACTAGAGGTATCGAGTTGGTCCCCGGTAACGGCGCCAATTTGATGAAAACTTTTTAGCCTTCTTTAAATTTCAAAGCCTCAGAAGCTAACTCGACGTAGAATAGTGAGGTTCGTTCAAAGGGACCAGCAATACACTCTAATCTTTTGGGATACAATTTCAGCTAAGCGATCAAGTTGGTTTTAAGTTGTCACTAATAGCAAGCAAATTAAGTAAATTTGGTTTAAATAAATATTAAAGAAACGTTAGGCTAAGGGAATGTATCTTAGGGATTAGATCATCTAGAACCAAGCAATTATTCAGGATGACAATTCATAACCAATCTAGAACTCAACCATAACACTAGGAGGATCCACTATCGTGGCATCAACCACTTCATCAATTAATCTAACACCCTAAACTGTCGTTTGAGATTACAAAGAATGAGGAGCATTATAGAGGATGGGATCGATTTGTTCACAACTCGCCTTAACTTCAACTGTCGTTGGCTAAGGGCGAATCGCCCATCTATGTTAATTCAAGCAATTCACAACACTTTTGACGAGTAAATTAAACCTAAAATCAGAGACTAGGTGATCAAGCTAGTCTAGACATTTAGAACAACAATAGATGAAGATATCAATATATATATCGAATCCTATTTATGCTTAGTTTATGAATCCCTAATCCCTTCGATACCCTTAACCTAACTTGGAAGACTACTCGCACATGATAGATCGAACAACAGCAAGTGAGATAAAAGAATTCATGGATAAATTGATGAAAAAGGTAAAGAGTTGAGAATTCTTCCCCAAAGGATGGAAGACAATCTTCCAATCTTACAAAACTCAAAAACAATGTATCAAATCTCTCTCTCACGTGTTCTCTCTGTTTTCTCTGCCTCCTTTCTAAAAAGGTTCGACAAGTCTTTAAAAATAGGTCTGGGGCGGCTGGGATAGATTAGGTAAACCCTAGGTGGCAAAAATAAGTTTAATGAAAATATCCAAAAATGGATCTTCTGCGGAGCAGGTCTAGCGATCGGGAGCAGGTGCTCCCTTCTTCAAAATCTTCAAAAAAAAGTTCCAATTTCCCTCCATTTTCGTCAAGTTCCTTCGTGAGTTCCAATCCTCCATTCTAGCCACCTTTGGACCTAAAATGAACCAAAATGAAGTAAAAGGACTCGATAAAAACCTACAAAACAAATGTTAGAATGCGCCAAAAATGAATTATGTCACTCTACCCGCATGAACCAGAAGTCGACTGAACTTAGCGTCGAACTCCCTCACTAACCGGTCACCCTGAGTCAACTCCAAAAACCTCAACTCCAACCGATCCACCGCCTCCTGCGGGAAATACTTGGCACTAAACTTTGCCAAGAAGTCATCCCAGGCCATCTCTGCGTGCATCTTCCTGGCCTCAACACCTCTCCACCAGAGATGCGCATCACCCTCTAGGTAATGAACCGCTATATCAACCCGATATCCCTCTGGACACCTGATAGAGCGAAAGTTACGCTCCAATCTCAGCCGCCAATTATCGGCCTCCTCAGGCTTGGCACCTCCCGAGAAAAATCTCGTGCCAATCCTCTACATCTGCTCCATCATTCTAAGGTATGAGGGGAGCTCCTCCACAACCGCCACTCCTGGCTGCACACCAGCCATACCCGGCTGGACCCCAACCACACCGGGCTGGACCCCAGCCATCCTGAAATGACTCGACCTATAAAAATTAAAAAATTTCACTTCGGATTATTATCATCACAAATAATAATCCTCAACGGTCAAACACAATTTGTGGAACTCAACAATCATCAAACCAATCAACACATTCAATAAATCTCATACTTTATTGAAAATAACCAATCCTAATTCAATAACGAATTATCTCAACAAAACAGACCAATAAAACAATTCAACATCAATTCCAGAATTACTAACACTCCAGCAATTCTACAACGCATAAACCACTCAATCGAGACACTAGATCATCTCCTCTTCCCGACCATGATTCCACAATCACACTTTGTCTTTACCTGCATCACATGGTTATAAGAGATGCGTTAGTATTATCACAAATACTCAGTGAGACGATCATCCCATCTACTTGGCTATACACACATGCATAAGCAAAAGATACAGTACCAGGATGAGCAAACAACCATGCACAATACGAACAATCAACATGAACACAACACAGCAGCACGTGCGTCGATCGACACAACCACCATGTGTCAATCGACACAGAGCAACTGTGTCGATCGATGCATTGACGCAGTACCTAGAATCGAACCTATCTTCTCATGGTTCGATTCTAGGACTCATCCCATCGATCCCTGCACACAATTCCACCCAAAACAAGCACGAATCCAACCAATAACAACAATCAAACGCATCCTATCAATTCTTTTACCTAGATAAGCCATGGTCACGCACTCACCTCAGATCTGGAAAGGAAAAAGGAAGAAAAGCATGAAGAACGCAAAGAACACTCCCCAAGGATCCGAAAACGAGCACCAGCAATGATCTCCAGAACCTCTCAAACGAATCCCTTCTCTCAAAACTCTCTGGAACTCTCTGGAGACTTTCTGGAAACTTTCTGAAAACACTAAATGTCCCAAAAAATGCGGCCACCCACTATTTATCGGGAAACCCTAGGGTTTTCACCCTTAACCGGCCTGCAAACCGACAACTTAAATCTAACCAACCGGTTCAATTTACCTTGCGTCGATCGACGCACGACCAAAAATCACGATTTTTGGTTCGCGGTTGTTACACATCTGGCTGCACACCAGCCACACCCGGCTGCACACCGGCACTCGCAGTGGCCACACCCATGGACCCTCCTGATACGCCTGCGAATCAGCCACCTGCTCATGTGTGGTCTCCTGGGCCACACTCGCGGCAACATGCTCACTCTCAAGTCCCCGCCTGCGCCCACGCCTAGGCCTGGGCACAAGCCGAGTACTTGCTAATTTTCAAGTATTTGTGACTCGGCTTGGCTTGTTCAAGTAATTAAAATTCCGGCTTGATACTTGACTCGTTCGAAGCAAGTACTTGCTAAATCAAGTACTCGTCCAAAATCTTACTACTTGCAAGTAGTTTGACTCGGCTTGTTACTTGCCAAAATTATATACTTGGCTCGACTTGGCTTGTTACTTGCTACTTGAAAGTACTTATAAATAAAAACAATCTCCATACAAATTAGGGATTACAAAACATTCAAAGTTCTTACAAAACATTCAAAGTTCAAATATCCTAAAATCTCAAAACGTTAAAGTTCCAAAAGATAAGCATTTAAAAAGACAAGTTTTTGGTTCAATGCTCCACATCATAATAGTCTTCTTCTTGATTCCTTTTTTGGCCTATAAAATCATTAAACCAACATGATCATAACACATATACATCTAAACCTTACCCAATGACTACTAGGTTCATAGTATTAGCCGTAACAAAATGACTAATTATGGCTGTCACTTTTAAATGTGGCTACTTGTTAAGACCAGCCTTGCACCAAACTGAAGATGAAGTATACATACCTTTCATTCTTCCTCCAAAGTTAAGCTAACTCCTTGCAACAAATTTCCATAAGCATTTGATGTTACAAATTATGTCAAAGCAACATAAAAGTTGTAAGTTCATAAATAAACGAAACTATTCATTATAACTTAAAATAAGGGTATAGTGTATACCATTTTCCAGCAGCTCAAATTGTTCAATTTGGTCCTCCAAACAACTTTGTTCATAATTTTCGAATCCAGTCTTGAGTGCAGATTAGAGCCTCATAATTCTTGGGGTGAGAGAACTGCGAAAAGGATCAATGACCCGACCACTTGTGCTAAAGGCTGACTCAGAAGCAACGGTTGAGACCGGTATAGCCAACAGATCTATAGCCATTAGAGACAAAATCTTATATCTTGATCCAGTCTTCTTCCACCAAATTAGTATATCAAATTTTGGATTTGATCTAGGAACACAAGCATCAGCTAAATAGCTCTCCAATTTCGATTGACCAGCAGTATTATCTTCACTTTCTTCATGCATATCCATCAAAGAATCAAGGTCATAAATTTCTGTAGATTCTGCAACTACTTCCGAAGGAGTGTTTGCTCCTTCAACTTTGCTACTTTGCATTGGAGAACCAGAACTTTATCTTCATAGTGCTTAAACATCTTCTCTAAAACCAAGTTAATTTTGATAATCAAAGCTTCAGCTATGCTATTACCACCACCACTGAGCTCTCACGGATTAGCCAACTGGCATACTTCATTTTATATCGCGGATCAATAACACAATCAACAAAAATCACCAGGTTCATGTTCTCCATATCTCCCCAGTACTTATCAAAATTTGTCTTCATCCTCATAGCCATTGCCTTTTGATTAGAATCAGTTTTGTTCATTCCTAACTTTCGTATCATTAGACCAACCCCAAATATCTCTTTCAAATACAAATTTCCAGTAATGTAACGAGTAGCTGAAACTTTCAGAGTTGCATCATAAAAGAACTTGAGAATTGGTGTATACGTCTTTGCATACTCCTAATCTGTTTCAGAAGGGACACCTTCTAACTTCCCAAGTTCAGCCACATATTTCTCATCTTCTAATTCTAGCATATCAAAACCTCTTTTCAGCTTTAAAGCTAACTCCAACATCAAATATGAAGAGTACCACCTTGTCTCGACATCAAGACTTACACCAGCAGTAGACGAAAGTTGTAGATGAATAAGACACTCCTTGAATTTGTTTAATCTTGGTGGAGAAGATCTGACATACCGGACAGCAGAACGTATTCGACTAATGGAGGCTTTATTTTCTTCCAATCCATCTTTGACAACTAGATTTAAGATATGCGCACCGCACCTCATATGAAGATATTCACCATCAAGTAGACTAGTACCCCATGACTTCAATCTTCTTTTTAAGAATCTTATACCTACGTCATTTGCAGTTGCGTTGTCTACTGTGATTGTGAAAACCTTGTTGATTCCCCAAGACACCAAGCATCTTTCAACCATTTTTCCGATTAATTCACCTTTGTGACTCAGAATTTGGCAAAAGTTTATGTCTTTTTCTGTAGATTCCAATTGTCATCAATGAAATGTGCGGTTAAGCACATATAGGTGATGTTCTGAACCGATGTCCACATATTTGTTGTAAGAGAAACACTGCCTTTGTGTTTCTGAAAGAACATCTTCAAGTTTTTCATTTCTTCAAGAAATAAACCCATGCAATCTCTAGTGACAGATCTACGGGAAGGGATTACAAACCGAGGCTGGAGAGTGTATATGAATTCTCGAAATCCTTCCCTTTCCACAATCCTAAAAGGTAACTCATCCTTTATAATCATTCTGACCAAACCTTTTTGGCAATCATCTTTATCATATGGCAAATATGATGGAAAAACTTCACTATTCTTATCTTTTTTAGGCTGATTCAGTAAGGTTGCTTGCTTCATTCTATTACCAGCAACAGTCTCAACCTCATCAAGTTTTGGATGTAGCTTCTTACATCTATCCATATGTTTCAGCATAGTAGTAGTGTTGACACCAGATGCTGATCTAAAGCAAACTTCTAAACCACAATGATTACACTTAGCTTTGTACTTATTTTCTAATTTCTTGAAGTTTTGCCATGCTCTTGATTTTTGTCTACCGAATGGTACCTTAGATGCAGCAGACTCAACAGTTGGAGTTGTTTCTTCACCACTTCCTGTTTTCGTTTCCTCTTCACCAATATTTGGACTTCCACCATGTTCTTGCTGCTGAGGTTCCTCAGGTTTCATCTACACAGTTAAGCCATGTGGTTAAAACATATAACAAGTATCTTACAAAACCAAATTGGCTACTCTAGTGCTAAAGACAAACAAACAACAAGATACATAAAAATGCTTCCTTTCAGGTTTATTAGGTTACTTACGACAATCTGCAACAAATCGAAATAAAATTAAACCAAAATCAAACCTGAACGAACCAGATTTAAACCCTAAACTCAAAATCTGAAAATAATCGAACATTATAACAGAACTAGAATCAAAATCGAACCTTGAAATTGCAGAAAACTCACTTTATAAACCTTGAAATTGATTATTTTCGGCAAGAACAAAGACGAGATAAGGGTTTATAAAACTATCGACAAAGAGTTTTCTTATCAAACTCTCGACAAAGAGAAAGAGATAACCTAATTAACAAGTGGGCTTATGACATAAAGAGGCCCATGAAATAAAACAATCGAACATAAAAGCTGTGGGCTAACTATTAACAAATACCAATTAACAAGTATCAGTTAACAAGTATCAAGCCAAGTAACATAAACGAGTATCAAGCCGAGTAGCGAGTCAAGTAGTAAACAAATTTTGTTGACTTGATACTTGGCTTGGACTTGCAAGTAATACAATATGTTGGTTTGTTACTCGGCTTGACCGGGACAAGTACTTTCTTTTTCAAGCCGAGTATCGGGCGAGTAGCGAGTACAAGCTGAGTAACGAGTATATATGCCCAGGCCTACCCATGCCCACCACGACCACCTCGGCCTCTACGGCCCCCATGACTCCTGCCTCTAGTACCTCTTGAAACAACCCGACCCAAAAATTTAAAATTTTTCCCTTCAGATTATTATCATCATAGATAATAATCCTCAATTGGGTCACACCACATGCGGAAAACATAAAACAATTAAACCAATTTAATCAATTCAATAATCCCATACTTATTAAATCTAGCCGGTTCAATTCAACAATCCAAACAATAACCAATAATCAATAAACAATAAACTACAACTCAGAATTCACTAGGAACCTAGCAATTCTACAACAGCACCCAGCCATACGAGACCCTAGATCATCTCTCCTTCCTGGCCATGATTCCACGATCACTTTTTCTCTTTACCTCGAAGAATCAAAATGAGAATGGGACCAACGGTTACAAAAAGACTTGTACACTACGAACCATTGGTCCAAAACCAACACGGACAACTGTTCTGGAAACTAGACAGACACAGCTACGCGTCGGTATACGGTTTGCCTCAAGAATCCTTCTGGTTCGATCGGAAATCAACGCCAAAGCCGACTGATCGCAGACAACTAATCCACTAAGTTTCACCCCAATCCGCCTCGAATAGCACAGCCGTTTGCCCTCTCAAACTTTCGAACAGAAGCTGTTCTCACTCACAATTCCCTCAAGAACAAAGCCTCTCTCTCTCAAACCACTTCCTCTCTCAGATTCTTCTCTGTAATGCGACCAAACTCCCCTGTTTCCGCTTTTTATCTGAACCCTAGGGTTTCTCTAAACCGGCCCACGAAACCGGCAATCTTAAACCGAAACCGTCGGTCTGATTTTAACTCGTGTCGATCGACACACAACCCCTGTGTCGATCGACACAACGCCCAACCCGACTTCTCACAAATCCCAAAAACTCACGTGTCGATCGACACACACACCCTGTGTCGATCGACACCCACCAAAATCCACTTTTTGGTTCACGGGCGTTACAATTCTCCCCCACTAACACGGATTCGACCTCGAATCACGCGACACTGCCATATTACGGTCTCAACCACCTGACCCACACCCGGCCAGTATCCTTCGAGATCACACTCGAATCCCACAACCCGTCCTGCTAAGGCTAACACTCTCGCCTAAAATTCGAGCAGATTCACTCGGAACATCAACGATGCATGCCCCATGGTTCGGATTAGGGCTGCCCGATTGACCATCCAACAATCAAACAAGAACATGTCCGACCAACCGTTGACCCCGCATTGGACCAAATGATCGTACAACAATCAAACAAGAACATGTACGACCATCGGTGTAACATATGCTACCAGGATTGTCCGAACCGAATCCAGACTCCAGTAATAACTCCAGACTCGACGTCCACAACACACCCCTGGCCCTCAGCCAGCACCACTCGTGATCACACATGATCCCCGAGTTCTACTAGGCTCACACTAGCCTCATTGCACCGTCTCACCAAGGCTGCAATCCTGACCCAACCCGGTCAGCACCACCTGAGATCCACTACCGATCCCCGAAGTTCATCCAATCCCATACTCACGACCACGCTCAGACGCTACTACTCATATCTCATACTCATAACTCATATACATGTACACCACACTCACTCGCAGGATCGTCACCCCTTGAGTTACGTGTGCATGAACCCACTCGTCCCCTGGAGAGAACCACCATCCTTCAAAGTACATGTCGACTAAAATCACCTTTCGTGGTCATCCAAAACAACCCAATCACCAGGGTGTTTCACAGAGTCCCTGGAAAAGACAATTCTAACTCACATAAAACCTCTTTTCCAAACTCTCCCTAGGAAATAGACAAGTTCTAACACGCATAGAGCTTAGATTTCCAGCCACTCCTGGAACATGTACCACCTCATTTCCAGCCACTCCTGGAACATGAACGATCTCAATTCTAGCCACTCCTAGAACATGAACAAGCTCATTCCTAGCCACTCCTAGAACATGAACAAAACTCATTTCCAGTCACTCCCGGAACATGAGCAATCTCATTTCCAGCCACTCTTGGAACATGAGCAAGCTCTAAGCCGCGTAAAACTCCCATTCCTAGCCATCCTAGCCGATAGGCAAGCTCTAACTCACATAGAACTTCTATCGCTAGACCTCCACATGACCTACCAGTCATCTCAAACCATGACATCACTAGTCATCTCATAAGAACACACGTCTTAACCACACATTTAATAAGGCAAACTCATCTTATTAAATCTCAAAATGTATACTCTAAAACCAGAAAAAGAACTCAAGCCACCGCTTGCTTCTCGAACCACTTCGAGAACTTCCTCTTCATCGACGCTTCTGGTTCCCAAGTCTCCTCCTCAATACCGTCACAGTCCCACACGACCCTCACCAACGGTATACTCTTCCGGCGCAGCACCTTGACCCTCCTCTCGAGAATCCTCACAAGTCTCGCCGCCAACGTCATGTTGGGCTGAAGATCCTCCGGGATCCTAGCCAACACCTCCTCAGACTCATGCAGACACTTACGCAGCATCGAAACATGGAAGACTTTGTGAAAAGCCTTCATACTCTGAGGTAACTCGAGACGATAAGCTACCGATCCGACCCGCTCCACAACCTTAAACGGACCCATAAACCTCGGACTCAGCTTGTTCTCCGAAATGGATTTATTAGTACCCCTCAACATTGCTGCCTTGAGATACACCAGATCTCCCAGCTCAAACTCCAACTCCTTCTGTCTCCTATCGGCGTAACTCTTCTGCCGATCCTAAGCCTCTCTCATGTTCAGCCTCAAGACATGGATCTTCTCCGTCGTCTCTTGAACAAAATCCGCACCAAACATGCTCCGCTCCCCCACTTGAGTCCAGCATAACGGTGTCCTAAACGGCCTCCCATACAGAGCCTCATATGGAGCTATCCCAATACTCGCCTGGTAACTGTTGTTATATGAAAACTCAACCAGGTTCAGATGATCCGCCCAGTGACCATCATAATCCAGTACACACATCCTCAGCAAATCCTCCAAAGTCTGAATCGTCCTCTCTGACTGCCCATCTATCTGAGGATGATACGCTGTGCTCATATGCACCTTAGTGCCCATCTCAACCTGAAACGGCCTCCAGAATTCTGAGGTAAATCTCGGATCCCGGTCTGACACAATACTAGCTGGCACACCGTGCAGCCTCACAATCTCTCGCACATACTTCCTAACCAAAACTACCGCTCCATCAGTCTTCTTTATGGCAAAAAAATGTGCTAAATTGGTCAGACGATCCACAATAACCCAAATAGCATCAAAAATCCGTGACACCGGCCACCCCGTCACGAAATCCATGGTAATCATATCCCACTTCCACTCCGAAATGGGCAAACTCTGCAACATACCACTCGAAACTTGATGCTCAGCCTTCACCAGCTGATACACGTTGCACGCTGCAACCCAGCTAGCTACATCCCTCTTCATCCCGACCCACTGATAATACCGTTTCAGGTCACGATACATCTTGGTCGCTCCCGGATGAATCGACAACATACTCGAATGAGCCTCCCTCAGGATCTCCTACCTCAGATCCTCATCCTTAGGTACGCAAACCTGCCCGTTCACTAGTATCATCCCACTCACTGAGACCACATACTCTGAACCGGCCACCTGAGAAGCATCAATCAAACTCTGATCCTTCTCCTGAGCAACCTGAATCCTGCTCTACAGATCTGCCTGGTTAGCTGCCTCTAACCCCAAAGGCTCCTGTGAGATCACACACAACCTCAAAGTGCTGATCTCGCTCACCAGAGCCTCCATATCATGCTCCTGATCTGAAGCCGCTCTCTTCCGACTCAACGCATCTGCAACCAGGTTAGCCTTACCCGGATGGTACCCAATCTCTAGGTCGTAGTCTGCAACTAACTCCATCCAGCGCCTCTGCCTCTGGTTCAGCTCCAGCTGAGTGAAGAAATACTTCAGACTCTTGTGGTCTGTGAATACCTGCACCTTCCCGCCATACAAATAAGACCTCCAAATCTTAAGTGCAAAAATCACGCAGCCAACTCCAGATCATGGGTAGGGTAATTACACTCATGCTTCCTCAATTGCCTCGAAGCATACGCAATAACCTTCCCATGCTGCATCAACACACATCCCAGACCAACTCCTGAAGCATCTGTATACACCACATAAGGCTCACCCGGCTCGGGTAACGCCAAAACCGGTATACTAGTCAGCATCTCCTTCAGCTTCCCGAAACTCTCCTCGCAAGCTGAAGACCACACAAAAGGAACATCCTTCCCTGTCAGCTTCGTCATCGACTGCGCCATACTCGCAAACCTCTTGACAAAC
This sequence comes from Arabis hirsuta, assembly GCA_964056655.1. Lineage (NCBI taxonomy): Eukaryota > Viridiplantae > Streptophyta > Magnoliopsida > Brassicales > Brassicaceae > Arabis > Arabis hirsuta. The sequence goes on from OZ053299.1 coordinate 18,552,879, forward strand.
CTCCTGTAATAACCCGCCAACCCAAGAAAACTCCTGATCTCGATGGCACTCGTCGGTCTAGGCCAACCTCTGATAGCCTCAATCTTAGCCGGATCTACAGAAACTCCCTCTGCAGACACAACGTGGCCAAGAAAACTCATTTCTCGCTGCCGGAAACTGCACTTACTCAACTTCGCATACAGCTTCTGCTCTCGCAGCTTCTCCAAAACCAACCTCAAATGCACCTCGTGCTCCTCCGGACTCCTCGAATACACCAGAATATCATCTATGAAGATGATCACGAACACATCCAGATACTCCTGGAATACCCCGTTAATCAAACGCATGAACGCTGCTGGCGCATTTGTCAACCCAAACGGCATTACTAAAAACTCATAGTGTCTGTACCTCGTCCGAAAGGCCGTCTTCCTGACATCCGCCTCATCAATCGAAATTTGATGGTACCCCAAAGCCAAGTCAATCTTGGAGAACCAGGTAGCCCCTCGCAACTAATCCAGCAACTCATCAATGCGCAGCAGAGGATACCTGTTCTTCACAGTGACTCGGTTAAGCCCCCGATAATCGATGCACAACCGGAAACTCCCATCCTTGTTCTTCACAAACAACACCGGCGCTCCCCACGGTGAAACACTAGGCCAGATGAAACCCTTACCCAACAGATCATCCAGCTGCTTCTTCAGCTCTGCCATCTCTGCTGGAGCCATACGGTAAGGCGCCTTGGATATAGGCGTCGTCCCGAGTTCCAACTCAATCGTAAATGGATCCGACCGCGACGGTGGCAATCCCAACAACGACTAAAAAATATCATGGAAATCCCGAACAACCTGAATATCTCCTACTGCAACCTCTCCAACAGTCTCCGGCATCACTATAGTCGCAAGATACGCCTCACAGCCCTTTTCAGTCAACTGTTCGGCCTGTATCGCTAAAATCACGAGACTCCCGGAAGTCGGTCTCACCCCTGGTACACCAACCTTCCTGTCTCCCGCTCGAACACAACACGCCCTCGATGACAATCCAGATGGACTCTGTACCGATCCAACCAATCCATACCTAAGATGACATCGTACAATTCCACTGGGCTAATAACCAGATCTGCTGGCATCGACTCTCCCGCCACCAGAACATCCACACCACGAGCCCGCCCGAAATTCGCCAAACGATCATCTCGGTCTTGGGCCACACCTATCGGAGCACCCCCACCCGGGCCCCCCGCACCAACAGCTACCTCGGAACCCACACTAGCCCCACCAGCCCTCACGCTGGCAACCGTAGCAGTCACACCCACAGACCCCTCCTGAAACGCCTGCGAGTCCACCACCTGCTCCTACGTGGTCTCCTGGGCCACACTCGCGGCAACAGACTCACTCTTAAGTCCTTGCCCGCATCCACGCCCACCACGACCACCTCGGCCTCCACGGCCCCCACTACCTCTGCCTCTAGCACCTCTAGCCATCACTCTGCACTCCCCAGCAGATTACTAAGTACTAGAACAACAGAAAAGCAAACAAACACATACCGTGGAATCTCATTAAAGGCTCGGAAGAGATGATCTAGGACTCCATACCCACACAGCAATCAATCAATTATTACTCAATCAATCAATTGCACCCGCCCTAGAACCATAAGGGCTCTGATAACAAACAAAAACAACCCGACCCAAAAATTTAAAATTTTTCCCTTCAGATTATTATCATCATAGATAATAATCCTCAATTGGGTCACACCACATACGGAAAATATAAAACAATTAAACCAATTCAATCAATTCAATAATCTCATACTTATTAAATCTAGCCGGTTCAATTCAACAATCCAAACAATAACCAATAATCAATAACCAATAAACTACAACTCAAAATTCACTAGCAACCTAGCAATTCTACAACAGCACCCAGCCATACGAGACCCTAGATCATCTCTCCTTCCTGGCCATGATTCCACGATCACTTTTTCTCTTTACCTCGAAGAATCGAAATGAGAATGGGACCAACGGTTACAAAAAGACTTGTACACGACGAACCACTAGTCCAAAACCAACACGGACGACTGTTCTGGAAACTAAACACACACAGCTACGCGTCAGTATGCAGATCACCTCCAGAATCCTTCTAGTTCGATCGGAAATTAACCCCGAAGCCGACTGATCGCAGACAACTAATCCACCAAGTTTCACCCCAATCCGCCTCGAATAGCACAACCGTTTTCCCTCTCAAACTTTCGAACAGAAGCTGTTCTCACTCACAATCCCCTCAAGAACAAAGCCTCTCTCTCTCAAACCTCTTCCTCTCTCTGATTCTTCTCTGTAATGCGGCCAAACTCCCCTGTTTCCGCTTTTTATCTGAACCCTAGGGTTTCTCTAAACCGGCCCACCAAACCGGCAATTAGAAACCGAAACCATCGGTCTGATTTTAACTCGTGTCGATCGACACACAACCCCTGTGTCGATCGACACAACGCCTAACCCGACTTCTCACAAGTCCCAAAAACTCACGTGTTGATCGACACACACACCCTGTGTCGATCGACACCCACCAAAATCCACTTTTTGGTTCACGGGCGTTACACCTCTAGCCATCTCACTCAGCACTACCCAACAGAACACTAAGCATACTAGAAAACAGAAAGGTAAAACAACACATACCGTGGAATCTCATTGAAGGCTCAGAGAAGATGATTTAGGACTCCAAACCCACACAAAAATCAATCGACTAACTCACATAATCAATCAATCAAGTGCATATGTCCTAGAACCATAAGGGCTCTGATACCATACTGAAACGATCCAACCCGTTAAAAATTAAAAAAAAAATCAACTCGGATTATTATTATCACAAATAATAATCCTCAACAGTCAAACACCAACATGCGGAACTCAACAGACAATTAACCCACAACACCATTCAATAAATCTCATACTTTATTGAAACACTAAACCAACTCTTATTAACAATTCAAACTCAAACATCCTGAATTCACTAGCATCCTAGCAATTCTAACAACAACGAACAAAACTTGAGGCACTAGATCATCTCTTCTTCCCGGCCATGATTCCACGATCACACTTTGTCTCTACCTGCATCACATTGTTAAAAGAGATGCATGAGTATTATCACAAATACTCAGTGAGACGCTCATCCCATCTACTTGGCTATACACATATGCATAAGCAAAAGATACAATACCAGGATGAGCAATCAACAATACAAGCACATACAATCAACCGCAAGTTCGCCCAAATAGGCCATGCGTCGATTGACACAACCACCATGTGTCGATCGATGCACACTGTGTCGATCGACGCACGATGCAGATTTCCAGGAACCGAACCTATCCTCTCACAGATCGGTTCCTGAACGCATCTCATCGATCTCCTACACAAAACCTCACCAAACAACATGAAATCCAACCAATAACAACAAACAATCGTATCCTATCAATTTTTTTACCCAGATAAGCCATAGTCACGCACTCACCTTGGTTCCGGAAGGAAAAAGAAAGAAAACAGCGAAGAACACGAAGAACGACTCCCCAAAGTCTGAAATCTCTTATTTCTTTGCGAAGAAACATATCCAATCACCAACCTAGAGCCTCACAATCACACTCACAAGCTTTCAGGATCAATAACACAAAGAAATCAACAATGATTCTTCACTTCTCTCAATCCTCTCTGAAAACTCTCTGGAAACTCTCTGGAACTTTTTTGGAAACCTAAATCTCCCAAAAATGCGGCCATAACCCTTTATAAAGGGAAGCCCTAGGGTTTCCTCTAAACCAGTCTACAAACCGAGCTGACTTAAATCGAACCAACCGGTTCAATCCACCTTGCGTCGATCGACACAATCGACACATTGCCCTTGTGTCGATCGATGGACGCACCAAAAATCCTCAATTTGGTTCACGGTCGTTACAAGCCCAGGACTGAGATGATAGTGTGGCGGGTCTCCTACAGTTGATCTTAGAGTGGTTATCGGGAGGGGTGTTGGCTCAAGCTCAGGCTCCGGTAGTGCAGCCGGGAGTGGCTGGTGTGCAGCCAGGAGTGGATGGTGTGCAACCGAGAGGGGCTGGGGTGCAGCCGGGAGTGGCGGTTGTTGAAGAGCTCCCATCCTATCTTAGGATGATGGAGTAGATGTAGAGGATTGGCACAAGATTTTTCTCGGGAGGTGCCAAGCCTGAGGAGGCTGACGAGATTTATAGGATGAGGATTTCCTATGTTTGGGCTTGTGTTGTCATGAGTTATGCGTTTTGAGGTTTGGAAATAAAGGTTTTAGGAGGATTTAAAACTTTTCTATTTCTGAGGGTCTGGGAATAGAAGTTTTATGAAGATTTAGAACTTGTCTATTTTGAGGGACCATAGAGAAACACCCTGGGTGATTGGGTTATTTAGACATGACCTGAGGATTAGTATATTGGATGGGGTGATATTCCGGATATTGGGATGTCAATTTGAGACCAAATGAGGTAGTTCTAGTCAGAGATGCTATAGGCGTTAAAAATTGATTTCTCTAGGGAATGATGATTTTCTTGAATAACTCATTTGGAGATGAGGATTTCTCCAGGAGGGATGAAGATTTCTCTGTATGTTACTGAGGGATGAGGACTTCCCTTAGTAATAGGAGATGAGGATTTTTCCAGGAGGGATGAGGATTTCTCTTAGTAATACTGAGAGAGGAGAATAATTCTCTATGGGATGAGGATTTCCCTATGGGTGTTACTGGGGGATGAAGATTTCCCTTAGTAATACTACGAGATGAGTACTTCCTGGAGGGGATGAGGATTCCCATGTATACTGCTAGCTCAACGGACTGTGTATTCTAAGAGTGTCAGTGGTTTGGTGCACCGACACCGATAGCTCAAAGGACGTATTCCTGAGAGTGTGAGTGGTGTGGTTATGTGATATGAATTATGAGTTGAGAGTAATCAATGTATGCAACGTGGCTATGTGCATAGGACTAGATGTAGACCTTAGAGATCGGGAGTGGATATCAGGTGGTGCTGGCCGGGTTGATCAAGAGTGTTAAACATAGTATGACGGTGTGGCGTGATTTGAATGTTGATCTTGGATGCTGCTGGCCGGGTTGGTCAGGAGTGTTAACCGTAGTGTGACGGTGTGGACTGATTCGAGTATTGATCTAAGCTGGTGCTGACCGGGTTGGTTAGGAGTGTTAACCGTAGTGTGACGGTGTTGTGTGATTTGAGGGTGACTTCGAGTGGTGCTGGCTGGGTGGGTGAGGTGGTTGAGACCGTAGTGAACGGTATTGCGAGATTCGAGGATGAATCCTGGTTAGTGGGAGAGAATTCTAACGCCCTTGAACCAAAAATTAGAGTGTTTGGTGAAATTTTTGGTGGGTGTCGATCGACACTAGTAATTGTTGGTTTGATCGGTTCGATTTTAAATTGTTGGTTATCGATTTTGGGTTGGATAAACCCTAGGGCTCGCTATATAAACGAGCATCCTTCTTCTTTAGATGAAAATCAGAGTAGAGAGAGAGAATTTTCGTAGGTTGTGAGAGAGAAGAGGAGCTTGTTGATTGAGGCTTTGGAGGCAGTTATGTCCTGTTTTAGAAGATGAGAGTAACAGCCAGTAAGAACAGATTGGATCGGAGCGAAACTTTCAGGTTAAGTTCTTCACTCTCTGATAGTGACATTGGAGAAAACGATTGTCAATCGGATGTGTATTCTAGGAGTTATCATTGTTTTACTGAGAGAGGTATGTGCAGTTTTGGATCTGCGATTAGTCAACTTCGATGGAGGATTCCTGTCAAACCAGAAGAACTCAAAGAACGATCCGCATACCATTGGATAGCTCTCTCTGTCTAGTTTCCAGATCAGGTTTCCGATCCTGATTCGAAGGTAATTGCCATTCTCTATGTGCTTTCGAAGTCAGCATATTGTTCTTGTTTTGTGAACCCTAATTCGGTTTAGCTGGTTTTGGAGAAAATATCGAGGTTTTGTTGGTTCGTGAGGAAGGGAAGATAGAGCTGAGGCTGTAGGTGAGAGAGAGGTCTCTCTTTGTAGTTGTTCTTGTCTAGAAACGATCTAGAATCGAGATTAGTGCGTGACCATGGCTTATCTGGTTGGATCAAATGTCATGATACGTTGTTGATTGTGTGTTTGAGATGATTGATTGATTGGAGGATGTTGCCTCTATGATTTCGTGTTGTTTTGGTGTGGTTGTTGATGTTTGTTTTGCAGGATCGATGTCGTCGTTTTGACGTATTATGTGTTATTTGTGATGATTGGATTTATTGTATGTCTTGGTATTTTATCGTGCATGTGTGTATCGCCGGTAGATGGAATGATCATCTCACTAGGTATTTATGATAATACTCACGCATCTCGTTTTGCCATGTGATGCAGGTAAAGACAAGGTGTGATCGTGAAATCATGGCTGTGAAGAGGAGATGATCTAGGGTCTTGTTCGTTGTGATTCGTTTATTGTTTAGACTTGCTGGCTATGTTGCTGGTTGTTTAGAATTGTCGAACTGGTTCTTGTTGAGTAATGAATTGGAATTGATTGTTAGATTATTCGTTTGTTTGGTTGAGTTTTGCTTCTGTTGGTTAATTGATTGTGATGTTGAATTTGTATAGTTAAATAACTGATTGTGTAAAAAGTGAATTAACACGAAATGATCTGGTTTGCGAGTGCCGATGTGGCAAAAAATGTCTAATCAACTCGAGAAAAGGAAGTTAACAGAAACAGACATTTGATAGATTTTTTTTTAATTATTATTATGTTTTGGTTATCTTGCAAATTAACCTTAAATAGTATACCAAAAATAAATAAATTGATAATAATACATCTTTCCGTTCAAACCTACCTTTCGTCTAATAGACTCGAATCAATCTCAAAAATAGACTAGAACTAGAGGTTCTAGAAGTAAACAATTTTTTTTTTATAAATCGTATGAGTTCTAAATTTTTGGTTCATAATATTTTTGATATTCGGAAACAATTTTTGAATATTCCGATTTAAAAAATAACCTTTCGTACCAAAAAGAATTTGAATCCGGGGCATAAGGGTACCAACCCCATTGTGTTACCACTAAGTTATCACACATTTGGTAAGAATATAACTTTTAACGGATTCTAAATTTTACTACAACTTGGCCATTTAGTTTTTCTCCAAAAATAAATGGGACAATTTTTGAAATATTATTTTGTAGAAATTTTGTTATGAGTTGTATTTTTTCAAAAATGTCATAAATTAAAAATTTTTTAAAACCTTAAACATTAAAACTCTAAACTTTAAAAATGTTTTGACACTAACAAACTCTAAACCCTAAAAATTAAACCCTAATATAACATAGTTAATCTAAATATAAATTATATTTTAAATAAATAATATAATATTAGTGATATTTTTAAAAAGATTTTAAAAGTATGACACTTTTAAAAAATAACATTTTGAAAATAACATTTTTGAAAATTCTCAAAATAATTATACTTATCTAAAAAATATATATAATTATGGCTCCTCACATCACCCAATAACCAACTTTTTATATATATACACATACAAATAAACATATAGACATACATATAAGGGTATGACTGGTTGACATATAGAATAAAAAAAAAATTGTTCTCAATTTAACTGGTCTCACTTACAATTTATTTCTTATCAAACAATTCTAATTTTTTACCGAAAAAAACTTTCTCTTACATTTTATTAGTTGGAAGAATTCTTCTAAAAATAGTCTAAAATTTTTTTTTTAGACGTGTCCAAAGAAAATGAATAAAAAAAAAAATTTCTTTTAGTTCACCATAAAAAATATAAATATAGAATATTTCATTTTCCTAAGAATATGATTGGTGTGTTTAAGAGAAAAAATGTATTTCTACTTGGTCCACCATAAAAAATTGTATGTTTGATATTTTCGTTTTTTTGTTGAAAACAAATTTTCCACCAGTAAAACAAAAGTAGAAGATTTACTTTGGCTCTCTCTACTTTATTATGGACTTAAATAAATATAGTAAAAATATAAATAAACCGGAAGAAATATGTTTTTACTTGACTTGATGAAATCTAGAAAAAAAAAAGTCTTTTCTTTTCCTCTACTAATGTCTTCCAATCCTAAAATTTTCTTTTTCATGTGGATTTAGAAAAAAAAAAGTTAATTTAACAAATAACCAAAAAATAATAATAATTAAGAGAATAACCAAAATTAGCATAGTGGCATTAGATTAAATGGTTAAGATTTTAGTTATGGTTTTTTTTTTTGAGTTATTGAATGCAATTAGCCAAAAATTTATTCTTTTAATCTACCAATCATAGTAAATACAGAACAAAACCTATATTGTTTTATTGGTAAAAATGTACGTTTACTTTAACGGCAAAGTACTGTTTTATCTTATTTATTTTTCAACTAAACTACTTTGAACTATTTAGCATTGGCATATAGCTAGACAATATGTATAAATAAATTGGTTCTCTAACGAAGTAATACATATTTTATTTGTGCATGTACATTACCCAATACTTTGCACGATGTTTAATTTTAACTTTTTGATAGAGAATATATATTTTAACTGACAAGTATTAAATGCTTAATTTTTTTTCTTGTTTTTAATAAAACTTAATCATTGTTATCGTGAGAAAAAATTTCCAAACCCTCTCCTTTCATGAGTTATTAGGCGTATGCGCACTTGCAAGTTTTTTTAATAAAAATTTCCCCATTTTATTATACATAATTTTTCCGGTATCAAATATTTTTTCATACATAATTTTTCCCATATGGTATAATTGTCTTATTCTCGTTTAGAAATGGAATGGAAAATCAAATTCCATTGTGCCGATTAATTATCTCCACAATGATGAATATTTTTTTTCATTTGATAAATGATGTCTTTCTCTCGTAATCATCTATGGTTATTGTGGGATAACTTCTAGTTAGTTTAGTTTGGTATTCTCCGGTGTGGAAACAACCACCATGGAGGAGAAAACGACTTTTCGGAGTCGAAGATTCACCTTTTTGGTTGTATGATCATATTTGTAGAATCGTTGACAATTGACAATCCGGATTTTATTTTTTTCAAAAGAAAAAATATATTGGATCATTAACCGAAGAACATTTATAGATCTAAACTAAGAGTTGGCAAATGTAATATAACATAGAAAACTGGTGTTTTAGAATTTCAATGTATTAGTGGTAAAGGTTGCATAAGTTTGAAGACGAATATAAGAAAATAAAATAACAGAGTTGTTACTTTATCAGCGAGTAAGGCTTTCGGAGAAAAGATTATCTAAATCTACTTCCTTTAAAGGTGATTAGCGTTGGGCTGTTAAGACTTTAAAGAATTTTACAGTTTTTAAAGTAAAATTTATGCCATATTTTACCCTCTTTCTTTTTGTTCTCTACAGCTTTAACACTGTTTCTTTTTTATTCTTGATATCTTTATTTTTTCTAAAGTCATGGAAACGAGACTTTTTAATGGCTATGAGAACTGTTTTTTATTTGCTATTTTTTCTTTGAGTTGAGATTTCTTTTTCTTCATTCTAGATAAAAATAAACAATTTTGTTGATTTTAAAAAAACATGATCAAGATAAAATCTTGATGAATAATTAATTTAAATTGGATTTTGTTGTTTGAAAAATAAAATACTGTTAGTTTCAATAAACGACTTTTACAAAAATAATTATTAACTAATAACTAGTTTATTTAGCAATCAGTGTATGCAATTAATAAAATCAGTTGCAATAACAGACAAACGGTTCTAGGTGAATCATATAATAACGGACAGACGGTTATGGGCAGATCATATAATAAAGGACAGACGGTTCTGGGCTGATCACACGAACGAGTTTGGGCATAACAAGCGGACGGTTCTGTGTGGATTAGACGATTGGATACGTTCATCTACGGCCATGAACCGTGATTGTGTATGACTCTGTAAACGGGTATGGGGTACGACTATGAATAGGTGTGACTTAAACATCTTCGATTGTGAACAGGTGATATATTCATATCTTTACACTTTCTATGTATATAATTGCATTCCATTATCCTTCATTCAGCATCATTGTGCATCATTTAGTGACCATTTAGTTCTAGTTCAACTTAAGTTTGCATCTTAGGGTCTAAGGTTAGTGTTTGTACATATTTCTCTTCTTTTACCCTTTTTCAGGTGATATCAGTGCTAAACGGGAGTTATCTGGCTTATAAGAGCCTGGAAGATAGGAGATAGTTGATGTGAAAGAAAAGGGAGGTTGCAAGGTTCTGGAGTAAACAAAGGAAACAGGGGAGTAGAAATCGATCATCAATCATCAGGGCTCATCGATAAGAAAGACCTGGAACAGCGGAAAGATGGAGTTTTAACAAATCTATTGAAGTTCGTAACTTGGGTCGAGAATCAGGAGGTCAGTGCCCCCAAACCAATGCACAGATATGCTAGGTTATCTCCTTCTTACGATGGAGCATCAAGACTCTCCGACCGTTGGACCAGGCGCGCCATATCGGCTGAAGAGTAAGCTGAAGAAATCGATATCCCCTAATATCGGCACAAACCGATGAAGAAGACCGATAACCTGCACCTAACGAGGACGCCGTGTCGTGACATGACGGCTGGATGGATCGCTGGATAGGCACCAAATATCGGTCACTTCCCTGATATGGAGTGACCGATCTTTACTACATTTTGTTGACTTTTTTGAATCGACTGTTGACTTTAGCGGAGTGATCCGTTTTTTTTTTGGGTCGACCCGGGTACTGTTATAAGGGGCTATAAATATGTTCTCAGCCCCTGAGAAAAACCTAAGTCTTGTTTTTATTTTCTTTATCGCTTTTAAGCTTTCCTTTTACGTTTTAGTTATAATCGATCCTTAGAGCATTGATACTTTGATATTCTAAGTTCTTTTCGTTATAAAGTTTTAGTCTTTAGCTTAAAGTTTCAGTCTTTGTGTGTGAATCGCTTTCATTTTTGCATTTTACCATACTCACACCACCCAAGCTCAGTCATGGCTTGTTCCATAGCCATGGGTGAGTAGTCTTCTTGTTGGCTGCGGGTTGGTAGATTTAGGAGTTTTAGAAAGTGGCTAACATCGTTTCGGGTCACAAATGAAGTGTTCTCAAGCTTAGGTTGAGCTTAATGCTCGGTTCTTGAATTATTTCTCGGATCGTGTTGATACGTGTTCCCCTGCCCGAAAGGTTTTTGTGAGAATGCTTGAACGACCTTTTGCTTGGCTTAGTGACCCTTGATCATGAAAGTGTTGTTGAGGTGCTAAGTGAGCTTATTGGGGCTTGACCGTTTATGCTTGGAGAGTACTTGTATCTAGCAGCGAAAGTTAGTTAGATCCTTATACTCAACAAACTGATTAGTGCCACGAAAGTGGACTGGTTTGATTTCGTGCCCCATGCTTGTAAACTGAACCTTCATCTCAAAGCCCTTAACTTCATTAGCCATGATCTACTGTCCCTCTATCAGTTTTCATCCCGTTGCTCAATGCTTTCATCATCCTTGCATTCACATCTATTTCTCACTCTGTTCATTTTACGTTTTAGTACAATCTCTGTTTAGTTTAGCTCACACAACCAAATCCTTTATCTATGCTTTAGCTTAATGAGATTTCTCCATGGTCTAGTACTCTAAGTCCTAGTCTTCCTTGTGTTCGAATCCTATGCTTGCTACAATTGAATCATGAGTTAGGTTGTTAGCTTGCTAGGTTTTATTTGGTAGGTTTGCGTCCTAAACAGCTAGAAAACCGCTCATCAAATTGACACCGTTGCCGGGGAAGTTTGCGCATTTAGATATTAGATTTGAGTATTTTATTAAGACTAAAGTTTTTATTTTTGTCTGCATTTTGTTCTGCAATTTTGTTCTATTTTTGTGTTTGTTGTTTCTTCTCTGTTTTTCTTGCAGTGTATGAAAAGGAGAAGCCTAGAGGGAGGACTTCTTGACTTGGTTCCTGACATTGGCAGACTTGAAAGATAGAGTAAAGCAGAAGCACAAGCTAGAAAGTTGAAAGAAAGAGAGGATATGGAACATCCTCAAGTTATACCACCAGCTGTAAACCCCAACAACCCCAATCCTATTCCACTGAGGGAGCAAGTCCAAGCGGCTGGAAACCAACCAAGGGCACCACCACTAGCTCAGGGAGCTGCTCAAGTTGAGCTAAGGCCTATTGGAGCCTTTGATGAACCAAACACCAGGGGTATTGATCTAGGAATACGCCCTCCCCATGTGCCAAATAATAGCTTTGAGATCAAGTCTAGTATGATCAACTTGGTGCAGAACTCTATGTTCAATGGACTGCCAAGTGAGGATCCCTTGGACAATCTTGATAAATTTGACAGGTTATGCAGGACAATCAAGATGAATGGTGTTCCTGATAATACCATTAGAATGATCATGTTTCCTTTCTCACTGGGAAACAAGGCTTCACAATGGAAGCGCAACATTCCTTCTAAATTTGTCAACACTTGGGAGCTTTGCAAGAAAGAGTTTCTGAGCAAATTCTTCCCCAAGCAGAAGACTGCTAGGTTCAGGAGTGATATCAACTCCTTCAGGTAAAGAAGCTAAGAATCTCTTAGCGATACTTGGAAAAGGCTGAAAGGATACACAAGAAGGTGCCCTGGCCATAGTATTCCAAAGGATAATCTCTTGGGAATCTTCTACCGTGGAGTCAACAACAACACAAGCACTCTTTTTGACACAGCCAGCTATAGAAAATTTAGTGGGCTTAATGAAAATGAATCAGAGTAGTTGATAGAGAACCTTGCTCAATCTGATGTCTGCTATGGAGGAAACTATGACAGGAACTTCCCTCCCTCTGATAACCTCAGTGATCACAAATTCAAGGAGCTCAGTAAGAGGTTGGACAAAATGGGTAAAGTATTGATGGTGAACTAGAAAAGAGTCCACTTTGTTGGAGAGATTGATGGGTTTAATCCTTGCTACCAAGAGAAAGTTATTGAGGGTTATGAAGGGTAGCAAGAGGAGGTGAACTATGTTGGAAATCAGGGGTATCAATCAAGAATTTCAACCCAACTACAGGAACAACAATCTTTCCTACCAAAGCACTAATGTGGAGAACCCACAGGGTCAAGTCTACTCTCCACAACAAAGGCCTCAAAGACAGGGATTTCAAGCCAGACCCTGTAACAACTACTCTCAAGGGCAACAACAAGACTTTAATCCTCAAGGATATCAGCCAAGAGCTCAGTTTGCACCTAATGCGGACTCTGGATTTCGGCCACAACAAGGTACAAACCAGCAATACTCTGCTCCTACACCTCAAGTCCTACCAGGTTTTGATCTCAAGGAAGTCTTGCAACTGATAATGGACGGCCAATCTAAAACTCAGCAGGAATTCAACAAGAAGGTCTTAGAGCTAAAAAACCATGTGGATGGAGGATATTCTGACCTTCAACCTAAGTTTGAAAGCTCGAGCTCTAACCGGATTGCTTAGGTTGCTTCCTCATCTCAAAGAACTCCAGGCACTCTTCTTGGAAAATGCGAAGCCAATCCCAAGGAAACATGTAATGTCATTTTTCTAGAGGATGAATGTTGTGAAAAGAGCATGGAGGGACCCTTGCGAGGTGAAGAATCCGATGTTGACATGGAAATAGATGAAGTCCAACCTGTTGAAAAGAATGAAGAGACTCTTCCAGGCAACTCTGTTTTGCCTACAAAGAAGTTGAGCTTTGAGGAAGCATGTCATTTAGTTCACAAGATGATGAATGAACTCTTAGTACCACTCCAGAGGAGGGATGTTTCACCAAGAGACACCGTGGAACAAAGATTCATTGAACTTTAGACTGCCAGCAGAAGCTTAAAGATACTAGGGAGACACACGACAACCAGAAAGAAAGAGTGTCTACTCTGCGGACACTGCCTAAGAAAGCTAATCCAGGGAAGTTTTTCTTGCCCTGCTCTCTGGGAGATTTTCATGAGAATGGGCTATGTGATAGGGTCAAGCATCAACTTGATCTCTCTCTCTTAATAGTGAGGAAACTGGGTATTAAAGAGATAAAGAAATGAGTGTATTCCATCACTATGGCAGATTCTATTTTAGTGGATTCTCTTGGAGTTCTTGAAAGCTATCCATTACAAATTGGAGATGCTCTTATTCCCACTGACTCTGTGGTTGTGAAGATGGAAGGCGACAAGAGTTTACCAATCATCCTTGGGATGTCCTTCTTGAAGACTGCTGGAGTTGTAATGGACCTGAAAAACCCGAATCTGACTCTCACTAATATGGATGCTAGGGTCACCTATGACATAGCAACAACTCCCACAATGAAGAGCAAGTTAAAGTTCGCTATGGATGATTATGGAGATCCGTCGAGCGTATTTGCTCTGTACAAGAAGACTATGCCTTCCACTAAGAACAAGGGTACCGTAGAGGCAAGAATTCAAGCCAGTTTGACTCCACCACCCCTGATATATGAAGAGCCTCAAGGTCTTAAGGAGAAGATTAAACTTGGTCAGAGCTCAAGCAACTCTCTTCATACACACTATAATTCAGCTAAGGACCGTAAACCGGGGAATGCGGCTAATTCCGTCAAGTTGCAACTTTACGCAGACTTAACCGGGTTTTATCCTTAAATCTCGGTTCATCTGTTATATCCCAGTTTTCTTCGGTTATCTCATCCAATTTTCAAGGTTCAATTTTTTGGTATGGTTTACCAATAATTTCATTCTTTCTTTTCCTTACGTCTCTCTCTCCTCTGATTTTATTTTTTTCATTCTGAAAAGAACTTCCATAGGTCAGTTCTCCCTTTTAACTTCTGAATCGCTAAAACCTAAAAAAATTTGTTCATCGCTCGATCATCTCACACTACTTCTTGCTCTTGCGACTTGCGCTAATTAGGGTTCCAAGCATTTATCCAAGCTTTAAAAAACCTCTTTCTTGTCTTCACAGGTTGTACCATGCAAACAAAATGACCGATAAATGCAGATTGAGCAGGGTTGAAGCCGCGAAGAGCAAACAGTCTGAAGGGTCGTCGTCAAAGAGGAAATCTAAAGAAAAATCCGCGGATAAGGTACACGGAGTACCAACTGAACAAAGAGAGGAGGCCCTCCGGACACGAACCGGGAAAGAAAGATAACCGGAACCTTAACAGGAGAGCTCAGTTGAGCCTGAAGAAATACCATATGAGATTCCTTCGGCTTGGACAGAGGAGGAGAAGGCTGAGTACTCCCACCTTGCTCGAATTAAAGTACTGATGGAGGGTAAGAACAGAGTTTCAGCTCAATCTAGAGATTTCATAGAAATCACTAGGGACCTGCTTCTTGAAGAAGATGAATTTAATCAAATCTCTCTCAAGGTTCTTAAGCAATTGCTCGTTTATTAATTATCAAAGTCTACCTTACAAAGCCATAGGAAGGAGTCTATTTATAAGACTCTTACACCGTCATAAGAAAGAGTTTTCCTAATTAAAAATAGAAAACCAACTAGAATAAAGAAATAAATAGAAAAGGAAATAATAACTAAAATAAGGAAAGTCGTTAAATTTGTTGATTGAAGCTTCTATGATGCTGCTGCATCAGGATCCCTAAAGTGAGAAGGATTCGTCCGCGAATCGAAAGGTGGATCAACAGGCAGGTAACGAGACATGTACTTGACATTGAAGACATCAAATGTGGTAACATCTGGCGGGAGACGGAGATGATAAGCATTATCGTTAATGCATCCAAGAACTTCCAAGGGGCCAATCTTCTTGGCTTTGAGCTTGTTATAAGCATGGACGGGCATACGATCACGAGTCAGAATAGCCCAAACTAGGTCGCCTACTTCAAAGACGAGACGACGGCGGTGTGCATCAGCGGCTGTTTTATACTTTGTTACAGAAGCTTCAAGGTTGGTCTTTGTCTACAAATGAGTGTATGTAATTTGTTCAACAAAAGTTTTAGCACCACCATGTAGACGCAAACGGTCTGGCAAAGTAGACAAGTCCGGAGGTGCACGAGGAACCACACCATAAATGACTTGGAAATGACTAAAACTAGAGCTACGGTTCATAGCATGGTTGTGAGTAAATTCAGCTTGTGGAGCTTGGAGTCCCATGTTTTGATAAAAGTTCCCACCAAATAACGTAAGAGATTACCCAAAGAACGATTAGTAACTTCCGTTTACCCATCGCTTTGAGGATGATAGGCGGAGCTCATTTCGAGGCTGGTGTCAAGAAGCTTCCACAAAAAACGCTAAAAATGACCAAGAAAGTGTGAATCTCAAACTGAAACTATGGATAATGGCAAACCATGCAAACGATATATTTCATGGAAAAATAACGTTTTCGACTTGAACTGCATCAGTAGTACGTTTGCAGGGAATGAAATGAACCATCTTGGAAAAACAATCAATGACAACAAAGATAGAGTCAAACCCTTTTTGTGTTCGAGGAAGACCCATCACAAAATCCATACTTATGTCAGTCCATGGTTGCGTTGGCACAGGCAAAGGAAGATACAAACCAGCGTTGGATGCTTGACCCTTTGATTTCTGACAAGTAACACATCGTTCAACAAATCTCTCAACATCATGACGTAGTGATGGCCAAAAATATGATGAAGAAACAAGATGTAACGTACGATCGCGACCAACATGTCCTTTGTTGTGTAGCTCGGAAATCAATTGTAAACGAAGGCTACAATCTAGGATGCAAAGACGGTTATCCCGAAATAAGAAACCATCGTGAAGAGCATAAGACAAAGATGAGCCAGAACACACCGTTGTCCAGATCGGACCAAAAAAATGATCAGTTGCATATAAATCGGCAAAGCTGCTGAAATAATAAAGGTCCTTATTTCGGTTTCAAAAGATTATAAAACCTAGGTTCACTAATTCGAATGCAGAATAGTGAGGTTCGTTAAAGGGACCAGCAATACACTCTAATCCTATGGATTACAATCTCAGCTAAGCGATCAAAAGAGGTTTAAGTGTCACGATAATCAAAGCTAAACAAAAGGTAAAATCGGTTGTAAACAATAATGGAAAGACGTTAGATCAAGGGGTAATTCTCAGGGATTAGACAATCAAAACCAAGCAATTATTCAGGTTATCAGTTTATGAACCAATCTAGAACTCAACCATAAATATAAGAAGATCCACTTTCGTGGCATCTACAACTTTAACAATCAATCTAACTCCCTAACTGTCGTTGAGGTTATAAAGATTATCAAGCATTAAGCGATTAGGGTTGAATTGTTCACGTGTTGCCTTAACTTCAACTTTCTTTGGCTAAGGATCAACTCGCCCATCTAAATCAGTTCCAGCAATTTACAAACTTTTGATAAGTAAATTCAACCTAAAATCAGAGGCTAGGTGATCAATCTAACCTAGGCAATAAGATCGATATTAGGTTGAGATTATCGAATGATTATTTAAAACCTATCTATGCTTAGTTATGATTCTCTAACCCCATCGAAACCCTTAACCTAACAA
Organism: Arabis hirsuta; assembly: GCA_964056655.1. Taxonomy (NCBI): domain Eukaryota; kingdom Viridiplantae; phylum Streptophyta; class Magnoliopsida; order Brassicales; family Brassicaceae; genus Arabis; species Arabis hirsuta. Next base: position 18,570,266 of record OZ053299.1, read on the forward strand.
GGGGATTACTCGCTCATGATTAAACAAACAACAGCAGTAAGTGATAAGAGAAACTTCATTGAATCAAAGTAAAGAGATTAGGGTTTAAGAAAACTTCAATAAGAAAACGTGGAATACAAATCTCCAAGCAAAACTCTAAAAACAAGTATTCAAATCTCTCTCTCTCACTCGTTGATCTCTCTTGTGTTTGCTGCTGCCTAATGTCTGCGTGCTCCTCCTCAAAAATCCAGGGAAAGACCTATTTAAAGGCCCACAACGGCTGGCCCAAAGATAGGGTTACAAAATTAGGGTTTAATAAAAAGCCCATAAGTAAATCTGCTGGGAGCAGGTGCTCCCTCTTCTGTACTAGGTGCTCCCTTCGTCCAGAATATTCCAAAATGATCAGATTTCTTCTTCTTCATCAAATCCAATCCGTAAGCTCCAATCCTTGTTTCCAACCACTTTATTACCTAGAATGACTCAATAGAGAGTGAAAGACTCGATAAAAACCTAACAAAACAAGGGTTAGAATGCACTAAAAATGCATTTTATCAATTCCCCCAGACTTAGATCTTTGTTTGTCCTCAAACAAATTCAAAATCAAGTGAAGGAGAAAGATTTGAAAACGCGGGAACTCTTTTATCCTTAGTGAACCGAGTTTAAAACCTTCAATCTGCAGACCACATAATCCAAATTATGAATAACAAAGCTTTACCAAAACTCCTCAACACATTTCTCAACCAAGTTCCATTTCCCAAACACAAACTCAACGCATTCAAAGTTGCGTGAGGGTCTCGCTAAAGGCACCATTTAGGGTAGATGACGCTAAAGGGTTTAAGGCTATTTAGAGGTGGAGTTCAAAGTGTTTAAAGTGTTTAAGGGTTACCCAATGTTTCGTAGAGGATGCAGGATATCGCACAAAATTGCAAGAGAGAATAGGTCCGTTGATATTCCACATTCTCTAAACCACTCTTTCTTTCTTCCAACCTGTCAAACGTTTCATCTAACCATCATCCACCTTGGGTATACTCGCTGTGCAGAGAGACACTTCCTATTTTACAGAATCACCACTCTTCATCAACTGTTTTTGGATTTTTTTTTTTTTTTTTTTTTTTGAGATGAAGGTGATGATGAAGAGGGTTTTGATTACAAGTGTATGTCTCTCAAACACGAAAATATCAGATTTTTTGTACATACCCAAGTAGAGCTCATCAATATCATTCCTCCTTCGTGGATTTTTGTTCCACCTCGTTGTAAAACCATCTTCTGGAAATAGGAGCAGGTGCTCCTGTTCTTCAGAAAGAGTGATTTAAAGGCAGTGTCGACCCAATTCTCTCCGGCCCTTTTGCGCATATGCTGCACATATGACAATGAAGTAACAAGAATGCAAGGGGTTTAAAAAGAGGTTAGGGTCAAGGAAGGTACTAACTAAAAATGAGCTAGCTATTCAGGAACAACAAGAGTGATAAAAAGAGTAAGGAGTCCTGAATATGATTCGTTTCCCTAATCTAGTGTCAATAGCAAGAGGAATTTTTGGTCAATATGAAACCTGGAAGATGGTGTACCGAAGTGTTCCAGCTGTTCCTTGTACCCATGCGCTGTAGAAATGGTCACTAGAGAGAAGGTTAAACACAAATAGTTCAAAGATCATCATAAGATAAGGTCCTAATTCCCTACAAAGTTTTGACTCAATAAAACCAACGAAAAATAGACTCAAACAGGACATAAGAAAATAGAAAACAACCAAAATAAACGTCATTAGTAGCAACTCTCCCCAGACTTACTTCACACCGTCTCGGTGTGAGAATAAGAAAAGAGAGAGTGAAAAGAAATAAAATCATAAGGAAAAGCATAAAATAAAATTGTTCATGGAAATACTTACCTCTTGGTGGGCCTAAATATGAATTTTGAATTTTTACCCTGGAGAGCAGGTGCTCTGTAGTGGGGAGCAGGTGCTCTGTAGTGGGGAGCAGGTGCTCCTTCTGGAAATTGGACCGACGTGCAGATCGATCCTGAGGTTAACCGCTGGAATGGCTTTTGATCTCATCATCATGGATCGATCGATCTACCTGAGGGGATCGATCGATCTGCCTTCCGGAAAAGCAGGTGCTCTGTGTTGGGGAGCAGGTGCTCCTTCTGGGTTTTGAACTTTTCAACGGTTCGATGTGCAGGTCGATCTTGGGATTGACCGATGGTTTGCGTGTTGAATTCCTCATTTCGGATCGATCGAGTTGGCTGAGAGGATCGATCGATCCTCCTTGCATATTCCACAACAATTTTTTTTTTTTGGGCTGAAAACTCTAACTGAAATTCAAAGTTAGTAATAAAAGAAATCAAATTGAAAAAATTAGAAAATGTACCAGTGGGTTGCCTCCCACTAAGCGCTTGTTTAAAGTCTTTAGCTTGACTTGGATCTCATGTGTCAGTCAGGAAGACGGGCATGAGAACTTTCTCCAAAACAAGCTCTCCAATCAGTAAACTTCAGCTTTAGAACCTTGCTCAACATAGCTTTCACAGCTTCATGACTTTTCTCTTTCAGTTCAGATGTGAGAATAGCTCTAACCTTGGAGAAAGGTTTCGAAATCCCTTTGGACTTTACCTTGTACTCAATCGTATCACCAACACATCTCTGAGGTACTAAAATCATATTAGAATCAGCCTTGATTATTTGGCTCGTCACCTTCTCCTTTACCCTGCTCTTTTAACTAGTCTTCTTTGTTCTGATAAGAGGGTCTCCATCTAGGACTTTCTTGACCTCACTCTTATCATTGAAATCTCTCTTTGTCACCATTTGCAGCTTATCTCCATTTATAACGGTAACACAGGATGCAAGTTTGGTTGCTTCATTAGTGGGTATAGCTTTGTAGAAGACCTGCTTGTCAATATTATAGAATAAAACTCTTCTATTAGGCAAATCTATAACTGCACCCACTGTCGCCAGAAACTGTCTTCCAAGAATCAAAGGTATACCAGGATCTTTGCTCATCTCCACCACCTGAAAGTCAGTAGGAACAAGACAATTTCCAACTTGAACATGTAAATCATGAACAGTACCTTGTGGAACCTTGGTGGAAGAGTCTGCAAACTTAAGAGATATATTAGCAGCTTTCATCGTAGTAATCCCAAGCTTTTCTGCAATAGCCTTGGACATGAGATTGATAGAAGACCCAGAATCGCAGAGAGATTCTTTAAATTCAACTCCTGCAAAGGAGCATGGAACAACAAACATCCCAGGGTCTTCTAGCTTTGGCAACTGCTTCATTGGAGATGATGTATTCCTTGCTTCAGCAAAGAGAGCCTTGACTACTGTGAGACTCTTCTTGGTATCCTTGGAAAACTCGCGATATGCAGGGTCAACTCTAAATGCTTCTTCAAAGGAGATTTCAGGAGGAAGCTCACTCACCATCTTATTAAACTCAGCCAGCTTCTTTTCATCAATCTCATATTTCAGTCATTGAGGGTATGGGATCCTAGGCATGTATGGTAATGATTCGACAACCTCTTCTGCTGTCTCTGGTATAAGCGATGCTGAGACAGTTTTCACCTCACTCTGAACTAATATCACATTGCAATGTTCTCTGGGATTTGTTACAACTTTTCCTGGAAGAGTCCCTGGTGGTCGCTTAGCTGATGCCGAGATCTGAGCTACCTGAATGTCAAGCCTTTTCACGTGGTTGCAAACAGCTTCAAGTCTACCATTGAGATCCGAGTACATGGCGTCTACCTACGTTTTGATTTCAGTGGTAGATTTCTGTTGATTAGGCATTAGCTGTTGCATCATAACCTTGAGTTCATCTTGAGAAGTACTTCCAGAGCTTGCAGGAGCCTGAAAGTTAAAAAATTATGGTTTCTGTTGAACCCCCCCTTGAAACTGATTCTGACCTTGGTTTGGGTGACTCCTATAGTTCTGGGTGACTCCTTCTTCACCCATCTCCTCAGAAAATGGTTCACCATTCTCATCTACAAAGTGAACCGTCCTTTGGTTCCCTTTGAGCAACAAGTTGACCTTAGCAGTAAGGTCATCAATCTTTTGGGAATCCATTCCACTAGATTTCGTGGTCCTATCATACTCCTGCGACTTGTTGCTAGAACTCACAGCTAAGTTCTCGATGAGCTTATACGCACCCTCTCTGGTCTTAGTCATAAAATTACCATCACTCGCAGCATTCAAAGCATTCCTGTAATCCCAATCAACACCATCATAGAAGATACCCAGCAAGTTCTCATCGGTAAACCCATGGTGTGGACACTCTCTCTTGTACTCTTTTAACCGTTCCCATGCCTCACAAAAGGACTCTCCTGAATGTTGCTGGAAAGAGGAGATCTTGTTCCTTAGGCTCGCGGTCTTGGATTTGGTGTAGAAGTGGTCCAAGAACGCTGCTCTACATTGTACCCAAGTCGTGATGGATCCAGCTGGTAGAGACTTGAGCCAACGAGAAGCTTTGTCCGCGAGTGAGAAAGGGAAAAGCTTGCACTTTAAGAAATCCGGGTTCATCCCATTAGAACTCGTCGTGGAGAAAATCTCATCGAAGTTTTCTATATGGTCCATCAGAATTTCCGCAGGCAATCCATGGAACGAGTGCTGCTTGACCAGTAATATCATCTAAGGCTTTATCTCATAATCTTGCCTCTCAACAGCAGGTGGAACAATAGCAGCTAGGTTCCGATAGAAAGCATGGAGATTGTCCATATCCCCAATGGCACGCTGCTGCTCACGAGCGCGCTGCTGCTGTTGTTCACGGGCATGTTGCTGCTGCATCTGAGCCATCTGCTCTTGCCACCGTAGCAGCTCAGCCGCCATACCATTGTTGCCTTGTTCGCCCATATCAGCGGGATTAGGCCTTTGTCGTCTGTTTTCTCGTTCTAGTCTCGCAAGTTCAAGATTACTCAAAGTGACGAGGAGAGTTTGAAGATTTCTCCTTGTTGTCCTTGAGTTCATACACCTGAAACACACGCAAGACAAACAAAAGAACGAGATTAGTGTTTAGTCTCAAATCGTAAACAAAAATTAGAGGTATCGAGTTGGTCCCCGTCGCAACGGCGCCAATTTGATAAAGGTCCTTATTCCGGTTTCAAAAGATTATAAAACCTAGGTTCACTAATTCGAATGCATAATAGTGAGGTTCGTTAAAGGGACCAGCAATACACTCTAATCCTATGGATTACAATCTCAGCTAAGCGATCAAAAGAGGTTTAAGTGTCACGATAATCAAAGCTAAACAAAAGGTAAAATCGGTTGTAAACAATAATGGAAACCAAGCAATTATTCAGGTTATCAGTTTATGAACCAATCTAGAACTCAACCATAAATATAAGAAGATACACTTTCGTGGCATCTACAACTTTAACAATCAATCTAACTCCCTAACTGTCGTTGAGGTTATAAAGATTATCAAGCATTAAGCGATTAGGGTTGAATTGTTCACGTGTTGCCTTAACTTCAACTTTCGTTGGCTAAGGATCAACTCGCCCATCTAAATCAGTTCCAGCAATTTACAAACTTTTGATAAGTAAATTCAACCTAAAATCAGAGGCTAGGTGATCAATCTAACCTAGGCAATAAGATCGATATTAGGTGGAGATTATCGAATGATTATTTAAAACCTATCTATGCTTAGTTATGATTCTCTAACCCCATCGAAACCCTTAACCTAACAAGGGGATTACTCGCTCATGATTAAACAAACAACAGCAGTAAGTGATAAGAGAAACTTCATTGAATCAAAGTAAAGAGATTAGGGTTTAAGAAAACTTCAATAAGAAAACGTGGAAGACAAATCTCCAAGCAAAACTCTAAAAACAAGTATTCAAATCTCTCTCTCTCACTCGTTGATCTCTCTTGTGTTTGCTGCTGCCTAATGTCTGCGTGCTCCTCCTCAAAAATCCAGGGAAAGACCTATTTAAAGGCCCACGACGGCTGGCCCAAAGATAGGGTTACAAAATTAGGGTTTAATAAAAAGCCCATAAGTAAATCTGCTGGGAGCAGGTGCTCCCTCTTCTGTACTAGGTGCTCCCTTCGTCCAGAATATTCCAAAATGATCAGATTTCTTCTTCTTCATCAAATCCAATCCGTAAGCTCCAATCCTTGTTTCTTGCCACTTTATTACCTAGAATGACTCAATAGAGAGTGAAAAACTCGATAAAAACCTACAAAACAAGGATTAGAATGCGCTAAAAACGCATTATATCATGATACCAGGAACCAAAACTTGCAGAACAGAGAGCAGAGAGTGAAGACGGCTGAGAGTATATGCAACACGATTGCTTGATCACAAACGTAAATTGTTGTAGATATGCGATCCAAGAGGCATGGCGAGATGAAACTTTGTCCTGAGTACTGAGATGTTTCAGCGCGTCATGGTCGGTGTAAAGAACAAATTCCTTGTGAAATAAGTAGTGTCGCCAATGCTTGATTGCTTGTACAATGGTATAGAAATCAATATCATAGGTACTATAGCGAAAGCAAGCACCAGAGATTTTCTCACTGAAGAATGCAATAAGACGATTGCGCTGACTGAGTACGGCACCAATACCTGTTTTGGAGGCATCATAATGGAGCTCGAAGACTAAAGTGAAATCCGGAAGTACCAAAATCGGGGCAGAACTTAACTTTTCCTTGATGATATGAAAAGCGTTGGTGGCAGTAGGTGTCCAAGTGAATGTGCCGTCCCGAATGTAGTTTGTGATAGAAGCCATAATTAAGCTAAACTGGGAATGAAACATCGGTAGAAAGTAGCGAATCCATGAAAACTGCGTGCTTCGGATTATCGTTGTAGGTTCTGGCCATGATTGAATGGCAGCAACTTTTGAAAGATCAACAGCAAGATCATCAGCCGAGACAATATACCCCAAGAAGTGAACTTGCGGAGAGCCAAAGGCGCATTTCTTCAATGTAGCGAAAAGCTTATCACGACCAAAGACAAGGAGCACTTCTCGTAAATGTGAAAGATGATCTTTAAGAGTCATACTGAATATCAAAATATCGTCAAAGTAGACAACGACAAATTTTCTGATAAAAGGACGCAAAGCTTGATTCATAATACGCATGAAAGTGTTGGGCGTATTAGACAATCCGAAGGGCATTCCCAACCATTCAAAAAGGCCTTCTCGGGTTTTAAAAGCTGTCTTCCACTCATCGTCTTGACGGATGCGAATCTGATGGTGTCCGCTCCTTAACTCGAGTTTAAAGAAGACTCGTGCTATCCCAATTTGATCAAGTAGATCATCCAAGCGTGGAATCGGGAATCGATAACGAACAGTGATTTAATTCATGGCACGATTGTCCACACACATACACCAAGAGCCATTTTTCTTCGGGATTAGTAAAGCTGGAACGGCGTACGGACTCATACTTTCGCGCAAAAGTCCCTTAGAAACTAATTCTTCAACTTGTTTACGGAGCTCTTTATGTTCAGTGAGACTCATTCGGTAATGGGGGCGATTAGAAAGAGTGGCATCAGGCACCAAGTCAATTTGGTATGAATATCACGCAAATGAGGGAAACCGAGAGGAAGATCGTCAGGGAAGACATCAGCAAATTCTTGGAGAAGCGCATAAAATTCTGGTATGATGTCATGTTGACTAAGCGACAAGGATGGTGTCAAAAGGAGAACGAAGACAATGTGTTCATCACGCATCGCTGCTTGAAACGGCTTCTTATGTAACAGCAAGAGAGGTGCAGGTGGTGCAGGTTTTGAAGGCGGGAGCGGTGGTAGCGATGGCTTGAGTGTGAAGTTGCGGTTATTAAAATTAAAGCTATATGTGTTGAGAAAGCCATCATGCTGGACCCGTCGGTCAAACTCCCAAGGATGACCAAGTAGTAAATGGCAAGCATCCATTGGAACCACGTCGCAGTATATTTGATCCTGATATGCATCACCTATCAAAAATGTAACCAATGCGCGGCAGGTAACACATACGTCATTCTTCTTTTCTAACCAAGAAAGGCTGTAGGGTGCAGGGTGTTGTTCATCTTTAAGGGATAATTTTTTAACAGCATCCAAAGCAATGACATTCTCACAACTGCCCGAGTCAATAATAAGTGTGCATATTTTCCCTCTAATCGTGCAACGAGAATGAAAAAGGTTATTATGTTGAGGAAAATCGTGAAGACGTGGTGCAAGACTAGACCATCGTAACATTAGTGAAACACCTGTGTCTACGACCAATTCTTTGGGTGCATCGTCGATGACATCCTCATATTCAATTTCCACATCGCGGCCAGTTGGATCAAGTAGTAAGCCTCTGAGATTACGTGTTGGACAAGCAAATTGGCGGTGACCAGGTTCACCATAGGAAAAGCAACAAAGGGTACCAGTACGGTTAGGGCGAGGTTGTTCAACAGGAATGATAGCTGTTTCAGGTACATCGTTGAGAGGTGGCATTGTGGCTGGAGGCCGAGTACTAATAGGAAGAGTGCATTGTTGACGTAAGGAACTCCATGGAGAGAAATTTGTTTTTGTCTGAGATTCAACGGTTAAGGCTTGTTGATGAGCTTCAGCGATCATAAGAGGACTAAACAAATTCAATGTGAGTTGAATTTGTTGACGTAATCCACCAATGAAACGAGCAACGATCTGACATTCGGAATCGTGAGGATCAATGCGATTCAGCAGTAAGAAAAATTAAGAGGCATAATCCTCCACTGAATGATTTCCTTGTCTCAAATTTTGTAGTCGCTGGAACAATAGCTGATTTTGCGCAGGTGTTTCTTCAATTTTTCCCACGATACAATCTTTGGCTTGCCCAATCGAGCACGCGATGCTTTGGTTTAACTCCACCAAGATGCTGCTCTGTTACGAAAATGCATTGCAATCACTGGAACACAACGATCCAAAGGGACATGTTTGAACTATAGAATTTCTTCGAGTGTAGCGATCCAATCAAGTAACTCTTCTGCAGTTTGTCCACCATGAAACTCAGGAATTTCAGGTTTAAAGCTTTGTTCCCAGTGCCAATCTTCGTTTCGTGGTAGAACACGGTTTGCTCCGAGCACGGCAAAAGGATTGTCGTCTTTGTCAGAGTGTTCGTCTTGTTGTTCATGTTGATTGACTAGAGGAAGAGGTTGTTCCCTATGAGCTGTTAAGGCCTGCATCGCTGTAGTGAGCTGGTTGATCTGCTCTTGGAGACATGTCAGTGTTTGTTGTGTGAGATCAGCTTCCGTCGGACGACGAGCTCTGGGCATGGTGAATGGGCGAGGTTTTGCTTTGATACCAACCTGATGGAGGGTAAGAACAGAGTTTCAGCTCAATCTACAGATTTCACAGAAATCTCTAGAAACCTGCTTCTTAAAGAAGATGAATTTAATAAATCTCTCTCAAGGTTCTTAAGCAATTGCTCATTTATTAATTATCAAAGTCTACCTTACAAAGCCATAAGGAGGAGTCTATTTATAAGACTCTTACACCGTCATAAGAAAGAGTTTTCCTAATTAAAAACAGAAAACTAACTAGAATAAGGAAACCGATAGAAAAATAAATAATAACTAAAAATAAGGAAAGTCGTTAAATCTGTTGATCGAAGCTTCTATGATGTTGCTGCATGAAGTACTTCTCTCTAAACTCGTCCATAACAAATTCATGAAGAAGTTGGGGCTTTATGAAGACTTGGAGATGGTGATGAAGAACATGGGGCTTGGGTTCTTCTTCAATTACCAAGAATTCCTCTACAAGGGTGCTGTAAAGAAATTCTTTGCAACCATGAAATTTCGCTATACCAGACCCAGAGAGAAGAAACCGAGTGAAGGAAGGCTTACGTTTTAGATTGAAGAACCGCTACGCACTCTTTCTGTCTCTGAAGTTTGCAAGGCATATAACTTCAATGATGGACCATTGCATCATTTTCCGACCTTCCATGAAGCAGCTCACTTTTGGGATGTGATCGGCAGTGGACCCTACAAGGATGGTGCCACTAAGGGCACGCTGATAAGAAGCCCCATCCTCAGAATTGCTCAGAAGCTGCTGGGAGACACAATCTTCGCAAGATACGACAACAACCAGGTTATAGTTGATGAATTGGCCCTCTTATTTAAGGAGTTAAGGGGTTCATAAGGAAGAAGAATGGGGAACCTTTTACCTCAGACTTTAGCAATGTCAATCTGGGGTGCATATTCCTTAGGGAGCTGAACAGGATCAGGCCTTGGGCCAAGAATACTCCTAATCTCGATCTCTACTTTAGCATTATTCTTTACCCAAAATTTGAGTAGGGAATACCATAATAGCATGATAGACTATGTTAGAGAAGATTATCTGAGTAAATGTTTGATTCTGAGGAGGCTGAATGATGAAGTGGGAGAACACTTCGAATATGTTTTCCGAACATATCCTGAAAAGTTATTTTCTCTCTGACTTCCAAACAGGAAGCTCACCGCCTTTGATTCACCAGAAAACGTTATCTTTGATCATCAGCTATTGGAATGTCCTCCGCCGAAGTCATAGAAGAGAATATCAGCAAAGCCTCAACCCATGCCAAACCCTTAGTCCCTGAAGATACCAGAAATTCCCTTTGAACCTCATGGCTTGAGGGAGCATCTCATCCATTCTGCCTACCTAATCTAGAAACGAGTCAACATAAGGAATAACGTGCGTCTGAAAGTAATTGAAGAGTGCCTAGGCATTTCCCCAGCCTTGACCATGGATGAAGAATCCATAATTGCAGCAGAGGAATTGCTCTGAATCACTCTCCCTCCTCATTACGCTGACACCTCTACATCTGGCAATCCTCCACAGTCCGACTAAAGGTACCACCCACCTCTGTAAATGCTAGTTTAGCTTTTCTTAGTTTTCTTTTGTTTAATTTTCCTTTTTGTGTATGTATTGGTGTGTTTCTTTTCTCCTCTCTCTGTTCTCTGCCTCACTGGGACAGTGAGAACTAACTCTGGGAGAGAGAACACACTCACACACACTATAGTTGCTAATGTACAGTTTTATTTCTTTTTTCTTCTTCTTCCACTTGCATTACATTTTGTCCTGCATCTTTCATTCTTCTGCATTGCATCCATTTGTATAAAAAAATTTCACAAACAAAACAAAAAGAAAATGCATATAGTTTCATTATGCATCTGCATTATCCTGATTCTGTTTCATATAGAATTGAGTCTAGAAGCATTGTAGTCTGCATTTACATATGCATGCGGGGAAAACTGCAGTTAATGATTAAGTTTCAGTTTAGGACTCACACTTGCTGCCCTCATTATAACTGTTTTGATGTTTTAACACTGCTGAAGTAGAGAGCCAGCCATGCTTTGATCTGTCACTCTGAAAATCCCTACTTGCTTGAAACTTGTTTGAACTTAATTGCATTAAATCTTCTCACTTTTGGAACTTAATTGAGTGAGGCCTTTTTCTTTAAAGTGTTGCATTAGTAAAATCTTGCTAGCATTAGAGACGACAAATCAAAGCTTCCAATAGGCTAGTTTCTTGCGTCTAAGACTAGCCTTATGTGGGGAATAGACACAAAAATAGGTTGTGCTTCACTGTTTTATCTTGAGATATGAGATAAAGAAAAAGACAAGTAAGGGGTGGTGGGGGGGGGGGGGGGGAAGCTTAAAAGAAAAAAATAGATGTACTGAAAAATCAAAAGAAAGTTAAGCCTTTTCATAGATAGAATAAAAAAAAAAAGTAAAGTTATAAGTTAGAGGGGCTAAGCTGGAAACAAAAAAAAGAGAGCTAGAGCAAATCAAAATGAAACTCACTGGGTCTTGATTCGAAAAGAAAGAGAGGATTAGAGTATGTGAGGAATAGTATTTGGCCAAAAATGGGCAGTGGTTACCCTTGGGGCAGTGAGAGGTGAAGAGAGTTAGAGACTGCATCAAGGGGATAAAGGGTAGATATTGGATTCCTAACCTTGTATGCATCAATTGTTTATTTTCTTTCATGTTTTTACATAGTGTGACACTTGTTTTTGAGAGTTAACCACCTTAAAAGACTTGAACCTTCTCTGAATATCATTTTCCAGCCTTTTTCTACCATGCTAAATGGTATTGATTCAACTTCCAACTGTGAGACTGCACCAAACACTTAATTGAAAGTTAAAGAGATGAGATAGTAGTTGATGACATGATTTCTTGTGAGTTTCGAGATTTAGAGTAGGATTTTGATTTGTGATGGGCATGGAAAATTTTTCTTAAGTAAGGTCTGTTGGGCATCGACTTGGTTCTCTTTAGGACACACTTGTGAGCACCTTTACTGTCTCTTTTTGGCACTGTGTCCCTGTCTTTAAACCTTTCATTTAGGGTTGTCTTCTGTTAATTTGCTTGCGGACAAGGAAAAGACAAGTTTGGGGGAGTTGATATATTCATATCTTTACACTTTCTATGTATATAATTGCATTCCATTATCTCTCATTCAGCATCATCTGCATCATTTAGTGACCCTTTAGCTCTAGTTTAGATTAAGTTTGCATCTTAGGGTCTTAGGTTAGTGTTTGTACATGTTTCTCTTCTTTTACCCTTTTTCAAATGCTATCAGTGCTGAACGGGAGTTATCTGGCGTATCAGAGCCTGGAGGATTGGAGTGAGTTGCTGAGGAGTGGAAGCAAAGGGAAGTTGCAAGGTTCTGAAGTGAACAAAGGAAGCAAGGGAGTAGAAATCGGTCATCAATCATCAGGGCTCATCGATATGAAGCACCTGGAATAGCAGAAAGATGGAGTCTCAACAAACCTATTGAAGTTCGTAACTTGGGTCGAGAATCAGGAGATCAGTGCCCTCAAACTAGTGCACATATATCCGAGGTTATCCCCTTGTTACGATGGAGCATCAAGACTTTCCGACCGTTGGACGAGGCGCCATATCGGCTGAAGAGTAAGCTGAAGAAATCAATATCCCCTGATATCGGCACAAACCGATGAAGAAGACCGATAACCTGCACCTAATGAGGACACTTTGTCGCGACACGACGGCTGGATGGATCGTTGGATAGGCACCAGATATCGGTCACTTCTCTGATATGGAGTGACCGATCTTTACTACATTTTGTTGACTTTTTTGGGTTGACCGTTGACTTTAGCGGAGTGATCTATTTTTTTTCCGGGTTGACCTGGATACTGTTATGAGGGACTATAAATATGTTCTTAGCCCCTGAGAAAAACCTAAGTCTTGTCTTTCTTTCTTTTATCGCTTTCAAGCTTTTCTTTTACGTTTTAGTTGTAATCGATCCTTAGAGCATTGATACTTTGATGTTCTAAGTTCTTCTCGTTATAAAGTTTTAGTCTTTAGCTTAAAGTTTCAGTCTTTGTGTGTGAATCACTTTCATTTCTGCATTTTACCATACTCACACCACCCGAGCTCAGTCATGGCTTGTTCTGTAGCCATAAGCGAGTAGTCTCCTTGTTGAGCTGCAGGTTGGTAGATTTAGAGCTTTAGTATATGGCTAAATCGTTTCGGGTGACAAATAAAGTGTTTTCAAGCTTAGTTTGAGCTTAAAGCTCGGTCCTTGAATCATTTCTCGGATCATGTTGATAGGTGTTCCCCTGCCCAAAAGGTATTTGTGGGAATGCATGAAGGACCTTTTGCTTCGCTTAGTGACCCACTATCATGAAAGTGGTGTTGAGGTGCTAAGTGAGCTTATTGGGGCTTGACCGTTTATGCTTGGAGAGTACTTGTATCTAGCAGCGAAAGTTAGTTAGATCCTTGTACTCAACAAACTGATTAGTGCTACGAAAGTGGACTGGTTTGATTTCGTGCCCCATGCTTGTAAACTGAACCTTCATCTCAAAGCCCTTAACTTCATTAGCCATGATCTACTACCCCTCTATCAGTTGTCATCCCGTTGCTCAATGCCTTCATTATCCTTACATTCACATCTATTTCTCACTCTGTTCATTTTACGTTTTAGTACAATCTCTGTTTAGTTTAGCTCAGACAACCAAACCTTTTATCTATGTTTTAGCTTAATGAAATTTCTCAATGGTCTAGTACTCTAAGTCCTATTTTTACTTGTGTTCGAACCCTATGCTTGCTACAATTGAATCATGAGTTAGGTTGTTAGCTTGCTAGATTTTATTTAGTAGGTTTGCATGCTAAACTGCTAGAAAACCGCTCATCAACAGGCAGTTCAGGTGAACGAATGAATCCACGATCAGTTGGTTCGGATTGAACATGAATCAAGGATTAACCGTAGTCAAAGGATTAAAAAGGTAAAGCTCGGTCTCTTCAGATACTTGGTCATGTGGGGTTGGTTATTTGATGACTAGGTAACAAAGGGATCAGTTCAAACAATACATGGTAACGGATTGTGTGAGAGACGTCCAAACCAGAATACGGTTCAAAGGTAAATTGAAACTATAATTTGGCTAAGGTGAGGCCTAAACCTTCTTATGGATCAATCGGATACTTGCTAGATCTAGGACTATTAGTTTAGAGAACAACCGGATGTTTAGACTTGCACGACTTGACCAAGTATGATAAATCTTAAGCTGAACGAAGGCCAATAGATAGGATTAGCGTTTGAGACCGAGTGATTTCAGCTAAGGCTGTTCTATGCTAAAAAGGTTGTCCGAAAGTACGAATGAACTTAATTGATACAAAGATTAGTTGAGGTGAATGAACTTATAACGATTAGAGAATTTGAATATAAATGATTTTCCGCTGCGTATTTTAAGTATGAATGGATCAAATCTTAGGAACGTCTAGGAAGATTTGTAGTAAAAATTATAAGGATATATGCCCTAAAAGGACAGTTGATCCTAAAAAAGGGTTAAAAGTGGTCCGAACATGGAGCACCTTAATCGCAACCTAGATAGACTGAGACGGAGTTTTTCACAAATCGTCACAAAAAGTATAATTAAATAATGTAAATAATGTTATTTATTTTGTAGTAAATTCAATTTTGTGTGAGTACCTTATCATCTCTATGTGCTAGCTAGGTTAGGTATTGGTTAAATACATGTATACCCTTTTGGTTATGTATGCAATGTAAATTTGATGGATCTAACAATTGCAGTAAAAACGGTATTTTACATTTCATAATACGAGCATTTTTTTTATATATTGGGTGCAATAGAAACAACAATTTTTGTTACACATTAATTTATATTTATGTCTAAATCATGAGTTTATTAAACTTATATTATTTCACTAGTAATAAACTATCAATTTTATCATGAACTTTCAAATTATTGTCTATGAAAGAATAATAACTCCTTTTTTTTCAACCGTTCATTTTACTAAAATAAATCTCGACCATTATTGAAAATAAAAAAAAAATTCTAACGAATAAATGAGAACTTGTTAGAAAGAATACAAATCCTCGTATGTATTTTTATAAAGTTGCGTATCCATTATCGAAAATGTCCTTAATTAATCAAAAGCAAATAAATTACAAGTTTTTCTGCCCAAAACAATTACTAATTAGACAATAGTTTGTTCTAGTGTTTTCAACACAACAGCAATATTTGGTTGTATTCGAGCACGAACATATATAATCGAGGAAACAAAACCAAGCGTCGTTACGTTGATGGGTAAATTATTTTAGTAATTGACAAATGTCTAAAAATGTTCAGGGAAAAATTAAATTAAATAAAGTGACCAATCATCAATAAGAATTCGGAAAAAAGAAGTGTGGGCAGCATGACTAGATGCTGAATTACTCTATTTGGTGGAGAGTCGAAACCCGTGACAACCTTCTCTATCTGTCTCGCAGCTTTTTTAGGTTTTACGTCTCATTTTGAGATTTTTCTTTTAAAGTATAACTAAATATTGTGTTCTATATAGGTGTTTTTTTTTTAACATTTCTATATAGATGTTATGATTTTCTTTTTTATTTATTTGTTTCTGATGGCATCTTCTCGTCTGACCATGACCTTCTTCGCATGGCTTATTCCCACGCATATGCAAAAATAATATTACTAGATGCCACCAAGCTTAATTTTTTTTATTCAACCGGATAACAATTTTTCATAGATTTAAAAGCTTTTGATTACAAAACACATTGCTAAATGTTTCGAATCTTAAAAGCTTGGCCACCAAATGTGATTATACTTAACAATAATTGTAATCGACGAACCCGAACGTTTTTGGATCCTAGTATATATATTGTCCAGTTACCACTTTTTGTTTTCAATATTAATATAGATATTATACTAACTTTTTGCTTTCTTATATTTCTAGTTCTTTTATATTGTCAAAACAAATTATTTAGAAACCGGTTAATAAATTTAAATATAAAATAGTAATATATATTGACAAATAATTTTATACAAGTTTTATAATAGTTTCTTTTTATAATTGTATTAACAAAAAGAACTTTTATATTGGATTATTGGGATAGAAAGAATGATTATTGGAGAATATTAATTCATCCATGGAAGTATAAATTTGTTACGAAAATAATAATAATAACCAAAAGTACTTAAAACATAAGTGTGAATGTCTTTAGAATCTCGACAAGCTTGTAATAGCACTACGGAACGGGTCGGGCAACACACCTCAAGAGGACTATGACCATTTTCGTAGATGAGAATGGGAATATTACGAACTAAAATCATAGGCAAGATAATTAATGCCCTTGCTACATATTTGTCCACTAACTTTTATGAAATCATTTCATTTAACTGTAGCAATCGATAGTATAAATCTACGATGAAAATCAAACTATAAGTATTTCTGGTAAACGAGTTTGGCAGCTATAAATATGTAGCAAATTTTATAAAGATTCGTGAAAGTATTATTTGTAACAAATTTCTAAACATGTTTCTCAAAAAAAAAAAAACAAACAAACAAACAAATTTGTACAAGTAAACCCATAACAATTTAATTGAGCTAAGATTTATTATTTTGCTTCAACTGGCGTTAGCGACTATGTAAATATAGTGGCACTAGCAATACCAGTTTGGCGACTGTGGCGGACGACGGGAATCTTTTGTTGTTGTTGAAATCCATTGTAAAATTTGTTACTTTTAAAAATATGTGATTATTTGCATAATTTTTTAGATGAATTTCATATTTCTAAGTTGCGATACGAGCTTATAAGATGTTGTGAGTCCAAAAATTTAAAATCATTGCTTCATACCATCAATGGTAATTTGGCAGTGTGTTAGACTTAGTGTATTTATATATATTGACTAATGTAATTTCGGAGAAAACGTAGAAATTATGTTGAAGAAAAGGAAAAACAAACTGACGCTTCAAAAAAGAAAAAAGAGAA
The DNA here is from genome assembly GCA_964056655.1 of Arabis hirsuta. NCBI lineage: Eukaryota > Viridiplantae > Streptophyta > Magnoliopsida > Brassicales > Brassicaceae > Arabis > Arabis hirsuta. The sequence goes on from OZ053299.1 coordinate 18,587,386, forward strand.
AACAAACTATTAAATATTTTTAAATATTTAACCTATTCAACTTGATCGTTTTATCTTTATCTTATTTCTATGTTCATAACAAGAGTGTCTTATCCTGTGTCGTCAATTTCGTCGAAAAACTTCTCTATAAATACCTCATTCACTTTCTCTCCCATGAAAACAGAAAAACACAAACATCACATAAATAAAGATGTCTTGTAAAGCATTATTGACCGGCAACAAAGTCGTAGTTATACTTTTATTCCTCTTAAGTTTGGTTCACTCGTCAGAGTCACTTCGGCCACTGTTTGCATGCGACCCGGCTAACGGCTTGACCCGGACGCTCCGGTTCTGTCGAGTCAATGTACCGATCCATGTGAGGGTTCAGGACTTGATCGGACGGCTCACGTTGCAAGAGAAAATACGCCTCCTCGTCAACAATGCTGCGGCCGTGCCACGTCTGGGTATTGGAGGCTATGAGTGGTGGTCAGAGGCTCTCCACGGAGTTTCCGACGTTGGTCCCGGCGCTAAGTTTGGTGGTGCGTTCCCCGGTGCCACCAGCTTCCCTCAGGTCATCACGACCGCAGCTTCTTTCAACCAGTCTCTCTGGGAAGAGATCGGACGGGTAAGGATATATTATATAAATATAATGCTAAAAAAACTAACATAAAAATACGTTGTTTTTTTCAATGAGAATACTAAATTTTATGATTTCTCTACGTGAAAAAACGACATCGACATCGACATCGTAGCGGTCAAGTAGAATTTGATTAGCAGGACAAATCTATATTTCTCTCTATATATAGTTTTATATCTATAAATTACTTAGAAAATTATAATTCACATGAATTTTATATGACTACGACGTGAGTCTATCGAATAAGTCAGAAAGGTACGTTATAAAAAATTTCCAAAATCAACACATATATATATATATATATATATATGTGTAGATATTGTATTTATCTATTATTACGTACTTAGTATATATGCTTTTTTTTTGAAAATTACTTAGTATATATGCTATATTATTATGTTCGATCTATATTAATTTAAATGATGATGGGCAAGCTAGCCATGAGTCAGTGACCATTGAATGGAAAAATAATTTTTTTCTTTTTATCATAGGTGTATTATGGAGAGTTCTTTCTTCTTTGTCCACAAAAACAAAGGTGTATGTAGAATATATTATATAGATTAATTAAAATTGACATGATTTAAAATAAATAAAAGGTGGTCTCCGATGAGGCCAGAGCAATGTACAATGGAGGAGTGGCTGGTCTGACGTATTGGAGTCCAAATGTGAATATACTGAGGGACCCACGGTGGGGCCGAGGCCAGGAAACTCCCGGAGAAGATCCTGTCGTCGCCGGAAAATACGCCGCCAGCTACGTCCGGGGACTACAGGGCACGGCTGCCGGAAACCGCCTCAAAGTCGCCGCATGTTGTAAACATTACACTGCTTATGATCTTGATAATTGGAATGGCTTCGACCGTTTCCATTTCAACGCCAAGGTAAATCCTATTTATACACTTTCACATCTAATTTAATATATTTTAATATATTTTGGTGTTTCCGTTTCTAGAGATAAAAAAACAAAACAAAGTATTGGATTTAATGCTGAAACACAGATTGTGTTTCTCGAATTAGAAAGCTCTACTTTATATCGTTTTCTATTATATATTGCTTCACGTAACGAATTTGATGTGACTGGATACGTTTTCTTGCAAGACCTATCGTAATTTTTTCCCCATTTCATGATTAGATTCGTTAAACTCAGAAAATAGCTATATCCAGAAAAATACCAATCGTTATTATACATATTTTTTTTTTTTAACCTCAGAAAGATCTCAATCGCTAATTATTAGTAATTGATAGTTCCGTAGAATATGCGTCACTTCTTAATCTTGCAAAGATTTTTCATTGGGCTGAATTGAAATTTATAACCAAGTGGATATATATATATGGATATATATTTGTATCGTGTCACACTAACACACAAACAATATACTTGCCTAACAACAGCTAAGCCAATAGGCACATCGTGACTTAGTGATGTGTCAGCTATAGAAGTGGTGGAGAATCTTATCCTTATTTAGTTATGTGGACCAACTTGGACCAACCCTCCTTGCATTTTATCTTGTTCTTCTAAATTTATACCTTAAACTAAGAAAAGATACAAACAATCTAAACGGAAACTCATGAATGATGTGTATAAATCGTATGCCTTTTACTAATGAGAGAGCTATTAATAGGTGAATTATTTAATTAAATTTATGATGGATTTAGGTGACCAAACAAGATTTAGAAGACACATACAATGTGCCATTCAAATCTTGTGTTTACGAAGGAAAGGTAGCGAGTGTAATGTGCTCGTACAATCAAGTCAATGGAAAACCCACATGTGCTGATGAAGATCTCTTAAAGAACACTATTCGTGGTCAATGGCGTCTCAATGGGTAAGTTCAAAAGAAAGTCAACATAATCAACGGTTTAGATCGATTCGAACATTAAGATTAATATCGATTCCATATTATAGGTACATTGTCTCAGATTGCGACTCTGTTGATGTATTCTTCAACCAACAACACTACACTAGCACTCCTGAGGAAGCCGCAGCCGCCTCCATTAAAGCCGGTGAGTTGATTTCCACCATTGATGTTAAATTCAATCTACATATGGACCGTTGAGGGCAAAAACATCGTGTCGTTTTGCAGGTTTGGATTTGGATTGTGGGCCGTTTTTGGCGATTTTTACGGAAGGCGCGGTGAAGAAAGGGTTGTTGACGGAGAACGATGTCAATTTAGCTCTTGCAAATACCATAACGGTCCAGATGAGACTTGGCATGTTCGATGGTAATCTTGGGCCTTATGCTAATCTTGGGCCTAGAGATGTTTGTACTCCGGCCCATAAGCATTTAGCACTTGAAGCAGCCCATCAAGGAATTGTTCTTCTCAAAAACTCTGGTCGCTCTCTTCCACTCTCCCCTAGGCGCCACCGTACCGTCGCCGTGATTGGACCTAACTCCGACGTCACTGAGACAATGATCGGAAACTATGCAGGTGGATGCTATAATCAAAAATTATTATTAAAATTTAGTATCATTATTATTACTAATGGTATAAAATCTGATTTTGTTCTGATAGGAAAAGCGTGCGCCTATACGACGCCGTTGCAGGGAATCTCAAGATACGCGAGAACATTGCACCAAGCTGGTTGCGCCGGCGTAGCTTGCGCCGGGAACCAAGGATTTGGTGCGGCGGAGGCGGCGGCGCGTGAAGCCGATGCAACGGTTCTTGTGATGGGATTGGACCAGTCGATAGAGGCAGAGACACGAGATCGAACCGGGCTGCTCTTACCGGGTCAGCAACAAAACCTTGTGACCCGTGTGGCTCAGGCCTCTAGAGGTCCGGTCATTCTGGTCCTTATGAGTGGTGGGCCCATCGATGTATCCTTCGCTAAAAACGATCCACGTGTCGCTGCCATCATCTGGGCCGGGTATCCGGGTCAAGCGGGTGGAGCTGCCATCGCTAATATCATCTTTGGTGCTGCTAATCCCGGTACGTTTCTACTGATCCAATTACACATTTTTGAATAATGATTTGTTTCTTCAAACCAAAGTAAAATTTGCTTCTGCTTAGAACATTTCAAATCATTATTAAACTGGATGAGTAAGTAAAATAAATTATTAAGTAAAACTGGATAAATGAACTTATAGCGAATATTTTATCATGTATCTTATGATAGGAGGAAAACTACCAATGACATGGTATCCACAAGATTACGTGGCAAAAGTGCCAATGACGATAATGGCCATGAGAGCATCTGGAAACTACCCAGGAAGGACATATAGATTCTACAAAGGTCCAGTGGTCTTTCCTTTTGGGTTCGGTTTAAGCTACACAACATTCACTCACACTTTAGCCCAAAACCCATTGGCCCAACTATCCATCTCACCTCACAATCTCAACTCTGTCTTGTTCAACTCCTCATCAAACTCCATCAAAGTGTCTCACGCCAACTGCGACACATTTCCGAAAATGCCCATCCACGTCGAAGTCGCAAACACCGGTGAATTGGACGGAACCCACACGGTGTTCGTCTACGCGGAGCCGCCGACAAACGGAATGAAAGGATTGGGTATGAACAAACAATTGATAGCGTTTGAGAAGGTTCATGTTACGGCAGGGGCAAAACGGACCGTTCGAGTAGATGTTGATGCTTGCAAGCATCTTGGTGTAGTGGATGAGTATGGGAAGAGGAGAATCCCAATGGGTGATCATAAATTGCATATTGGTGACATCAAACATACTATTTTGGTCCAACCTCAAGTTTGAGAGAGGCATATAAAAAGAAGCAACAAATAAGGAAACCCTTTAAACAAAGGAGAGTGTTTCCTCTACATATAGACAGAGATAGGTTATTTTTCTTTTGAAATTACTCAAGAAATTTTAAGCTTTTTAATCTGTAAAGAAGCATCAAAGGGTCGCTTCTTGGATGGGTGTTTATTTTTCTAATTTGTATTTTCTGCCAAAAGCTTTTGTAACTTGTGGCTCCCAAAGTGAGAAAGATACACAAGGAGCCCTTGTAAAATGTTGAAAGTAAAGACAATGTGAATAGATCATATATTTGAAATATACTGGATTTTAATAAGAAAGGAGAAAAGAGAATTAATACATAATGTTTATTAGCCATTAATTCTTTTTTCAAATCACGGAACAAAATACTCTGTTTTAGTAAAGTTCATGGAATGGTGAGACCGCAAGTCTCAAGGAACTAAGGAAGGCCTGCGAAAACCGCATGAAATGGTAATCCTAGTTAGCAATATCTTCCTCGAGTAACTTGTGAACATATTGGTGTGGTGGATGAGATTTTATTTAAAAAGCTCTTTCATTCGCATTTGGGATCACTTCTAGTTCTAGATTTGGTTTGAATATGTATTTAATTTAGTTTTATTTGGTATTTAATTTAGTTTTGTAAAATGCTTTCGTACGTGTTGAATCTTGAGATCACTTTTAGGTTTGATTTTTGTTTGTTTTCTTCCTAATATGGTTTTATTTCATGGCAGTGAATAAATGGTTTACAATAGGCAAAGTAAAAAAGAAAGAGGGGTTGGCGACTTGTACTCAACTGCTCTCTCTCCTCAAAATTCTCCTCTGTATTTTTTTTACCCTCTATAAGAAACTACTAAACTCTACTTACTTGTACCACAAGTCTTGAAATTTTCCAGAAACACCTGAAATTAAATTTTATATAAGATGATTTACTAATTATGTTCTTCTTAATCTCTAACAATGGCGTTTTCACTGATTAGAGAGCTCCGGGTATCGGTCACCCTTGTCGTTATATTTCTCCTCTTGGTCTCCTTTCTAGGTTCGTCATTCATTCTACTCTAGACACAAACATATATGATACTTGAGCTTCAAGATTTGGTTACTTTGTTTAAGAATGTATCTTTTACAGGGGAAACTTACAGTGAAGATGATGATTCAGAGGCCGGCGGTGCAGGTGGAAGTGGTGGTGGTGGGACGGGTGTGGGAGGCGGAGGAATAGGCAGTGGTACCGGATTCGGCGGCGGAGGGACGGGCGTGGGAGGCGGGTCAGGAATAGGCAGTGGTGCTGGATTTGGCGGCGGAGGAACTGGTTTTGGGGGAGGAGGATTGGGTGGTGGCGGCAGTGGCGGTGGAGGCTTCGGAGGAGGAGGAGGATTAGGCGGTGGCTTAGGTGGGGATGATCCACCGGAGATAGTTGCAAAAGCTTTGGAATGCTTAAATGAAAAACACGTAATCAATTGCTGTTTCCTTACAACACAAGAAACCGCAAGTGTTAAATCCATATAAAACTCGCAAATGAAATGCAGATTTATAGAGGCTGTGAGGAAGCATGGAGACTAACGTTAACCGGAGACCTAAATATTCCAGTGGGGAAGACGGAGGAGTTCTGCGAGGGACCATGCTTCTCCGAGACACATTTAGCTTTGAATTGCATTGAAAACATTCTTCACCACTTCAGATTCTACAACAGAGCCACCGTTCGAGACATCCGTGAAACCCTCAAGTCCGGTTGCAGCTACGGACCCGAACGAGGTTTTCATTCTAAGCACCGCTTCTTCATCTGGTTTAGACCGGTTATTTCGTGTTTGGTTTAATGTTCGGTTAAAATTTGAATGCAGGTCATTTCAACGTTTTTGAGCATATCGAAGATGAAGAAGAAAATGGAAGTGAGAGAATGAAGTCGAGATCAGGGCCGTTGATTGGGACTGTACTGTTCACCGTTGCATTGCTTCTCTAAACCAATTACTATTTTGTAATCTTAGCCTTTATTATATTTATTGCTTAATTGATCATCACTATTAGTATCATCCGATGGCTTTGTAATTTGTTATTTGTATCGATAGAGAACTCGTCGTTTTTTCTTCTTCTTATGATGTAATTGTGCTTTTTAAATTAATCAACATGCATATAATATTTAAGTACATACATGAAATAAATAAAAACTACATGAATCCTAAGATCATTAAGCATCTAAATTAATTACATAATAGAATTAGGAGAGTTAAAACAGTACCTCCATTCATCATGATGAGGAAATGATCCTTTATGGTTGATTTGATTAGAAGTTTACGTCTTGATCTTTGATTAGGAATTTAGGTTTCTCTCTCTTTTCCCACAAACTTCTATTTTCTGTGTTGTGTAATTTTGTTCTCATTTTTTTTCCACATGTTTATGATGGGCTAAAGGTAAGTATTTATAGGTGGACAGAGCACCTAGTTCCTCATTAGGGTTTTGATCTCAACCATCCATCATGGTTAGAGATTAAAACATTTAAGACAAATGTTAAGTATGACTCTAAATACATGTCATGAATTTAGATATGAATGTTGCCATTTGTTTCTAATACTTTACACTTGTCTCTCTAATGTTTTTCTTAATTAGGAAATTAAACTTCTTAATAATTAGTTACCAATGTTATTAAGGAATAACACTTTCATTAGAGAAATATATAAGCTATATATAAGATCATATAATTGGGAAAATTTCATTTTCCTTACATTCTCCCACTTGATCATTAATATAGCCCATCAGTAATATTTATTTAATCAATCATAAAGCCGGCATAATATGTTATATCTTAATATATATTTGGTCATTATAAGTGTTTTGGTTAATCTAGCAATCAACGATAGCCATGGCGGTTACACATCATTTTTCAACATGATCCTTCCATGGACTACTGCATTGACTACTATCATAACTAGACCATAAACATAAGTAGAAGTTATCTTAATGGTCCCTTTTATGTCTTTAAAAAGACGTATTCTGTTATCATAAATCCAACAACAATTATGGGTGCGCACATTGGAAACAAAATATCTATAAAGATGTAAAAGTCATACAAGAGCTCAAAAAAAATGTCAAATATAGACTAGTCATAAAAGAGACAACATAATTAAGAGCTATCCTCAAGACCCGTACTTTCAACATGCTTTTGAAAAGTCTTTGGAGTTAATGCTTTCGTAAATATGTCTGCGACCATAAGTTCAGTGCCTATATGTTCAATGACAAACTTTTCTCTTTTAACATCTTGCTTCAATGATAGATATTTAAGGTCCATATGCTTGGATCCTTTCGATATCCTGTCATGCTTCGAGAAGAAGATTGCAGCTTGATTGTCACAATAAAGAGTTAAAGGTTTGTCAACAAAACTCAGAGGCCCAAACTCAGAGACAAGATTTTGCAACCATGCTCCTTGAATAGAAGCCTCATAACATGCCACATACTCAGCCTCCATAGTTGATGTGTAAATCAACTATGACTTTTGGCTTTTCCATGATATGACACCTTCGTTAAGGAAATACGCATAGCCAAGAATGCAGTGCCTAGAGTCATGGCATCCACCAAAATTTGAGTATGAAAATCCAACCATCTGTGGATGTTTTGATTTCCTATATGTGAGCATATAGTTTCTTGTTCCCTTTAGGTATCTCAACACTTTCTTTGCAGCTTTCCAATGAGATAGTCCTGGGTTACTCTGAAATCTATCCAATATGCTAACTGCGTGGCTGATATCAGGTCTTGTACATACATGTGCATACATCAAACTTCCCACTAGAGATTGATAAGGATACTTTCGCATTTCATTACGTTCCATTTCATTCTGCGGAGATTGCGAAAGGTCAAGCTTATCACCTTTCTACATAGGAACAATGCTAGAAGAACACATCATCATGCCAAATCTCTCAAGAACTTTATCAATATATGCTTTCTGAGACAATCCTTAAATTCCAAGTGATCGATCACGGAATAATTCAATTCCTATCACATAGGATGACTCACCCATATCTTTCATCTCAAAGTTCTTCGAGAGATATTTCTTTGTCTCATGTAATTGACCAAGATCATTGCTCGCCAGTAAGATATCATCAACATACAATATCAAAAATATGAACTTACTCCCACTGATCTTGAGGTATATACATGGATTTACTATGTTTTCTTTGAAACTGAATTTCGTAATGGTTTCATCAAACTTCAAATACCATTGCCTCGAGGCTTGTTTCAGTCCATATATTGATTTCTTTAGTTTGTAGACCATGTCTTCTTGAACTTTGATTATGAAGCCTTCTGGTTGACGCATATAGACTTCTTCTTGCAAGTCTCCATTAAGAAAGGCAGTTTTCACATCCATTTGATGTAACTCAAGATCATAATGAGCTACTAATGACATGATAATTCTGAAAGAGTCTTTCTTAGACACATGTGAGAAAGTCTCATTATAGTCGATGCCTTCTTTTTGATTAACACCCTTGGCTACAAGTCTGGCTTTATATCGGTCAATTTTACCATTACAGTCGAGTTTGGTCTTAAAGATCCACTTGCACCCGACTGCTTTGTGTCCTTCAGGTAATTGAACAATATCCCAAACTTCATTATTAGCCATAGATTCTATTTCATCCTTTGTGGCATCATCCCTTTTATCTGAATTAACATCTTTAATGGCTTGTGAATAAGAATTCGGATCATAAATATTCCCTTCTCCAGACTCCACTTGATAGATTATGTAATCATCGGAAATAGCAGATTTCCTCTGACGAGTTGATCTTCTTAATGCTGGTTCCTCTTGTGCTTCAAGCGTATGATTATTATTGGCGATATTTTCTTCATGGGGTGGACGATCATTCATTGGGGTTTCCTCGTTATGAAATGATTCAACAATGAAAGGATTCCCAACAACTTTCAGAATAGAGGGTAATGGAATATTGACTCTAATTTTCTAAATGATCACATCTTGAACTTTATCACTCCCACTAATTTCGCCACTCTCATAAAATCAGGCATTAATGGTTTCTACTATTTTCGTACTATGGGTTGGACAATAAAATCTATATCCTTTAGATTTCTCAGGGTAACCTATAAAGAAACTACTGACCGTTCTAAAATCTAATTTCTTTTCATGTGGATTATATATTCTTGCTTCAGCTGGACATCCCCAAGTATGGAGGTGTGACAGATTAGGTTTCCAGCCTTTCCACAGTTTAAAAGGAGTCTTTGGAACTGCTTTGCTAGTAACCCTGTTCAAGATATAGACTGCAGTACGTAATGCATCCATCCACAAGGATATAGATAAGTTAACATGACTTATCATGGATCTAACCATTCCCATATAAGTACGGTTACGCCTTTCAGCTACACCATTGTGCCATGGAGAACAAGGCGTTGTGTACTGTGCAACGATTCCTAATTTCTGGAGAAGTTTGGCAAAACATCCAGGATGTTGTCCTGTTTCATCATACCTGCCATAAAATTCACCACCTCTATCTGACCTAATGATTTTGACTTTTCTATCTAATTGTCTTTCCACTTCAGTTATGAATGGTTGTATAGCATCTACAACTTGAGACTTTTCATGCAATAGATAGAGATAACAATAACGTGAATAATCATCGATAAAGGTAATAAAATACTTTTTACCTCCAAAACTTGGAACGTCAAAAGGTCCACAAATATTTGTATGTATGATCTCAAGAAGCTGTGTACTTCTTGTGGCTCCTTTCTTAGTGTGTTTAGTTTGCTTACCCTTAACGCAATCTATACACTCTTTACAATTGGTAAAATCAAGATTCGGTATGACTCTATCTTTTACCAATCTTTTAATTCTTTCACTGGAAATGTGTCCGAGTCTTTTATGCCACAAGTAATAAGAGTCTTTTGCACATGTTTTACTTTTAAGACCACTTAAAGCATGCAGGGTGAGATGTATGTCATAAGTTTGATCAACCAATTTTAACATGTAAAGACCATCAATTAATATTTATTAACCGATTCGATTAGAGTTTAGAAACAAATTAAAACATCCATATCCTTGCGTTGAATTAAAACCAGCAATATCAAGTTTGCTTAATGAAACTAAATACCGGGAAATAGATGGACCATAAAGAGTTTGAAATAAATCCAAACAAAATCCATTATCTAAAATGAGACGATAAGTGCCAATGGCTTCAATGGGTGCCTTGTCTCGATTTCCCATAAATAAGTAGTTTTTACTTGACTTTATGGTTTGGGTCGTAAGGAATCTTTGCAAGGAATTGGATACATGCACATTAGCACCGCTATCTATCCACCAAATTTTAGAAGAAACATTAGTAAGATTTGTTTTGAAAAAGCTTACAAAACCCATAAGGTTACCTTTCTTTTCGAACCATTCTTTTCTTTTAGCGCATTTTTTCTGAAAATGACCAACCTTTTTGCAAAAGTTGCACCTATATATTTGCACTATATACCTCACTGAGGTGATTTACGAACTCTATATTTGCACTTTATACGAAAATACTCCGTCATACGAGGATTCTGCGTAAAACAAGTATAAATCAATTTTGCTCAAATTTTAATGTGTAAAATTTTTTTTCTCCATTTACATACAAATTATATATGTCCAAAATTTACATGCATGCATAAATTTACACAAGATTCATAATTGTAAATCTCTCTCATTAAAATATTTCATATATGCATGCTTGAAATAAAACATAAATTTAGATCTTGAAAAATCCTTAATTTTTAAGATCTTTAACTTTCAAAACTACAAATTATAAATCTATTATACTTAACGAATTAACCAAATGATTAGAATACTTACTTTGATACCACATGTTAAATAAATCAACATGCATGTAATATTTAAACCCTAAGATCATTAAGCATATAAATTAATTACATAATAGAATTAGGAAAGTTAAAGGAGTACCTCCATTCATCATGATGAGGAAGTGATCCTTTATGGTTGATTTGATTAGAAGTTTAAGTCTCCATTTTCCCACAAACCTCTTTTTTATGTGTTGTGTATTTTGTTCTCACTTTTTTTTCATACCTATATGAAGGGCTAAAGGTAAGTATTTATAGGTGCAGAGAAAACCTAGTTCCTCATTAGGGTTTCGATCTCAACCATCCATCATGATTAGAGATTAAAACATGTAAGACAAGTGTTAAGTATGGCTCTAAATACATATCATAAACTTAGCTATGATTGTTGTCATTTGTCTCTAATACTTTACACTTTTCTCTCTAATGTTTTTCTTAATTAGGAAATTAAAACTTTTTAATAATTAGTTACCAATGTTGTTAAGGACTAACACTTTCATTAGAGAAATATATGAGCTATATATAAGACAATATAATTGGGAAAATTTCATTTTCCTTACAGTGCTGAATAATCAGAGATTAAAGAAAGCATACAAAATATAGAATATATATTTTTGCAGTGAAATGTATACTCAATTATGCACTTCATTTCGTTTTACCATTTTATTATTTATTTTAAATAGCCGATTCACATTTATATTAAATGTATATTATCAGTTTTGGATCATTTAAATAAAATGATGTTAACTCTAAATCATTTTTAACATCATTTGTAAAAATGATATAAAAGCATAGACTAGTGTTATTATAAAATTGATGCTAAATCAAAATTATAGTGTCATTTTAAAAAGCGATGTTAACTTTTTTAACTTTATTAAATTTAGCATCATTTTTACAAATGACTCTGTAATTATAGTATCATTTTAAAAGTGTTGCTAAGTTAAAACATAACTAATGTTAAAAATAGTTATTTTTGTAGTGATAGCCTTTTATCAAAATAAACTAAAATTTTGCATCAAATATAGAAAACGTCAAATAATCTTTGAACAAAAAAGTTAAAATATCACCTGATTAATATGGAAAGAGTAAAAAAACACTTTTTTAAATGCATATTTTTCGACCCAAAAAAAAAAAGCATATTTATTTGGGCGGTATAAATTTGATGTTGTGAAAATAATACTTTATGTTGCTTCCCTTTAATCGTAGAAATTGCTGCCATGTGATAGATAATTTAATTTTTTGCTATGAAAGTGATATAGAAAATTTGTGAAAATATCTTCAGTAATTTTAAAAATCTACTGTTGATTAGTTAAAAATCAAGGAAAAAGAAGCTTAATACAATTTATACTTTTTTGGTCAACTATAAGTTATACTTTTTTAAAAAAAATTACACAATATTACATAAAATAAAATACGGAGAATTCAGAAAAAATAAAAGAAAAAAAAACGATTTAATTTCCAACCGTTGGATCTCCTTTTTCCCTCCAGAGAGTAAATCAGATCAGATCATATCGTGTTTTGTTTTTTTGTTTCTTTTCCCCAGAAAACAGAGGAGACGAAAGAAACAGAGAGAAGAAGAACAAGATTCGAAGAAATTTCAATGGCGGATCTGAAGAATCTCTTCCTCATCACGAAACACCCATCAAAGACACAGATTTTACTAACTTGTCTTTTCTTTGTATCTCTCTTCCTCCTCTCTTCTTCGTCTCTCTCAGATTTCTCTCCTACACTCATCGTCTCGAGCTTCGCCTCTCGTCTTCTCACGGCGGCTAACTTCTTCTCTTCCCCTTCTTATTCTTCCACTTCGACTGTTTCAGACACAAACACGCTCTATTCCGTTTCTCCGAGAAGAATCCGAGTCAAGAACGAGTCAATGATTGATTCCGCAAGCAAAGAACTTAGTTCTTGCGACATATTCGATGGAAGTTGGGTCTTTGACAACTCGGAGCCGACTTATTCTCCTGGGTTTTGTCCTTTCGTTGAAGATAAATTCAATTGCTTCAAAAATGGCAGACCTGATTCGGGTTTTCTCCGTTATCGATGGCAACCTCACGGTTGCTCAATTCCAAGGTCAGATCTTTGTTCCCTAGTTAATTACGATTCTGCCATTGCATTGTGGCTCTGTTTTTTTGTAAGATGATGTTTTTCTTCTTCTGGGTCTGTTGTAGATTCGACGGGAAGGAGATGATGAAGATTCTGAGAGGGAAAAGACTTGTTTTTGTTGGTGATTCGTTGAATCGAAACATGTGGGAGTCTCTGGTTTGTTCACTTAGATCAACATTGGAAGACAAGAACAGAGTTTATAAGTATTCTGGAAGACAGAATAATCTCCAGAACGAAGGATTTTACGGTTTCAGATTCGAAGTAAGTGTCTCAGATCTCTCGAAGAAAAGACTTATGATTGGTTTGGATCATTTTAGTTTTGTTGATGGATTTTAAATCTTTTGTAAGGACTTCAATTGCTCTATAGACTTCATCAAATCACCTTTCCTCGTTCAAGAATCAGAAGTTTCAGATGGAAACGGGAAGAGAAGAGAGACACTTAGGCTCGATACGATCCAGAGATCGATCACAAAGCTATACCGAAACGCAGACATTGTGATATTCAACACTGGTCACTGGTGGACTCACCAGAAAACGTACGAAGGGTATGAGGAATAACATTCTTCTTTTATTACGACATTGCTTGATTCATAACTCTTTTAACAGGTTTCGATTTTTCAGGAAAGGTTATTACCAAGAGGGAAATCGAGTTTACGAAAGATTAGAAGTGAAAGAAGCTTACACCAAAGCTGTACATACATGGGCTGATTGGGTTGATTCCAATATCAACATCACCAAAACCATAGTCTTCTTCGTTGGTTACTCTTCTTCCCATTTCAGGTAAAGAATATCTTCCTTTTAGGCTTTGACTGGAGAAAAAGGGTTTAGGGCATGGAAGAGATTTACTTTAGCCCAAGCAATCTCTTTTTGAACTGCAGAAAAGGGGCTTGGAACACGGGAGGGCAATGCGATGGAGAAACGGGGCCGATACAGAACGAGACGTACATAGGAGGGTATCCATGGATGATGAAAGTGGTGGAATCAGTAATATCAGAAATGAAGACGCCTGTGTTTTACATGAACATCACAAAGATGACTTGGTACCGAACCGATGGTCACCCCTCGGTTTACAGACAGCCTGTTGAGGTCCGAGGAAGTTCTCCTGTGCCCGGAATGTTCCAAGACTGTAGCCATTGGTGCCTACCTGGAGTACCTGACTCATGGAACCAGCTTCTCTACGCTACGCTCCTACTCTCACGTGGTTCCTTACTTGACAAGTCTCTTGGAACTCTCATCTAAGATGGTTTCTTACTTTTTTTCAAGCTTTGCTTATTAGATATACGATCATGATCCTCTTTAATTGTGAATATATGATTGCTCTAACTAAGGAACATTCCTCAATTAGTCTAGTCTAGAATCTTCTCATCTCTTGTATAAAGCACTCATTGTAATGACTCTTATTGATATAGAAAATACATTTCCTACATGGTATCAGAGCTTTAGCGATACCCTAAACTTTTTTTTTGTTTTCCCTACTCAGCCGCCTCCCTCTCCCTCTTCCTCCTCTTGTCCTCTCTCATGGCCACTATGGCTGAAACCGTTGACTCCACTCAATCTCTTCTTTACATCAACATGTCAAACATAACAAAACTCACTGGAGTTAACTACATCACATGGAGCGTTCAAGTTAACGCACTCCTCAATGGCTATGCTCTTCTCGGTCATGTTGATGGATCGACTACTCCACCATCAGCAACGCTCACAACAAACAACTTCACAACCACCAACCCAGCCTACACAACATGGTATCGACAAGACAAGCTCATTTATAGTGCACTCCTTGGCACGCTCTCTCCGTCCATCCAAGCCCTTGTCACCCAATCAAAAACAGCCTGAGAGATGTGGAAAACAATAGCCTCCACCTACGCAAATCCAAGCAGAGGTCATGTCCTTCAACTCAAGAACCAGCTACGAGAATACCCTAAAGGAGACAAAACCATTGACGAGTATCTACAGGGACTAACAACTCGCTTTGATCAACTTGTCCTCCTTGGCAAACCTATTGACCATGAGGATCAGATTGATGTCATTCTCAAAGGACTACCCGAAGATTACAAGATGGTTGCTGATCAAATCGAAGGTCGTGATGTTATTCCAACAATCACAGAGATTCATGAAAAGCTTCTTACAAGAGAAGCCAAACTGCTCTCCTCGGCATCGTCGACCACCGTCACAGGTCCAGTCACTGCTCACACTGCCTCTGCTCGCCTTCGTCCATTCCAGGCCAAACCAAACCACCGTAACCATCAAAATTGGAACCAGAACAACAACCAGTAATCAAACCATCAACCAAGATCAGAACATCGTAACAACAATAAAGGCTACCAAGGACGTTGTCAACTATACGGTGTCTTTGGCCATAGTGCCAAATACTGTACACAACTCCAACAGTTCGCAGGCTCACAAAACAGCCTCCTTCCATCACCATTCCGTCCCTGGCAACCGCGTGCAAACATGGCGTTGGCGTCTCCACATCCTTCCAATGCTTGGCTCATGGACAGCGGAGCGACCCACCATATGACTAGTGACCTCCACTCTCTCTCGATGCATCAACCTTCCAACGGACAAGATGCAGTCCTCATTGGTGATGGCTCAGACTACCCATCACACATACGAGTTCTCTCTCTCTACCTTCTCACTCTCGTGACTTAACACTTTGTAACGTTCTATGTGTCCCAAATATCAAGAAAAACCTTATCTCCATCTATCGCATATGCAACAATAATAACGTCTCTGTTGAATTCTTCCCCTCTCAATTTTAGGTGAAAGATCTGACCTCGGGAATCCCTTTAATTCAAGGCACTACCAAGAATGAGCTTTACGAGTGGCCAGCATCACCCTCCACCCTACAATCATTTTTCGCCACCACCACACCAACACCATCTACGACTGATTGGCACAAACGCCTCGGTCATCCATCGTCAACCATTCTTAAAAATGTTTTCTTCTTTTTCTTTACCATATTCTCCATCTGTCAACTCCTTATGTTCAGAGTGTGCTATTAATAAAACCCACAAACTACCTTTCTCGCAAACCTCTATTGTGTCCATTCGCCCTTTACAATAAATTTTCACAGACCTTTGGAGCTCTCCAATCATTTCCATTGACAACTACAAGTACTATCTGGTGCTTGTAGATCATTACATCAGATACACATGGATGTACCCTCTCAAACTCAAGTCACAATTACGGGACACATTTATCTCCTTCAAAGCGCTTGTGGAGAATCGATTCAATGCCAAAATTGGAACCCTCTACTCTGATAATGGCGGCGAATTCATAGCTCTTCGGACTCTCCTCGCAGCTTTTAGTATCTCACACCTCACCACTCCTCCTCATACACCAGAACACAATGGTATCTCCGAGCGCAAACATCAACACATAGTCGAGACTGGTCTCACACTTCTCACGCACTCAGGAATGCCGAAATCGTATTGGACTTATGCATTCATGACAGCCGTGTATCTTATCAATCGGTTGCCGACACCGGTGATTCACATGGATTCACCGTTCCATAAACTTTTTGGGACTGCTCCTAACTACTCAAAGCTTCGAGTGTTTGGATGTTTATGCTTTCCGTGGCTAAGACCTTACAACAACCACAAACTAGAAGATCGTTCAACACCATGTGTCTTCCTCGGCTACTCTCAAATCCAAAGTGCGTATTTGTGTTTGCAACCGAGCTCTGGTCGAATCTATGTTTCACGACATGTGAAATTTGATGAGAGTGCGTTTCCCTTTCACAATCCATCGTCACCTAAAATCGACCCAAAACTGACCACCCAACCACTCCCCAACACCCCGACTGCCACCCAGATTCCCTTACCATCGTTGATTCAACCACAAATCACCATCTCTCTGCCACTCGTAACGACTACATTAATGGGAAACACGAGCTCAGGACTTCACCGGTCTCCACTGATCTCTTCCTCACCGTCGTCACCAACAAACTCACTGCTATCATCTCCGACAACCTCACCACCGCCGGCTCCACAAATCTCGCCATCCTCGACAACTCAGGTATCGTCCCCTGACTCTAATTCTTCTTCTTCTCCGTCTACTCCCACTGAGCCCACTGCTCCACAAAAACATGGGCCAAAACCCGTGGTCCAACCCAACCCTTCTCAACCCACATATGATAATCCATCAACTCCTCCTTCAAATACACAACCATCTCAAACCCACCAACAAAGCCCAAGCCCAAAAGATCCTCCAACACAAATTCCAGCCCAACAAACTCAAAACCAGGAGCTTCCTCGACCAACCCCACAGCTCCACCGCCACCAAATACCAACCGCATGACCACCCGTCGGCAAAACAACATCCACAAACCTAATCCCAAGTACAATTACTCCACCGCTCTATCACTCCACATCCCCGCAGAACCTTAAACAGTTACACAAGCTCTCAAAGACAAAAAATGGCGTGGAGCTATGTCCGATGAAATCACGGCATTCGCACACAACAGAACCATGGATCTCATCCCTCGACAATCACATTTCAACGTAATTGGCTGCAAATGGCTCTTCAAAAACAAATTCCTCTCCACCGGTCCCCACCATCGATGCAAAATACGTCTTGTAGCCAAGGGTTACAATCAACAATACGACAAAGACTACACCGATACATTCAGTCCAGTCATCAAGGCAACCACAATTCGACTTGTTTTGGACATTTCTGTCAGCAACGGTTGGTCTCTTAAACAACTAGACGTCAACAATGCATTTCTCCAAGGAAGGTTAACGGAGGAGGTCTACATGGAGCAACCGTCTGGCTTCGTTGATGCGGACAACTCGACACATGTATGTCGCCTCAACAAAGCCATTTACGGACTTAAACAAGCACCGCAAGCTTGGTACACCGAACTCAGCTCATTCCTTCTCAGCCTTGGGTTCAAGCACTCGCTCGCCGACACTTCTCTTTTCGTCCTTCAAGTAGGTACTCAATTTGTCTATCTCTTGGTCTATGTTGATGACATTCTAGTGACTGGCAGCAGCAAACCCGGTATCTCTCGCATTGTCCAAGTTCTCGCTGACTGGTTTTCAATTAAAGACCCTGAAGATTTGAACTACTTTTTTGGCCTTGAAGCAAATCGTACCTCTAGTGGTCTTCACCTCTGCCAACGGAAATACATCTTGGATCTTCTACATAAATACAACATGACCAATGCGAAACCAGTCACCATGCCAATGGCCACCTCCCCTAAGCTCATGCTTAACTCGGACACGAGTCTATCTGACCCACCGGAGTATCGGCAACTAGTCGGAAGCATGCAATATCTTGTTTTCACCAAGCCAGACATTACTTATGCAGTAAATTGGCTATCTCAATTCATGCACTGCCCTACCGAAGATCATTGACAAGCTACCAAACGAATACTTCGTTACCTTGCAGGAACTCCTACTCATGGTGTCTTCTACTCCGCAACGAATCGACTCACACTACATGGTTACTCTAACGCAGATTGGGCAGGAGACTTGGATGATTACGTATCCACCAATTCGTACATCATCTACCTAGGTCAACACCCAATCTCATGGACGGCAAAGAAACAAAAAGGAGTTGCTCGGTCGTCAACAGAGGCTGAATATCGAGCTGTAGGGAATGCAGTAGCTGAAATTTGTTGGATTAGAAATATTCTAACTGAACTTGGCATCATCATGTCACAACCACCGTCGGTCTACTGTGACAGTGTTGGAGCCACGTTTCTTTGCGCCAACCCGGTCTTCCACTCTAGAATGAAACACATTGTCCTTGACTACCACTTTGTGAGATGACTACATGTAGCTCACGTCAACACCAAAGACCAACTAGCTGACGCCCTCACCAAACCTCTACCGCGAGCACGCTTCATCGACTTACGAGACAAGATTGGTGTGGCTCCTACCCCTCCATCTTGCAGGGGCGTATTAGAGATACGATCATGATCCTCCTTAATTGTGAATATATGATTGCTCTAACTAAGGAACATTCCTCAATTAGTCTAGTCTAAAATTTTCTCATCTCTTATATAAAGCATTTATTGTAATGACTCTTATTGATATAGAAAATACATTTCATACATTGCTTTCCATTCTTCTGTGACGCACTGAGGAAACAAAAGGTCCCATGTAAAAGATTTGGAAGCTGTACTATTTTAGAACTCTCTCCAAACTGAGTTAGAAGCTTCTCGTATTTGTTCATATTATTCCATTGTTAGCTAGCTGAAATTCGAGCCAACTTATACTTTTTTATTTATAATTATTATGATAATATTCCTTAAATATTAGTGTACGACAAATCTCTTGCAATGACTTTGGTATATAAAAATATGTTAAATAACTTAATTGGATGATACATTAAACTAGAAATATATCATAATAGAGAAATAAGACGTTTATTAATTTATGCGTCATAATAAAAACTAAAGTCATTATAATAACTGAGTAGGATGAAATGATTATGGAATGAAATCAATATGGTTTTGCTTAAAAAATAATTGTAGTTCTTGCATTAATTATTATATGGAACTTGAGATCCATTTGTGTATATTCGAATTTGAGACGATTTTGAGTAGGAATGTGTTTGACCTAGCGGTAGACAAAATATTCAAAATAAATAGAAATGCACCAATAGAAACAAAAACCAAATTATATAATAATGGGAAATGGTAACAAATTTCTATACAGAATTATCCGAACAATGAACGAAATAGAAACATCTTATCCGAACAATGAACGAAATAGAAATATCTTATCGTATAGTTCATGGACTCGTGAAGTGGTTGGTTGCATGAGGTCGTGGATAAACAGTTTTAATATCTCTTATACTAGTAAACCGCTTTGATCAATTGTGCATATTTAATATGTACATAATGGGATGGATCATGGTTTTTTTTTTGCCGAAAGATAAATATTTTATTTAAAATAAAAATAATTTAGGTTTACGATGCGAGTTATAATTCTAGAGAATAATTCCATGGCAAAAAAAGTAAAAACATGGAAACATAATACATGAAGATTTTCATTCCGTCCGCTCAACATAGACCCGAAGGCTAATAGAGCAAATCGAAGTGATGAAGATGTTAAATGTTTTTCCAAGATCAGTTGGAGCAAAGAAGTTTCGAAGGCAAAGCACGTAGACCGCTGATATAATGCGTTTTTGGCGCATTCTAACCTTTGCTTTGTAGGTCTTTATCGAGTCTTTCACTTCACTTTGAGTCATTATAGGTCTAAATATGGCTGGAATAGAAGAATGGAACTTGCAAATGAATTTGGCAAAAAAGAAGGAGAATTAGATCTTTTTGAAGATTCTGCCCAGAAGGAGCACCTGCTCCGGAAAAGGGAGCACCCGCCCCCCAGAAGATCCAATTATGGGAATATTCATTAAACCCTAATTTCGCAACCCTATCTTTTCTAGCCGCCGTGGGCTTATAAAAGGAGAGTTTTTCGACCCTTTTGAGCATCACGCAGCCACAACATAACAGAGAACAAAAGCTTAAGTGAGAGAGAGATTCGATACTTGTTTTGAGAGTTGTAAGCTTGGAGATTTGTCTTTCACGTTTCTTTGTTGAAGTTTTCTTAAACCCTTATCTCTTTACTTTGATTCAATGAAGTTTTTATTCTCAATTATTGCTGTTGTTCTATCTGTCATGAGTGAGTAGTTAACTAGTTAGATTAAGGGGTTTCGATGGGATTGAATATCATGAACTAAGTATAGATAGGTTTGAAATCATCATTCGATATCTCCACCTAATGTCGATCGTATTGCCTAGGTTAGATTGATCACCTAGCCTCTGATTTTAGGTTGAATTTACTCATCAAAAGTGTTGTAGATTGCTGGAATTAGCTTAGATGGGCGAGTTGTCCTTAGCCAACGAAAGTTGAAGTTAAGGCAACTCGTGAACAAATCAACCCTAATCGTTTAATGCTCTTCATTCTTTATAACCTCAAACGACAGTTTAGGGTGTTAGATTGTTTGTTGAAGTGGTAGATGCCACGAACGTAGATCTTCTTATACTTATGGTTGAGTTCGAGATTTGGTCATAACCTGAAAACCTAAATAATTGCTTGGTTCTAGATGTTCTAATCCCTAAGAATTAACTCTTGATCTAACGCTAACCATTTATTGTTTTACAACCGAAATTTACCTTTATTTGCTTTGGTTAATCGTGACACTTAAACCTCTTTTGATCGCTTAGCTGAAATTGTATTCCATAGGATTATAGTGTATTGCTGGTCCCTTAACGAACCTTTACTATTTCTATATCGATTTAGCAATTCTAGGTTTTACTCTTTGAAACCGGTAAAAAACCCTTTCATCAACCGCATTGACCAAAACCCAATGCAATAAAATATGTTCAAAAGAGGTCCAAACAAGGGGATGTCAATGGAGAAGTCTTCAATGACCTACTTCTCTCGCGTCGAGTAAGAGCGACTAGAAGCACATTGCCATGAGTTAGCCCCAAGACGAAACCTTAGAAACCAAGTTGCGAATGGTGCAAGCTTCCCTTACTAAGTTCAACCCGAAGTTGGCTAGTACAAAGGTATATCTAATACAAAGAATGACACCGAATACCAATAGTCTTATTAGCTCCTCTAAAACACAAATCTAGGCATACAAACCTAAATACTAAGCCAGCAAAATGACCTTAACACATCAACCTCATGAGGAGGACACAATCAACAACTGGTCCTGACCCAACCAACAATAGTAGAAATACGGTGATGATACAACAATGAAGCTTCCACCGGAAGCATAGCCAAACCTAATGCTACATCACCACAAGTAACAAGAGGCAATTCATGGACTCAGCGAAGACAATACCTCACACTCGAGATGCCACAATGGTCACACACTTGAGGGCTTGACCGCTGTCCACAGTACAACCAATAGAAGAGTAGCCATTTCATTGAGCCTTATTGATGAGCGGTTTTCTAGCAGTTTAACATGCAAACCTACCAAGTAAAACCTAGCAAGCTAACAACCTAACTCATGATTCAATTGTAGCAAGCATAGGGTTTAAACACAAGGAAGACTAGGACTTAGAGTAATAAACAATGGAGAAATCTCATTAAGCTAAAGCATAGATAAAGGGTTTGGTTGTGTGAGCTAAACTAAACAGCGATTGTACTAAAACGTAAAATGAACAGAGTGAGAAATAGACGTGAATGCAAGGATGATGAAGGCATTGAGCAACGGGATAACAACTGATAGAGGGGCAGTATAGATCATGGCTAATGAAGTTAAGGGCTTTGAGATGAACGTTCAATTTACAAGCATGGAGCACGAAATCAAACCAGTCCACTTTCGTGGCACTAATCACTTTGTTGAGTACAAGGATCTAACTAACTTTCGCTGCTAGATACAAGTACTCTCTAAGCATAAGCGGTCAATCCCCAATAAGCTCACTTAGCACCTCAACAACACTTTCATGATCGAGGGTCACTAAGCCAAGCAAAAGGTTGTTCAGGCATTCCCACAAACACCTTTCGGGCAGGGAAACACCTATCAACATGATCCGAGAAATGATTCAAGGACCGAGCTTTAAGCTCCAACTAAGCTTGAGAACACTTCATTTGTGGCCCAAAACGATGTTAGCCACTTTCTAAAGCCCCTAAATCTACCAACCCGCAGCTCAACAAGGAGACTACTCACTCATGGCTACGGAACAAGCCATGACTAAGCTCGGGTGGTGTGAGTATGGTAAAATGCAAAAATGAAAGTGATTCACACACAAAGACTAAAACTTTAAGCTAAAGACTAAAACTTTATAACAAAAAGAACTTAGAACATCAAAGTATCAATGTTCTAAGGATCGATTACAACTAAAACGTAAAAAGAAAGTTTGAAAACGATAACGAAAAGAAAAACAAGACTTAGGTTTTTCTTAGGGGCTAAGAACATATTTATAGCCCCTCATAACAGTACCCGGGTCAACCCGGAAAGAAATCGGATCACTCCGCTAAAGTCAACGGTCGACCCGAAAAAGTCAACAAAATGTAGTAAAGATCGGTCACTCCATATCAGGGAAGTGACCGATATCTGGTGCCTATCCAGCGATCCATCCAGCCGTCGTGTCGTGACACGGCATCCTCGTTAGGTGCAGGTTATCGGTCTTCTTCATCGATTTGTGTCGATATCGGGGGATATCGATGAACCATGATGATTGATGACCGATTTCTGCTCCCCTACTTCCTTTGTTCACTCCAGAACCTTTGAACCTCCCTTTGCTTTCACTCCTCAGCAACTCACGCCAATCCTCCAGGCTCTGATAAGCTAGATAACTCCCGTTCAGTACTGATACCACCTGAAAAAGGGTAAAGGAAGAAAAATATGTACATACACTAACCTAAGACCCTAAGATGCAAACTTAAGCTAAACTAGAGCTAAATGGTCACTAAATGATGCTGAATGAGAGATAATGATATGAAATTATATACATAGAAAGTGTAAAGATATGAATATATAAACTCCCCCACACTTGCCTTTTGCTTGTCCAAAAGCAAACTAATAGAAGGCAACCCTAAAAGAGAGGTTTAAAGACAGGGACGCAGTTCCAGAAAGAGACAGTAAAGATGCATACAAGTGTGTACTAAAGAGAACCAAGTCGATGCCCTAACATACCTTACTTAAGAAAACTTTTCCATGTCCATCACAAATCAAACTCGTACTCTAAAGCCCAAAACTCACAAGAAATCCTGTCACCAACTATTATCTCATTTCTTTAACATTCAATTAAGTGTTTGTTGCAGTCTCACAGTTGGAAGTTGAATCAATACCGTTTAACATGGTAGAAAAAGGCTGGAAAATGATATTCAGAGAAGGTTCAAGTCTTTTAAGGTGGTTAACTCTCAAAAACAAGTGTCACACTATGTAAAAGCAGGAAATAAAAGAAACAATTGATGCATACAAGGCTAGTAATCCAATTTCTACCCTTTTTCCCCTTGATGCCATCTCTCACTCTCTTCACCATTCACTGCCCCAAGTGTAACCACTCCCCATTTTTGGCCAAATACCATTCCTCACAGACTCTAATCCTCTCTTTCTTTTTGAATCAAGACCGAGGGAGTTTCATTTTAATTTGCTCTAGCTCTTTTTTTTTGTTTTCAGCTTAGCCCCTCTAACTTATAACTTTACTTTTCTTTTGATTCGATCTATGAAAAGACTTAACTTTCTTTTGATTTTTCAGTACAACTATTTTTTCTTTTAAGCTTTCCCTCCCAGACTTATCTTTTTCTTTATCTCCTATCCGTTCCTTTTTCACACTTAACCACTAACCTTCAAGATAAAACAGTGAAGCACAACCCATTTTGTTTTCATTCTCCACCTAAGGCTAGTCTTAGACGCAAGAAACTAGCCTATTGGAAACTTGGCCTTGTCGTCTCTAATGCTAGCAAGATTTTACTAATGCAACACTTTAAAGAAAAAGGCCTCACTCAAGAACATATGCAAGGGTCTGAACAAAAAGGTTTGACTTTAAAGGGTGTGGTACCATCCTCATCCAAAAAATGAACTTGGATCGGGATGGCCATTCAAATCAAGAAAAGAATGGTAAAAATGAGGTAAACATGATTTGAATGTTTAGTGTTTATCCACAGTTATGATTCAAAGTCCAAAAGTGAGAAGATTTAATTCAATTAAGTTCAAATTCATAGAGATGAGAAACATATCAAACAAGTTTCAAGCAAGTAGGAACTTTCAGAGTGACAAATCGAAACATGGTTGGCTCTCTACTTCAGCAATGTTAAAGCATCAAAGCATTTCTAATGAGGGCAGCAAGTGTGAGTCCTAAACTGAAGCTTAATCATTGACTGCGGTGGTCCCCGTATGCATATGTAAATGCAGACTACAATGCTTCTAGACTCATTCCTACATGAAACAGAATCAGGAGGATGCATATGCAGAATGAAACTATATGCATTTTTTTTTTTTTGAATTTTTTTTATGCAAATGGATGCAATGCAGAAAAATGAAAGATGGAAGACAAAATGTAATGCAAGTGGAAGAAGAAGAGAAAAGAAATCAAACTATACATTAGCAACTATAGTGTGTGTGTGGGTGTATTCTCTCCCCCAGACTTAGTTCTCATTGTCCCAGTGAGACATAGAATAGAGAGAGAGGAGAAAAAAAACACACCAACACATACACAAAAAGAAAAATTAAACAAAAGAAAACTAAGAAAAGCTAAACTAGTATTTACAAAGGTGGGTGGTACCTTTAGTTGGACTGTGGACGATTGCCAGATGTAGAGGCGTCAGCGTAATGAGGAAGGAGAGTGAGTTGGAGCAATTCCTCTGCTGGATTGTTGGATTCTTCATCCATGGTGAAAGCTGGTAAAAATGCCTAGGCGCTCTTCAATTACTTTCAGATGCACGTCATTCTTTATGGTAACTCGTTTTTGGATTAGGTAGGCAGAATGGAGGAACTGCTTCCTGAAGCCACGAGGTTCAAAGGGAATGTCGGTGTCTTCTGGGAGGAAGGGTTTGGCATTGGTTGAGGCTTTGCTGATGTTCTTTTCTGTGACTTTGGCGGAGGACATTCCAATAGCTGATGATCAAAGATAGCGTTTTCTAGTGAATCAAAGGTGGTGAGCTTCTTGTTTGGAAGTCAGAGCGAAAAGAACTTTTCAGGATATGTTCGGAAAACATATTCGAAGTGTTCTCCCACTTCATCATTCAACCTCCTCAGAATCAAACGTTTACTCAGATAATCTTCTCCAACATATTCTATCCTGCTATCATGGTATTCTCTACTCAAATCAGCATTGGCAGCAGAGAAGATTAAGTAAAGAATAGTGCTAAAGTAGAGATCAAGATTAGTAGTATTCCTGGCCCAAGGCCTGATCCTGTTCAGCTCCCTAAGTAATATGCACCCCAGATAGACATTGCTAAAGTCTAATGTAAAAGGTTATGCATTCTTCTTCCTTATGAACCCCTTAACTCCTTGAAATAAGAAGGCCAGTTCACCAACTCTAACCTGGTTGTTGTCGTATCTTGCGAAGATTGTGTTTCTCAGTAGTTTTGGAGCAATTCTGAGGACGGTGCTTCTGATCAGCATGCCCTTAGTGCCACCATCCTTATAGGGTCCACTGCCGATCACAACCCAAAAGTCAGCTGCTTCATGGAAGGTCGGAAAATCATGCAATGGTCCATCATTGAAGTTATATGCCTTGCAGACTTCAGAGACAGAAAGAGTGTGTAGCGGTTCTTCAATCTTAAACGCAAGCCTTCCTTCACTCGATTTCTTCTTCTGGGCCTGGTGTAGCTAAATTCCACAGTGGCAAAGAATTTCTTCACAGTACCCTTGTAAAGGAATTTTGGTAATTGAAGAAGAACCTATGCCCCATGTTCTTCATCACCATCTCCAAGTCTTCATAAAGCCCCAACTTCTTCATGAATTTGTGATGGACGAGTTTAGAGGGAAGTACTTTAATTCGAGCAAGGCGGGAGTACTCAGCCTTCTCCTCCTCCATCCAAGCCGAAGGAATCTCGGATGGTAGTTCTTCAGGCTCAACTGAGCTCTCCTCTTGAGGTTCCGATTCTTTTCTTTTCCCGGTTTTTGTCCGGAAGGCCTCCTCTCTTTTTTCAGTTGGTACTCCTCATACCTTATCAGCGGATTTTTCTTTAGATTTCCTCTTTGACGACGTCCCTTCAGACTGTTTTCTCTTCGCGGCTTCAACCCTGCTCTATCTGCGTTTATCGGCCATTTCGTTCGCCTGGTACAACCTGTGAAGACAAGAAAGGGGTTTTTAAGCTGTGCTTGGAACCCTAACTAGCGCAAGTCACAAGACCAAGAACTAGTGTGAGATGATCGAGCGATGAACAAACTTCTTTAGAGTTTAGCGATTCAGAAGTTAAGAGGGAGAATTGAGGTGTGGAAGTTCTTTTCAGAATGAAAGAAATAAAATCAGAGGGGAGAGAGAGATGCAAGGAAAAGAAAGGATGAAATTATTGGTAAACCAAACCGAAAAATTAAACCCGGAAAATTGGATGAGATAACCAAAGAAAACCGGGATATAACAGATGAACCAATATTTAAGGGTAAAACCCGGTTAAGTCAGCATGAAACTGTAAATTGACAGAATTAGTCGCATTCCCCAGTTCGCAGATTCATTCGTTGAGCACAATGTCGTTGCACATCGACATCTTGCTTGTGGTCCATCTCATCCCCTGATCAGCGCGGTTTATTGGTTGAAGCCGTCGGTTAAAGACGATAAATGTTGCCAAATCAACTTTCCTTCTAACTTCATTCCTTTGAATCGTTCATAGCCTTTAAACCTCTGTAGCACCTGCTGCGGGATCACACTTAAGAGAAAGATAATTTGGAAAATAAAACATAATTGCAATAGATAAAACATAGTTATATGTATAAAAAGGATAGTCATGAGAATGCCTCTCAAGTGCGCTTGTTTAATGTTACCGAGCTTGACATTGTTGTTCCTTTTAATTGGAAGAAGGTGGATACACCTGGTTAGACTTTGGTCCCCTATCATTCATTGTTGTCGTCACGTTGGCTGCATCTGCCTCAAACCGGTCCTTAGCTGAATTACAGTGCGTACGAAGAGAGTTGCTTGAGCTCTCACCAAGTTTAATCTTCTCCTTAAGACCTTGAGGCTCTTCATATATCAAGGGTGGTGGAGTCAAACTGGCTTGAATTCCTACCTCTGAGGTACCCTTGTTCTCAGTGGAAGGCAGAGTCTTCTTGTCCAGAGTAGATACGCCCGACGGATCTCCATAATCATCCATAGCGGACTTTTCCTTGCTTTTCATTGTGGGAGATGTTGCTATGTCATAGGTGACCCTAGCATCCACATTAGTGAGAGTCAGCTTCAGGTTTATCAGGTTCATTACAGCGCCAGCAGTCTTCAAGAAGGGCATCCCAAGGATTATTGGTAAACTCTTGTCGCCTTCCATCTTCACAACCACAAAGTCAGTGGGAATAAGAGCGTCTCCAATTTGTAATGGATAGCTTTCAAGAACTCTAAGATAATCCACTGAAGTAGAATCTGCAATAGTGATGGAGTACACTCGTTTCTTTATCTCTTTAATACCCAATTTCCTCACCATGAAGAGAGAGATCAAGTTGATGCTTGACCCTGTATCACATAGCCCATTCTCATGAAAATCTCCCAGAGAGCAGGGCAAGACAAACTTCCCTAGGTTAGCTTTCTTAGGCAGTATCCGCAGAGTATACACTCTTTCTTTAAGGTTGTCGTGTGTCTCCCTAGTATCTTTAAGTTTCTACTGGCAGTCTAAAATTGTGTCAATGAATTTCTATTCCACGCTGTCTCTTGGTGAAACATCCCTCCTCTGGAGTGGTACTAAGAGTTCATTCATCATCTTGTGAACTGCAGGATATGCTTCCTCAAAGCTCAACTTCTTGGTAGGTAAAACAGAGTTTCCTAGAAGAGTCTCTTCATTCTTTTCAACAAGTAGGACTTCATCTATTTCCATGTACACATCGGATTCCTCACCTCGCAAGGGTCTCTCCATGCTCTCTTCACAACATTCATCCTCCAGGAAAGTGACATTACATGTTTCCTTAGTATTGGCTTCGCACTTTCCAGGAAGAGTGCCTGGAGTTCTTTGAGATGAGGAAGCAACCTGAGAAATGCGGTTATCTAGTGACTTGAACTGAGAGCTCTAGCTTTCAAACTTGGTTTGGAGGTCAGTATATCCTCCATCCACATGGTTCTTTAGCTCTAAGACCTTCTTGTTGAATTCCTGTTGATTTTAGATTGGCCATCCATTATTTGTTGCAGGACTCCCTTGAGATCAAAACCTGGTGGGACTTGAGGTGCATGAGTAGAGTATTGCTGGTTTACACCTTGTTGTGGCCGAAATCCAGAGTCCGCATTAGGTGCAAATTGAGCTCTTGGCTGATATCCTTGAGGATTAAAGCCTTGTTGTTGCCCCTGAGAGTAGTTGTTGTAAAGTTTGGCTTGGAATCCCTATCCTTGAGGCCTTTGTTGTGGAGGGTAGACTTGATCCTGCGGGTTCTCCACATTAGTGTTTCGGTAGGAGATATTATTGTTCCTGTAGTTGGGGTTGAAGTTCTTGAATTGATACCCCTGATTTTCAACATAGTTCAACTCCTCTTGCTGTCCTTCATAACCTTCAACAGCTTCCTATTGGTAGAAAGGATTAAACCCATCAATCTCTCCAACAAAGTGGACTTTTTTCTGATTCGCCATCAATACTTTACCCATTCTGTCCAACCTCTCACTCAGCTCCTTGAATTTATGATCACTAAGGTTATTAGAGGGAAGGAAGTACCTTTCATAGTCTCTTCCATAGCAGGCATCAGATTGAGCAAGGTTCTCTATCAACTACTCTGCTTGATTTTTATTAAGCCCACTGAAGTTTCCATAGCTGGCTGTGTCAAGCAGGGTGCTTATGCTCTTGTTGACTCCACGGTAGAAGATTCCCAAGAGATTATCCTTTGGAATACCATGGTGAAGGCAATTTCTTGTGTATCTTTTCAGCCTTTCTCAAGCATCGCTTAGAGATTCTTGGCTTCCTTGCCTGAAGGAGTTGATATCACTCCTAAACCTAGCAGTCTTTTGCTTGGGGAAGAATTTGCTCAGAAACTCCTTCTTGCAAAGCTCTCAAGTGTTGACAAACTCATAAGGAATGTTGCGCTCCCACTGTGAAGCCTTGTTTTCCAGTGAGAAAGGAAATATGATCATTCTAATGGTGTCATCAGGAACATCATTCATCTTGATTGTCCTGCATAGCCTGTCAAACTTATCAAGATGGTCCAAGGGGTCCTCACTTGGCAGTTCATTGAACATAGAGTTCTGCACCAAGTTGATCATACTGGACTTGATATCAAAGTTGTTGTTTGGCACAGGGGGAGGGCGTATTCCCAGATCAATACCCCTGGTGTTTGGTTCATCAAAGGCTCTAATAGGCCACAACTCAACATGAGCAGCTCCCTGAGCTAGTGGTGGTGCCCTTGGTTTCCAACCGCTTGGACTTGCTCCCTCAGTGGAACAGGATTGGGGTTGTTGGGGTTTACAACTGGTGGTACAACTTGAGGATGTTCCATATCCTCTCTTTCTTTCAACTTTCATGCTTGTGCTTCTTCTTTACTATGTCTTTCAAGTCTACCAATGTCAGGAACCAAGTCAAGAAGTCGTCCCTCTTGGCTTCTCCTTTTCATACCCTGCAAGAAAAACAGAGAAGAAACAACAAACACAAAAACAGAACAAAATTGCAGAACAAAATGCACACAAAAATGAAAACTTTAGTCCTAACAAAATACTCAAATCTAATATCTAAATGCGCAAGCTTCCCCGGCAACGGCGCCAATCTAATATCAAATTTGATGAGCAGTTTTCTAGCAGTTTAGCATGCAAACCTACCAAATAAAACCTAGCAAGCTAATAACCTAACAATGATTCAATTGTAGCAAGCGTAGGGTTCCAACACACGGAAGACTAGAACTTAGAGTACTAGACCATGGAGAAATCTCATTAAGCTAAAGCATAGATAAAGGGTTTGGTTGTACGAGCTAAACTAAACAGAGATTATACTAAAACGTAAAATGAATAGAGTGAAAAATAGATGTGAATGCAAGGATGATGAAGACGGGATGGCAACTGATAGAGGGGCAGTAGATCATGGCTAATGAAGTTAAGGGTTTTGAGATAAAGGTTCAATTTACAAGCATGGAGCATGAAATCAAACCAGTCCACTTTCGTGGCACTAATCACTTTGTTGAGTACAAGGATCGAACTAACTTTCGCTGCTAGATACAAGTACTCTCTAAGCATAAACGGTCAAGCCCCAATAAGCTCACTTAGCACCTCAACAACACTTTCATGATTGAGGGTCACTAAGCCAAGCAAAAGGTCATTCAGGCATTCCCACAAACACCTTTCGGATAGGGAAACACCTATCAACATGATCCGAGAAATGATTCAAGGACCGAGCTTTAAGTTCAACCTAAGCTTGAGAACACTTCATTTGCCCGAAATGATGTTAGCCACTTTCTAAAACCCCTAAATCTACCAACCTGATATACCTTATATTTTACCTATTTTATTACATATTTTACACTGGTTTTTACTTATATTAATAAAGCTTTTGGACCAAAAGAGGTAGTTTTCTCGTATATGTAGATTTTAAGGTCTTAACAGGTTTTATCATCAAAAGGATGTAAAAAGGAGCAAAAAGAGTGTTATCTAAGATGCAGCTACTCATCCAAGTCAAAGGAACCAAGCCAAGTCATTTTATCTTGAAGATAATGCACATTCTCAAACTGGACAGAACATATACGCCAGAAGTTCGCTGACGAACGGAGAATCAAATCAGTTTGGAATTTAATGAAACTTGGTATAAAAATAGCCCTTTTAGTTAGCTTTCCAATGGAGTTGGAATTTTATCAATTGGAGCTGTAATTTCGAAGATACACCCAAAACACTGAGGACATGTCAAACTGCCTTCAAAGTGAAGTTAGTGCAGAATGGAGCCAAGCACCGGGCCAGCCCATGGGCCGATATCCAGACTTTTTCTGACCTTCTAGAAGCATCATAGAAGCTTCCAATACCGGTCACGCAACCGTCCGTTATTTGGACCGGTATTGCCTCAATTTCGACCAAAACGACATATTTGCCCGAAGAAACCCTAGCCGACTTAAGCCTCCTTAAACCCCTATATATACTTGCTTTTAGCCTCTCTAGGAACTCAATCAGCCGGCCTTAACAGCCTAAATCAATACCTAAACATGTATTTCATTTTTCTCTTGTTCTTAATGCATATTTGATTCTAGAAGCCTTTAAGGATAGATTGACTTTTCCCTATTGCAAAGAGATGAGATCTAACTCCTTACGCTTACATAGATCAACGAATTATACTGTCTATGTGATTTACACTTGCTGCTACGTGTTGCAAAACATGTTAGAGTTATTAACTTTGATTTGATTTCTATGCACTTTCTTAATTCTATGTCTTTACATACTTAATCGTTTAGAGTTTTATTCTAGAATTGATTCTTCATGTTTATTATATACTCAAAGCACGAATTGGCCTAGCTAACAAAGGAGTGATCTTAGGTTTATATACTCTCCAAAAGCTTGTTATATCTCCGGACCTAGTATTCGATGAGCTAGGCATCTTAACAATTCGATAGGTTAGTTAAGGAGTCTAGTGAACAATCAATCTTGAGCATAAAGCATGTTTTCACCTTGTAATAACCTGCGATAGTTGAGTCTATTAGGGTGCAAAACGTAGATGGTTAGTTACTTCACGATAGTGGGATGACCTTACCTTAGTGATATGAGTTATAGAACAACTAGTATTAAAATTCTAAATCGATTGCTTGTGTTTTGCATATGTTTTCTGAATTGCTTGAATTCTAATCTTAATTGATATTTATCCCTTTACTTATTTTTCTTTGTTATTTGCTTCCATAAAACCCCAAAACCAAATAATATTTTCCCTTAGCTTAATCCAAATCATATAGGTTTGTAGTGCATTCATCACTTAGTCCTCAGTGGAACGATCCCTAAGTACTACAATTGTCTTAACTGTGCACTTGCAGTTCCCTAGGGTTATAAATTTAAAGACCTAATTGCATATAAATCCTAAACCGAAATTATATGCACATCACAACCCGCAGCTCAACAAGGAGACTACTCACTCATGGCTACGGAACAATCCATGACTGAGCTCGGGTGGTGTGAGTATGGTAAATGGCAGAAATAAAAGTGATTCACACACAAAGGCTGAAACTTTAAGCTAAAGACTAAAAATTTATAATGAAAAGAAATTAGAACATCAAAGTATCAATGCTCTAAGGATCGATTACAACTAAAACGTAAAAGAAAAGCTTGAAAGCGATAAAGGAAAGAAAAACATGACTTAGGTTTTTCTCAGGGGCTAAGAACATATTTATAACCCCTCATAACAGTACCTGGGTCGACTTGGAAAGAAAACGGATTACTTTGCTAAAATCAACGGCCGACCCAAAAAAGTCAACAAAATGTAATAAAGATCGGTCACTCCATATCAGGGAAGTGACTGATATCTGGTGCCTATCCAACGATCCATCCAGCCATCGTGTCGCGACACGACGTCTTTGTTAGGTACAGGTTATCAGTCTTCTTCATTGGTTTGTGCCCATATCAGGGGATATCGATTTCTTCAGCTTACTCTTCAGCCGATATGGCGTGCCTGGTCCAACGGTCAGAGAGTTAGGGGATAACCTGGGATATTTGTGCACTGGTTTGGGGGCACTGACCTCCTGATTCTCGACCCAAGTTACGAACTTCAATAGGTTTGTTGAGACTCCATGTTTCCGCTGTTCCAGGTGCTTCCTATTGATGAGCCCTGATGATTGATGACCGATTTCTACTCTCCTGCTTTCTCTGTTCACTCCAGAACCTTGCAACCTCCATTTGCTTCCACTCCTCAACAACTCACTCCAATCCTCCAGGCTTTGATAAGCCAGATAACTCCCGTTCAGCACTGATACCACCTGAAAAAGGGTAAAAAAGAGAAATATGTACAAACACTAATCTAAGACCCTAAGATGCAAACTTAAGCTAAACTAGAGCTGAAAGGTCACTAAATGATGTTGAATGATGGATAATGAAATACAATTATATACATATAAAGTGTAAGGATATAAATATATCACTCATCAACTAAAGATAAAGCCGAAAACACCAAAACGAGATGTAACGCCCGTGAACCAAAATTGAGATTTTTGGGTAGTGCATCGATCAACGCAGGGTGTGTGCGTCGATCGACACAGGTTGCGAATTGAACCGGTTGGTTCAGTTTCTGAGTGACGTTTTGCGGTCTGGTTTAAGGGAACCCTAGGGTTTGCCTTTATAAGTCACTGGGCCGTATTTCAGTCACGTTTTTAAGAGAAAAAGCTGAGTTTCAGAGTTCCAGAGAGAAGAGAAAGAGATCCTTGAGTGTTCTTGTTCCTTAAGGCTAAGAAAAGCCGTGATTGAGGCTTTGGAGGTAGTTTTGTCCGGTTTTAGAAGAGGAGGGTAACGGCCAGTAAGAACAGTTCGGATCGGAGCAAAACTTTCAGGTTAAGTTCTCCACTCTCTTATCTTGATATATGAGAAAACGTTTTGTCAATCGGATGTGTATTCTAGGAGTTATAATTGTTTTACTGAGAGAGGTTTGTGCAGTTTTGGATATGCAATCAGTCCACTTTAAAGGAGGATTCCCGTCAAACCA
The DNA here is from genome assembly GCA_964056655.1 of Arabis hirsuta. Lineage (NCBI taxonomy): Eukaryota > Viridiplantae > Streptophyta > Magnoliopsida > Brassicales > Brassicaceae > Arabis > Arabis hirsuta. The sequence continues at coordinate 18,621,789 of OZ053299.1, forward strand.
GAAGGACTCAGAAGATGATCGGCATACTGTTCGATAGCTCTCTTTGTCTAGTATCCAGATCAGGTTTCCGATCCTAATTCTGAGCTAATATCCATTCTCAGTGTGATTTTTAAATCAGCGTGTTGTTCCTATTTTCTGAAATCCTAATTCGGTTTAGGAGGTTTTTGGAGAAATGATCGAGGTTTTGTTGGTTTGTGAGGAAGGGAAGATAGAGCAGAGGCTGTAGGTGTCAGAGAGGTCTCTTTTCATGGCTGTCTTTGTCTAAAAATGATCCAGAATCAAGGTGAGTGCGTGACCATGGCTTATCTGGATAATCGGAGTATTCATGATGCGTTTGATTATGAATTGGAATGGATTGATGAATGATTACTAGTTATTTGTTCATTCTATGCGTTGTTGATTGATCGCTTGGTATTGTGTTATTTCCTTATGCTTGTGTGTATAGCCAAGTAGATGGGATGACCGTCTCACTGAGTAATTGTGATAATAGTCACACATCTCTTTTAACCATGTGATGCATGTAAAAAAAAAGATGTAATCGTGGAATCAAGGCTGTGAAGAGGAGATGATCTAGAGTCTCGTTTATTTGCTTTATGTTATTGCTTAGAACTGCTAGGTTGCTGATTTTATGGAATTGAATTGTTAAATTGGTTTTGAATTGGTGATGGTTTGATGGTTTAATCGTTTGATTGGTTTGAGTTGATTTCCGCTGTTATGTTTAGTTGCTTGTTGAATTGCTAAGTGTTGAGAAATAGTATTTATGAGAATACAAATTCGATGTAAATAAAAAACAGGTCGGGTTGTTTCACCAGAAACTAAGACGTGCATCAAATCCATTAGGGCAGAGAACTATGAGATCCAAAAGCAGAATGAGCAAGAGAAAGCCTCCACAAAATAAACAAACTCCTTCACAGCCTTTGGAAATATCTGAGACCCGCGATCCCTAGAAGACAACTAAGGAAAACATGGTGAAGACAGAGACCAAACCTCCTCTTGAGTCAGAACTGTCCTTGATCGGAAGAGGCTGACAAAGGAGAACCACACCACCAGAGGAGAACCCAGGTGGAGACTCCAATCCGAAGCTTGGAAAATTGCGAGACCAAAAAAGATGAAAAAAGTTGGGCCACGACTAATGGACGACGCTCCACAGCCGATTAAATCATCAACCATTTTTTAGAATCGCTAGGCCGCAGGAGGATATACGAAATAGATATGCACAAACGATTATAATATATAGAAGTACTTTAATAGGAAGGTATACTTTTCACTTTCTTTTCTATGGTTATTTTCTTTTATACCCTTTGAGAAACACTAACATCTCGTTACCTTATACCCAATTTTTTTTTTTTGTCGGCCAACATATTATATTAAATCAGAGAAATAACCCAACTAGGGGTACAAACATCCCACATGGGGAAATACAAAACCCATCAAAGGGTAGACAACATCTCCTAGAGGAGTAAGATAATTGATTCAATAAAACGGAATCACAACTAAGGGACTGATCCCATACAATGGGATTACATAGTCTGGTTCCGTCCCAACAACCAGACTCGGAGAAACCCAATACATCCCATGAATTCGGTAAAAACCTAGTCGAGATGTTACCATGGGAGATGTATCCTAGTGAGCAACCTCCAATTAATACAACAAGGCCAAACTGACTTATATAATACAAATACAATACAACATAATTAGTCTTGGCATAAATATAACATTTGGCACAAAAACAACACGTCATATGGCCCATAATCATATCCATTGCCTCACAGACAATTGCAGGCCCAAGCCCATGAGGTTGGATTGCTCGAGAATCTTCACCATTTTGCTTGACGTAATGACGTGGAATATCTTCTCTCTAGAACAATCGACGCCGGCAACAACAAGCAGCCACCATGACGTTGAAGAGCTTTCTCCGCCGCGGCAATCTCCAAACCCTTTCCAATCAATTTCTGAGATAAGAATATGATTCCTCCTCCACAACAAACCAAAAAAACCTTCATAGACACCGATCCATCGTCGATTCACCTTACTTATGTACAAGCCAAGCAGATTGCAGCCTCCATCAACACCATTGCTAGATCCATAACAAGTGCTAGATTTAGAGATAGGATGCCTTCGAAGAGCTACAAACAAAGAATCGACTCCAAAATCGAAGGGAACCAAAGAGTTTATTGAAGTAGATAGTAATAAGGTGTAGCCGTCGAAAAGACGACGACCACCCTAGCCAAAAAGAACGAAAATCGGAAGAGAAGATCAGAAGTTGCAGGTTTTAGAGAGAGAAGGACGTTTGTGAATCAAAATAGCTATAATATTACCTTATACCCAATTAATAATTTCATTTTATCAAAATAAATAAAAAATAAAACTAATATTATTTCTTCTCCTCTTTCTTTGGATCTCTCTCTCTATATATATATATGAATCCTCCTTGGACCGTTTCCCTCTCTCCCCATGAATCCTCTTTCGTTGGATCTCTTTTATGGGTTTGTTTGTTTTCAATTATTTCTGTGTTTGCTCTTCCTAAATTTTTGATTTTGAATAGTTTCGTCTCTTTAAATTCGATATCCGCTAAAAAAACACGAATGCTTTGCATCATTCCCTTAAATACGATTTGTTTGTTATTTGATTTATTTTTGAGATTGAACTTTAAAAAATATATGGTATGGGTAAATGGGTTTCACTTTATTGATTCAGATCTCCAGTAATTTCAACGTTTTTATCAATTTTCTCATCTTTGTGGCTCTCTATAGGATTGATTTTTTTGTGTGTGTTTTAATGAGATGAAAGTGGGGATTGTTAAATGGATAATGTCTCATGGACAACTTTGTGTGGATATATTAATAGAGAATTCATCTCAAAAGGACACTTTTGAGATGACATAATCTAAAAAATCCCCCAACTAAAATGATTTTCTGTTTCAATTAAATTTAATCCGAAAAGTAGGTAAGTTACCTTCTTACCCTAGTCAAAACTAAAAAATTACACCTTATACCCGAATTTTATCCGCCCAACCCGCTCGAAATTAGATCGACCCGAGAATCTCAATCAATTCCAATCAAAATCATCAAATCCCTAAACACTCTTGCCGGCAAAATCATCTCTGAAATCAAAACCGTTCTTCGTACTCCTCTATTTCTAACTCGAGTCCTCTCGAATTGATATCTTCTCTCGATTCAATATGGTGCGAACGAAAACGTATTCGAGAAGGAAGAAAAAGAAACATGGGGGAAGCTTTGTTCCGGCGGCGGAGGATGAAGGAGGAGAAGTTGGAAGGAATGAGGCGGAGGAAGTTGGCCTTCCGGAAGTTGAAAAAACGAATGAAGAAGGAGAAGAAGTTGCAAGGGTTCATCCGTGGATTGAGAGTGAAGAAAAAAAGAAGACAACGAGTCTCCTAAGGTATTTCTCAAGAAAAAAGAAGACGTATATTTGAAAAGATAGGACTATATGTATTGGTAAAACTGGTATAACTAGGTTGAACTATGTGTCTTGATAAAACTAGTACAAGTAGGTAGAACTATGTCTTATATAACTTGACAGCGGTTTTTGAACTATTTGTTGCAGGATGCCAATGATGAACCAATTGCAGTAAAACCTATGAATATGTACTTCCCTACGTCGGAGTATAACAAGAAGATTAAGTTATCGGCGAAGTGTCATATTGAGGAAGTTTTGACAACGTTCAAGGAGTTGGAGCATCCTCTAACCGATGATGAGTGGGATTGGTTTAAGAACCATTGACAGTTCAAACACGTTTTCCACTTGCCAAGGGAGAAAAACCACAAGGCTACGGGCATGTGGTTGCTTTTTCTTCGAACCGCTATCATCGAAAAGAAAAAGGAGGTTTGGTTCGTTGTTAATGGAGTTCCCGTCCGATACAGTATTAGGGAGCATGCATTGATATCTGGATTTGATTGTCAAAACTATCCACTTGGTGTTGAAGCACTTGGAAGTAAGACGTTTGTAAAGAAGTATTTTAAAGAAAAAGTGATTAAACGTGAAGATGTGAGAGAAAAACTGAAGGAAATGGTACCAATGGACGGTCTCAGGATAGGTTGAAGATGGTTGTCCTCTATTTCTTATCCAGCATTGTTGTAGCACCGATAAAGGCTGGAGAAAAAGCTACAAGTATTGATGACTTATTTCAACGTGCTGTGAATGATCTTAAATTTGTGAGTCGTTTCCTTGGGGGAGATATTGATTTGATCGCATGCTCGGATTAATTGCGCACACGATGAGTCATTTTGACGGAGCCGTAACAAAAGAGAATGCAGTATGGCCGATCTTGGGTTTCTGTATGGCTATCGAGGTAAGTAAAATGTAAATGAGGTATTGGATGCGTTACTTTGTCTTAATTGAAGTTAACTCTAACCATATGTTTGTTGTCTAGCTTTTACCATTTGAGGCCATTCCACATTTTAGGGATCAATTCATAGTAGATAATCCAGGCGCATACGTCTCTTGTCTAGGATGTGCAAGAGAAAGTTCAAGAAATGCGATATGAGAGGATTTCCTCTTTCGAGACTAAATGATGCACTTGGTGTAACTGACGTTAGTGTTTCTTAGTTAGTCTACTTATCATAAGAATTATTTTTGGTTGAGGGTTGTTATGTATTTAATATTCTGCTTTGTTATGGTCACAGAACATTGCTAGTATCATAGCAACTGTAGCCGATGAAGAAGAGTCTCTCCTTGCTGGAATCACCGAACAAGAAGATGACGATGATGCACATGATGTTGTTATTGAAAGTTGGATGGAGCGTCTTCGTCCAAGATGTTCAACCAAGAGATGCTATACTGTGAGGTTTGAAGAGATGTTCAACCAAGATGTGCAGTCCCGAGGAGTAGAAGGAGAACCTGAGAATGTGGTTAACGAGGGAGTCTTCCTTGAGAATGTGGTGAATGAGGGAATTCCACATGGAAACCCAAATTGGATGGATCTCTTTAACACATTCAAAGATGAGATGCAAGAAAAGATGAATATGCTCGTGGGGAGGTTTGATGGGTTGGAAGAAAGAATCAAACCATTGGAAGCGTTTATGAAGACAAAGGTAAGTTTAGTAATACTGGTAATACTAGTAATACTAGTAATACTACGCAGAACAGTCAGTTAGTAATTACTTTCTTACACAAGAGTATTCGATTGTAGGTTAATGCTGAGCCACAAGCAACGAACACTGAAGGTTTGACAGAGACAGAAGCTGAGCATGCTGATCAACAAGCGACAGACCCACAAGAGAAGGATCCGTCTCTTGGTACTGCGCATGCTGAACCAGCTGAACCATTTCCTGAACCACCACCAAAGCGGGTGACACGGTCACTAGACAAATGTTTAGTTGTACTTTAAACTTGTACTTTTGATTGAACTTGTTAGAGAAGCGGGTGACACGGATGTGTGAACTTGTACAAGTATACTTTAAACTTGTACTTTTGTTTGTTTTTATGTTGTCTTAAAACTTAGTAATACTGGTAATATTTAGTAATACTGGTAATACTTAGTATACTAGTGATACGGGTAATACTAGTAATGCTGGTAATAGTAGGATATATTAAGCAACCACAACAAAAGTAATACACAACCAAACTAAAGAGAAGCCAAAGCGAAGTCTTACACAAGCACAACCTTACACATCCAAAACAAAGACAAGTCGTACACAACCAAAACATAGAGAAGTACTAGATCTCACGACTTATGGAGAGGCTTACTCCTTAATAAGATCATCCAAGTTTTTAGAATTATCAAAATCTCTCTTCTTTACTTGCGATAAAAAACCGTCGAACTAATCCTTCGACACATTCTCTCTTCGAGAGAATTCTCCTTCCATCTTGGTGCATAATATCCAAGTGGTTCGAGCCTTCAAGCTTTCGCCAAGTCTTTCAAAACTTGTGTGATCGTATTCATCTTTCCATTCATCCTTCTTTTTCATAACCCGCGTAATCCGTGTAACCCACGTAACCCACGTAACTCGCATAACCTGCGTACCCCTACCGTAACCCGCGTACCCCTACCATAACCCGTATACCCTACCGTAACCCGCGTACACCACGTAACCCGTGTAACCCACGTAACCCGCGTATCCTACCATAACCTGCGTACCCCTACCGTAACCCGCGTACCCCTACCGTAACCCACGTACCCCTACTGTAACTCGCGTACCCTGCGTAAGCCCCGTAACCCACGTAACCCGTGTAACCCACGTAACCCAAAAATCTGGGGCGGGGAGGGGGGGGGGAAACCCAAAAATCTCAAAAAAATTGGGGCATTTTTGAATTAAATTCTCGTGTGTGGAGAGCGACCCACGTGTGCGCGCAGTCATTTTTAGGGGGGGAATTCCACATAGTTGTAACCAAGATACTAGTTGTACCAAAGTTCCACATAGTATTACTTTTGCTATTTTTCACTTTAATCAGTATTACTTAACCCTTTAATTCGTTTTTCTAGTTTTACAAATGAATTTAGTCGATAAACATATAGTTATGAGTGTTTTATGTATTCATATGTTTAAAAAACAACAATTTGGAAATTTGTGGGTGGGCCTCAAAACCCTCGGCCCATCACTCAGCCTTCCTAACACAAAAACTCGTCAACCTATCGCGCTTCAGACGGACGCAACCCCAATCTACACCATCGCCTGAAACCGCCGTTCCATCGACTCACTCCGGCGGAGATCGCGAAATGGAAGAGCGAGGGGCTGTGTTTTCGTTGCGACGAGATGTGGCATACTCGTCATCAGTGCCCCCGTCATGAGATCCAGGTGCTAATAGTCTTTGATGACGGAAGTAAGAGAGAGTGGGACGATGATCGAGAGGAGGCAGATGTTGGCGAGGGACAAGGCTTAACTGAGATAGCCGATTTGTCTCTCAATCCGTTGGTAGGAATCTCATCCCCACGAACCATGAAGCTGCAGGGAACGGTTCAAACGGAGAATGTGGCGGTGATGATAGATAGCGGTGCCATACAACTTTATCTCTGATAAGGTTGTCCGCCGGCTAAGGTTATCGACGGTCAAGACCCACAGCTATGGGGTCGTGACCTGTACAGGAATGACAGTCCAAGGCATCGGAATCTGCAAGGGGGTCGAGTTGCAGATGCAAGATGTGACAGTTGTGACGGATTTCTTACCATTGGAGTTGGGGAGTGCAGACGTGATCTTGGGCATCCAATGGTTGGAAACATTGGGCGACATGAAGGTCAATTGGAAGCTCCAGCATATGAAGTTTCGGGTAGGAGATACCAAGATGAAAATTCAGGGAGACCCTAGCCTCTGCTGCACACCGGTTTCCCTCAAGTCCATGTGCAAGACGTTGGGGTAAGAGGGCCAGGGGGTGTGGGTGGAGTACGGTGGTTTACAAGTCGCTGGAACCACACTGGAATCCGTTCCACCAGCCACTCTATCCCTTCTGCTAGATGAATTCAGTCGTGTATTTGCGGAACCAGAAGAGTTACCTCCACTGCGTGGTAAGGAACACGCCATTGTACTTGAACCGGGGTCTAGGCTGGTGAGTGTGAGACCTTTCCGTTATCCGCAGGCACAAAAGGAAGAGATAGAGAAGAAAGTAGCTTCCATAATAGCAGCTATAGTTATCCGAGTTAGCAACAACCCTTTCTCCAGCCCGGTTTTACTGGTAAAGAAGAAAGACGGCGGTTGGCGTTTTTGTGCAGATTACAGGGCTCTAAACAAGGTTATGGTCCTGGACAGCTACCCAATCCCCATGATTGACGAACTCTTAGACGAATTACATGGGGCTGTGATCTTTTCTAAGCTGGATTTGAGGTCAGGATATCACCAGATACGCGTGAAGGCAGAAGACATACCGAATACCGCTTTCAGATACCACGATGACCATTATGAATTTTTGGTCATGCCCTTTGGTCTGTCCAACGCACCAGCAACCTTCCAGTCCCTCATGAACGATGTGTTTCGCCCATGTCTTCGTAAGTATGTCTTGGTGTTTTTTGATGACATACTAGTGTACAGCAAATCAGTCCATGATCACCAAAGACATCTCAAGAAGGTTTTGCAGCTGCTCGCCCAACACCAACTGTACGCAAACCGCAAGAAGTGCCAGTTCGGCAGTGGAGAAGTGAAATACTTGGGACATGTCATCTCAGCAAAAGGCGTGTCAGCAGACAAGGGCAAGATTCAGGCCATGAGGGAGTGGCATGCACCTACCAATGTGAAGGGGTTGAGAGGATTATTGGGGTTAACTAGCTACTACCGCAAATTTGTGCAAGGATATGGCGGAATTGCTAAGCCGCTGACAGCTCTGCTGTAGAAGGATCAGTTTGTGTGGGGGCAAGAAGCAGAAGTGGCCTTAACAAGCTGAAGGAAGTTATGTCCTTGGTTCCTATTCTGGCATTAGCTGATTTTACCGCCTTGTTCGTCATTGAATCAGACGCCTCTGAGGTGGGTTTGGGAGCTGTTCTGATGCAGGATCAACAGCCACTAGCTTACTTCAGCCAGGCTCTTACGGACAGACAGAAGCTCAAGTCAGTGTATGAAAGGGAGCTTATGGCAGTGTGTGTTTGCCATTCAAAAGTGGAGGCACTATTTGTTGGGGCGGAAATTCTTGGTCAGGACGGATAAAAAAAGCCTCAAATTTCTATTGGAACAACAAGAGGTCAACATGGAGTATCAAAAGTGGCTTACAAAGATTCTTGGATTCGACTTTGACATCCAATATAAGCGGGGTCTAGAGAACAAAGTAGCTGATGCGCTATCTAGGAGGGAAGCCACCACTACCCTATTTGCTTTATCGGTCCCTACCTCTATTCAGCTGGAAACTATTGGGAAGCGGTGGACCAGAATACGGAACTGAAACAGATTAAGGAGGAGGTCCTTTCAGGGAGCAGCCGCCATCCAGATTATTCAGTGGTCAGGGGAAGGCTGTTACGTCATGGTAAGTTGGTTCTGCCTTGAAATTCTGATCTGGTGCACTTGGTTTTACAAGAGTTCCATGGTGGAAAGGTTGGAGGACATGGGGGTGTACTCAAGACCCAAAAGAGGATTGGTGATTTGTTCTTTTGGCAGGGAATGATGACGGATATACGCCACTACGTGGCAGCTTGTCAAGTGTGTCAACGACACAATTATTCTACATTGGCACCGGTGGGTTTGCTTCAACCACTCGCTATCTCGGTAAACATTTGGGAGGATGTGTCCATGGACTTCATAGAGGGCCTTCCTAAATCTGAAGGCTTTGCGGTGATCATGGTGGTGGTGGATAGACTATCCAAATACGCATATTTCATCTGACTGGCTCACCCCTTTGATGCTGTGGAGGTGGCTGGACTGTTCATTCAAGAGGTAGTAAGGCTTCATGGCTTCCCAAAGACGCTTGTATCAGACAGAGACAAGATTTTTACAGGGAAGTTTTGGACAGAATTGTTCAAACTAGCTGGAACCAAGCTGTGTTTTAGCACCGCTTATCGTCCTCAATCCGACGGACAGACGGAGGTGACTAACCGTGGGGTCGAGACGTACCTACACTGTTTTTCCAGTGACAAGCCGAAGGGATTGGGTAAGTTCTTACCTTGGGCTGAGCTTTGCTACAACACATCCTTTCAGACAGCCATTCAGACGACTCCGTTCCGGGCAGTTTATGGTCGTGACCCTCCAGGTCTGTTAAAACATGAACCAGGCTCAACTACTAATGCCAGCCTTGAGTCCCATCTCCTGGAGAGACACGCTATACTTCGGCTATTACAGCAACACTTGCTCCGGGCTCAACAGGTGATGACGCCAAGCTGACAGCCACAGAAGGGAGGAGGAATACGCAGTTGGAGACTTGGTTTTTCTCAAGCTACGTCGTTACAAACAACAGTCACTGGCCAGGCGAAGCAATGAGAAGTTAGCTACTCGGTTTTATGGTCCTTATGAGATAGAGGCCAGGATAGGGGCAGTGGCCTATAAGCTGAAGCTTCCTTCCGATGCCAAGATCCACCCTACCTTCCACGTCTCTCAGTTGAAGCCAGTAGTTGGGAGTTCTCTGGTTTCAGTCTCATTGCCACCTCAGCTCACTGCTGAAGGCATCTTAGAAGCGGTACCAGAGGCATTCATGGGGACAAGGACCAACAGTATAAGCGGTCAGGAGGAGGTACTAATCAAATGGAAAGACACACCAACTTGTGACAGTTCTTGGGAATGGAAAGCACTGATCCAGGGTCAGTTTCCTCACTTTAACCTTGAGGACAAGGTGAATTTAAAGAGAGGGGTAATGATAGCAGTGAGATTACAAAGGCCCCGATTCTGTACCAATACGGCGCAAGCCCAAGGAGAAAAAAGCTAAGAAGAGAAGCGAGACAGATCCAATAAGCGAGGAGTCTGCGTTTGATGACGTGGGAGAGAGAGAAGAAGACTGAGGAGAGACATCTCACGTGAAGGGTTTTAGGATTTGTTAAAAGGAGAGAGTTTGTTATGTTTTTGAGATATCATGAAAGATTTGATCAAGTGTATGAGAGAAGAGAGTAGTGAGGGTACATTACTCTTGTATGAAAGGATTCCTCTTTGTTTGATAAATAAAGCTTGATCATTGTTTATCTTACAGTTCCTAACATTTTGCAACCCAATTTCATAGCACCTTAAACGCATCACGTAGCTGACGATCCAACGACTCGGTTTTCAGAGACAAAATTTGGATTGACCGAGACGATGCGGCGGAGAAGGCAAATAATCTTTTCTTTTCTGGAACGAGATCTTATAAAATTTGGGTTCAAAATCATACCAAACTTTGGTTTAATCTTATATCCAAAATACCATAATAATTCTCATATATTTAATCTTATTTTATTCATAAGATCCTATTCAAAAACGTAACCACCGAATTGGTTTACAAAAATCTGCTGGGAAGAAGAAGAAGAGAAGAAAAAGAGAAGGACAAAAAAAACTATATATCGAAACCAATAAAAATAAGGGAAATTGGGTCCTATATTATGTTTGCTGCCTATAATTGATTAACTAACAATGGTCAAAACATAATTAGTTATCTACCAATTAATGTACATAAAATTCCAATTTGACCCTTATCTACTTACTTAGGATTTTTGTTTTTTACCTTGGTTATTTTAGACCCTTAAAGAGAACAATTTTAAAAAAAAAATGTAAACTTAATTACATCCCTTTACCCTAGCGCCGCTTTCTTCTGTTCATTTGGTAATTTCTTCTTTGTTCATTCCTCAACAACGTTTCTAATTCACACTTCCTTCTCTGCAATTTCTTCAGTTCTTCTTCTCAAATTTCTTGAATTCTTCCATCATCATTCTCCAATCTCTTTAATTCTCCCTAATTTCTGGGTTTCACACAAAATTGACGATGAGGGAGCCTACATTACCGAATCGAATTTTTCGGCGAGGTTGCGAGCCCGTGAAGAGCAAGGTTAATCTCTACTGCTTCATCAAATACTATCGCGCAATCATGAAGTTTTTAGACAAAAATCCTCCACAGAAGGAAATCCTCTTCAAATCCCAGTTTGGAAAACTACTCAATGATGGGTTCAAGGTATCGACATCGGCTGTTTTTCTGCATTATCTTCTTTCTCGTCAGTTAGAAACAACAAAGGAACACGAAATTTGGATTCTTTTTAGCGGAAAACCATTCCGATTTTCGTTACTTGAATTTGGTGTGGCAACGGGATTGAATTGCTCAAATCTTCCTGCTAAATCTGGAGAAGGTGGCGAAGAGGTAGATGAAATTGGGGGAGAAGATGGAGATTCCGAGGACGAGATTACTCCATATTGGTGCGAATTGTTTGAATCCGAGGCCGAGATTACTCCAATTCAAATATGTAAGAAACTCAAATCGAGAAAGGTAGATGCAATGCAAAGACTCAAGCTTTCGTGTTTACAGCTAGTCGACATTCTCCTATTACCTACAAGTAGTGACTGTAAGCGTTTCAACCTTTTGTAGTTGTTAACTATTTCCCAATTTTACTTGTTGATTGAAGTCATTGTAGGTAACTACTGCCTTTTTTGTTTTTCAGCTAAGATAATTGAATCCCACGTTAGAATGATTAGGGACTTGGATGTTTTTCTACAACACCCATGGGGAAGAGAATGTTTCATATTTACAATGAATAGCATAAAGGCCAGAAAAGCAGCTGCTATGTGTAAAAAATCGATGGCAATTCAAGGTTTCATTCATGGTTTGTAGCTCATTGCATTGAGTTGTATACCTGTGATAACATCGTTTGCAACAACTGTGAAAAACACGAAACCAAAGGAATTTGTCGATTCTGAAGATGAATCTTACAATGAAGAAACCGAGAAACCACTAAGCATTGTTATGCGATTCGTTAAAGAGCTAGATGAAGACCAAACGGTAACACTTTCCTTTTTTCCAATTACATTCTTTTAATAGTTAACTACAAAAAGAGCTACCATTCTTTGTAGTCAACTTTGGCATATTAATAGTTAACTATTTTTGTCAAAAACAGTTACTTTAATAGTTAACTACAAAAAGAGCTACCATTCTTTGTAGTCAACTTTGGCATATTAATAGTTAACTATTTTTGTCAAAAACAGTTACTTTCTGAATTCAGTCCAATGTTAATGAGTTTTTCTTTCAGGTAAACGTCGCATATACTCTACCAGCAGACAGTTTACAAGGAGTAGACTTAACATGGTCTAAAGATAAGGACGATCGCAAAGTTTTGCATATGTTAGATCTTCTTGAGAATAACCATATGTTCACAAAAGCTTCTTGGTCTGGCGGAGTTGTTGCATCAGCTTTGCCTGTGGAGGAAGAAGATAATGCCAATGCAAAAAGGGGAAAAACAAGTGTGATGCAGCAGATTTGAGTCCTGTCAGAAAGAAAAAACCAAAGGTAAACATATCAGAGAATGACAAGGGACAAACATCGGCGAATATAACTTCTCTGAGTATGGCCGACGTGCATGATCTCATTGATAACTCATCAGGTATGTGTTTCATGTGTTTGATTAGATTTTAGCTACATTAATTGAAATTACTTACAATGATTTACCATGTTGCAGTTGTTTACTATAACAAGTTGATGGCGAACCTAAAAGAGTTTGAGACCAAATTCACCGGTTTATTGCAAGATCAAGATTTGGCTATCAAGAATGATCTAAAAGACATGTCTGAGAAGCTAAATGTTCTCTCCGAGCAAATTGAGGTAATAAAGTCGCAAAAAACTTCAGTCATTTCTGAGACTGAAGTTGGCTCTGTTGCAAATGTCATTTTAGGATCAACTAAAACATTTACAAATCATGCCAAAGCAATGGTAATCACATCCATCAATCATTTTAGTTAACTAATTCTAAGTGTATACACTTTACTTTTTGGGTTATACTGAACTTTTTATATACGTGTCCTTGGCTTGCTTTTAGGCACATAGAGACAAGTGTACTAAAGACGCTGCTCTGAAGAATGTGTCTGGCGGTCTCCCTCACTCCGATAAAGGTGTTACATCATCTATCCGACCAGCTACTTCACTCTCAGAAGTAAGCATATCCACAACCATTACCACGTTTACACATATAGTCAACTATTCTTTTAAACTATATGGACAGTATGTCCGACCATATAGTTAACTATTTTCCTACACTATAGTGTACTATTTTTCCACCTAATTTTTGCTTTCACACAGGCTCATTTAGACAAGGATTCTCTTCCTGCTGTTCTTGAGAATGTGACTGGCGATCCCCATGTGCTGGAGAAAGATGTTCCACCATATATCCAACCAGATATTTCTTGATCCGAGGTAAGTTTATCCACAACCATTACCATACATACACCTATGTTTGCTAAACTTTCTTATTTTTCCAGGAACTTGTTACCCAGAATATAATGGGTGTAGTAAATGAAGTACTTGGCAACAAAGGAGCACCTAATGATGCACATGTGACTGAGAAAGGTGATGCACAGCCTCTCCACACAGAGAATCCACAACCAAAAGTAGGACTATCTTCATTGCAATATATTATGTTCAATATTCAGATTCTTGTCATATATCTAACGTATTTACCTACGTATCATGCTTATAATTATAGGAACATTTTAGAGTTTCATTTGCACCGCCCACCTTTTCCTTGGGACTTACGCAGGATGGAGTTTCTCTACCGAAACCAGCAGTAAAACAAGCTACCACTAACTCAACCGATGAGCATCTAAGAAACTTAACTACGCGACAAAGGTCAAAACGGAAACTACCACCAGTCCTGCCAGCAACAACCATTCCAGCCGCAAAAAAAACCAAGACAAGCTTAATTGTGTTTCCTCGTCATACCTCCATCCCTAGCGTAGATGCCTCAATGTTTGAGATGCTTCTCAAGGCGATAGAAAACACAAGGTTAGCTCGAGTAGTTAACTATTTACATTCATATAGTTGACTATTTATATTCTAATAGTTGCCTATTTACATTCATATAGCTGACTATTTTACAATTCAAGTAGTTGCTTATTTACCTCTAAATAGTTGACTACGTACATTCCTATTTTCCTCAGACATATCAAAATTGGGAAATCAATGTCAGTCTCAAAAGCTTGTTTCATGGAGTTATGGAAACAAGATAAGCCTTTATCAGACCACGTATGTCAACTTTCTCCTCTCCACAATTATCCATTAAAATTTATTTTTCACGAACAAAAGATTATTTGGCTTTACCATTTCAATCACAGGTAATGGATAATCTTCTCTTCTTTGTTTGAGACCGGTTCTTGGAGGATTTTAAAGCTGGATCTCGTAAGCCTATTGATTTCATGGAGATTGACTTTTGTGTGGCTGTCTCAAAAATGCACCCAAGCATTAAGAGAAAAAACTACAAGATTCCAAAGAAGGTTTCAAAATATGTTGGCAAGGACCGCCAATGGATCACAGATGTCGATCTTCTCTACTGCCCATTTATCATTCAGAGTCATTGGGTCGGCCTTTGCATCGAGCTATCTTCCCATGAGATTACCGTACTACAACCACAACCTACAAACTACTCCGTCAAAGAACTTACGAAGGAGCTACTACCTCTTGCTGAGTCATTACCATTTCTGATAACAAGGTATGCTACCAATGCTGAAATGAAGGCAGACGTAACTGATGCGTTCACTGTCACCAACTATGCAGGCAACTGGGATATCAAACGCAAATGTATAGTAGCTTTCAAAAATCCGTTTACCACTATCATAGTAACTTTTACGTTTAATTTAGTTAACTACATATGAAAATGTGCTTCTAAATAGCTCACTATATTTAACAAATTGCTTCTTAATAGTTACCTATTTTATCTATATGCAGGTTCACATGGCATCACAACCATTTTGCTACTTGAGTTACATGCATCTAGTACACTTGAGCTGTTAGCTACCATCGACGAAGCAAGTATCATAGAGGCGGGGAAGAACTATGGTTTTAAGATTTATGAGGAATTTAATACCCTTCTCCCATTACGTATTTGTTAGGTTGTTTTGGATATTTGTCAGGATCATTTTCATGACCATTTTCAGAATTTTGGCTTAGAACTATGACAGTTTTTAGTCTATGACAGTGTCGGTTTTTAGTCTATGATTTTGGCTTAAGCTATTCAGTCTATGACAGTTTCGGTTTACAAGCCATTTTTTTTTATTTGCCAATATGTATATATTGCTTAAGGCATTAACATTTCAATGTAAATAGGCAACTACCTGAATGTAAAATAGTCAAGTATATGACTATTTCGGTTAAAATACTATTTCAACAATTAATTTTACAATAGTCAAATATTTCAACTTTTTAATGTAAATTAGTCAACTATTTTAATAGTGTATACCATAGTCAACTATTTGTCTACAAAATAGTCAATTATTTAAATGTAAAATAGTCAACTACATTCAAAACCCAACAAAATTCAAAACCAACAAAAATCAACCAACAAAAATCAACCAACAAAATTCAGAACCAACCAAATTGAAACAATTCGTAAACCACCCAAAGAAAAAAATTCAAAACCAGAGATAAACCATATTCACGCTTTCAAAGCGTATATCTCACATTCAAGTACAAAACTTGAAACTTTATTAATCTGTCCTCAATGCAAACAATTGCAAAAAAGTCCTCCTTCCAACCTCCACACAAGCAATAAATACTCTTATCATAGCCCCAAACCCGACTCCTTAATAGGCATCTTGCAGGAAGCCTTGTTGTGTCCTCTGCAAAGGCACCTTGTGCACAACCGTGCTCCTTTCCTCGAGTTTCGCTGAACAACATTTTAAAATTAAAACATCAAGAAAATCAGTTTACCATTTACCTTAATAATTTGCAAAGTACAGTAACTAACCAAATGCAAAGTCCACTAACTAACCAATCTATACTTCACTATTTACCATGTACCCAGGTATTGTAGTTCACTAATCTATGTCAGAGGGAAGTTAAAATATTTGATTTCGTTATTATAGTTGACTACTCAAACAACAAAAAACCAGAATTACCTTGAATTCGCCGGTTGACAATATTCTCAATTTCTTAGGATGACCTTGTGGCCGGCTCATTACAGGCGGGTGCAATTCATACCTATCACCTACGTTCACTCTATCATCCGCTGTAGGAATAGGATGATCTGTCCCCTCGTACACAGCCCGCCAAACACAACTGGAATACACATTCCCAACAAGCTTTTCAGTAGACAAATCAACATCCGAAGCAACTGCCAATGCGTGACTGCAAGGAATGAGCATCAACTGAAACTCGCGACAGCTGCAAGTTCTCCTTTCGAGCTCCACGATGAATCTATCCCCTTTCCTTGTCTTGACTTCAAACTCTTCGGAATTAGAGGATCGCAAAGTCATGGATGTTGAGAAAAAGAAATTAGCTTCCATTTTGTCCCGCATTTTAGGAGTTATTGCGCACTTTTCAGTTGACGCTGCTACCCGGCGCCTTGCGAACCATCCCATAAGACTAGTTCTCAATGACTCAACCATAGAGATTATTGGGAATTCTCGTCCTTCCTTAAGAACATTATTGAGAGACTCGGCAATGTTAGTTGTCATAACATTGTATCTCATCCCCACAAAATGAGAGCGGGTCCAATGCACGAATCCCAACCGTTCGAGATATTCAGCACATTTTTTATCAACCGCTTCTAGTTCCGCAAATACTTTGTGGAACTCACCAACAGTAAATTTCCGAGCACATAGAGCCATTAAAGCGGGCAACCTCTTCCCTTTGAAGCGCGCTGCAATATTCCTTGCTAGATGAACCACACAAGCCCCATGTCCAGCCGATGGGTACACCTGTAAAAAAAAATCCCGAACTGTGTTAGCAACCTGTACATTAAACAACAAATTTACAGTAAACAGTCAACTATAAAAATCAACTTGCTCATTAAGAATAGTCAGCTATGCTTTCACAGTGTATATGAATAGTTAACTATAACCATAGAAGTTAGCTACCAATAGTTAACTACTTCAGCTGCCAATAATAGTAAACAATTATAGCTGACTATTTTCTTCTCTCGAACAGGTACATTAGACATACCTTTTCCAGCCCACTGTATATGCTCCCATGCCGATCTGATACAAATGCCAAATCAGAAGCATCAGGTATCACCCTAGTCAAGCAGCTAAAAAACCACTCCCACGACTTATCATTTTCGCTGTCAACAATCCCATATGCAATCGGAAATATCTGGAAATTACCATCTTGCGCACTCACTGTCAACATACAACCTCCATAACGTCCATGCAGATGTGTCCAATCTAGCAGTATCACCCTCCGCATATATTTCCACCCTTGAATGGATGCACCAAAGGACAAAAACAGAAACTTGAATGTCATTGCTCCGTTGTTATTCCCCATATCCAAGACAATTACCAAACCAGGGTTATCTTGTCCAAGTTTAGATAGATAAGCTGGTAGCAGGGAGTAACTCCTCTTAGCTGACCCTACCGCCTTCTCCATAGCTACCTCACGACAGCGCCACGCCTTCCAGTAACTTATATTTACTTCAAATTCCTGCTTCATTATCTTTCTTATCTCACATGCACGCGGCCCTTGTCTTCCACCCAGAAATCGCTCCCTCATTAACTCCCCAATCACATCAATTGTAGCTTGGCGATGAAAGTATCTCCGGTCGTCAATGGAACAAGTATGATCAAAGTTAGCTCTCTTAATCAGGAAATTACCAGATTCATCAATCATTGACGTGTATACACGCCACAGACACCTCTTGGAAAAACACAGCAGCTCCACATAAGTAGGGGTTGACCTCGTCGTCCTAAAGTGGAATTTCTCATTGATTGCATGTATAGCCATCTTCACTTTAAACACTTCCTTGCTTCTGAACACTCTACCAATAAACACTGTATCGCCTTCATACTCAAGCTCATATAAAGCCCCTTCCACACCTGCACCAAAAAACATTAACAACAATTAAAATAAAGTTCACATGAAGATCTTGTAGCTGCTAATATAGTTAACTATGGAGCATAATATAGTGGACTACTAGTAACTTAAAATTATAAATAGTCAACTACCGAAATAAAAGTAAAAAAAATCATCAAACCTAACATGCGTTTACACTTTCGTCCACTACTGGTGGTGCGTCCCTCATAGTGCCTCCTCTGTTTGATAACACCGAAGTTAACGCCTCCTCTAAGTAGTTTTGCAGTACACATGGCCTAATCTTCTCTCCAACACAGTCCTCTTCAATGTCTGCATCCTCACCAGAATCATTTAGATCCAAACCACACGGCCATTTGTGCGAACATTCGCCAGCCTCTCTAACATTTGGAATTGGATCCTCAGTTGCATTTTCTTTCTCGCCATCACTATCCATTAAACCAAAATTGTGCCACTCACCATCCTCAGACTCACTTTCATACAGTCCCCCGTCTTCCACACTCATAGCCTTACCTTTACCATTCGACACTCTTCCCCCTGCCCCTGTCCACATATAAGTTTCAACAAAATATATCAACAAAATTCAACTTCTATATGCCTCTCGTTTTCTGCAATAAAATCACTTCTGTTCGCATGTAAAAACAAACTACAACCAGATTACTTCTCACTTATACCCAACTACAATCAATTCAACTTCGAACATCACACATTCTATCAGCGGAAAAATTGTCTATTTCCACATGGAAACTTTGATATATGATTGTAAACCCCCAAAATATTACCCTATGTACACAACTCCACTAAATAAAAGGTAAATGTGTATATCCACACAAATTAGAAGTTAAATGTTTATATTTCCACCAATTCTGATTTAGATCGGTTTTATTGTAAACTAGATACAAACCCAGAAAACCATTAGCTAACCGAATCAGAAACCCAAATGTCATTAAAACCGAACCCAAATATTTTTATAACCCAAACCCGTAACCCGACCCGTTTTCGGTTTGAAGCCCTCAAATAAAAAACTTAGAACCCTAACTGACATGCACGTCTTGCGCATTGACGTCGAGATGATCCGCGATTAGGAATTGGAATCGAGACGAGTCGAGATTGGTACCGGAGGCAAGCACTCGATTAACAGGGAAACCAGAGAGTTTCCAGGCAACGTAGGTCAAGACATCGACAGGATTGGAGACGATGATTAAGCCGGCATCGGGAGAGGCCTTTGCGAGTGAAGGGATGATGTGGCGGAAGAGAGCCACGTTTCTCTGAAGCAGATTGAGCCTCGACTCGCCTGAGTTCTGCCTAGCACCGGCGGTGACGATGCACAGATCGGATCCGGCGGTGACGATGGACATATCAGATCCGGCGGTGATGCTGTAGTCGACGGAAGCGGAGATCTTGGTGCGGGGGAGGAAAGCGGCGGCGTGCTGGAGATTGAGCATCTCGCCTCAAAGTTTATCGGGTTTGGAGTCGACGAGGGCGATTTCGTTTTTGCCGACGCCGACGACGATGACGGAGATCTTGGTGCAGCGGTTGGAAGGGAGAGGAGGATCGGAGTTGTGGATGGGCTTGATTTGGGGTCTCATCGGAACCGGTTTGATGGCTGCCGCGTTCGTCGCGACGGGACCGTTCATGTTTCCAGCGTTGTCGAGTGGTTCTTCTCTCTTGCTTCTTCATTGCTTTTATCGATTGAAATTCTATCTGGAAAATATTGACATTTGATCTATATCTTGTGTTCGAGATTCTTGTGCTCAAATCAAACCATGATACTGGTTTCAAAGATCGAAACTTTTACATAATGAAATTGATTTTGTGATTAGCTTGTGGATAAACGTAAATTTTGCAATGGATTTCAAGCAGATGGTGAATTGAGCAGTTAGGGTTCTATGTTTTTTATTTGGGGGTTTTTAACCGAAAACGGGTCGGGTTACGGGTTTGGGTTCCGGTTTTAATGACAATCGGTTTTTGATTCGGTTAGCTAATGGTTTTCTGGGTTTGTGTCTGGTTTTACAATAAAACCGATCTAAATCGGGATTGGTGGAGATATAAACATTTAACTTCCAATTTGTGTGGATATAGACATTTAACTTTTATTTGGTGGAGTTATGTACAGAGGGTAATATTTCGGGGGTTTAGAAGAATATATCAAAGTTTCCGTGTGAAAATAGACAGTCTTCCCTCTATCAGCTACTAACTACAAACAAAGTCCAATACTCTATACTATACCCAACTACAACCAGATTACTTCTCACTTATATAGTCAGCTACGGTAGCCTCAAATAGTCAACTATAAAACACTACATTATATTCCAAAAATAGTTCAATGAAATAGCTACCTTCTATATGCTTCCCAGTTTCAGAGATTAAATCACTTCTGTCCCCAACTCCATACACATCATCACTTCCTCGCACGGTTACACACAAGGTAGCTTTTTCGATATGACTACATATCGACTCAAATACACTCACATCGCCATCACTGGTTATCGACGCAGGAGGTATAGTCTCGTTCTCTGACATCACCATACCTATAGGGCATCTCTAGGATAGATTCACGGCTTTGGTTGACAAAATCTGAAACTTCTCCTTCACCAAACCATGCAGCTCTTCAAATCGCATCCTCGAAGTCAGCATAACACACTTGCACAACTCATCCTTCTTCGGCTTAAAATCCCAAACACCACTCGACAACAGAACCCACTCTCCCAACATGACAACAACCATCAATCCTTTCGGCATCTGCAAAAAAAAAAAGTTGACTATTCCAATTATACTCTTAGCTAACTATAACAAGACAAAATAATGAAGAATAACTGACTATACTAACCACTGCTTCTTCTCCAGATCCTTCGATAACCTTCTTCTCCACCGTATTCACCATTGCCAATCCTGTTCTCCTTCTTTGCAATTTTGTATACCTAGCGCTGCCGCTTGTGAACACAAATTTATGGACTTTATAGCAAAAGAGACGAGATCTCGTAGCATTGAATCTGATACACCAAATATTTAGTGATATCTCAATGAAGATACAAAAATCATCAATCAATCTCATTATCGATTTCTTGATGAACACCCAGAATCAAAAATAAAACATCAATAAAGCTAATTAATGCTGCCTACTGAAGACACGATATACTGCCTCTTTATTTTTTTACCAACTTTCCTTTTTCTATTTTTGCAGGGCAAAATCGTCCACTTTTTTATTCTCACTGCTATATACCTAAATTTGATTTGTCTTATGTTAGTTACCTAATTATATTACCCTACACTGATATTAAGCTAATTAACCCTAAAAATAAATGGACGGTCTAGATATTCTGCATCATAATTATTTGTTTTTCCAACTAAATGTTCCTCATCTCTCATCTCGTTTGGTTGCAGGGACATAATTGTCCAAAAAAACTATTTCAAACCTCATAAAATACACATTCCTTTTAAAGTAACTATATTGAAAAGAAAATTTAGAAAATATCTTTGGGTTTTAAGAACCCTTTTTAAAAAGCATCTTCTTCTCTGATGCCATTTTAAACACTGTTACATATTTCATTAATCAAATTTATAGTTATAGCATAGATACTTAGAATCTGTACTTTTTATTTCGGTGTTATAGAGTTTATACTTTCAGAAGAACAATGTGTACCTTAGGTGACATCATTACGCTTAGCTAAACGGATTTATGTCGTTATATTTTAGGTTAATTACCACAAAAGTATGATTTTGCGATTTCAAAAGAAAAAAATTTCATAAAAAAGCATTGAGATAATAAAAACAATAGATATCATGGATATGTGGCACAAACTTGCAGAAAAAGGTTATAAACTCAGTTTAACTTCTCGGTTACTACTGGCATCATAACTTTGGATTTGTTTCAAAAGGGATAACATTTATATAGTAGTTTATAAGTCAACAAATTAGCTAACCTATGTATATAACTTAAATTATCTTCTATATATATTAAAGGACAAACATTCTTGGATTATTTTTCTTAGGTGTCATTATCAGAATTTTTCTCAACATTTTTTATTCAATTGATTCTATATTTTTTAATCATCTACTAAGAAAAATGCCAATAATGTTCTACACCGGTGTGGTTGACGTCATATCAGTTTTTCATATTTTAATGGATTTTTGAATTCTGCAAAGTCCATGTAATCATATTCTAATCTATTTATTGATTTATTTGTAATAATTGAAAATCTTACATGTTTGTTTATTTTATTTGCTTTTTATACGCATAAAATCCATTATATCATTTAATTTTAAAATTTTAATAAAGTAAAAAATTATGTTATTATTAAAAAATTAAATGATTATAATTAAATCAGTGCTACCCGTGCATTAGCACGAGTACTATCCTAGTAGTTATGAATAGTAAAACATTTTTGATATATAATAAAGTTACCTGCAAAATCCAGAAATACAAAAGATGTATTGAGAATGGTCATCTGTACTATTGGAACTTGATATGTGGACATAACGTCTCATTTATGAAAAAATATATGCAAACGGTGTTTAAAATTTACAAACCTTAAATTCGATACTAGTAGTAGAATTGTTGAACCACAATTTGTTTTGTAATCTTGTATATTACTCACAATGTCCATTAAAAACCAAAAAAACTCATTTTCAAAATACAGTTTTTTGTTGTTTATTTTTAAAAATATCACTATTATAAAATAAAAAAATTATACGGTTTTAAAAGATAACTTATACAAATGTAGAAATTTTGAACCCTTCATAATAAGATAGTTATATGGTAATCAAAAAATGTTTATAAAATTTTTTGAGACGGACTATTTAAAATTGGAAATGAATATAGAAACTTCATCATAAGGTAGTTATTAATAGCAGTTTTTATAATCCAACATCCAAATTGGAAAAAGGATTTAATATCAAACTTTTGAGATGGACTATTTCGAATTGAGTGGTATAACCAGAACTGTGGAGGAATATATTGTTTTTGCCAATATTCTAGAGGATTTTGAAACGCTCCGTTGTAGATTCTATGAGTTTTTCTCTCGTTGATTTTGTGAGCCCTTATTTCGAAAGCATATTGTTTATCTCGTTTTTTTTTGCATTAGATTATATAAATTTTCTTTTGTCAACATTTATCCTTTAGTTTGAGTAACTAGTCAAAGGGATTGAAACTAGATATTTATGTGCGGTTGTTAAAAAAAAAGAAATAATTTTATAATTTATTTTATTATTAAAAATGAATATTTTATCTATAATTTTGAATTTTCTTTCAGATTTTGTTAAATTAATAGTGAAATATGAATCTAATTAAAATTTTTTTTGGCACCCGATCAATTAATAATGATTTATTATAGATAGGTTAACATGTATATTACTCTTTACACCAATAATTAAACATCTAACATATCATAAATTATAATTAGGTAACTAACATTGACAATACCTAAAATGACCATTTTACCCTTAATCTATTGTTCAGTTTTTATCTTTGAAAATAAAACAAAAATAAAAACACAAAAGAAAAAATCCTAATTCATAGCATTTTTTTCTTCTTTCAACGCTTTCTCTTTTTTCTTTCAATATTTCTTCTTCTTTCTTCTTATTCTTCTTCTTCCATTGTTTTTCTTCTTCCGTCGTTTCTAAATCTTCTTCTTCCTCCGTCGTTTGTTTCCATCTTCTTCTTCTTCTTTCCTCGTCTCAGCTAGCCGACCACGACCAATTTTTCTTCTTCTTCTTCTTTAATCGACAACATTGTCAGCAAGTGGTGGCCGCTTTTTCTTCTTCTTTATTCAATTTTGCAATTTGCTAGCGGACCACGACCATTTCTTCTTCTTCTTCTTCTTTAATCGACGACGTCGTCAACAAGCGGTGGCCGCTTCTTCTTCTTCTGCTCCTTCTCTCACAATTACGTTGTTCTTAACTCGTTGTCATAGATCGTAATCACCAATCATGAATTAAGATGTTATTCGATAGAGATCGACATAGTTGACTATAATCGAAAATCATAATAGGTATTTATGGTTTGAAAATAGTTAACTACTTAACTGCCTATGGTTCGAAAATAGTTTATAATTTGCTGGCTATGGTTAAAAAGTAGTGAACTATGGACCGACATCACTATAATCACTATGGTTTTAAAATAGTTAACTACTTGCTGCTTATGGTTCGAAATAGTTAACTATGTACTGGTCATGGTTCGAAAATAGTTAACTATTTACTGCCATGGTTCGAAAATAATGAACTATAGAGTGACATCACTATGGTTCTAAAATAGTTAACTACTTGTTGTCTATGGTTCGAAAATAGTTAATTATTTACTGGCCATGGTTCGAAAATAGAAAACTATGGAGCGACATCACTATGGTTCTAAAATAGTTAACTATTTGCTGGTTCGGTAGTTACAACATCATGTTGAGTTATAACATCCGGTAATAAACACCTATGATTGATGAACAAGATATGTAATGTCTATTTTATACCAAAAATAAGAAATTTTATTACAAATCAATCTGATTCACCCAAGATATGATTCAAGATCAAGTTTGAATCAATCATGATCAATCAAGATTCTTAGAGATTTTTAAAGATTTTATTTTTTAATCATTTTCTTTTTTTACATTAATAAAGACATTAACAATATGCTAGTCACCTAAATTAGGTTATTTCAATGTTAGTTATCTAATAACATGTCTTAAACATAATATTCATCTAATTAACCCAATTTTCAATGTATTATGCTAAAAATGTCTAGTTACTCTACTAATAGTCTAACAATAAATTCCGTAATCAAATTCTAGCTATTTCCAAACAGTTAATTTCTACCATATTTCGTTGTTACTTTTTTTTTTGATCGAAACCATATTTCGTTGTTACTATGAAGATGTTTAGATCATTTGCCTGGCTTTTTTTCTGTTAATAATTTTTTTTTTCCTGAAAAAATGTAAAATTATATTGAGATAAAAAAATTCGTTACATCAAGTGCATCTTTTTCAAAGTATATTGGAAAGAAAAATTGAACAAAAAAAAGTTGAAACATGCGAAAACAGAGTGACCGAAGAGATCGAGATCAATTGAGTGATGTATATCCATTACTGACAGTCCGAACTCCAAACAAGAGCACAAGACCCTCCTCAAACCGGCAATCATCATTTCGAATAGAACTAATTCTATTTCATATGTTTTTATCTATGATTTGAACAATCCTATCTGATGGGGAAGGTTGTTCTCCATGAACGATTATTCCTTTCTCTCCACACATAATAATTTACCTGATTCTATCATGATAATTGACCACTAATAAATTTGTGCTATATTCCAACAATAAAAAATTCCGCCGTTTAGATAGATTTGTAACACCTTATAAAAAAAAAGATATTAGAACTTGTAAATTAGGAGAACTTGTAAATTAGAGTTCCACAAAGCATAAACATTTTATTAATGTTTTTGGTATTATAATTGGACCTTCAAACATAAGTGATATTCTTAAGATAAAGTTCATTTTAAGACATTATAATTTGAGTTTTAGAGCTACGGGTACAAGTGTATATGTATAATGGATATGGCATGCACGACATGCCGATGATATTGGTTGGGTTATTTATTGCTCAAGTGCTCATATGCAATACAAAACGTATTTATATCGAAGGTCAGATTTATGTAAGTTGGTGAGAGGATCGCAGGATCCTTATGGACCTGCATGGCCATTATAACTTCCATCTTTATACATATTATTTCTACCAATGGACCCTTTCGCGTGGACCCAAACATTTCAACAAATTTTATATAAAGCATATTCCTTTGTCCATTCAGATAAAACATCGTTTGTCCATTCAGATAGACCATTTGGATGAAGATGAAAATCGATGTTCGTTTAGTGTAAACAAAATGAGCAGCATTCAAATGGACCATTTGGATGAGTTTTTAAAATTTAGACCAATTTTTAAAACTCATTTAGCTGAACCAAATTGGATCATTTGAATGAAAATGATTCATTTACATAGATCATTTGAATGGACCATTTGGATAGGAATGCCAGATGAGCACACGAACAGGTCCTACATAATACATATATATATACATATACTATATTAGAACATTTGAATGAAATCTTTAGATAAATATATATATATATATATATATTGGGGATAAAATATTTTCTATTGAGTTAAGCGAATTGCCTAATGTCATGGGTCTTTGGCATATGCGTGTCCCTTGGCTCTATTGGCAGAGTTAGTCAATTGGATCGAACTCTAGAGCTATTTGGGTATGAATCAACAATAGCCCAAATAGCTTAGTAGGGAAAGGCCACTTGTGACTGGTCCCCATCCCGAGTATCACACTTCGTTACCTGAGATAATTTGGTTGGAAGCTGAGTGGTCAGATGAACATATACCTCCCATAAGCACACAGAGCCCGAGTTCCTGATACAGAATCTCGGGCTCAGGTATGAGTTATCTTGTAACATCTCGGTTTCAGGAAATATGTGGTGCAAGCGGAGAGGCTTAAAAAAATTGATTTGGCTTCCTATATCACCAAAGTACACTTATCTTTTCCGTCACACATCTCAGAGAACTCCAGAGTTAAACATGCTTGAGCTAAAGCAATTTAAAGATGGGTGACCTACTGGAAGTCATTTCCACTACTGTGTGAGTGAGGACAAAACACGGGGAAAGATCACGTGGTGATTTGCAAGGTCAATAAACATGACTTTTGAGCCTCCCGAACTAACGCACCGACCGTCGGACTAGGGTGGGCCCACGGGCCGAGAGTGGGCGTGGGGCCCACTCGTAGGGGCAGTCGAGGCGTTACATATCTTGTTTAGGCGCTAAGTTCAAATTCTTTTAAATACTTTAGTTTAAATATTTGGTTAAATGTTAAACCTTATGTGTGTTAGGATAAAAAATCAAATAGTCCTCACCAGAAGAACGATTAAAGGACAAAGAGCTGATTCTGAGGGAACACCCAAACGATATGGCAGAATAAGGAAAGAAGAATAAATAACATTTGGAGCAACTGCAGCTCTATATAAACCCTAGGTCGATCACACATGTTGATCATAATGAAAAATATAATTCCCTATGGATGCAAGTTTAATCGACCCATAGGTAGATCAGGCATGTCGACTAGATCGGCAAGCAGAAAAATGCAAAGGCAGCCTGAAACAATTCAAAGATGATGTCAGATGAAGATCTTCCCTGATTCAATTTAAGCTTAAAGTTTTGGAAAATATTAAGAATTGATTTACGTTCTCGTGGGTGTTAGATTCAACTCATTGTGAGGTTTGGTTCAAAATTTATGGCGGGCTTATGTTGGGGTCAAAATTCCCTCCGACAGCTATTTTTGATAACATACCGAGTACGTCCCAGAGACCTCACCGCCTCGCCGACGCCGTCACCCCGAAGAGCTCGGCACCTCACCGGTGCTGACGACCTGAAGAGCTCGGCACCTCACCGGTGCTGGCGACTTGGAGAGCTCGGCAATGGGCCGAGTACGGCCTAAGTTATCACATTTGGCCTGTTACAAGATAGTGGCTCGAGGTCCACGAGCCCAAGATGGCGAAAAGATGAGGTCAAGCCCAAGACGTTAAAGCCCGTGGCGAGTGCCGACTTCAATAAATGAAAATCCCGAGAAATAAAGAAATCTTCTTTATTGACTAGATGAAAACTCTAGCCGACTTAAGACTTGTATATATATCCTTGTAATCCCTTTGTAAAGGGGATCCACAACTTTACACGCAAACACTCTGCAAAATCAACAAAAGCTTTTTTAACAGCAATTTCGTGTTTTTGTTCTTGTTCTTCTGATTCTTTATCAGAGATCTCGTACTTTTCCTAAAACCCTTGACAAATTCAATTGCGTTGGTTTCAACCTCCACAATTTGGTGCCGTCAAAAAGGGCCCTGAGATTCTCTTACACGAAAAGAACCACACGACAGCAGATCTAACAAGATGACCACCGGCGACGAGTTCAACAACCCCATAGGAGACCAACACGGAGAAAAGAACACAGAGACTAAAAGTAGTGGCACCGACAAGAACGGTCCCGACAACTCCAGAGCTGACAACACCGGCGCAGACAAGGCGGGTGCTGAGAAAAACGGTGTCGACAACCATGGAGCAAACTAAACCGCTGGAGCGACGGAGGCGACACTAGAGTTCCTCAATCGGATGAAAATTATGCTGGAGACACTTGTGAAGAAGTGGGCAGAGCAGGATGCACAAAATGCAGCGGCAAACAGCGAGCGAAGGGCCCGAGCCACGACGAGGCAAGCACGAGGAAGAGGATCGGTCTTGACTCGGAGATCTACTAGACGCCTCGATCCAACGGCGTTGAACTTCTCAACACCAACTGGCGAGCACAGGTTTCGTGGATTGCCACCAATCCACCCCTCTTTAGCACCACTGAACCTAACGCGACCGCAGACGCATCCGCAGCTGATAAGTCGCCCTAGGTGATCAACCGCGAAGACAACCAAAGCGACGAGCACGCTTTGGAGGACCATCGTGAACACAGAGACCGGATGCGAGCCTAAGATCAATGAAACAATACCCGCCTCAAGCGCGACCGAGACTTCGAAAATGAGGAGGAGGAGAACATCTTCTGGGTGGAGTAGTCGCAACTCGATGATGAGTGCGTAACATTAATCAAAGCTCAATAGGAGAAGATTGCTAGAATGTGGCAGCGATAGAGCGGACCGCCTCCAACATGAAGGACATGCGATCACAGATACATCGAGTATCTAGTAGGGTACCTGAGATCGACAGAGTTCTCGAGGAGGCCCAGACCACTCCATTCACGACGCGGATCGCCCAGGCAAACATATCTGTTTATGGGAGAGTAAAAGTCTCCACTTACAAAGGAAACACTGACCCAAAGGAGCATATCCTAGCATTCATAATTGCCATGGGACGGGTCAACTTCAGGGAGAATGAGAAAAACACTTGCCTGTGTCGCTTATTCGTTGAATGCTTCAAGGGACTAGCTCTCCAATGGTTCTCAAGACTTGAGAGAAACTCGATCGACAGTTTCGAATAACTCTCTGCCATTTTCCTAAAACACTACAGCATATTCATGGAGCGAGTGACCTCCAATGTCGACTTATGGACAATGGCACAAAGACAGCAAGAGATCTTTCAAAGCTTCATCGGCAGGTTCAAAAGAGTTATGTCAAAGATAGAAGGAGTAAACGACAAGTCTGCATTGGATGCCCTGAAAAATGCACTGTGGTATGAGTCAGACATCTGAAAAGAAATATATGCCAATGCACCGTCCACAATCCAGGACGCTCTGCATCGAGCGACAGGCTTCCCAAAGAACGAAGAAGAATTCTGAAGACTGGCCCAAGAATGAAGGCGGATTCAAGGGAGTTCATAACTGGCACATGCCAAGGTCGAGGACGAGGCTGCAGACGAGGTTTGTGGAACAACACATGGATAAGAAATCAAAACAACTTTAATGAAGCGGCATACTATGATCTCCACCGTATATTCGGGCATTCGACTGCCAACTACCGTGTCCTAGGCCAAAAATAGGCTGCAAAGCTCGCAACCGACACACTTAAAGGAGATATCAGTCTTAAGGAATTTGAAATCGATGAGAACGCTAAACGTCCCGACCAAACTGACAACAAAACCTTAAAGAGAGGGAGAAGGAACGACGATCAAGATCACGGCAGTGCTCGCCAACGAATCAACATGATCATGGGAAGATCTCGCTACTCTACCAACACAGTGTCCGCGATTAAGGCATATCAGCGATGTACTGACATCAGCACGAACTGGTCCGCACTATCAAGGTTCGCCAATGACATAATCACTTTTGAAGAGTGAGAAACCGAAGGTATTGATCGACCACATAGCGACCCCCTTATAAAACAACTAATCGTGGACACTTGTATTGATCATAATCTTCTGATACGGACAGTTCTGTTGACGTAATCTTCCGCACTACCCTTTAGCGGATGAGTATCGACCTCTCTAGGATACGATCCTCACCCAAGCCAATCACATGGTTCTCTGGCGAAGCCACGATGACTATGGGAACCATCAACCTGCCCGTTCGTGTCGGCGACTTAACAAAAATCGTCTAGTTCTCCATATCCGATAACCCAACCATTTATAATATGATCATGGGAACTCCCTGATATATTTGATGCGAGCCGTGCCGTCAACTTACCATATGTGCATAAAATTCCCCACCCCTTGAGGCATCAAAACGATATGGGGGAGCTGCAAGAAATCCTGTATATGCTTTATGGTCGAGCACAAACTCCGAAATCCGGTGACTGATCCCTCTAGGGAGAGCAAACGGAAGAAAATGAAGATAGACCGCGAGGCGGGTAAAGAGTGCGCCAACCTCTTATAGTAATTACAAATAGACAAGCATCGCAAAAAAGAAGGTCTTCTACCAACAAGCGTTCCCATCATCTCAGTCTTCATAGACAATAACCACCTAGGGCGATGTGTCGAGATAGGAGCCGAGCTCGACGAACAGATCAAAACTGCACTTATCTCTTTTCTAAAAAAGAACATCAACACCTTCGCTTAGGCCACCGAAGACATGCCCGGCATCAACATCAACATCACTAACCATGAACTAAATGGCGATCCAACTTTCAAGCCCGTGAAGCAGAAACAATGGAAGCTAGGACCAGAAAGGGCAAAAGCAGTAAACGACGAGGTGGAAAAACTTCTGCGAGTTGGATCGATCATGGAAGTCAAGTACCCCAATTGGCTTGCAAACCCAGTCGTTGTCAAGAAGAAGAACGGCAAGTGGCGCGTTTGCGTGGATTTCACTGACCTGAACAAAGCTTGTCCTAAGGATAACTTTCCCTTACCGCACATCGATTGCCTAGTCGAAGCAACATCAGGCAACAAGCTATCCCTAAGAAAGTGTCGTATTACATTCGACGCTAAACCACATTTGACGCTAATTTAGCATCGAATTAGCGTCTACGTAGTTTCGATTCAATAATTCAATGCTAAAACGACGCTAATTTAGCGTCGAGTTAGCGTCGACCAACGACATTTTTCGACTCTAATTCGACTCTATATTTCAGATGTATTGCATCGGTTTAGCATCGAATTGAGTGATTTTTTGAAAAAAAATATTTTAAAATCAATTCTCAAATTTTAGATATAATCCGAAAATAAAAATTTTAATTGTCTAAAAACACTGAAATATAAATGCAAATTTAAATTATCTGAAAATGAAAATTTAAATTGTCTAAAAACAATGAAATAGAAACACAAATCTAAATTCTAATGTTGGGCCCTTAGGATAACGGTATCTTGTTGAATCATAGCTTCGGCTTCTTCCTCGAACTGTGTTGGATCGGTAGGTGGAGGATGCGACACATTTTCCAAGGGAGCTGCTAAACCCGGGTTACTCACTGCAATAATGTCCATCAGATTGGTCAATGTCGAGAGTTGGCCTTGCATCGTGGTGTTGGTTGTCCGAAGATCCGCTTGTTCCATCTTTAGCCGCTCAATCTCGGCATTAGTAGCAGTCAACTGCGTTAGCACGTCTTGTTACATTGTCAACAGAGTATATGTGAGAAAATGTTTGAACAAGACACCTTATGAGCTGTAGAAAGGGAAGAAGCCGAACCTGAGTTACTTTCACGTTTTTGGTTGCAAGTGCTACATACTGAACGATAAATACTATTTGGGAAAATTCAATTCAAGAAGTGACGAAGGAGTGTTTCTGGGTTACTCAGAGAGTAGTACAGCCTTCCGATTACTTAATAAGCCATCATGAGTAATCATTGAGTCAGTGAACGTTGTGTTCGACGATTATGTCTGTACACAGCAGATTGGGGACAGACCAGTTAGTGTGGACAATGAACGAGAACATCATGAAGTTGGGAGCAAAGAGGAGCAGTCTGGTATAGAGGGACATGCTAGTTCAGAAGAACAATCTATCACAGAAGATGAGTCTGATACAGAACACACTACAACTCAACATGTACCTCAGAATCATCCAGCATCTGATCTTATGAGCGATGTGAATGAAGGGAGGAAAACCAGGGGAGTTAAGAAGGACTACCGGGAGATGATGGGCATGAAGAAAAAGAATAATCATGAGGTGGTGCAGTTTGCGTGTTTTGTATCAGTCATTGAGCCACAAAATCATGTACAGGCTCTTGAAGATGAATTCTTGCAATGGAGCAAGAACTTGAACAATTTGTGTGAAACGATTTGTGGGAGCTGGTCCCTCGACCTTAAGGAGTCAATATTGTTGGAACGAAGTGGATTTTCAAGAACAAGATTGATGAAACTGGGGTTGCATTTCGCAACAAAGCAAGGTTGGTTACACAAAGCTACTCTCAGATTGAAGAAGTTGATTTTGAAGAGACGTTTGCCCTGTAGCAAGACTTGAGTCCATTCGATTTTGAAGAGACGTTTGCCCTGGGTATGTCATGCATTGTGAATTTCAAGGTGTATTAGATGGACGTTAAGAGTACTTTCCTAAATGGATTCCTGCAAGAAGAAGTCCATGTTGAACAACCTAAAGGATTTGAATATCCAGTTAAACTAGATTATGTGTGCAAGCTTAAGAAAGCCTTGTCTGGGTTGAAGCAGGCTCCACGAGCATGGGCCGAGAGGTTGACAGGATTTTTGATGGAAAAAGGATACAAAAGAGGCAATGTCAACAAGA
Source organism: Arabis hirsuta (assembly GCA_964056655.1). NCBI lineage: Eukaryota > Viridiplantae > Streptophyta > Magnoliopsida > Brassicales > Brassicaceae > Arabis > Arabis hirsuta. The sequence continues at coordinate 18,654,752 of OZ053299.1, forward strand.
CCTTGTTTATCCTTGAGCAGAAGGAAGAGATTATGATGGTACAAATCTATGTGGATGATATCATCTTTGGTAGTATGTCTCAACGATTAGTGGACAAATTTGTGGAGAGTATGACACAAGAATTTGAGATGAGTATGGTCGGAGAACTGAAGTATTTTATGGGGTTACAAATAACACAGTAAGAAGAAAGAATGTTTATTTCTCAGAGTACTTTTGCAAGGAACCTTTTGACAAGGTTCAAGATGGATCACTGCAAGGAAGCTAACACTCCCATGAGTACTACAGCCAAGATGACTCGGGACAGTGAAGGTAACGATGTAGATGTCAAGCTGTACAGAGGCATGATTGGTAGCTTATTGTATCTTACAGCGAGTAGGCCGGATTTGTGTCTAAGTGTTGGGGTTTGTGCACGGTACACTACAAGAAAACATAGTTTTAGCATTGGCAAAATTCAACGCTAAAATGTCGATGCCAAACCTTAGTCGATGCAAATTCTACGCTAAATTAGCGACGTACAAAATCTCGATGCAAATTCGACGCTAAATTAGCGTCTATGAAGTTTTTGATGCAATAGTTCGACGCTAATTTAGCGTCGAATCAGCGTCAACAAACAACGTTTACCAACTTTAAATCGATGATATATATTTCATATGTATTGCATTGATTTAGCGTCGAAATTGAGTATTTTTTTAAAAAAATAAATTTTTTTTTTAAATCCAAAAATTAATTATAAAAATTTAAATATAAATAAAAAAATGAATATAAATTTAAATATAAATCCAAAAATAAAAATTTAAATTGTCTAAAAACAATAAAATAGAAACGCAAATCTAAATTATAATGTTGGGCACTTAGATTAACGGTATCTTCTTGGATCATAGCTTCGGCTTCTTTCTCAAACTGCGTTGGACCGGTAGGTGGAGGAGGTGGTGGAGGACGCGACATGTTTTTCAAAGCAGCTGCTAAAGCTGGGTTACCCACTGCAATAATGTCCATGAGATTGGTCAATGTGGAGAGTGTGCCTTGCATCTCAGCTTATTCCGTCTTTAGCCGCTCAATCTCAGCATTAGCAGCGGTCAACTGCGGCTCGGAAAAGCTCGGAGAATAAGCATACCGAGCGGTCGAAGAAACTGTTGGAACATCTCTGATGGATCCAACACCCATCGTCCGTCCTCTCTTCTTCGGTGCAACCTATAAAATAAATGTTATACAATCAAATTGTTAAAATTGAAATAAAAAATAAGTTATAATATCATTTAGAAACTAAACAAATTACCTCCTCATAAATTCTATCCAAATCTTGGAGACCCAATGTAGACTGGACAAAACTACCACCTGAGATAACCGTGTCTCTAGCTCTGCCACTCGTGCGTTGTAGTCGTTGAACGTTTGTTCCGCTTGAGCGGTAACAAACGTCCCATCTTTGCGTCGATGAGTTTTCTCCATCATTTTAATCATCGGAGGAAAATCACCGCCATTAGCCTGTTAAACAAGAATAAACATATATAAAAATAATTTGAGTAAATAAATATATAAAATACATAAATCAAATAATCTAATAAACTTATTTAATTAAAATAATACCATATCCAATCGTATTGTGGCGTATGATGATTGACCCGCACAATGCTTAGAAGGTCCATCTCCTTCGGCCACCGACATAAGACGAGATGCAGAACACTTCTCCGAAATAACCACCGAACGGGGATCCTCCTAATATCATACTAGACCCGACCAAACATCGGGATCTATCCCTAAAGGCTTCGCACCATTGCCTTTCACGCGCCAGGCTTTCTTCCAATTACCGACGGTGCCATTGAGACGCTTTGTGGCCTTCTTCTCGAAGGCCTCTCTCACTTCGTGTGAACGAATATCATCTGAGTGCCACTTTTTCTACAAAAATATGAATAATATTATTAATATCTCTATAATCAAATATCATGCAATAAATAAAAATAAATAATATAATATGACTTACCGCCCATGACTCAAATTAAATATATTGAACAGAATTCGGCGTCTGCCTCCAATTAGCATACGACATAGTGAAATGGCTAATGATGGTTTTGGTGACCGAACGAGAAACAAAGTTATCGCTAAACCTATAAAACAAAATATTTCGATGTTAATAATTTATTTATAAATTGTAATTAAATATTAATTAGCAAAAAAAAATTAATTAGTAATATTACAAAAAATTAATCATACCAAAAAGTGCGTGGAGGCTTGATATACCCTATATTTTACCACTTTTTCTATCTATTTTAGTATGGTTTTTATATATATTAATAAAGCTTTTGGACCAAAAGAGGTAGTTTTCTCGTATATGTAGATTTTAAGGTCTTAACAGGTTTTATCATCAAAAGGATGTAAAATGGAGCAAAAGGAGTATCATCTATGATGCAGCTACTTATCCAAGTCAAAGGAACCAAGCCAAGTCACTTTATCTTGAAGATAATGCACATTCTCCTACTGGACAGAACATATACGCCAGAAGTTCGCTGAAGAACGGAGGATAAAATCAGTGTAAATTCAATGAAACTTGGTATGGAGATAGCCCTTTGAGTTAGATTTCCAATGGAGTTGGAATTTCATCAATTGGAGCTGTACTTTAGAAGATACACCCGAAACACTGAGGACATGTCAAACTGCCTTCGAAGTGAAGTTAGTGCAAAATGGAGCCAAGCACCGGGCCAGCCCATGGACCGATATCCAAACCTTTTGCTGACCTAGTCATGAAAGCTTCCAATACTGGTCACGCAATCCAACCATTATCGTGTCCGAAATTGCCTCAGTTTTGACCAAAAAGACGTATTTGCCCGAAGAAACCCTAGCCGACTTAAGCCTCCTTAAACCCCTATATATACTTGCTTTTAGTCTCTCTAGGAATTCAAGCAGCTGGCCATAACAGCCTAAATCAATACCTAAACATGTATTTCGTTTTTCTCTTGTTCTTAATGCATATTTGATTCTAGAAGTCTTTAATGATATATTGACTTTGCCCTATTGCGAAGAGATGAGATCTAACTCCTTATGCTTAGATAGATCAACGATTTATAATATGTCTATGTATTTTACTCTTGCTGCTATGTGTTGCAAAACATGTTAGAGTATTAGCTTTGATTTGATTTCTATGCACTTTCTTAATTTTATGTTTTTACGTATTTAATCGTTTAGAGTTTTATTCTAGAATTGATTCTTCATCTTTATTTATACTCAAAGCACGAACTGGCCTAGCTACCCAGGGAGTGATCTTAGGTTGATATACTCTCCAAAAGCTTGTTATATATCCGGACCTAGTATTCGATGAGCTAGAAACCTTAACAATTCGATAGGTTAGTTAAGGAGTTTAGTGAACAATCAATCTTGAGCATAAAACATGTTTTTACCTTGTAATAACCTGCGATAGTTGAGTCTATTAGGGTGCAAAACGTAGATGGTTAGTTACATCACGATAGTGGGATGACTTTACCTTAGTGATATGAGTTCTAGAACAACTAGTATTAAAATCCTAATTCGATTGATTGTGTTTTGCATATGTTTTGTGAATTGCTTGGTTTCTAATCTTAATCGATATCTATCCCTTTACTTTATTGCTTTGTTATTTGCTTCCATAAAACCCTAAAACCAAATAATATTATCCCTTAGCTTAATCCGAATCATATAGATTTATAGCGCATTCATCACTAAATCCTCAGCGGAACGATCCCTAAGTACTACAGTTGTCTTAACTGTGCACTTGCAGTTCCCGAGGGTTATAAATTTAAAGACCTAATTGCATAAACCCTACATAGTAGCTTTATGGCACATCAATTTTTTTGGCGCCGTTGCCGGGGACTTTTGTTTGATTGCTTGCAAATTTTTTTTATAACGATTAAGTCTAAGTTTGTTTTTTTTTTTTTTTTTTTTCTAATTTTTCGTTTTTGTTTTTGTTTTTTTTCATCTTTGTGAGTTTCATAGATTTGTTAATGAAGCATCACAATCCAAAGAGAATGGCGAGCCCTTACCCTTCATGAAGAAGTTGGAGATTACATCCCCATGCCTCATGAATTCCATCAACCGCCACTTTCTCACAAAATTCGATACAATTCAAACTTGTATCGTCCTTGGGAAGCTTATGGAGGAGAAAGTCGTCCTCATCCTCATCACATCCGTCCGCCACCATCAACACAGTCCCATCATCGTCCCCACTCAAACCGCCGAGAAGACGAAGAAGATACCTTGATGCATCGCATCATGGAAGCTACACAAATTTTTCATGAGGTCGATACCAAGATGGACACTTTGATCTCAAATTTTGATGAGAAGTTTGACAACCTTGCTGCTCAAATCAAAGAGAACGCCTCACGCTTAGCCCTCCTTGAAGAAGTACAAAAGAAACATTCCCAAGATCTTCAAGACGATGCACGAAAACTTCATGGTTTCAAGCGTAGCCTTGATAGTCTTTGGGAGAATTTTGAAACGGAGACCACAAGCTCTAATGGGAACTTAGAAGAAATTACAACATGCCTCAATATCACTGCTATCAAAGCCCACGAAGCCGAGAAAGCGTTGGAGGAGACAAAGTTACTCATCAAGAATCATTCTCTACGATACTTGTTCTTACGAAAGAACAAGTGTAACATGCTCAAGCAATTGAGGATGTTAAATTCTCTTTGGCTGGACGTTTTAATGATCTTATTGGAAAGACAACCGCCCTCAAAGGAGAAGCAATCGGTACCTCTAACCGTGTGAAGCAACTCGATGATCGTTTAACGAAAATCGAAGAAACGGTGGAAGTATACATTCCTTCGGAGAAAAGAGAAGTGTTGATCAATGAGCCCAACCAATTCGATGAAGATGGAGAACACAACCTAAGGAGACATTGAAACGACCCAACCCAATTTTTTAAAAAAATTTCCCTTCAAATTATTATCATCATAGATAATAATCCTCAATTGGGTCAATACAACAAGCAACGCGGAACAATTAACTAAATAGTAACAAACCAGTCAATAACCAAATAAAACCAATTCAACTAATCCCATACTTAATTGAATTCTAACCGGTTCAATTCAACAATCCAAATAATAACCAATAACCAATAAACCAATTAACTACAACTCAGAATTCACTAGAAACCTAGCAATTCTACAACAGCACACAGCCATACGAGACCCTAGATCATCTCTCCTTCCTGGCCTTGATTCCACGATCACATTTTCTCTTTACCTGCAAGACATGGCAAATAGAGTTGCGTGAGTATTATCACAAATACTCATCGACGCGGTCATCCCGTCTACGGGTTATTTAAGTATAGACATAACAATCAATACAATACCAGGATGAGCACACAAGCAAACCAAGAACAACCAACACGAACAAGTACAGAGACCCTGTGTCGATCGACACGCCACCCTGGCGTCGATCGATATGACGCTGCCCGTGTCGATCGACACACCACCTTGGTGTCGATCGACACGACAACCCAAAAACGAGCCTATCCTCTCGTGGCTCGAATCTGTCGCGATTCGTCGAGTCAACTGCACAATTCCAACCACAACACACGAAACACCAAGCAAACGCATTCCATCAATCCCTATGCCCACACAAACCCACGATCACGCACTCACCTCGAAGAATCGAAATGAGAATGGAACCAATGGTTACAAAAAGACTTGTACACGACAAACCACTAGTCCAAAACCAAAACAAAACGACTGTTCTAGAAACTAGACAGACACAACTACGCGTCGGTATGCGGATCGCCTCAAGAATCTTTCTGGTTCGATCGGAAATCAACCCCGAAGCCGACTGATTGCAGACAACAATCTGCACAGACCCAACGAATTCAAACAGCCATAACTCGATGAATAATCGACGAAATGACGAACCGTTTTCGCCTATATCAAGAGTAGAGATCGAAGAACTTACTCACCACGTTTCACCCCAATCCGCCTCGAATAGCACAGCCGTTTTCCCTCTCAAACTTCCGAACAGAAGCTGTTTTCACTCACAAAACCTCACACAACTCCTTTGATCAAAAGACTCTCTCTCAAACCCTCTTTCTCTCTGAATTTTCGGCCAAAATGAGGACAAACGCGACTGCACCAACCTTTTATACAAACCCTAGGGTGTCCCCTAAACCGCTCCCCAAACCGGCAATCAGAAACCGAAACCGTCGGTCTGATTTTAACTCGTGTCGATCGACACACAACCCCTGTGTCGATCGACACAACGCCCAACCCGACTTCTCATAAGTCCAAAACTCACGTGTCGATCGACATACACACCTGTGTCGACCACCACACCCAACCAAAAATCCCCATTTGGTTCACTGGCGTTACAATTCTCCCCCACTAACACGGATTCGACTTCGAATCATGCAACTCCGTCTCACTAAGGTTAATACCCCCGCATAAAACTTGATCAGATTATCCCGGAAACACCAACGATGCAACGCCCCCGGGTCCGGATTAGAGCTGCCCGATTGATCGCCCAACAATCAAACAAGAACATGCACAACCAACCGTTGACCCTAAATTGAACCAAATGATCGCACAACAATCAAACAAGAACATGTACAACCAACGGCACTACACATGCTACCAGAGTTTTCCGAACCAAGTTCTAAACATAAGCAAAACCCTAGACTCGACATCCACCACACCCTTCTGACCTAACCCGGTCAGCACCACTCGTGATCTCACCTGATCCCCGAGCTCCGCTAGTCTCATACTAGCCACATTGCCCCGTCTCACCACTGCTGCAATCCTGACCAATCCGGTCAGCACCACCAAAGATCCACCCTCGAATCACTCCACACCGTCACACTACGGTCAACACCCCTGACCACCCCGACCAGCAACATCCGAGACCCTCTCTCGATCTCTGAGGTCTACATCTAGCCCTATGCACATAGCCACGTTTCAGACATTGATTACTCTCAACTCATAACTCATATCGCATAACCACACCACTCACACTCTCAAGAACACGTCCTTTGAGCTATCGGCGCACTATACCACTGACACTCTCAGAACACACAGTCCGTCGAGCTAGCGGTATACAGGGAAATCCTCATCCCCTCTAGAGAAGTACTCATCTCGTAGTATTACTAAGGGAAATCCTCATCCCCCAGTAACCCCCACAGGGAAATCCTCATCCGCCAGTAACCCCCACAGGGAAATCCTCATCCCATCGAGAAAATACTTCTCTCTCAGTATTACTAAGGGAAATCCTCATCCCTCAGTAACACTCAGGGAAATCCTCTTCCCTCCTGGAGAAATCCTCATCTCCTATTACTAAGGGAAATCCTCATCCCTCAGTAACATATAGGGAAATCCTCATCCCTCCTGGAGAAATCCTCATCTCCAAATGAGTTATTCGGAAAAATCCTCATTCCCTAGAGAAATCAATTCTTAACGCCTATAGCATCTCTGACTAGAACTACCTCACTTGGTCTCAACCTGACATCCCAATACTCGGAATATCATCACATCCATTACCAATACTCAGGTAAACTCTAACATGACACTCCACTATCCCGGAATATCATCTCATCCATGACCAATCCTCAGGTCATCTCTAAACAACCCAATCACCCAGGGTGTTTCACTACGGTCTCACAGAATAGACAAGCTTTAAATCCTCATAAAACCTCTATTCTCGGACCCTTAGAAATAGACCAGTTTTAAATCCTCATAAAACCTCAATTTACAACCCCCAACATGCATACTCATGATAACACAAGACCAACCATAGGAAATCCTCATCCTATAAATCTCCAACCATAAGAATATACATTTATAAATTTCAATCCATAAGAAATACTCATCTTATTAAATCTCAAATGTAATAATCGTTAATCCTCAAACGAAATACATAATTCCAAAAACCACATAGCAACATGCTAAACTCTGAAACTGGAAACCATGAAAACAAGCTCAATCCTGGGCCCACTCCTCGAACCATCCCCTGAACCTTGCCTTCATCTTTGCCTCTGGTTCCCAAATCTCCTCCTCCACCCGTCGTCTGCCGCAGCTTAGTACATTTCGGCCTGATGTGTCCCGACTCACCACAATTATAATAGTTACGAGTATCTCGAGCCTCGTCCTTCCTAGGATAGCTCACTAATTTGTGAAACATGCTCACACACCCAAAGCATCCCTGACCACTCTGACTCGATCCCGAAGTATCATCCCACTTCCTCTTCTGTCCGTGCGCAGGCTCACCGCCCTTGCTCATAACCGGCTGCTGCAGCGGCTTCTTCGTCTGAATGATTTGGCTGCCCACCACAACCTGATCCCTCAGATCCTCCTCAATCGACGCAGCCGCCTCAACCAGCTCCGCCCTCGTGGCAAACTTACTCGCTCTACAGCGAGTCCTCAAGTCAGCTCGAAGTCCCCCTAGGAACCTACTCACCTGGGCTTGCTCGCCCTCTATGCCCCTACCAGCATGTACTAGGAGTCGACTGAACTCCAAATCGAACTCCCTCACAGTCCGATCTCCCTGAGCCAGGTTCAAATACCTCGACTCCATCCGGTCCACCGCCTCTTGCGGAAAATACTTGGCATTGAACTCAGCCAAGAATTCTTCCCAGACCATCTCGGCCTGTACCTTCTTGGCCCCAACACCTCTCCACCAGAGATGCGCGTCACCATCCAGATAATGAACCGCCAGATCAACTCTGTACCCTTCAGGACACCTGATAGAGCGAAAGTTCCGCTCCAACCTCCGCCGCCACTCATCAGCATCCTGAGGCTTGGCACTACCCGAGAAAAATCCGGTGCCAATCCTCTGCATCTGCTCCATCATCCTCAGATAGGGTGGAATCTCCTCTGCAACCGCCACCCCCGGCTGCCCACCAGCCACACTCGGCTGAACCCCAACCATTAGTGGCTGCACACCAGCCCCACCTGGCTGAACTCCCAGAGCCTGACCCGGAGTCGGCACCACACCTGGTAACCGCTCCAGAATCAACTACAGCAAACCCGCCAGACGATCATCCCGGTCTTGGGCCACACCTACGGGAGCACCCCCACAGGGTCCCCCGCACCACCAGCTACCTCGGGACCCACACTGGCCCCACCAGCCCTCACATTGGCACTCGTAGCAGTCACACCCACAGACCCTCCTAAAACGCCTGCGAGTCTGCCACCTGCTCCTGCGTGGACTCCTGGGCCACACTCACGGCATCTGACTCACTTTGAAGTCCTCGCCCACGCCCACCACGACCACCACGGCCACCACGGCCCCTACGATCGCTGCCTCTAGCACCTCTAGCCATAACTCTGCACTCACCAGCAGATGACTAAGTACTAGAACAAATGAAAATCAAACAAACACATACCGTGGAATCTCATTGAAGGCTCGGAAGAGATGATCTATGTCCCCAAACCCACACAGCAATCAATCAATTATCACACAATCAATTAATCAATCACCCGCCCTAGAACCAAAAGGGATCTGATACTAAATTTAAACGACCCGACCCAATTTTAAAAAAAAATTCCCTTCAGATTATTATTATCACATATAATAATCCTCAATTGGGTCAATACGACAAGCAACGCGGAACAATTAACTAAATAGTAACAAACCAGTCAATAACCAAATAAAACCAATTCAACTAATTCCATACTTAATTGAATTCTAACCGGTTCAATTAAACAATCCAAACAATAACCAATAACCAATAAACCAATTAACTACAACTCAGAATTCACTAGAAACCTAACAATTCTACAACAGCACACAGCCATACGAGACCCTAGATCATCTCTCCTTCCTGGCCATGATTCCACGATCACATTTTTTCTTTACCTGCAACACATGGCAAAAAGAGTTGTGTGATTATTATCACAAATACTCAGCGACGCGATCATCCCATCTACGGGTTATTTAAGTATATACATAACAATCAATACAATACCAGGATGAACACACAAGCAAACCAAGAACAACCAACACGAACAAATACGGAGACCCTATGTCGATCGACACGCCACCCTGGTGTCGATCGATATGACTCTGCCCGTGTCGATCGACACACCACCCTGGTGTCGATCGACACGACAACCCAGAAACGAGCCTATCCTCTCGTGGCTCGAATCTGTCGCGATTCGTCGAGTCACCTGCACAATTCCAACCACAACACATGAAACACCAAGAAAACGCATTCCATCAATCCCTACGCCCACACAAACCCACGATCACACACTCACCTCGAAGAACCGAAATGAGAATGGAACCAACGGTTACAAAAAGACTTGTACACGAGGAACCACTGGTCCAAAACCAAAACAGATGACTGTTCTGGAAACTAGACAGACACAGCTACGCGTCGGTAGACGGACCGCCTCCAGAATCCTTTTGGTTTGATCGGTAATCAACCCCGAAGCCGACTGATCGCAGACAATAATCTGCACAGACCCAACGAGTTCAAACAGCCATAACTCGATGAATAATCAACGAAATGATGAACCATTTTTGCCTATATCAAGAGCAGAGATCGGAGAACTTACCCACCAAGTTTCACCCCAATCGGCCTCAAATAGAACAGCCGTTTGCCCTCTCAAACTTCCGAACAGAAGCTGTTCTCACTCACAAAACCTCACACAACTCCTTTGATCAAAAGACTCTCTCTCAAACCCTCTTTCTCTCTGAGTTTTCGGCCAAAATGAGGACAAATGCGACTACACCAACTTTTTATACAAACTCTAGGGTGTCCCCTAAACCGCTCCCCAAACCGGCAATCAGAAACCAAAACCGTCGGTCTGATTTTAACTCGTGTTGATCGACACACAACCCCTGTGTCGATCGACACAACGCCCAACCCGACTTCTCACAAGTCCAAAACTCACGTGTCGATCGACATACACACCTGTGTCGACCGCCACACCCAACAAAAAATCCCCATTTGGTTCACGGGCGTTACAGACCTCATTTACATGCTAAAGGCAACCTCAAGCTTTTAGAAGACCTTCCACCACCCTAAAAACCCAAGGAGTCGAGCTATCTGACTTAAAAAATGCGCTTTATGGGAAGGCAACCCATATTTATGTTTTTGATTTTCTTGATTTGCTTATTCTAAGTTTTTGGATTTGTTTTTAATTTTCTCAACATTGTCATTCATTATTTTATCTATCTGTGCATTTTTCAGGATTTTACAAAAAGTTTTTAAAATACAAACAAATGTGTTTTTGAGAAGAACGATGAAGAAGAGATCGAACACGACTTGTTCTGTTCATTGAATGACTGGAGCTCAATATTAGCCTGGAAATTTTTGAAATTTGGTATACACGAAGGAGACAGTCTTATGAAGATATAGGAAAAAGCAGATCATGATTTGCTATTACGGTTAGCAAGTTATGACCGATTGAACAAGACCGTCTATGAAGGTTACAAAGCCGCAACTTCAAGATTTTTCACAGTTCAAGCCACCACGAACCAGGCAACAATATTCATACCATTGGAAAGATCTATTTCTCATGAATCCGTAGCATTTTTCGGATCTCAATTCCGATGTGTATAGACGAAGAAAAAGCTCGACGAACAATCGCGTGGACCGCGACACGAGGCCATACCGGACACGATATCGACCCGCGTCTGCGACCGGTATCGCGTCCCAATCACCCCGCGACACGAGTGACCCAGTATGGTCACGCGTGCCGGTAGTAAATCGCAACCGGTACTCGGAACGTTTTGCCTCGTCCCGCATTGCCCGCGTCTCCAAGCATCGGACGGTTCCACCGACTAATACTAGGTCCGGTGTTCGTCCCGCGTCCCGTGACATGACGCATCCGTCCCACGTCCCATGTGTCCCGATACCGGTCCCGCGTATCGGCCAACATGCCCGACCGGTACTCAGCCCGTTACGCGATCTACCTTCCTGCGACACGACCATCCCGCCTCGACCCGACACCTTCCCGCGACACGGTACCGGTCAGACACGCCGACCAAAACTCGGACCGGTACGCGTCGTTTTGAAGCCACCCGACCGTCTCTACTCGTCCTGTCTCTCGATCACGTCGCAACACGATCCGCCCAACCCACGCCTCGACCCACGTACGTTTTGGTCCGGATTTCAGCCCGCGCACTCGACCGATATCTCGACCGGTACGCAACCTCCGATCCTACCCGTCCCGTCTTGACCATCCCGCGAGCTTCCCACGTCCCGCATTCGCCCTGCCTCGTGTCGCGACACACGACCGTCCCACCCGATATCGGTCAGCCCCGACGACCGGTACCATGACCGGTATTTCCTTGACTCGAGACTCCAACTCCACCGACCACCGTCTCGTGCCGTGCCACCTTGGACCCGAGCCACGTCTCGAACCATCATTGACCGCGACTAGCCACCCGACACCTAGATCGATTTTGGCCGAACCGCGTCCCCATCAACCACCACACCACCAGAGTCACGAGCCATGGACCACCGAGCCGACCACCTAACCGTTTGGTCAAAAGAGGTTAATTTTTCCTTTTTCACTCTTTTAATTATTTTAAACCATTTTTCACACATAATTTTAAAGAACCAATTTATTTTTACATATTTCATGATTATTTAACTAACAATTATTTAATTCATGAATTTTTGGATTAGAAAATAAAATATTGGTTAGATTTAAATGGTTTTAAATATAATTTTCACATCTTAACATATTCATTCATTGATTTTACCTAGATTGATAGTTTTTAACAATTTGGATTCATTATTTTGATTTCTTTTTGTTTATTATCTATTTTTCCTTCCCTTGGACTTGGAATTCAATACAATTGTATTGAAGACTAAGATCCAGGATGAATTTAACGAGTAATTTCAAGTGTTTTTGCAAGGATATGTTGTTTTTAAACAGGATTTTCAAGTGATTCTATTGTGGACGCACAATTCAATCTTCTTACGAATTATCCAACATTCGAATGAGATGTGACAGAAAAGAGAAGATATTGGAAATACAAAGCATGGTTTCGATTCATACGGGATACCCGATGCTCAAAAACAACGAAGATCTAAGATTGATCGCGACAACCTAAGATTTTTGCCGGACATATCTAAGTTCACCGGTACTATCATTCTATTCTCTATCTTTTTAATTTTTCTTTTCAAATAAATTTTCATCATTACTCCCTTAATTTGATTTAATTTTACACCGGGGACGGTGTATGTTAAGTTTGGGGGGGATTATTGTTACTAACACATTTGTTAGTGTTTGGTTTTTATGTTTTCAATGGATTTTTCAATATTTATTTTCAAAAAAAAAAAAGTTTTCATAAAAAATAATAATTAAGATAGGAATTATGACATTTTTCTAGGATTGACGTTTTGATTTCAAAGACTATGTAACCATTGTTGCAGGGTTTGATCATGACAATCGATTCAAAAACCTCATGATGGAGCTTCCCTCCAGAAAATTTCTACTTGCAACTGTTTTGATGGATATGATTTTGACTCTCTATTTGGACTACTAATATGATTTTTGATTATTTCTTATTAATGATGTTAGATCAAGGAAACGAATCACACATTCATGACATCTTATCCTCTTTTACCACTCTTTAATGTCATGAATGGCCAGCTCATTTTTAGTTGGTGCCTTACCTAAAAACCTCTTACCTTCTTTCAGACCTCATGCATTCTCTTTTAGAGTCATACTTGCAGATATGTGCAAAAACGTCGGAGAGAAAAGGATCGACGCAATTTTCCAATCACTAGAGATGCGACGATTTGGTAAAGAATGGTGGAGTACAAAAAACAAATTTCAAAGAGCTTGGCCGTTCCTTGGATGCGTAAAATATGGTAACAATTTGTGCCTATACTTGACTTATATCAAAGAGATACCGTTTTCCCCCTTTGGAAAAGAAAAAGAAAAAAAAAAGAGAAAAGAAAAAAAAAAGAAAAAAAAAAAAAAGAGAAAAGAAAAAAAAAAAGAGAAAAGAAAAAAAAAAGAAAAAGAAAAAAAATCTAAGGGAAAGGAAAACGGTAATTCTCAGAGTCTTATTGCCAAAGAATACCCAAGGAATGTCATGATACAAAAGAAGAGACGAGTAGAAGAGATTTCAAGTGATTCCCGGAGAAAAATCTAAGTCTGGGGGGGTAGACGTGAAGAAGTGGTTGGGAAATTGTGGACATCAACAGGTCCATTCTCTCTTGCGATTTTGCATAATATCTCACACCCGGAGTCTATGGTAACCCTAAAAAATTTTAACCTCACCACTAAAATCAGCCTTTCCCAATACCTAGCCCGTCTTCCTTGAATGATATTCTTGATGGGAAGTTTTCATTAAATCTAAGAGAGTAGAAAGAGTCAATTGATTTGAAGTTGAGATTTTTGCAGGGACAGAGATTTAGAGTATGGACATGTTGCGAATTCGTGATGGAAGAAGATCACAACGTCTATGAGCTAATCTTGTTTCATGTGGATTACAGGTTTAGAATTTGATGCAACGATCCAAAGGATTTGTGAGTTTCTCTGAATTTCAAACCTCTTCTCAATTCTTGACTATTGTTTGCTTGAGGACAAGCAAAAGATAAGTCTGGGAGGAGTTGATATACCCTATATTTTACCACATTTTCTATCTATTTTAGTATGGTTTTTATATATATTAATAAAGCTTTTGGACCAAAAGAGGTAGTTTTCTCGTATATGTAGATTTTAAGGTCTTAACAGGTTTTATCATCAAAAGGATGTAAAATGGAGCAAAAGGAGTATCATCTATGATGCACCTACTTATCCAAGTCAAAGGAACCAAGCCAAGTCACTTTATCTTGAAGATAATGCACATTCTCCTACTAGACAGAACATATACGCCAGAAGTTCGTTGAAGAAAGGAGGATAAAATCAGTTGTAAATTCAATGGAGTTGGAATTTCATCAATTGGAGCTGTACTTTAGAAGATACACCCGGAACACTGAGGACATGTCAAACTGCCTTCGAAGTGAAGTTAGTGCAAAATAGAGCCAAGCACCGGGACAGCCCATGGGCCGATATCCAGACCTTTTGCTGACCTTCTAGAATAGTCATGGAAGCTTCCAATACTGGTCACGCAACCCAACCGTTATCGTGTCCGAAATTGCCTCAGTTTCGATCAAAAAGACGTATTTGCCCGAAGAATTCCTAGCCGACTTAAGCCTTCTTGAACCCCTATATATACTTGTTTTTAGCCTCTTTAGAAACTCAAGCAGCCGGCCTTAACAGCCTAAATCAATAGCTAAACAATGTATTTCGTTTTTCTCTTGTTCTTCATGTTTATTTGATTCTAGAAGCCTTTAAGGATAGATTGATGTTTGCCCTATTGCAAAGAGATGAGATCTAACTCCTTACGCTTAGATAGATTAACGAATTATAATGTCTATGTGCTTTACTCTTGCTGCTACGTGTTGCAAAACATGTTAGAGTATTAGCTTTGACTTGATTTCTATGCACTTTCTTAATTCTATGATTTTAAGTATTTAATCGTTTAGAGTTTTATTCTAGAATTGATTCTTCATCTCTATTTATAATCAAAGCACAAACTGGCCTAGCTACCCAGGGAGTGATCTTAGGTTGATATACTCTCCAAAAGCTTGTTATATCTCCGGACGTAGTATTCGATGAGCTAGAAACCTTAACAATTCGATTGGTTAGTTAAGGAGTTTAGTGAACAATCAATCTGAGCATAAAGCATGTTTTCACCTTGTAATAACCTGCAATAATTGAGTCTATTAGGGTGAAAAACGTAGATGGTTAGTTACATCACGATAGTGGGATGACCTTACCTTAGTGATATGAGTTCTAGAACAACTAGTATTAAAATCCTAATTCGATGGCTTGCGTTTTGCAAATATTTTGTGAATTACTTGATTTCTAATCTTAATTGATATCTATCCTTTTACTTTATTGCTTTGTTATTTGCTTCCATAAAACCCTAAAACCAAATAATATTATCACTTAGCTTAATCTGAATCATATAGATTTGTAGCGCATTCATCACTAAGTCATCAGCGGAACGATCCCTAAGTACTACAATTGTCTTAACTGTGCACTTGCAGTTCCCTAGGGTTATAAATTTAAAGACCTAATTGCAT
The DNA here is from genome assembly GCA_964056655.1 of Arabis hirsuta. Classification (NCBI taxonomy): domain Eukaryota; kingdom Viridiplantae; phylum Streptophyta; class Magnoliopsida; order Brassicales; family Brassicaceae; genus Arabis; species Arabis hirsuta. The sequence continues at coordinate 18,670,800 of OZ053299.1, forward strand.
AAACCCTACATAGTAGCTTTATGGCACATCAAGGCTTAAGCGGATGGAGGACCCTAACCCGTTCCTCACGACCAGGTTGGCTGAGAAGCTAACTAATCCACATCATAAGAGGCGGGTTTGGCGGTGGAGGCGGCTCATGGTCATCATCGGGATGGTCATCATCGTGATGGTCATCATCGTCTGGTTGTGGCTGAGCTGGTGGCGGTGGCGGTGGTGGAGCTCGTGGTGGAGCCCGTGGTGGAGCCCGTGGATGATAGTTCGTAGTCGATTGCAAACCCGACCCTGATCCCGATCCGCGACGAGCCTCCATGGATCCGGAAATCGTAGAATCCTCGCCAAACAACTGTCCGTATGAAGGTCGACTCGCTTATAAAATAAAAACGAATTTATTAAATTAAACTATGTAAAGTATAAATATTAAATAAAATAGCATTTTATTTAACTTGATAATTTTTTAATAGAACAATTAATAAATTCATATATAAATCAATTACTAAATACCATATAAAATATTTTTTTTTTTCCTACAATTCCATCCCTAGATTTCATTCCTAATAATCTTAAAAAAAAAATCTAATTAAACAATATATAAAATCATATATAATCTAAATTCCATTCAATTCTACCATAGCAAATCTAAATTCCTTATCAAATCTAAATTCCTAGTTATCAAATCTAAATTTCCTTTCCTACGATTCTCTTTCCTACAAATTCATCAATAAATTCCATTTTTAATAATCCCTAACACTTATATGATAATACACATAATAAAATACAAAAAATAAAAACTTACCATAGATCTTTTAGAGAGAAACAATAGAGAGAGAATGGATTTTTTTTGAAGAAATTTTACGTTGATAGACAATGGAGGAGAAGGGTCGTGGCCTATATATAGGGGCACTTGCCGACGCCAAATCGATGCAAACTTGACGCAAAGCATTAAATATTTTTTGTTTTTCCACCAAAATCTGATGGCGGTAAAACCAAAAGATTCCAAATTAGCGTCGAATTCGCGTCGGTTACCCAACTATCCGATGCAAATTCGACGTAAAGTAATAACTATTTTTTTAGACGATAATGGTAACATTTAAAATTTATATTTTGTTGTGAGATTATCAGAAGGCTAAAGATTTGAAACGTTTTTGTTTTTCATAATATTTGAAAATAACTTCAGTCTTTCCTTAATCGAGAATAATTAAATGGCTTTAAGAGTTTGGGTGTAAATGCTGGAGTAAATGATTTATGAGGCAAGTATAATTGGATTTGATTTTGTTTTGAAGAAGATTAATTCAAAGAATGTTGTGAAGACCGCTTATGCAAATATATTTGATGTTTTACAACATCATGTCGCAAATATTTCTAAATATTTCTGAATTGATGTCGCAAATATATGTGGGTACGCCAGACGGATACTGTTGGCACTTCACGAGTTCTGGTACGTACACGGTACGGTTAGGGTATGTAGTGGCACAGAATCAGATGGAGGAGGAGCTACGGTTTGTCACACAACTACCATCCTTGAACCCTCTTAAAACAATGGTGTGGAAATTATAAACTACAAATAAAATCAGGCATTTCTTATGGCAATCTCTTTCGGGAGCTGTAGCGGTTAATGAAGGCTTAGCGTTTCGACATCTACAACAAGACCGAAATTGACCCAAGTGTGAGGATGTGGAGGAAACCATCAACCATGTCCTATTTACATGCCCACCGGCTAGACAATGTTGGGCTATGTCACAAATCCCGCACCACAATTCGGCTTTTCCGACGGAGAGTCTCTGGTGTAATTTCGATTTTCTCCTGTCCCGGGTCCCTGACCGGACAGAGTTTGAGGAACACGTCAGATGTTTCCCCTGGATAATCTGGTACCTCTGGAAGGCGCGAAACGATAAAGTTTTCAAGAACATAGACCGGTCGCCCCCGGACATCCTAGCACTCGCTAGGAAGGAAGCGACGGCCTGGCTCGTAGCAACCGAGGAAGCGGCAGCTAGCAGAGTAGCACGAATAACTACGGAGCCGACGATGCCAAGAGCCATTTTCACTTGCTTTGTTGACGGATCTTGGAAGGAGGAACAACCCACGAGTGGGATTGGTTGGACGCTGGAACTCCAAGATGGAACAATTGACCTTTTAGGAATCCGAGGGCTAACCAGGGGTACCTCCCCACTCCATACCGAACTACAGAGTTTGTTATGGGCCTTCCGGTGTCTGCGGTGGAAGAAACGATATTGTGCGATGTTTGCCACGGACTCACGGGAGCTAGCAGCAATGGTACTCGACCCAGAAAGTTGGCCACGGTTCAGAACAGAGTTGGAGGACTTCAAGACACTTCGAGCGTGGTTCCCTGACTTTACTCTTCAGTATTGCCCCAGAGAACGCAACGAAAAGGCCGACATACTGGCCCGCTCCGCTCGAACCAGAAACCAAGTTTTCTCTTATGTAAACACGTCTACCCCACATTGGTTCCCAGATACGCATATGTTTGGTTGATCCAGGAGTACAGTGTTTTGTGACAAAAAAAAAAAATGAACGTGACTACGTGAGTAAATTACATATAGATCATACTAATTGTGTACGTTGGTATTGCGAAACATAATTACATATAGATCATACAAAATTTCCAAAATAGCGTCGACTTAGCTTCGATTCACGAGGAAACCAACGTAAAACTGACGCTAATTTGAAACTTTCGGTTTACCGGGAACACGTTGGTTAATTTGAAATTATACGGTTTTTGGTAACCGCCGAGGATTAAACCATATTAATTGAATATATCGTCGATTTTGCATCGAATACCAAAGAATCCGACGCGTGATTTGTTCTATACCCTAAACCCCCAAAAATCACATGACTCCGATGCTAATTCGCAGCTATAACGACGCTAAACCAAGTTTGGGGTAGAGGAAAAAAAACCGCAACGGATACGAAAACAATCTTAACCATGTCGATCTTTGTTATAACGAAATCATTTTAAAATTTGAAATTTTTTCTACATACATACTTTTTTCATATAAGTTAATGATGATACATGTAAAACTATATTTGAAATCTTTATTCATTACATTTGTTTTAAATTTTGAATACATACTTATACATTCGTAATTAAGATACAATATAGATAACATTTATGTTTCACTGTCTGAATCATCATTTCAGTTATCGTCATCCTCATCGGTACTTTCAGCACTCTCATTTGTAAACTCGTCTTCGGGGTTTTCTGCATCGGTAGCATCTGGAAAAATTTCAACTTCTCAATTTTGTAGATCTATAAGAATGATGTTGTCTACATCTTGTTCTGGAGTTGTTAGATCCACGGCAGTTTCATATTGCATTGGAGGTCGTCGGATTCAATTATAATTCCTCTCGGAGCTATTTTCAGCACATATAACCATGAAATCCCTGTTTTTCTTAGCCGTGGATATGGAATGAAACAAACTTGATCCGCTTGTGATTCAAGGACAAATGGATCATACTTTACATAAGAACGCGATCCATTAACGTTGATGACACCAAACTTTCCTATTCGAACCCCTCGACCGACAACTGGATCAAACCACTGACATTTGAAAGTGTGCACTTTAAGTTAACCAAACCAGGATATTGTACTTCAACAATGTCTTGTATAATACCATAAAAATCGGTGTATCCGGCTCGAACGACCACACTATAGTTCGCAGTTGCTCTATTTTTGGCACGTTCAAACGTATGGAATACAAAACCCCGTGTAAAATACATTGGGGGTGACATAACTTTCCTCAACAGACCTTGGATCAACTCTCTGAACCATACAGGGTATGACGTGTCTCCATAATCAACCTGGCAAATATAGTATAGACATTGTAAATATGTGTGTATATACATATATAGCAGTTTTCATGGAAACCATATATATATAACTCTTTTTTAACTTACCTGAGTCCTCAACCATTTAGCAAAGTGTTGGTCTTTATGTCTTTCAATCTCACCGGATGATGTATTTGGGAAAGCCACGGTAACCTGGCGAATGAATTCACTAAAAGAAAATATAGTTATAACAGATGATTTCAAAGCATATATATGGTAAAAATAACCCTTTTGACCTCAATCCCTAGTTTGTAATAATATGTACCTCACAAATGGGCTAACTTCGTCGCATTGTAAGAGAATATATGTTTGTGCACAATTGTAGTCTTCGTGCGAGGACCAGTCTTCTTCTCTTATGATTCCGGCATGCCTACCAACTGCACATAATATATCTAGGACATCATAAACTAGATACGTTTGTGCGATTCCACCATCGTCGTACCTACGTGGAGATCTTTTTCGTGTCCGACCAGTTGGAGGGAAGTAATATGAGCTGAAATGAGAGGTTTCTTCGGTTAAACTTCCCGCAACAATTGATCCCTCAATCCTAGCAAGGTTTTTTGCCTTTTCTTTTAAGTGTTTCATGAGACCACAACATGTTCAACTCGTGAATCAGCGGCTATAAAAATACATCAATAGATCTTCTTGAATGCTTCGGACCAGGGCCTAAAATACTCAAAAACAGAAATTTCCTCTACATGCACATATCTGGTGGAAGTTTATAAGGGGTCAATATAACCGGTCACAAAGAATATTGCCTGCCAGAAATGCCAAACGGACTAAAACCATCTGTACATAGGCCAAGATAAACATTGCGCTTCTCTTTAGCAAAATTAGAGTGTACCGATTTGAAGTGTTTCCAAGCTTTTGCATCAGAAGAATGATGAACTTCTCCTTCACTAGTTGAATGTTCCACATGCCACCTCATTGTTGCATTTGTTCGTTCTGATTGGTATAACATTTGTAGCCTATCTGTTATGGGCAGGTACCACATTCTTTGGTACGACACTTAACTTCTACCAGCTCCTTGGGGCATAAATCTTGGTTTGTGGCAAAATCGACATTCCTGTAGATCTTCATCATCTTTCTAAAATATCATGCAATTGTCATTGCAAACATCTATCATCTGCGAGGGCAAACCTAAACTAGAGACTAGTTTATGTATGTCATAATATGACTCAACAGCTTGATTACCCTCTGGCAAATACTCTTTTATAAGAGCTGCCCAATCATCCATGCAACTCTCAGAGTGATTATGATCAGACTTTATTGTCATCATCCTAGATGCCAATGATAATTTAGAGAGACCTTCTCTACAACCTTCATAGATTGGTTGTTTTGCAGAATCAAACATATCATAAAAAAACTTAGCATCTACATTGGGTTCCTCAGCAACATCATCAGGAGTAGCCAGGAAATGCATCGGTTACTGATATAATGCATTTCTGGCGCATTCTAACCTTTGTTTTATAGGTTTTTATCGAGTCTTTCACTCTACTTTTGAGTCATTCTAGGTCTAAAATGCGGCTGGAATGGAGGATTAGAACTAGCAATTGGATTTGGTGAAAAAAAGAAGGAATCTGGATCTTTTTGGATATTCTGAAGAAAAGGAGCACCCGCTCCAGCGGAGGGAGCACCTGCTCCCAGGAGATCCAGTTTTGGAAATATTCATTAAACCTAATTTTCGCAACCCTATTTTTCCCACCCGCCGTGGGCTTATAAAAGGGGAGTTTTTCGACCCTTTTGAGCCACAGAGAGACACGACACAGTAGAGAAGAGAAAACACAAGTGAGAGAGAGATTTGATACTTGTTTTTAGAGTTGTAAGCTTAAGGATTGCCTTCCACGTTTTGGAGAAGATTTCTAAACTCTTATCTTTTATATTTTCAATGAAGTTTCTTATCTTATTCGCTGCTGTTGTTTGCTTGAATATGTGCGAGTAGTCTCCTTAGTTAGGTCAAGGGTTCGATAGATATCCATGACCTAAGCATAAATAGGTTTTGAAACATCATTCGATATCTCCATCTAATGTCGATCATATTGCCTAGACTAGATTGATCACCTAGCCTCTGATTTTAGGTTGAATTTACACTACAAGAAAACAGTTAATTAGTGACTGCTTTTTGTGACTGAATTTTGCGTCACAAAATTCGCAACTCCATTTATGACTCATTTGCCACCCTTTTGCGACTGCGTAAATTAGCGTCGCAAATCTGTCACTAATTTACGACTATGAACTAATGTGGCAAATTCATCACAAATTAGTGACTGGTTAGCGAATCTTATTTGAGTTGTCGCAAATTGGTCAAATTTTGCGACTACTTTGTGACACCTTTTTTCAGTATTAGTTAGCGTCGCAAAGTAGTCACAAAGTTGTGACGCTATTATTACGCTGTCCTTGCGTCGCAACAGAGTGGCAAAGTAGTCACTAGCTATGTCGGCAAGTATGTCGGCAAGAGAGGAAATTAGGTGACACGTGATAAATGTGAGAGGTAGGTAGCACACGAAGGCGTCGCAAAATAGTCAGAAAAGAGTCGCAAATGTGCGACGCTTTTTTGGAGTCACAAAGAAGTCGCAAATTTTATCCTATATATATCACAATCGACCTCCCTCTTCCTCATTCAGCCACACACATGAAAAAAAAACGGTAAGAGAAAAAACAAAAATTTAGAGGAAAAAAATTATGTGGAACTCTTCTCGAGATTGGATGTATATAAGGATCGATCCGCATACAAATAATCTCTCAACCGACTTTTTGGATGGGGTCAAGCAATTTCTGGATTTCGCAAGTTGCCAGGACTTGGCCATTAGCAGTGGAGGTAAGTTATACTGCCTTTGTGCGAAATGTAAAAATTATGGTGGTATGAAACCTGTTAGAACTGTTTCGAACCATTTGCATCAACGTGGTTTTATGGAAGATTATTATGTGTGGAACGAACATGGGGAAGATTACAATGTAGTTGGGGCAGGTTCTAGTAGTAATCATTACGTAAATGCTGATTTTAGTAGCGGTTATTATGAACAAATGAATTATGATGGTGGGGATGTTTATGCTAGTGGGATGGTCCATGATGTATTTCCTGATAATGATTATCATCATGACGAACATGGTCATAGTGGAAATGATCATGTTTTTGAAGAACCTAACCATGAGGCGAAACAATTCTACGACTTGTTAGATGCTGCAAAAACGCCATTGTATGATGGTTGTCATGATGGTCATTCGCAGTTATCATTAGCTGCTCGGTATATGAATATCAAGGCAGACCATAATTTGGCTGAAAATTGCATGGATTCATGGGCGGAATTGGTAACAGAGTATTTACCACAGCCTAATCAGGCAACTGGTTCATATTATGAGACAGAAACATTGATGCAAAAATTAGGCTTGCCATACCATACATTCGATGTATGCATAGATAACTGTATGCTCTTCTGGAAAGAAGATGGGGTGTTGGAGCATTGCAAGTTCTGTGGAAAAGCAAGATATGAGGATCGTCAGGGACGAAAAAAAATACCGTTAAGCAAAATGTGGTATCTACCAATCACTGATAGACTGAAGAGGATGTACCAATCTGAGAAGACGGCAGCATCGATGAGGTGGCATACGGAGCATGAATCAAAAGATGGAGTAATGTATCATCCATCAGATGCAGTAGAGTGGAAAAATTTCAATCAAATGTATCCAAGTTTTGCGGAGGAAACACGAAATGTTTATCTGGGATTATGTACAGACGGTTTCAATCCTTTTGGTATGTCAAAAAACCATTCGTTATGGCCTATAATCATGACACCCTACAACTTACCCCCGGGAATGTGCATGGGAAGGGAGTACTTGTTTCTTACCGTTTTGAACTCAGGACCAAATCATCCACGAGCCAGCCTTGATGTTTTCCTCCAGCCACTGATCGAATAGTTAAAGGAGTTATGGAATAACGAAGTTGAGGCGTATGATGTGTCACTAAATCAAAATTTCAACCTTAAAGCTGTTCTATTGTGGACGATAAGTGATTTTCTGGCATATGGGATGTTATCGGAATGGACGACACATGGGAGATTATCATGTCCAATTTGTATGGATGATACAAATGCATTTCAATTGAGGGCTGGTAGGAAGACTTGTTTGTTTGACTGTCACAGGAGATTTTTGCCTACAGAACATCCGTTACGGAAAAACAAAGTTAACTTTTTGAAGGGAAAGACTGCACTGAACGAGGATCCACCCGCATCTTGAACTGGAGAACAAGTACTCCACCGTATACGGAGTGCCGGAGCGCGAAAAAAATCTGATTGTGGTGGAAATGGACATCACATAAAACCGGCCGGTTACGGAGATTGGCATAATTGGCATAAAGAAAGCATATTTTGGGAGCTTTCATACTGGAAAGACCTTACTCTACGGCACAATCTTGATGTGATGCATATCGAGAAGAATTTTTTTGATAACATCATGTATACTGTTATGAATGTTAAAGACAAATCAAAAGACACAGTCAAATCAAGACTAGATATCGAAAATTTATGTTCTCAGAAAGATTTGCATGTCGATGGTCGTGGCAACGCTCCATTTCCTATTTGGAGATTGAGTTCAAAAGCTAAAGATGTGTTACTACACTGGGTGAAAGATGAGGTAAAATTTCCAGATGGGTATGTAGCTGACTTAGCAAGCTGTGCAGACATCAGTGGGGGCAAATTTTCTGGAATGAAAAGTCACGACTACCATGTTTTTATGGAGCGCTTGCTTCCGTTCGTGTTCGCAGAACTCCTCCCGCGAAACGTGCACAAAGCATTATCAGGTATATATATAAATTAAGATATAAAATCCGAGAGTCGATCATATATATGTAATTTTAATCTTTTTAAACATTACTTACACATATGTTATTCTCAGGAATTGGAGCATTTTTCCGTGATCTAAGCAGCAGAACATTGGATCAAAGTCGCGTCCTAATTTTGAAGGAGAATATTGTGATGATACTGTGTAACCTGGAAAAAATCTTTCCACCTGCTTTCTTCGATGTTATGGAGCACCTACCTATACATCTGCCATACGAAGCCGAGCTTGGTGGTCCTGTGCAATATAGGTGGATGTATCCGTTCGAAAGGTTTTTTAAACATTTGAAAGGCAAAGCAAAGAACAAAAGATATCCAGCAGGATCGATTGTTCAATCGTACATGAATAATGAGATTTCTTATTTCTCACAACACTACTTTGCCTCTCAAATTTCTACAGCTAGCAAAAGAAGGTAATAAATTTTTTTATTAGACTTTAATATATATATTAACCGTGCTTTTCTTAAAATAAGATGAATTGTTTTCCGTAAATTTTGCAGGGCAACTCGGTACGATGAAGGTGAAGTACCTATCTATGATTTTCCCGTACCGAATATATTTACTGAAGTAGGTCGCCCAAGTGGCAAATGTACTGAATCTTGGTTAACCACGAAAGAATACAAGTGCGCACATTCATATGTTTTGCAAAATTGTGAATATTTCCGACCGCTTGAAAGGTAATTTTACTTTATCTATAAATTTAATATAGTAATTGTATACATTTTGCACCACTTTATTCATAATCAAGTGTTGGCAACACAGTTTGGTGGATGCACAGATTCGATTTGAAAATCCAGGACTTTCTGATGATGAAGTCTTAGCTAAAAGAGATGATGAATTTCATATATGGGTCCGCCAATATGTATGTATTCTTCATGATTTAATTATTAAATTAATGTTTCGCATCAACATCAATTTTATTGTTCTATGTATAGGTGGATGCAATGAGAAGTCAAGAAAATTTTCCGATGTGGGTATACGATATAGCCAACGGTCCAGAAAAAAAGATTAGGTCATGGCCTATGTATTTTACAAGAGGCTATTTATTTCACACGAAGGATTACGGAAAAAAAGAAAAACAATGAATTATGGAATTTGTGTCCGAGGCCAAAATTATTCTCAACCGAGGGAGAATGATTTCTATGGGACCATCAAAAAAATCATTGAGCTCACATATCCAGGAGTTGTGAATTTGAAAATCGTGCTTTTCGATTGTAATTGGTATGACCCCACACCCGACAAAGGAACGAGAACCAGCGAGGGAGGCATTGTCGATGTGCTAAAATCGGGGAGATATACAAACGACGACACTTATGTATTAGGTATGAATTTAATGTCTATAATATTGTATTGTTGTTATATTTATAATTATATCCTAATAGAATTTTTATTAATATATATTGCAGCGTCTCAAGCTGATCAAGTATGTTATCTTCCATACCCAAATGTTAATAAACATCATGGGAATTGGCTCTCAGTTCTAAAAGTTAATCCAAGGACTCGTGTGCAAGGAAAATTTAACGACACTGAGCTTATTATTTTGCAACAAGCTGAGAACGATGCAGTCACGGATACGGTCGAAGAGATCAATGTCGAAGGTCTAATTGATGGAAATCATCCAATTGAACACATCGATTTTGAAATTGACGAGCTGAGCAACAAGATGAATTTCGATATAATTTATCATCTTCGGAAGAAGATTCCGAAGCTGATGAAATTTAAATCCGATTTCATTTAATATGTATGTAATATATGTGCGGGATTTAATATTTATATAAAGTTTGTGATAATTTAAGTGTAAAAAATATTTAGTGTGTAATAATTTTAGTGTTAAAATAATTAGTGTGTAATTATTTAAGTGTTAAAATAATTTTTGTTGTCTGCTAACTTCAGGGATAAATACATTTTAATGTTAGCACTAAATGAATATGTTACAATAGCACAACGGTTAAACTACTCAACATTGCCCCCATCCGAGTTTGAATCCAGGTAGAAACAATATTTTTGTGTTTTCACCTGACTTAAATTATGAATAAATACGATATAATTTTAAGACTAAACGAATAAGTTACAATAGCACAACGGTTAATCTACAATTCATTGTACTCTCCCATCTGTGTTTGAAACCTGGTATGCACAATATTTTTGTTTTAGGGTATCATTTTCAGCATCGCAAAAACGTCACAAAAGAGACACAAATACGTGACTCTTTTGCGACTACATATCGACACCCTACAACATTTGTGACGCATCAGTGACACTTTTGCAACGTCCTCGAAGAGTTCTGGGGCGTCGCAAATCAGTCATAAAAGAGACACAAATCAGTGATGCTTATGCGAGTATATAGCGACACCAAAGAAAATGTGTGATGCATCAGTGACTCTTTTCCGACGCGTCCTAAGAATTTTTAAAAATTTACATCATATTTGAAGTATATCTGATTTATTGGTATGAAATTACATTGCCATATACTAATTAGTCATAAATAGTTTAAGTTATGGAAGTTTAAATTCAAATTCATATTACAAATAATGAGATCACATTTCTAAAACTAAAACACTTAGAAGTTTAATGTACTTTGTGGTGAAGTGTTAGATTTTGTTAAATTAAACTTTCTATGTGAGATTTCAATGCACATAAGCAATGAAATGGTTAATAATACATTAGAAGTTGAATAAGAGGGATAAAACCACAATCTATTGGTCCAAAATATTTAGGGTTTAGGGTATTGTTTTCAGCGTCGCAAAAACGTCACCAAAGAGACACAAATACGTGACTCTTTTGCGACTACATATCGACACCCTACAACATTTGTGACGCATCAGTGACACTTTTGCAACGTTCTCGAAGAGTTCTGCGGCGTCGCAAATCAGTCATACAAGAGACACAAATCAGTGACACTTTTGCGACTATTTAACCACGCTTTTTGGCTCCAAAACCAAATTTTGGGCTCGAAATCTGAAAAAATTTGGGCCATTTAGGCGAATTTTTGTTAACCACCATAAAAACAGTTTTACGACGCATTAGTGACGCCGTTGTGACGCCCAAACTTGATAAAAAAACATAAAAACTGAAACCCTAATTTCATTTCATCTCACTTCTTCTTCTTTCTCTCGACGCAGGCGATTCGATCTCTCTGTCGAATCGATCGATCTTCTTTTTTCTCTCTGTCAATTCGATTCGATACATCTTCTTCTTCCTCTTTCATCCGTCTATCTCTCTCCATCTCTCTATTCATTCCAATCTCAACCGTAACCTATGGTTGTGACCCGAGAGAAATCACGAGGCCAAGGAGGTTCTCAACCAGCCGGACGAGTTAATCGAGGAGACGGAGGAGTTAATCGAGGAGGCAGAGGAGTTAATCGACGAGGCGGAGGAGGTAGTCGAGGAGGCGGAGTCGTTTCTCCAGGAGGAGTACTAACTCGAGGCGGACGAGTACTAACTCGAGGCAGAGGAGTTTCTCGTGGTGGAAGACAAACCGGTGCTGTTGGTGGTGGAAGACAAACCGGCGCTGAGGGTGGTGGAAAACCAACCGCCGCTCTTGCTCGTGGGAAAGCCAAATCCGTTGATGCTTCGACCTCACAAGCACCACCACCTCACAGTAGTGGAGAGGGTACGGCGAGAGACGGGGTTCCTGAAAAGCTTCCACCGGTGGTCGAAGATGGTTCAACCTCTCGGTCACAGAGACACGACGCCGGAGATGATACAGCCACAACCCCACGACAACGACCTAGGTCAAGCGGCGGCGACGGTGGTTCTTCCCAGTGCTCCAACCCACGACGTCGTACTCCAGACTCTCAGGCGACTGTATCTCGAACAACATCTATTCCTCAGCAATACCGAGCTTCAGCTAATAGGCTTCCATTTGCTGCCCTAACGTCTCAAGCTCCATCCAATCACCAAAGTCCCAGCATCAACCTCAATCGCGATCCACTACAGGAAGCCCATCAGGTTGACCAACCAGAAGCTACTGCCTTTGATAATGAAGATGAGGAATATGACGAGGATGAAGGAGAAGAACTCGATGGTCAAGAACACCAAGCTGAAGAAAACGAAGCTCAAGGATTGGAAGGTTATCACGTACCAGCAGTTAGGGGAGACGACCAGCAACTGTTGGACAATATTTTGGCTCTTCCAGGACGAGACAGACTACCCCTCCTCAGTGAGGTTCCTAAGCCTGATACATATTGGTAAGTTTATTGTCATATGAACTGATTTTTATCTTCAAATATGTTTGTATTCTCATATGGTTTAGTAGTAGAATGAGTGACTGTCATATGGTTTAGTATTCTTGGTATCTTGAAAACTTGTCTTATAGAATGCTTCTCATATGGTTTAGTAGTAGGAAAGTACTGTCATATGTCATATGGTTTAGTACTCTGAAATATGTTGCTATCTTGAAAACTGTCTTATAGAATGGTTTTAATTTCAGATAGATGAGCATCATTGTCTCTGTTACTTTGTATTTAACTTCTATTTATGTTCATGTCTTAGGTTTACTCGGAACAAAGGACTATTGACCCGTGTGATTGCTGGGATATTTCGTCGCAAGTTTGATGGCCCTTTCTATAGCCGCATACATGGATGAAGACTCAACTCTCCTGCCAATGACAACAACTGATGGTTTCTTTCTATCCCTTTTCTCAGTTTCTAGTTTTTGTTTGAACAAACAAGTACAATTATATAAATTTATGTATAATTATCTTCTTTTATGCACTTTTGCTTCGAACAAACCTTAATTATGTAATGTACAAAGTTTATATATTAGCTTTCTGTTGTAGTTTTCGTTTTAGATTCGGAAACAATTTAGTTTTATACAGATTTAGGTATTGTGTTTAAGTCACAAAATAGTTGCAAAAATGCAATACCTTAACGAACAAACAGAACAAGCGTCACAAAGTAGTGGGTAATTTGTGACGATAAAGTAACTAACTTGCGACTACTGATATTCTATACAAAAATATTGTAAGCGTCACAAAAGAGTGGCTAATTTGTGACGCTAAAGTGACCAACCTGCGACTACATCTGATATTTCATACCAAAATACTGAATACGTCATAAAAGAGTGGGTAATTTGTGACGCTATACTGACAAATCCGAGACTGCATCTGAAATTTCTGAACAAAAATATAGCACGCGTCGCAAAGTAGTAGGTAATTCTTGACGCTTTAGTGACTACCTTGCGACTATTCTTTTTTAATCGTCGCCAAATAGTTGTTAATTTGTGACACATCAGTGACTATTATGCGACTACAAATTATCATTCGTGAAGAACACAGTAGTCCTAAAAGTGTCGCAATTTTACGACTACAATGGCGTCATACAGTAGTCACAAATTTAAGACAATAATATCAGTCGCTAAGTTGTCGCAAATGATTGGGTGTCACTAATTAGTAGCTAATTTGCGACTCTATAATAACGTTGCAAAGTAATCACAAATTACCGACTATATATAATTGTCACAAACGCGTCGCAAATGTACGACGCATGTGCGACGCAAAATATTAGCGACGAATGTTTAGCGACTACCATTTGGCGTCGCAGAGTAGTCGCAAGTGAGGAGTTTGTGACGAATTTGTGACACTTCTGGGAGTTGCTAAGAGCCTATTTTCTTGTAGTGTTACTCATCAAAAGTGTTGTAAATTGCTGGAATTGACATAGATAGGCGAGTTGTCCATAGCCAACGAAAGTTGAAGTTAAGGCAACTCGTGAATAAATCAATCTTATACGTTTAATGCTCGTCATTCTTTGTAGCCTTAAACGACAGTTTAGGGTGTTAGATTGATTGTTGAAGTAGTTGATGCCACGACAGTGGATCATCTTATATTTATGGTTGAGTTCTAGATTGGTGCATAACTTGATAACCTGAATAATTGCTTGGTTCTTGATGATCTAATCCCTGAGATATATCCCTTGATCTAACGTCTTTCCTTTAATTGTTTACACCGAATTTACGTTTGTTTGCTTTGATAAATCGTGACACTTAAAACAACTTTGAATTACTTAGCTGAATTTATATCCCATAAGATTAGAGTATATTGCTAGTCCCTTAAACGAATTTATACTATTATACAATTGAAGTAGTGATTGTAGGTTTTAATCTTTGAAACCGGGAAAAGAACTTTTATCAAATTGGCGCCGTTGCGACGGAGACCAACTCGATACCTCTAATTTTCATTTACGATTTCAGACTAAGTACTAAACTTGTTCAATTATTTCTCTTGCGTGTGTTTCAGGTGTATGAACTCAAGGACAACAAAGAGAAATCTTCAAACTCCCCTCGTCACTTTGAGTAGCCCTGAACTTGCAAAACTAGAACAAACCAACATACGACAAAGGTCTAATCCCGCTGATATTGGCGAACAAGGTGACAACAACATGGCGGCTGAGCTGCAAGAGTAGATGGCTCAAATGCAACAGCAGCATGCGCGCGAACTACAGCAACAACGCGCGCGTGAGCAGCAGCGTGCCATTGGGGATATGGACAATCCCCATGCTTTCTATCGGAACCGAGCTGCTATTGTTCCACCTGCTGTTGAGAGGCAAGATTATGAGATAAAGCCTCAGATGATATTGATGGTCAAGCAGCACTCGTTCCATGGACTGCATGCGGAAATTCTGATGGACCATATAGAAAACTTCGAGGAGATCTGCTCCACGACGAGTTCTAATGGGATGATCCTGGATTTTTTGAAGTGCAAGCTTTTCCCTTTCTCACTTGCGGACAAAGTTTCCCGTTGGCTCAAGTCTCTACCAGCTGGATCCATCACGACTTGGGCAAAATGTAGAGCAGCGTTCTTGGACCACTTCTATACCAAAACCAAGACCGTGAGCCTGAGGAACAAGATCTCCTCTTTCCAGCAACATTCAGGAGAGTCTTTTTGTGAGGCATGGGAACGGTTCAAAGAGTAGAAGAGAGAGTGTCCACACCATGAGTTTACCGATGAGAACTTGCTGGGTATCTTCTATGATGGTGTTGATTGGGACTACAGAAATGCTTTGAATGCTGCGATTGATGGTAATTTTATGACTAAGACCAGAGAGAGTGCGTATAAGCTCATTGAGAACTTGGCTGTGAGTTCTAGCAACAAGTTGCAAGAGTTTGATAAGACCACAAAATCTAGTGGTATGGATTCCCAAAAGATTGATGACCTTACTGCTAAGGTCAACTTGTTGCTCAAAGGGAACCAAAGGACGGTTCACTTTGTAGATGAGAATGGTGAACCATTTTCTCAGGAGATAGGTGAAGAAGGAGTCACCTAGAACTATAGGAGTCACCCAAACCAAAGTCAGAATCAGTTTCAAGGGGGAGTTCAACAGAAACCACAATTTTCTAACTTTTAGGCTCCTACGAGCTCTGGAAGTACTTCTCAGAATGAACTCAAGGTTATGATACAGCAGCTAATGGCTAATCAATAGAAGTCAGCCACTGAAATCAAAACGCAGGTAGACGCCATGTACTCGGATCTCAATGGTAGACTTGAAACTGTTTGCAACCACGTGAAGAAGTTGGACGCTCAGGTAGCTCAGATCTTGGCATCCGCTAAATGACCACCAGGGACTCTTTTAGGAAAAGTTGAAACAAATCCCAGAGAACACTGCAATGTGATATTAGTTCAGAGTGAGATGGAAACTGTCTCAGCATCGTTTACACCAGAGAAAGCAGAAGAAGCTGTCGAATCATTACCATAAACTGAAATATGAGATTGATGAAAAGAAGCTGGCTGGGTTTAATAAGATGGTGAGTGAGCTTCCTCCTTATATCTCTTTTGAAGAGGCATTTAGAGTTGATCCTGCATATCGTGAGTTCTCCAAGGATACCAAGAAGAGTCTCACAGTAGTCAAGGCTCTCTTTGCTGAAGCAAGGAATACATCATCTCCAATGAAGCAGTTGCCAAAGCTAAACGACCCTGGGATGTTTGTTGTTCCATGCTCCATTGTAGGAGTTGAATTTAAAGAATCTCCCTGCGATTCTGGTTCTTCTATCAATCTCATGTCTAAGGCTATTGCAGAGAAGCTTGGGATTACTACAATGAGAGCTGCTACTATATCTCTTAAGTTGGAAATTGCTTTGTTCTTACTGACTTTCAGGTGGTGGAGATGAGCGAAGATCCTGGTATACCTTTGATTCTTGGAAGACCGTTTCTGGCGACAGTGGGTGCAGTTGTAGATTTGCCTAATAGAAGAGTCTCATTCTCTAATATTGACAAGCAAGTCTTCTACAAAGCTATACCTACTAATGAAGCAGCCAAACTTGCATCTTGTGTTACTGTTATCAATGGAGATAAGCTGCGAATGGTGACAAAGAGAGGTTTCAATGATAGGAGTGAGGTCAAGGAAGTCCTAGATGGAGACCCTCTTATCAGAACAAAAAAGACTAGTCAAAAGAGCAAGGTGAAGGAGACGGTGACGAGCCAAAGAATCAAGGGTGATTCTAATATGGTTTTAGAACCTCAGAGACGTGTTGGTGACACGATTGAGTACAAGGTGAAGTCCAAAGGGATTTCGAAACCTTTCTCCAAGGTTAGAGCTATTCTCACATCTGAGGTAAAAGAGAAAGGTGAAGAAGCTGTGAAAGCTATGTTGAGCAAGGTTCTGATGCTGAAGTTTACTGATTGGAGAGCTTGTTTTGGAGAAAGTTCTCGTGCCCCTCTTCCTGACTGACACATGAGATCTAAGTCAAGCTAAAGACTTTAAACAAACGCTTAGTGGGAGGCAACCCACCGGTACGTTTTCTACCTATTTCAATTGAATTTCTTTTATTACTAACTTTGAATTTCAGTGTAAGTTTTCAGGTTTTTCAAAAAAAAAAAAAACCGTGCAAATAAGGGGCAGATCGACCGATCTATGCACGGATCGATCGATCCTGATATTTGAGCCAAAGCAACAGATCACCTCAGGATCGACTTGGCAGAATCGACCAGACGCAGATCGATCGATTCCGTGCAAGCGGTCAACCTCAGGATCGATCTGCACGTCGATCTAATTCCCAGAAGGAGCACCTGCTCCCCACTACAGAGCACCTGCTCCCCAATACAGAGCACCTGCTCTCCAGGGTAAAAATTCAAAATTCGGATTAAGGCCCACCAAGAGGTATTCATCACAAACATTTTCTTTTCTGCTTTTCTTTATGATTTTATTTCTTTTCACTTTCTCTTGATTTATTCTCTCACCGAGACTTTGTGAAGTAAGTCTGGGGGGAGTTGCTACTAATGACGTTTATTTTGGTTGTTTTCTATTTTCTTATGTCCTGTTTGAGTCAGTTTTTCTTTTATTTTATTGAGTCAAAACTTTGTTGGGAATTAAGACCTTATCTTATGATGATAATTGAACTATTTGTGTTTAACCTTCTCTCTAGTGACCAATTCTACAGAGCGTGGGTACAAGGAACAGTTAGAACACTTCAATACACTAGCTTCCATGTTTCATATTGACCGAAAATTCTTTTCGCTACTGGCACTAGATTAGGGAAACGAACCATATTCAGAACTCCTTATTTTTTTTATCACTCTTGTTGTTCGTGAATAGCTAGCTCATTTTTAGTTAGTATCCTCCTTAACCCTAACATCTTTTCAAGCCTCTTGCATTCTTGTTAATTCATTGTCATATGTGCAGCATATGCGCAAAAGGGCCGGAGAGAATCGGGTCGACACTGCCTTTAAATCACTCTTTCTGAAGAACAAGTGCACATGCTTCCGCAATAGAGCACATGCTCATATTTCGAAAAGATGGTTTTACAACGAGGTGGAACAAAAATCCACGAAGGAGAAATGATATTGATGAGCTCCACTTGGGTATGTACAACAAATCTGATATTTTTGTGTTTGAGAGACATACCATTGTAATCAAAACCCTCTTCATCATCATCATTTCTATAAAAAAAAAATCCAAAAATAGATGATGAAGAGGGGTGAATCTGTAAAATAGGAAGTGTCTCTGTGCAGAGCGAGTATACCCAAGGTGGATGATGGTTAGATGAGACGTTTGAGAGGTTGGAAGAAAGAAAGAGTGGTTTAGAGAATGTGGAATATCAACAGACTTATTCTCTCTTGCAATTTTGTGCGATATCCTGCATCCTCTACGAAACATCGGGTAACCCTTAAACACTTTAAACACTTTGAACTCCACCTCTAAATGGCTTTAAACCCTTTAGCGTCGTCTACCCTAAATGGTGCCTTTAGCGAGACCCTCACGTAAATTTGAATGCGTTGAGTTTGTGTTTGGGAAATGGAACTTGGTTGAGAAATGTGGTGAGGAGTTTTGGTAAAGCTTTGTTATTCGTAATGTGAATTATGTGGTCTGCAGATTGAAAGCTTTAAACCCGGTTCACTGAGGATAAAAGAGTTCCCGCGTTTTCAAATCTTTCTCCTTCACTTGGTCTTGAATTTGTTTGAGGATAAACAAAGATCTAAGTCTGGGGGAATTGATATAATGCGTTTTTGGCGCATTCTTACCTTTGTTTTGTAGGTTTTTATTGAGTCTTTCACTATACTTTAAGTCATTCTAGGTCTAAAATGCGGCACGAATGGAGGATTAGAACTTGCAATTGGATTTAGTGAAAAAAAGAAGGAATCTGGATCTTTTTGGATATTCTGAAGAAAAAAAGCACCCGCTCCAAAGGAGGGAGCACCTGCTCCCAGGAGATCCAGTTTTGGAAATATTCATTAAACTTAATTTTCGCAACCCTATTTTTCCCACCCGCTGTGGGCTTATAAAAGGGGAGTTTTTCGACCGTTTTGAGCCACAGAGGGACACGACACAGTAGAGAAGAGAAAAAACAAGTGAGAGAGAGATTTGATACTTGTTATTAGAGTTGTAAGCTGAGGATTGCCTTCCACATTTTGGAGAAGATTTCTAAACTCTTATCTTTTCTATTTTCAATGAAGTTTCTTATCTTATTCGCTGCTTTGTTTGCTTGAATATGTGCGAGTAGTCTCCTTAGTTAGGTCAAGGGTTCATGGGCTTAGATATCCATGAATTAAGCATAGATAGGTTTTGAAACATCATTCGATATCTCCATCTAATGTCGATCATATTGCCTAGACTAGATTGATCACCTAACCTCTGATTTTAGGTTGAATTTACTCATCAAAAGTGTTGTAAATTACTGGAATTGACATAGATGGGCGAGTTGTCCTTAGCCAACAAAAGTTGAAGTTAAGGCAACTCGTGAATAAATCAATCCTATACGTTTAATGCTCGTCATTCTTTGTAGCGTCAAACGACAGTTTAAGGTGTTAGATTGATTGTTGAAATAGTTGATGCCCCGACAGTGGATCATCTTATATTTATGGTTGAATTCTAGATTGGTTCATAACTTGATAACCTAAATAATTGTTTGGTTCTTGATGATCTAATCTCTGAGATATATCACTTGATCTAACGTCTTTCCTTTAATTGTTTACACCGAATTTACGTTTGTTTGCTTTGATAAATCGTGACACTTAAAACAACTTTGAATTACTTAGCCGAATTTGTATCCCATAAGATTAGAGTGTATTGCTGGTCCCTTGAACGAACCTATATTATTCTACAATTGAAGTAGTGATTCTAGGTTGTAATCTTTGAAACCGAGAAAAGGACTTTCATCAGTTACCATTTCTTCGAACCTATTATGTTCTAACACAACATCATGATCATAAACATTAACAAATTGATGTTGATCATATTGCTCATTTGAATAACCCTGATCCATAGGTTGGTAACTAGTACTACCCGAAGTTTCATCCCAATATCCCTCTCCATGATAAAACCAAACATAATACTCAAGTGTGAACCCTCTATTAAATAAATGCGTACCAACTACATCAATTTTCTGTGGCTTCGAATTTTTGCACTTTCGACACGAGCAGACTATCACTCCGGTCCGTTGAATTGTAGGCACACTACTCGCTTGAGCCATGAAAATTTCAAGTCCGTTGAGGTACTCTACTGAAATCCCTCCATTTTCATCTCAACGTCGATACATCCAGCTTCTTAGTTCGTATATATCGCCCATCTTATGATGCAAATATAACTAGGAAAATAGAGAGAGAATATTTTTTTTTTTAGAAAGTTTATTTTTTTATGGTGGTTAAGGTGGCGTTGGGTGGTGTACTATATATAGGAAGTTTTTGCATCGATTTTGAATCAAATTTTAAATCGAAATAGCATCGCATTAGCATCGAATGAGTTTGCGTCGACTTTGCTTCGAATTTGCGTCACTTTAGCGTCGGTTTTAGGCGCCACTATAAAAGTAGGTGAACTGATATATCCCATATTTTACCTATTTTACCATATATTTTACAATGTTTTCTATGCATTTATCAACGGTTTTATACCTTTAAAGGTAGTTTTTCTCGTATTTGTAGTTTTAGATTCTTAATAGGAAAATAAAGGAAAAAGGAGCAAAAAGAGCCAAAATAGGTGTAAACCAAGGTACAGAAACATTCATAAGCCAAAGACACCATCAAGAACCAAGAAACAACATTCTACCAAATTGGACAGAACGTATACGCCAGAAGTTCAGCAGTGAAAGGAGGATCAAATCGATTTTGAATTGGATGAAACTTGGTGTGAAGATATACCTTTGAGTCATCTTTACAATGAAGTTTTAATAATCTCATTTGGAGGTGTGAGCAGGAAGATACATTGAATTTAGTAAAAATACGTCAAGCTGCCTCAGAAACAAAGCAGGTGCAGAAACGATCCAAATACCGGGCCGCCTCATGGACCGATATCCTGGGCTGATGACAGCACAAATCAAGGCACTTTGGGCCCAATACTGGTCGTGTTCCTTGGCCTAAACCCCAACCGACTTTGGGAGAAGTTTTGACGTAAAAAGACGGATTTGACCTAAACGAAGCCCTAGAAGACCCTAAGCCTATATATACTTGTTTTTAGCCTTTTGTTAGGTATGACCACGGAACAATAGAGTATTTTATCAGATAGGAGCAGCCACCACGAGTTCTCTTGGTGTTCTTCATTAGATTTGGATTTTACAGCAATCTAGTAGATGATCTCGCTTTGTATCTCGATATAGAGAAGAATCCTCTTACCCTTACTCTTTAATTCAAGTTTCTTTATCATGAATTCATCATCTATCTCTGGTTTTTCGTGCATCATGTCTGAGTAGTTTTATTTGTTAGGTTTTAGGTTTTCAATGAGTTTCATAATTCGATAATTGATTGATGATTGTTTAGGGAATACATTAGAGTCTTCATCTTTACTTATACTCAATGCATGATTACTTTACCGCGCATTTACCAATCTGATCTTAGGTTGATATACTCTCCAAAAGCTTTTTATATTGCTTGAACTAGTATTTGATGAGCCAAAAGCCTTAACAATTCAAAAGGTTAGTTAAGGAGTGCGGTGAACTTTATCAAACTTGAACTTTAATGCATGTTTTCACCTTGTAATAACCTGCGATAGTTGAGTCTATTAGGGTGTTAAAACCTAGATGGTAGTTACGTCACGATAGTGGGATGACCTTAAATCAGTGCTTTGTGTTCTAGACAATTCATAATTACTAAATCCCTAAAATCAATCAATCTTTATTGTTGCATGATTTTCTGCAAAATACCTAAGTCCTAACGCTTTTCTTTTATTGATTTTCATTACAATTCACATTCATTGCTTGCTTACTTTATTCTCAATCACAAAAACGACAAAAAAGTATCTTGTCCTAGTTTAGTTTTATTCATTACAATTTGAAGTGTGGTTAAGAAGTCCTTGTGGATACGATCCCTTTATCTATACTAACCGTGATTGCTGTGCACTTGCAGGCAGTTAGTTGAGAGGTAAAACTCGACTCGCATCAAGTTTTTGGCGCCATTGCCGGGGACTTCGAAGAACATAACCTTCGAATTTTTGACTAAAACTCAGTCTAGAACGCTTTAATTTCAGTTTTTCTTTTTATTTCAATTTTATTTCTTTCTTTTTTTACTTTGATTTTTCGTTTTCTTTCATCTTTTTCCTTGTGTTTCAGGTGTTTATGCCTAGTACTAGAAATTCTAACGAGAAAAATCTAGTTGTACCTGATCAAGAAATCGATAAGCTTGAACGAGCCATTAGGAGACAAAGACAACTAAGGATGGCTGATCAAATTGATGAACACGCCATGAATGAAGAGCAACGAGCTCTTTCTCTTGCTGCTGCTGCTGCTCTTGATGGAGAGAACCAACACATGGAGCAACCACTTGGTGCCCACCTAAACCCACCGATTCGTAATGATGTTATCCGAAACCCTCCGGAGAACATTGTTAGGAATCCAGTTGGTGGAAACGATCAACATTTTATTCCACCTGGGAATATGAGAATGCAACAACAAGTTCCACATCTTCAACCTCAAGGGAACATAGATTTCCAACAGCCTTTGCGTCCAAGACAAGCGCAACAAGTCCATCATCAAACTATCGGAGATGTTGATTCCTCCGATGCTTTCTTCTTTGATAGAAATCCTATCTGTCCACCTCTACCTCAAAGGAATGATTTCGAGATCAAACCTCAAATCATTGCATTGGTGAAACAAAACCAATTCCATGGGCTGTCCACGGAGCATCCTCTTGACCACATCGATACTTTCGAAGAAATTTGCAGTACGACTCGTGCTAATTGAGTTTTCACCGACTACTTTAAGTGCAAGCTCTTTTCGTTTTCTCTAAACGATAAGGCACTTAGATGGATGACGTCTCTACCTCCACGGTCCATCACTACTTGGGACGAATACAAAGGAGCTTTTTTGAATCAATTCTACACCAAACAAAGATCGAATTCTATAAGGAACAATATCTCGAGTTTCAAGTAAGGACCAACCGAATCCTTCTTTGAAGCGTTGGAACGTTTCAAAGAGTACACTAGGGACTGCCCTAATCACGGTTTCTCTGAAGGAAACTTATGGAATATCTTCTACAATGGAATCGATTACAAGCACCAAACATCTTTGAATGCTGCGAGTAATGGGAATTTCATGACCAAGCTTGTACCGGAGGCAAAGCTTTTAATTGAGAACCTTGCTGCTAGTGATGCTAACTGTTCTCAAGACTATAATAGAAGCATCAACACTACTAGATCATCAACCGATTCAACTCAAATTGCGGAGCTCAAGAACATGGTTTCACAACTACTTAAGAGTCAAAGAGGAGTTCATGCCGTGGAAGACGTTAATGATACAAGTTATGATCCTAATATGGAACGTATTGGAGATGGAACAGAGGAGAATCAAGAGGAAGTGAACTACATAGGAGAAAACTATGGGAATCAAAATTTCAACAACAACTTTCGATCTCACCAAAATTTGTCCTATCGGAGCAACAATGTCGAGAACCCTCAAGATCAATTCTACCCTCGACAAAACGTCAACCAAGGAGGCCAATATCAGTCCAAGCAACCCTTCTATTCTAAGAGAATGTATCAAGTGAAACCACTATTCAACCCATCCCAACCAACCGGACCGGTTTCTTTTGATTCTAAACTCGAAGATATGAAGAACCAAATGCTAGAAGCCTTCGGCCAACACAAAAAAGAAGTAAACCAAATGGTGGACAGTAGGTATTCGGAACTTAACACTAAGATCGAGTCTATTGTTACTCATCTCTCTAAGATGGATACGCAACTCGTTCAAACCTCGGAAGCTGTTCGAAGACAAGACGAAGAGAAAGCAAAGAAGTTTTGCAATGTTGCTTTTACTAAAGAAGAGGAGGTCGTGGTCACTCCTAAACCACTTGAAGAAGAGGTTATTTTGGTCCAAGAACCAAAAGAGGAATGCCTTCCCGGCGAATCTAAGAGAGCTTACAAGAGAAGACTAAAAAGGATACCTTTGGAAAAAGTCGATAATCCGGGAAAGTTTGTTTTTCCATGCTCTATTAATGGAAAGGAGATCCACGATTGCTTGTGTGATACTGGAGCAAACGTCAATGTCATGTCACTAGCCATGGCAAAGGAACTTGGAGTGGTCGATTGCAAACCATCCAAAGTCTATATAGAGTATGCCAATTTATCATCCTCTACACCTTATGGAATGCTTGAAAACGTCATGGTTAAAGTGGGAGAGGGGATTGTTCCTACTGATTTTCAATTTTTGGAGATGAAGACCGGAAAGTGAATCCATTGATACTTGGATTACAATTCTTAGCAACCGCCGGAGCCATTGTTGATTTTCCAAACTGGAGAATCTCTTTCGCCAATATCAACAAAAATTTCTTCTATTATAAAGTAGATGCTAAGCATATACCAAGCTCGATTGGAGTTAAGGATATGAAGCCTAGTATAGACCCCCGAGATGCCAAGAAAGGAGTCAAAGAAGGAGATCCTAAAGCTAAAATGAAGATAGTTGCAAAACTGTCCAAAGAGAAGCATAAGGACATTTCCGAATATGTCAAGACAACTTTGACACCTATGGATGATGCTAACAATGGGAACAAAGCAAAGGAAAAGTTTATCTTTGAGAACATGGTGATAAAGATCCTCGTCCCAAGAGAAGACGAGATCAATAAGGAAATTATCAAGCGTAAGCTTGAAAACACTTTGAAGCTTTTCCCGGAAGCATTAGTTGTCAAGTATGACAATGGAGATTCACTCAGAGTCATCATAGAAGCCGAAAGATCAAAGCCTAATGAAGCTAAAGGAAAAACCATTCCTTTAGTGGATCCACCGGAAGTCTAAAATCTTCAAAAGAGTCGAGCTAATTGACTTTAAACAAACGCTTTGTGGGAGGCAACCCACGTTTTTATTTTTATTTGTGCTTTAACTAGTTTTTAAAATTTTAATTTTGGTTTTCATAAGTTTATTTTATGCTAATCTATTTCATTTCTATTTTTCAGGAATTACAAAAAAAAAAAAAAATCGACCGTGAGCCGGTACCAGTCACGATACCGGACCGCGGCCGA
This sequence comes from Arabis hirsuta, assembly GCA_964056655.1. Taxonomy (NCBI): domain Eukaryota; kingdom Viridiplantae; phylum Streptophyta; class Magnoliopsida; order Brassicales; family Brassicaceae; genus Arabis; species Arabis hirsuta. The sequence goes on from OZ053299.1 coordinate 18,696,343, forward strand.
CTTGTGTTGACCTTACCACGACACGGGTCCAGTACCGGACGAGGTATCAGACAACGTCCTCAACCAGTATCGCGACCCAACCGTCCTGCGACACGAAGGCCAAGTATCGATCCCGCGTACCGATCCAGAACCTCGACCGGTATCGCGACACGATGCCTTGACCCGCGACACGAGGCATCTCGACCCGCGACACGATGAGAACCTTACCGCAACACGATATCGGCGCCAATACCGGGTCACGAACCCGACCGGTATCGAGGCAGCCCTACCGCATTTCCGTCCCGTTCCAGCCGTCCCGCGACACTGCCCTGACCTTACCGCTACACTACCCAGACCTTACCGCTACACGATCCGTCTTGACCCATGACTGAGGTAAGTTCCGGTCACTATTTCGGTCGGTCCAACCAACCGGTATTCGCCAGTCCGACCCGGGTAAGTTTTCTAAACCGTTTTTAAACCGATTTTAACCGGTTCTAAACCAATTTTAACCGGAATTAAACCAAAAACATCCCAAAATCTGATATTTAAAAGGTTTTACAAACTTCTTTTTGTCATTTGCAAACACAACTTCATCTTTTTCTCTCTCAAAAGTGTTCTTGAGCTCAAGAACCCTAAAAATCCAATTTTAGGGTTTTATCTTAATTCACTACAAATTGTTTAGTTTTTCATTAGGAATTCAATTCCTAATCTCCTATTTCACTAAACCTAAGGTAATTTCTCTCTAAAGCCATCTTTTTGTCTAATTCCAAATTTATGCATATTTTCAAATTTTCATAGATTTAGCTTAAATTGGCTAGGTTGTTGGAGAATAGGAATACTTGATTAGACTTGATATAAACATTATTGATGGGTTAATTACATGATTACAACCTTTATTTAATTTTTCACAAATTTGGATTTGTGAGGTCATAATTATAAACGAATTTGGGTGATTCATGGTTAGTTAATACATCTATTAATATGGGTTATCATATATACATAGGATTGATATGAATTTTGACATATTAAACACTTAATTGCAAAATTTTTGTGTTTTTCACTTGTCATTACATTTAAATCCGAAAATTATGATTTAATTAGAGAAAAAATTATTTTACCTTTGGTTATTATTCTTACATATTTTTAATGTCTTGCTACGCTTTATTTTGATTCAATTCCCCAATTGGAAGCAATTCTATTGGCAATTGCGATTTTCAATACCGTAAAATGCTTTTTCGAGATAATTCTTTTGTACGAAATCCAATGGAGAATGAGATTGTTCCACGGAAGTCTAAGAGAGGACATAAACCCAAGAAGCAACACGTGACAAGCCAAGATCACGAAGCTCAAGTCCCTCGCCCTACACGTTCTAAAACTAGATCGAAAAAGTCATCAAAGAAACATGGAAAGGATATTTTGGTGGAGAATGAAGACGAACTTGGTTACCAACTAAGAGATGAGGAGGATGAAGCCACTCAAGTATGAATGCAGTTTGTGGAGGTCACACAAACAATACCTCACGTATCGCCTCCTAAGAAGAAGAAGAGAAAATCGCGAGCTAAATCAACTATGGTTGTAACTCAAGCACCGAGTGTTATCATGAAGCATGTTGGACCCGAAATGAATGCTAACGTGGACTACATGGCTGGTCTACAATAGTTTGCTATGCTTCCATCTCTTGGTATTGATTTCGAGACACTCGATTTACTTAGTTTTCGAAAAGATGTTGAATGGTATCTTGAAACATTGGGCCTATCAAAGTTTGTGACTATCTCTCACCCTACCTATGGAAGGCTTGCACGTGAATTCTTAGCCACGGTAACATTGTCTTACCCCAAGACAAAGACGACCATAGCAAAGGAAGAAATTCTCGCTTTTACGGTTAGTGAGAAATCGTATACTTTGAGTATTGAAGAACTTTGTGATATTTTGGGATTTGAGTGTCATGAGAGGATCAAGTTCAGTGGTAGTGAATCTCATTATGATGAATGGTCGAAGATAGGAAGCGATAGACTTAAGCCCGGAAGTTCTAAGGCATCGAAGATTACACATCCAGCGATTCGTTATGTTTACTATCTACTTTCTCAACTCATTTTCAGTAGGAATGAGTATGGAGTGGTGAAACAAGAAGAGTTTTACATGCTAATATCATCGTTTGTGGAGAATCCCGAGAAGGTGAACCTCGCTTCCCTTTTAGCTCGTAGAATGGTACAAATCAAGCATGATGCCGTTAAGGAGAAGATACCAAAGGGAGCATCGAGTGATTTTGGTGGAACAATCACGGCCATACTACTTGCGTGTGGTATTGATTTTCACCTCGAAGTCCCTTTGATGGTTGAGAATAAGCTTGATCTACATGCCCTTCAAAGGAAGCATTATCTTTGTGGATAATACGAGCAATCTACAAACTTTGGGTACCTTTTCACTCCACCGTACGAAGACGAGAATAAGTGTGTTCTACTCCCACATGCGGAAATCCCAACCTTGAGTGAGGGTAAGACATAATTTCACCCCACTCGTTCGACATGGTTTTACCATTGTCCCGGATGTCCTCTTGTTGGAGTTTCCCTCTACTATCAATCCAAGGCAAGGATGGCACGAAAGGAGAGTTCTAGAGGACCACAAGGAGGAGGTATTTTCCAGCCTTCCACATCTCACAAGACACCCTACGAGCCCCAATTTCCAGCCGCTACACAAGCCGGTTTTGATGAATGGCTTCGCACTAGCTTTGAGGAAGAAAAAGAGAAAAGGATTGCTCTTGAAGCTACGGTTTCTAGGCAAGGAAAGATGATTTCTAAGCTTGTAAAATAAGTCAAGAAATCGATTCCACTCCTTTTTAGGCGCTCCTCTAGAAGCACAACCGCCACAACAAGTAACAACGAATTTGGTAGTTTTTCGCTCGTCTCTTCATTTGAGCATGATGAGGATGTCAATGACAATGTTTCTAGTCATCCCAACACACGTGCCCTTGATGAGACCACCAATGTCCAGTACGGACATCACTCATTAGTCCAGGCCACCGCTTCAGGCGAGACGGAGATCGTCAATTACGAGTCCGATGGAGATCACTTTCACGTGATAGTTCCGGATTCACCAAAGTCTATGTCACCCGTCTTTTGAGCCAGGTGTATCAACTTTTATCTATCCTTTTATTATTTTCATTTTTATTTTATTGAGTCATCTCACCCTTATGTGACTATTTACACCGGGGACGGTGTAAGTTAAGTCTGGAGGGATTTATCGTACTAACGTCCTTTTTCTATTTTCTTATGTTTTGAGTCATTTTAATGATTTTCTTAGAGTCTTTTATTGAGTCGAAACCCTATGTTTCGAACTATGATATTTTCAGGAATTTATGCGTAGATTTTATGATCTAATGACCATTGTCACAGGGTTTATCCAGGATATACGATTCAGAAACCTTCATGACTGGTACTCGCCCAATATAATTCATCTCGCATAAGTTTTGATGAATCCGATTTTGACTCTATTTTATTTGACCACTAACCTGATTTTTATTATTTCTCATTAAGGAGTTAGATCAGGGAAACGAATCACACATTCATGACATCTTATCCTCTTTTACCACTCTTTGTTGTCATGAATGGCCATCTCATCTTTAGTTGGTACCCTACCTAAAACCCTTTACCTCTTTTCAGACCTCATGCCTTCTCTTTTTAGTTTCATACTTGCAAATATGTGCAAAAACGTCGGAGATAAAAGGATCGACGCAATTTTCCAATCACTAGAGATGCGACGATTTGGTAAAGAAGGCTAGTACAAAGAAAAATTTTCAAAAAGCTTGGCCGTTTCCTTGGATGATTAATACATGGTAATATTTCGTGCCTATACTTGACTCGTATCAAAAAGATACCGTTTTCCCCCTTTAAAAAAAAAAGAACAACAAAAAAATAAATAAAAGGAAGGGAAAGGAAAACGGTTGTCTAAGAATTTTAAGGCCAAATGAATACCCAAGGAATGCCATGATACAAAAGAAGAGACGAGTAGAAAAGATTTCAAGTGATTCCCAGAGAAAGATCTAAGTCTGGGGGAAAAAGACGCGAAGAAATTGGTTGGGAAATTGTGGATATCAACAGGTCCATTCTCTCTTGCGATTTTGGATAATATCTCGCACCTGGAGTCTATGGTAACCCTAAACACTTTTAACCTCACCACATATATTAGCCTTTTTCAAATCCTAGCGCCGTCTACCCCGAATGATTCCCTTGATGAGAAATTCACCTATACCTTAATGAATGTAGAGAGTCAAATGAGGTGTAGTTGAGATTTTTGCAGGATTTTAATTAAAACATGGAGTAGGCTGCGAAGGTTATGGATGGCGTATGATGAAGATACCCTTGGATCGATCATGTCACATACGATATTAGTATCAACGTTATTTTCAAATGGTTTTTCTAAGTTCAAATTATTTTCAAACCTCTTTTCTATACTTGGATTTTGCTTGAGGAAGAGCAAGGTTTAAGTCTGGGGGAGTTGATATATCCCATATTTTACCTATTTTACTATGTATTTTACTATGTTTTCTATGTATTTATGAACGGTTTTATACCTTTAAAGATAGTTTTTCTCGTCTTTGTAGTTTTAGAGTCTTAACAGGGAAATAAAGGAAAAAAGAGCAAAAAGAGCCAAAATAGGTGTAAACCAAGCTACAAAAACATTCATAAGCCAAAGACACCATCAAGAACCAAGAATTCACAAGAAACAACATTCTACCAAATTGGACAGAACATATACGCCAAAAGTTCAGCAGTGAACGGAGGATCAAATCGATTTGGAATTGGATGTAACTTGGTGTGAAGATATATCTTTGAGTCATATTTAAAATTAAGTTTGAATCATCTCATTTGGATCTGTGAGCAGGAAGATACATTGAATTTAGTAAAGATACGTCAAGCTGCCTCAGAAACGAAGCAGGTGCAGAAACGATCCAAATACTGGGCCGCCTCATGGACCGATATTCTGGGCTGCTGCCAGCACAAATCAAGGCACTTTGGACCCAATACTGGTCGTGTTCCTTGGCCGAAATCCCAACCGACTTTGGGAGAAGTTTTGACGTAAAAAGACGGATTTGACCTAAACGAAGCCCTAGAAGACCCTAATCCTATATATACTTGTTTTTAGCCTTTTGTTAGGTATGACCACGAAACAATAGAGTAGTTTATCAGATAGGAGCAGCCACCATGAGTTCTCTTGGTGTTCTTCATTAGATTTGGATTTTAGAGCAATTTGGTGGATGATCTCGCTTTGTATCTCGATAAAGAGAAGAATCATCTTACCCTTACTCTTTAATTCAAGTTTCTTTATCATGAATTCATCATCTATCTCTGGTTTTTCGTGCATCATGTCTGAGTAGTTTTATTTGTTAGGTTTTAGGTTTTCAATGAGTTTCATAATTCGATAATTGATTGATGATTGTTTAGGGAATACATTAGAGTCTTCATCTTTACTTATACTCAATGCATGATTACTTTACCGCGCATTTACCAATCTGATCTTAGGTTGATATACTCTCCAAAAGCTTTTTATATTGCTTGAACTAGTATTTGATGAGCCAAAAGCCTTAACAATTCAAAAGGTTAGTTCAGGAGTGCGGTGAACTTTATCAAACTTGAACTTTAATGCATGTTTTCACCTTGTAATAACCTGCGATAGTTGAGTCTATTAGAGTGTTAAAACCTAGATGGTAGTTACGTCACGATAGTGGGATGACCTTAAATCAGTGCTTTGTGTTCTAGACAATTCATAATTCCTAAATCCCTAAAATCAATCAATCTTTATTGTTGCATGATTTTCTGCGAAATACCTAAGTCCTAACGCTTTTCTTTTATTGATTTTCATTACAATTCACATTCATTGCTTGCTTACTTTATTCTCAATCACAAAAACGACAAAAAAGTATCTTGTTCTAGTTTAGTTTTATTCATTACAATTTGAAGTGTGGTTAAGAAGTCCTTGTGGATACGATCCCTTTATCTATACTAACCGTGATTGCTGTGCACTTGCAGGCAGTTAGTTGAGAGGTAAAACTCGACTCGCATCATGAACCCATTGAAAGCGTGTTACCTACCTACCAACTTCGACGCAATATCCGACGCTATATCCAATTTTATTTTAAGCGATGCTAAATCGACGCAATTTTAGCATCGATTTAGCGTCGAATGAGATTTTCAACGGTATATCGACGCTAAATTGATGCTAAAATTGCGTCAATTTAGTGTCGAATTGATTCGTCTCTAATTTGCGTCGATTTTGCGTCGAATGTTGTTATCGATACAAAAACGACGCTAATTCGACGCTATATTTGCGTCGGCCAAAATTCGACGTAAAAATTCGACGCTAATTTAATGTTTTCTTGTAGTGGTATCAGGCAAAACCAAAACAGTCCCATCTTGAAGCAGTCAAGCGAATCATCAGATATGTCAAAGGTACAGTCAATCTGGGAATTTGGTATTCTAAGGGTTCGAACAAGAACTTGGTTGGCTACTGTGATGTCGACTAGGCAGGGAGTATGGATTATAGGAAGTGAACAAGTGGCAGTTGCTTTTTCTTGGGAAACAGATGAGTAAGAAATAGAACTCTGTATCACTGTCCATTGCTGAAGCAGAGTTCATTGTCTTAGGAAGCTGTTGCACTCAACTTCTCTGGATGAAACAGATGTCAGCGGACTATGGAATGGATTCTAGATCTCTCTTGGTTTACTCTGACAACAAAAGTGCAATAAACATATCAAAGAACCCAGACAGCACTCAAGGACGAAGCACATCGACATTCGACACCACTTTATTTGAAAACTAATGGAGGAAAAACACGTAGTGGTAGAACATATTGTCACTGATTTAAAACTGGCTAATTTATTCACAAAACCACTGGACTTTTATCGTTTTGTCATCTTAAAAACTCAATTGGTGTTTGTGGAATATAATTGTTTGTGAAGTATGCAGAACTGATACATGTGCTGGTTTAAGGTGTATATAAGGCTCAGATTCGGTCTAGAGTCAGAAACAGCAGTGAGTAAAAGCTATCTATCATGTCGTCTTGTGTTGACTTCAGTACAGGTTTCACTTTGAAGAAAGAACAAAGACCTGAAGGGTAAAAGGCCCTGGGACAGTTCTTGAGAAGTCAAGTGATGGAGCTGTCTCATTCAACCAAAAAAAATACCAGAAAAGTTGGTAAGCGTGAAGAGGAGGATTCAATCAAAATCTCAAGAAAATCAATCCTCCACACTTGAAATACATCAGCTGCTTTCTCAAGTGAATAAAGATTGAAAACTGGCCAATAACAAGATAAAGACATGGTAGTATTGTAACGCCCGCGAACCAAATTTGAGATTTTTGGGCAGTGCGTCGATCGATGTAAGGTGTGTGCATCGATTGACGCAAGGTGTGTGCGTCGATCGACACAGGTTGCGAATTGAACCGATTGGTTCAGATTTTTGAGCGTCGGTTTGCGGTCTGGTTTAAGGAAATCCTAGGGTTCGGCTATATAAGTCAGGGGCCATATTTCAGTTATGTTTTTGGGAGAGAAAAGCTGAGTTTCAGAGTTCCAAAGAAAAGAGAAAGATGAAACGACCTGACCCAAAAGTTTAAAATTTCTCCCTTCGGATTACTATCATCATAGAAAAAAATCCTCAATGGCCAAACACAACAATGCGGAAACAATTAAAATAACAATAACACACCAATCAATAAATCCCATACTTTACTAATTCACTAAACCTTTCAATTCAATAAATCAATAACCAATAAAACCAATTCAACCAACATCAATAAAAATTCCAGAATCTACTAGCAACCTAACAATTTTAACAATACAACCACTCAGACGAGACACTAGGTCATCTCCTCTTCCCGGCCATGATTCCACGATCACATTTTCTCTTTACCATCAACACATGGCAAAAAGAGTTGCGTGAGTATTATCACATATACTCAGCGACGCGGTTATCCCGTCTACAGATTATACACACAGGCATAATCAAGAGATACAATACCAGGATGAGCATACAACAAGTATACATGAAGAAATCAACACGAACCCGTACAGAGCACTGTGTTGATCGACACAACTACTAGGTGTCGATCGATACACTGTACCCGTGTCGATCGACACACCCCCATGGTGTCGATCGACACACCCCCATGGTGTCGATCGATACGACATCGCAGAACCTAGGAAACGAGCCTATCCTCTCATGGCTCGAATTCCATCGCGATTCATCGATCTCCTGCACAAAATTCATCCACAAACACACAATATCTAATCCAAAGAACACAAGCAATCGTATTCCATCTAATCCTTTACCCAGATAAACTTACGGTCACGCACTCACCTCGATTCTGGAAGGAAAGGAATGAAGAAAACCCGAAGAAAGCGAAGAACACAAAGAACACCGCCTCTAGAATCCAAAAATCCTCAATCAAATCGCAAAACACAGCCTCCAGAACCTCCTTCACTCACACAAACACTCAAATCTCCCAAACACACAGATTTCTCTCTGAAAACCTCTGATTTCTCCTCAAGAACAGCTGAAAAATTGGCCAACCCTCACTGTTTTGCGCCTTTATATTCAACCCCAGGGTTCCCTAAACCGGCCCACCAAACCGGACAATTAAACCGAACCTGTCGGTTCAATTTAACTCCCGTGTCGATCGACACACCACCTTGTGTCGATTGAAACAACGTCCGAAACCCATCTTCTCATAAGTAAAAAACACACGTATCGATAGACACACACCCCCTGTGTCGATCGACACCCAACCAAAAATCCACTTTTTGGTTCACGGGTGTTACAATTCTCCCCCACTAACACGGATTCGACCTCGGATCACGCGACTCCGTCTCACTAAGGTTAACACTCCCGTCTAAAACCCGACCAGATTCACCTGGAAACATCAACAATGCAACGCTCCCTGGTCCGGATTAGGGCTGCCCGATTGATCGCACAGCAATCAAACAAGAACATGCATGACCAACCATTGATCCAGAATTCGACCAAATGATCACGCAACAATCAAACAAGAACATGCACGACCAACGGTGCTACATATGCTTCCAGGGTCGTCCAAACCGAAGTCCCAGACACAAATAAAAACCCTAGACTTGACATCTGCATCCACACTCCTGACCCTCGGTTAGCACCACTCGAGATCACACCTGATTCCTGAGCTCCACTGGTCTCATACTAGCCACATTGCACCGTCTCACCATGGCTGCAATCTTGACCCCAATCCAGTCAGCACCACTTGAGATCCACTCCCGATCCCCAAAGTTTATCCAGTCTCATACATATAATCACACTGCAGACTCTATTGCTCATACTCATATCTATATACACCACCTCGCTCTCAGGATCGTCACCCTTTGAGCTCTCGATGTATATCATACCCCATCTGCCTTCAGGACTGCAGTCCATCCAGCTCCAGATATGCTCCAGTCCTCCCCACTCTCGGGACACACAATCCGTCGAGTTATGGCTGCAGAGGAATCACACATCCTCTGGAGAGGCTTCGGCCCCTCAAAGTATATACAGGAGAATCACACATCCCCTGGAGAGAACCTCATTGTCCCCTCAAGCATATCCAAGACAATCACACATCCCCTGGAGCAATCTCTCTATAACATGCATCATAAGCACCAGCCGACCGAAATCACCTCTCGTGGTCATCCAAACAACCCAATCACCAGGGTGTTTCCACAGAGTCCCTGGAAAAGACAGTCCTAACTCACATAAGACTTCTGTTCCAGACTCCCCCTAGGAAATAGGCAGGTTCTATCTCACATAAAACCCCTATTTCCCAGCACCATCCAGAGAATCAAAAGTCCTAACTCACATAGAACCTCATCCCCAGAAAATCCTCCTAGAACATGGATAACCCTAAACACACATAAAACTTCCATTTTTAGCCTCCCTAGCCGATAGACACGCTCTAACTCACATAGAACTCTATCGATAGACTTCCACGTGACCTACCAGTTAACACAACACATGACTCCACCAGTCATACCATAAGAACTCACATCTTATAACACATTTAATAAGGAACAACTCATCTTATTAAATCTCAAAATATATAATCGTTACAACAGCGCCAAACGAAAATACATACAACTCATAGCCACATGCTACAACAGACTCTGAAAACCAGAAAAGAAACTCAAACCACCGCTTGCTTCTCGAACCACTTTGAGAACTTCTTCTTCATCATCGCTTCTGGTTCCCAAGTCTCCTCCTCAATACTGTCACAGTCCCACACGACTCTCACAAACGGTATACTCTTCCAACACAGCACCTTGACTCTCCTCTCGAGAATCCTCACAGGCCTCGCCGCTAATGTCATGTTGGGCTGAAGATCCTTTGGAATCCTAGCCAGCACCTCAGACTCATGTAGACACTTCCGCAGCATCGACACATGGAAGACCTTGTGAAAAGCTTTCATACTCTGAGGTAACTCCAAACGATAAGCTACCGGTCCGACCCGCTCCACAACCTTGAACGGACCCATAAACCTCAGACTCAACTTATTCTCTGAAATGGATCTGTTAGGACCCCTCAACATAGCTGCCTTGAGATACACCAGATCTCCCAGCTCAAACTCCAGCTCCTTCCGTCTCCTATCAGCGTAACTCTTCTGCCGATCCTAAGCCTCTCTCATATTCAGCCTCAAGACACGGATCTTCTCCGTCGTCTCCAGAACAAAATCCACACTAAACATGCTCCTCTCCCCCACTTGAGTCCAGCATAATGGTGTCCTACACAGCCTCCCATACAGAGCCTCATATGGAGCCATCCCAATACTAGCCTGGTAACTGTTGTTGTACGCAAACTCAACCAGGTTCAGATGATCCGCCCAATGACCACCATAATCAAGCACACACATCCTCAGCAAATCCTCCAAAGTCTGAATCGTATGCTCGGACTGCCCGTCCGTCTGAGGATGATACGCTGTTCTCATATGCACCTTAGTGCCCATCTCAGCCTGAAATGCCCTCCAGAACTCTGAAGTAAACCTCGGATCCCTGTCTGACACGATACTCGCTGGCACCCCGTGCAGCCTCACTATCTCCCGCATATACTTTTTAGCCAAAACCACCGCTCCGTCGGTCTTCTTGATGGCAAGAAAATGTGCTGACTTCGTCACACGATCCACAATAACCCAAATCGCATCATATGTCTGTGACACCGGCAAACTCTGCAACATACCACTCAGCACCTGATGCTCAGCCTTCAACAACTGACACATGTTGCACGCTGCAACCCAGCTAGCTACATCCCTCATCATCCCGACCCAGTGATAATACCGCTTCAGATCATGATACATCTTGGTCGCTCCCGGATGAATCGATAACATGCTCGAATGAGCCTCCCACAAGATCTCCTGCCTCAGATCCTCGTCCTTGGGTACACAAACCCGCCCGTTCACCAGTATCATCCGACTCGCTGAGACCACATACTCTGAACCGGCCACCTTAGAAGCATCAATCAATCCCTGATCCTTCTCCTGAGCAACTCGTATCCTGCTCAACAAATCTGCCTGGTTAGCTGCCTCTAACCCCAACGGCTCCTGTGAAATCACACATAACCTCAACGTACTGATCTCGCTCACCAGAGCCTCTATATCCCGCTCCTGATCTGAAGCAACCATCTTCCGACTCAATGGATCTGTAACCAGATTAGCCTTATCCGGATGGTACCTGATCTCCAGGTCATAGTCCGCAACTAAATCCATCCACCGCCTCTGTCTCTGGTTTAGCTCTGGCTGAGTGAAGAAATACTTCAGACTCTTATGGTCTGTGAACACCTGCACCTTTCCGCCATACAGATAAGACCTCCAAATCTTAAGGGCAAAAATCACCGCAGCCAACTCCAAATCATTAGTAGAGTAATTGCACTCGTGCTTCCTCAACTGCCTCGAAGCATACGCAATAACCTTTCCCTGCTGCATCAGTACACATCCCAGACCAACTCCAGAAGCATCTGTATACACCATATAAGGCTCACCTGGCTTGGGTAACGCCGACACAGGTGTACTCGTTAGCATCCTTCAGCTTCCCGAAACTCTACTCGCAAGCTGAAAACCACACAAAAGGGACATCCTTCCTTGTTAACTTTGTCATCGACTGCGCCATACTCGCAAACCCCTTGACGAACCTCCGATAATAACCTGCCAACCCAAGGAAACTCCTTATCTCAGTGGCACTCCTCGGTCTAGACCAACCTCTGATAGCCTCAATCTTAGTCGGATCCACAGAAACTCCCTCCACAGATACCACATGGCCAAGAAAGCTCATCTCGCGCTGCCAGAAACTGCAGTTACTTAATTTCGCGTACAGCTTCTGCTCCCGCAGCTTCTCCAGAACTAATCTCAAATGCACCTCGTGCTCCTCCGGACTCCTCGAATACACTAGGATATCATCTATGAAGATGATCATGAACACATCCAGATACTCCTGGAACACCCCGTTCATCAACCGCATGAACGCTGCTAGGGCATTCATAACCCTGAACGACATCACCACAAACTCATAATGCCTGTAACTCGTCCAAAAGGCCGTCTTCCTAACGTCTACCTCATCAATTAGAATCTGATGGTAACCCAACGCCAAGTCAATTTTTGGGAACCAAGTAGCCCCTCGCAACTGATCCAACAACTCATCAATGCGCGGTAGAGGAAACCTGTTCTTCACAGTGACTCGGTTAAGTCCTCGGTAATCGATGCACAACCGAAAACTCCCATCCTTCTTCTTCACGAACAACACCGGCGCTGCCCACGGTGAAACACTAAACCGGATGAATCCCTTCCCCAACAGATCATCCAGCTGCTTCTTCAACTCTGCCATCTCTACTGGAGCCATACGGTTAGGCACCTTAGATATAGGAGTCGTCCCAGGCTCCAACTCGATCATAAATGGATTCGACTTCGACGGTGGAAATCCCAACAACAATTGAAACACATCCTGGAAATCCCGAACAACCCAATATCCCCAACTATAACCTCTCCAACAGTCTCCGGCATCACTATCGTCGCCAGATACGCCTTGCAGCCATTCTCAATCAATTGCTCGGCCTGTATCGCTGAAATCACGAGACTACTAGAAGTCGGTCTCACACCCTGATACACCAACCTTCCCGACTCCCGCTCGAACACAACCCGTCCTCGATGACAATCCATATGGACAATGTACCGATCTAACCAATCCATACCCAGGATGACGTCGTGCAACTGCACCGGACTAAAAACCAGATCTGCTGGCATCAACTCTCCCGCCACCAGAACATCCACACCACGAGCTCGCCCGAAAGTAGCTAACGTCCTGCCACCAGCAACCTTAACTACTGCCGACTGATCACCAGAATCGCTCCGGATCCCGCTGCCCTCCGCACACTCCAGAGTAATGAAGCTATTCATAGCTCCCGAATCAAACAACACGTGGGACTCACAACCGCCCACAACTAAGGTCCCTGCACAAATCCCATGTGCTTTAAGACCCGACACTCTAACGCAGACTCACTATTTTCCAAACATACCAAATTCAAACAACATAAGAATTTAAAAGATCAAGTTTGGAATTTACCTATGATCGGTCCTGCGCTAGAACCGCCCGCCTCCATCGAAGTGAAAATCCGCGGCATCGCTGCAATCTGAGCCAAGGGCTGCACCGGCAACTGCTGCACTGCCACCACCACCATCTGCTGCAGCTTCAAACACTTGGGCTTGATATGCCCCAGCTCCATGCAGTGGTAACACACTGGAGAACCCCGAGTATCACTCCTCTTCGGACAACTGGCCACCTTGTGATCCATGCTTCTGCACCCGAAGCAACCTGGACCACCCTGCCCTCTCTGACTCGGCTCTGAAGTGCTCTCCCACTTCCTCTTCTGACCTTGAGCAAACTTGCTGCCCCTGCTCGAACCCGTCTGCTGCTGCGGCCACCTCTGCTGCTGAACCAGTGGACTCACCACCACAGCCTGCTCCCCGAGGTCCTCCTCAATCGCAGCAGCCATCTCCACTAACTCCGCCCTCGTGGAGAACTTACTCGCCCTGCAGCGAGTCCTCAAATCCGCTCAAAGTCTCCCCAGGAACCTCCTAACCTGGGCCTGCTCGTCCTCCATGCCCCTACCATCATGTACCAGAAGTTGACAAAACTCCAAATCGAACTCCTTCACTGTCCGGTCTCCCTGAGCCAGATTCAGAAACCTCGACTCCATCCGGTCCACCGCCTCCTACGGGAAATACTTGGCGTTGAACTCCGCCAAGAAATTCTCCTAGACCATCTCGGCCTTGACTCGCTGGTCTCAACACCCCTCCATTAGAGATGCGCGTCACTATCCAGATAGTGAACCACCAAATCAACCCTGTATCCCTCTCGACACCTAACAGAGCAAAAGTTACGCTACAACCTCCGTCGCCACTCATCGGCCTCCTCTGGCTTGGCACCACCCGAGAAAAATCCAGTGCCAATCCTCTGCATCTGCTCCATCATTCTCAGGTAGGTTAGAAGCTCCTCTGCAACCACCACACCCGGCTGCACACCAGCCACTCCCGGCTGACCACCAGCCACTACTGGTTGTACACCAGCCACACGTGGCTGAACTCCCGGAGCCTGACCCGCAGCCGGCACGCACCTCTCCTAGTAACCGCTCCAGAATCATCTGCAGCAAACTCGTCAAACGATCATCTCGGTCTTGGGCCACACCTGCGGCAGCACCCCCACCTAGGCTCACCGCACCACCAGCTACACCGAGACCCAAACTAGCCCCACCAACCCTCACACTGGTACTCGTAGCAGCCTCACCCACAGTCCCCTCCTGACACGCCTCGAATCCGTCACCTACTCCTTGTGGTCTCCTGGGCCACACTTGCGGCATCAGACTCACTCTGCAGTCCTCGCCCGTGCCCAGCACGACCACCTCGGCCTCCACGGCCCCCACGACCTCTGCCTCTAGCCATCACTCTGCACTAACCAGCAGACTACTAAGTACTAGAAAACAGAAAGTCATAAAAACACATACCGTGGAATCTCATTTAAGGCTCGGAAGAGATGATCTAGGACTCCATACCCACACAACAATCAATCGACTATTCACAAAATCAGTCAATCAATCACCCGCCCTAAAACCATAAGGGCTCTGATACCAAAATGAAACGACCCGACCCAAAAGTTTAAAATTTTTCCCTTCGGATTACTATCATCACAGATAATAATCCTCAATTGCCAAACACAACAATGCGGAAACAATTAAAATAACAATAACACACCAATCAATAAATCCCATACTTTACTAATTCACTAAACCGTTCAATTCAATAAATCAATAACCAATAAAACCAATTCAACCAACATCAATAAAAATTCCAGAATCTACTAGCAACCTAGCAATTCTAACAATACAGCCACTCAGACGAGACACTAGGACATCTCCTCTTCCCGGCCATGATTCCACGATCACATTTTCTTTTTACCTGCAACACATGGCAAAAAGAGTTGCGTGAGTATTATCACAAATACTCAGCGACGCGCATCCCATCTACAGGTTATACACACAGGCATAAGCAAGAGATACAATACCAGGATAAGCATACAACAAGCATACACGAAACAATCAACACGAACCCGTATAGAAGCACTGTGTCGATCGACACAACCACTAAGTGTCGATCGATACACTGTACCCGTGTCGATCGACACACCACCATGGTGTCGATCGAGATGCACCTGTGTCGATTGACACACCCCCATGGTGTCGATGACACGACATCGCATAACCCAGGAAACGAACCTATCCTCTTATGGCTCGAATTCTATCGCGATTCATCGATCTCCTGCACGAAATTCATCCACCAACACACGAAATCCAATCCAACCAACACAAGCAATCGTATTATATCTAATCATTTACCCAGATAAACCTACGGTCATGCACTCACCTCGATTCTAGAAGGAAAAGAATGAGGAAAACCCGAAGAACACGAAGAACGCGAAGAACACGAAGAACACCGCCTCCAGAATCTGAAAATCCTCAATCAAATCGCAGAACACAGCCTCCAGAATCTCCTTTACTCAAAGAAGCACTCAAATCTCCCAAACACACAAATTTTTCTCTAAAAACCTCTGATTTCTCCTCAAGAACAGCAAAAAAATCAGCCGACCCTCACTGTTATGTGCCTTTATATTCAACCCTAGGGTTCCCTAAACCAGTCCACCAAACCAGATAATTAAACCGAACATGTCGGTTCAATTTAACCCCCGTGTCGATTGACACACAACCTTGTGTCGATCGACACAACGTCCGAAACCTGACTTCTCATAAGTCAAAAACACACGTGTCGATCGACACACACCCCCTGTGTCGATTGACACCCAACTAAAGACTGAGAGGACGATCCGCATACTGAGGTAATCTCCGTTCTCATTGTGATTTTGAAGTCAGAGTGTCATTCCTGTTTTCTGAAACCCTAATTCGGTTTAGGAGATTTTAGGAGAAATGATCGAGGTTTTGTTGGTTCGTGAGGAAGGGAAGATAGAGCATTGACTGTAGGTGTCAGAGAGGTCTCTTTTCGTGGATGTCCTTATCTAGAATCGATCCAGAATCAAGGTGAGTGGGTGACCATGGCTTATCTGGATACTCGGAGTATTCATAATGCTTTTGATTGTGAATTGGAATGGATTGATGATTAATTGCAGGTTATTTATTCGTGCTATGCGTTGTTAATTGATCGCTTAGTATTGTGTTATTTTTTATGCCTATGTGTATAGCCAAGTAGATGGGATGACCGTCTCAATGAGTATTTGTGATAATACTCACGCATCTCTTTTAACCATGTCATGCAAGTAAAAAAAAGATGTGATCGTGGAATCAAGGCTGTGAAGAGGAGATGATCTAGAGACTCGTTTATTTTCTTTATGTGATTGTTTAGAACCGCTAGGTTGCTGGTTTTATGGAATTGAATTATTTAAATGGTTTTGAATTGGTGATGGTTTGATGGTTTAATCGTTTGATTGGTTTGAGTTGATTTTTGCTGGTTATGTTTGGTTACTTGTTGAATTGCTAAGTGTTAAGAATTAGTATTTATGGGAATACTAATTCGATGGAAAAAAAAGGGTCGGGGTTTTTCAGTTTGGTATCAGAGCCCTTACGATTTTAGGGCGGGTGCACTTGATTAATTATGAGGAATTATTCAATTGTTGTGTATGAGTTTGGAGTAATAGATCATCTTCTTCGAGCTTTTAATGAGATTCCACGGTATGTGTTTGTTTGATATTTTCTGACTTTCTAGTATGTTTAGTGTTCTGTTATGGTAGTACAAGAGAGATGGCTAGAGGAGCTAGGGTAGAGGCCGTGGTGGTCGTGGAGACCGTGGTGGTCATGAAGGCCGTGGTGGTTGTGGAGGACGTGGGTGCGGTCAGGGACTTGAGAGTGATTCCGCCGCCGCGAGTGTGGCCCAGAATTTCGCGCAGGAGTAGGCGGCAGCTGCGCAGACGTTTCAGGAGGGGTCCATGGGTGTGGCCACTGCGAGTACCAGTGTGAAGACTGGTAGGACTGGTGTGGCTAGTGGTGCGGTGGGCCTACATGTGGGTGCTGCCACAGGTGTAGCCAAGGATCGAGATGATCGTCTGGCGAATCTATTACAGCTGATTTTGGAGCGTTTACCAAGAGGGATGCCGGCTCAGGTTCAGGTTCTGGTAATGTCACAAGTGGCAGAGGTGCAACTGAGGGTTGCGGTTGTAGAGGAGCTCTCATCTTATCTTAGGATGATGGAGTAGATGCAGAGGATTGGCACGAGATTTTTCTCGGGAGGTGCCAAGCCTGAGGAGGCTGATGAGTGGCGGATGAGACTGGAGCGTAATTTTCTGTTTATCAGGTGTCCAGAGGGATACCGAGTGACCTCGAAGTGCATTATCTGGATGGTGATACGCATCTCTGGTGGAGAGGTGTGGTGGCTAGGAGGGTGCAGGCAGAGATGGCCTAAGAGGACTTTTTGGCTGAGTTTAATGCCAAGTTCTTCCCGCAGGAGGCGGTGGATCGGTCAGTTCGAGAGTTTGAAGCAGAGTTCAATCGACTTCTGGTTCATGCAAGTAGAGGTATAGAGGACTTTCTGTAAAGTGAGTAAGTTCGCCACGAGGGCAGACTTGCTTGAGATTGTTGCGGCGATTGAGGAGGATCTGAGGGAGCAAGTTGTGGTGGTTAGTCCGCTTGTTCATCCGAAGAGATCGCATCAGCAAGTAATTTCAAGCAAGGGCAACAAGCCTGCACAATGACAGAAGAGGAAGTGGGAGGCACTTCGGAACCGATTCAGAGAGATCAGGGTAGTTAGGGATGCTTTGGGTGTGGGAGCATGGATCACAAGCTGGCGAGCTGTCCTAGGAGGGATGCATCTCGGGATACTCGAGTGTGTTTTCAATGCAGAGAACCGGGATACATCAAGCCGAAATATCCAAAGTTGCAATAGATGGCAGTGGCGGCAGTTCAGCCAGTGTCGTAGATTGCTGCAGCACCGCGAGTGTTCACTTTGGTGGAGGCGGGTGGTTTAATCGCCAAGCCGGACACAGGTTAATTTCAGAACTCGACTTGGTAAATTCTGGCGTTTATAAATTATTGTCTGTTTTAGAATTTGTGAGTCGTGTGATTGAATATTAGGGTTCTTAGGCACATGGGACTTGTGCAGAGACCTTGTTAGTGGGCGGGTTAGAGTCCAATGTCTTGTTTGATTCTGGAGCTACGAATTACTTAATTACTCCGGAGTGTATGGAGAGCTGCAGTATCCGGGGCGATTCCGGGGAGCCGATGAGAGTAGTTAAGGTTGCTGGCGGGAAGTTCTTAGGTACTCATGGTCGGGTGAGAGGCGTCGATATTTGGGTGGTTAGAGAGTCTATGCATGCAGATCTGATTATCAATATGGTGGAGCTGTACGATGTAATTTTGGGTATGGATTGGCTGGAGCGGTACAGAGTTCATCTGGATTGTCATCGGGGACAAGTTGTCTTTGAGCGAGAAGCAGGGAGGTTAGTTTATCAGGAAGTGAGGCTGACTTCCAGGAGTCTCGTGATCTCGGTGATTCAGGCTGAGCAGCTGATCGAGAAGGTCTGCGAGGCATATTTGGCGATGATTATGATGCCAGAGTCTGTTGGAGAGGTGGCTGTTGGGGATATTCAGATTGTTTGGGACATCGAGGATGTTTTTTTGTCGTTGGAGGGATTACCACTGTCTCGTTCTGATCCTTTCACGATTGAGTTGGAGCCCGAGACGACTCTGATATCTAAGATGCCTTACAGAATGGCCCCAGCAGAGATGGCAGAGCTGAAGAAGCAGCTGGGTGATCTATTGGGTAAGGAATTTATCCGGCCTAGCAGTTCACCGTGGGGAGCACCGGTGTTGTTTGTGAAGAAAAATGATGGGAGTTTCTAGTTGTGTATTGATTACCGGGGACTTAACCGAGTCACTATGAAGAACAAGTATCCTTTGCCGCGGATTGATGAGTTGTTGGATTAGTTGCAAGGGGCTACATGGTTCTCCAAGATTGACTTGGCATCGGGTTACCATCATATTCCTATCGATGAGGCAGATGTTAGGAAGACTCCTTTCAGGACGAGATACAGGCATTTCGAGTTTGTGGTGATGCCATTTGGTTTGACTAATGCACTAGCGATGTTCATGAGGCTGATGAACGGTGTCTTTAAGGAGTATCTAGATGAGTTTGTGATCATCTATATCGATGATATTCTGGTGTATTCGAGGAGTCCTAAGGAGCACGAGGTTCATCTGAGAGTTATTTCTGAGAAGCTGCGGGAGTAGAAGCTGTATGTTAAGTTAAGCAAGTGCAGTTTTTGGCAGCGGAAGATGGGTTTTCTCGGTCATGTGGTTTTTGCAGATGGAGTTTTTGTAGATCCGGCGAAGATAGAGGCTATTAGAGGGTGGCCTTTTATCAAGGGTTTCGCGAGTAAGGCTCAGTCGATAACGAAGCTGATAGGGAATGATGTTCCTTTTGTGTGGTCTTCAGCTTACGAAGAGAGTTTCGCGAGGCTGAAGAGATGTTGACTAGTACACCAGTGTTGGCGTTGCTAGAGTCGGGTGAGCCTTAAGTGGTGTATATAGACGCTTTGGGAGTTGGTATGTGTTGCGTGTTGATGCAGCATGGAAAGGTAATTGCTTATGCTTCGAGGCAGTTGAGGAATGATATATCATGGTTTTTACCTGTTTTCGACCATGATATAAGTCTTTTTTATCGAGTCTTTTTGATAAGTCGTGGATGAATTTGGGAGGCTGCGAATGTCTATGGAGAAGTGCATGGTGGTCTGAATCTGGATTGGTTTTGCATTATGTGGATTACTAGTTGAAAGGATTGGTTCAGTACTCCAAGGGAAGGTAAATTTCTGCGTTTTCAAACCTCTTTCACATTCTTAGTGTATGTTTGCTTGAGGGCAAGCAAATGCTAAGTCTGGGGGAGTTGATATATCATGGTTTTTACCCGTTTTCGACCATGATATAAGTCTTTTTTATCGAGTCTTTTTGGTATTTTCCTATTGTTTTAGAGTCGTTGTAGGCTATTGGACGATTGGAGCTTAATGGAAGCTTTTGGAGCATTTTGGAGTATGGAGGAAAGAAGAGACGAAGTGATCAAGTCAAAGTCGAGTTTACAAGTCTGTATCGATCGACACAACCTTGTGTGTCGATCGACATGCCCGTCCAACACGAGAAGATCACAAGTTTGGAAGAAATTCCGTTTTTACCCAAAAAGCCCAGAAGTGTACAGAAGGCCCAATCCGAATTTTAGACTTTGTATAAATAGTTTTTTCTTAGGTTTTCATGGGGGGATCTTGGATTTTATATGGAGACTTAAGAGAGGAGAGCTTTTGGGGAGATTTCAGGACTTCCAGACCTTCAGATTTCGACCTTTCTGTATCTCTAACTCTACTTTTTAATGCAATTTTATTCATTCATAATGTTTACTGCATCTATGTCTGAGTAGTTTGCTTGTTAGGTTTAGGGTAATTCTAGGGTTTGATGAGAAATTGGTAGGATTGAAACCCTGTTAGGATTTATCTTTATGTTCTTCATCTAGATTGATTTAACTCTGATTTTAGGATTGATCAACTGAAATTGGATATCGTAGGTTGCTTTAATAGATGCGAAAGTATTATTAACAACCTGATATAATCTTAGATGAGCAAAATTACCTATTCGCAAAGAAATTTGGTTTAGGAATTTTGTGAACAATTAAACCTGAATTTAATGCTTGATTTTATTCTCTAGGTTCGCAAAGAAATTTGGGATTTAGGAATCTAATCATAGATAGTCTCTGCAACGAAAGTTGATTGATTTTACATTCGTGTTTATGTTCTAGAACCGTTCTTAACAAATCCTAACTGTTTTTATCCTCGTGTCGATCGACGCGGACGTCCATGTCGATCGACACAGCCGTATTTCAAGTCATTCCTGCGAATTACCCAATGCCTAACTTTTTGTCTCATTGATTACTAAAACCTTTATCATCATTCACTATTTACGTTTGCTTTCTATTTTACATTCATCACTTTTTACTTAGCAAAATTTGAATTCATAATTGGTTGTGTGATTTGATTCCATGTGGATTCGATCCCTAAGTACTACTACGATCTCTTAATTTGAGAGAGTAGCTCAGGGCAAATTTGAGCATATCAAATTTTGGCGCCGTTGCCGGGGAGTCGATTTAACCAATCGATTTGTGATACTAGAATTTTGTCTAAGTTTTTATTTTTGTTTATTTTACTTACTTTTTCTTTTCTTTCTGTTTTGTGTGTTTCAGGTTTATGCATCAGCGCGTTACCAGAAGCAACCAGAACAAAGAGCTGCTTGATCTCAATCCTGAGATTTTAAGGTTAGAACGAGCCAACATAGCAGCGACAAGGACAGCCGGAATGAATCCATTAGTATTGATCAGAGGTGAAGATGGGTTCCTGCAGGACACTGAGGGTCGCAGACGCAATGCTCAGGGTCAGAGACTGGATGAAAATGGGGCTGTGATTTTGGAGGAGCAGCATGTTGTACAGCGCCATGAGCCAGTTGGGCGTGGGCTGGCTCATGGCGTACTCTGGGAGAGTACAACAGGCCCGATGAGTTCTATGCCAACAGGGCAGCAATCCGACCTCCATCCTTCCCGAGGAACGATTTCGAGCTAAAGCCTGCCTATTTCTCTCTTGTGGCTCAGCACCCCTTCCACGGTCTATCATCTGAGCATCCCATGGACCACATTGAGAGGTTCGAGGACCTAGCATCCAGCATCAAGGCAAATGGAGTCTCTAGCGACTACCTCTACTGCAAACTATTCCCATACTCTCTCAGTGGAGAAGCAGCCTACTGGTTGAAGCAGCTGGAGCCTGGATCGTTGACTACTTGGGAAGACACCAAGAATGCCTTCCTCAACAACTTCTTCGATGAGGCAAGGTCTGAGGATTTGAGGAACAAGATCTCTACTTTCAAACAGGGATCGACTGAAGCATTCAAGGATTCTTGGATGCGATTCAAGTCTTACCAGAGAGATTGTCCTCATCACGGGTTTAGTGATGTCCAGCTGTTGGGCATCTTCTTCAGAGGGATTGACTGGAGGTATCAGATGGCCCTCGATTCAGCTAGCAATGGGAACTTCAACACCAGGTATCCGGAAGATGCACTCATTCTCATCGATAACTTGGCTTCCAGCAACAGTACCAAGAATGCAGACTTTGAGAGGAAGAAGCTGGGTGGTAACATGGATGGAAGCCAGATCGCTGAGGTTAAGGTTATGTTGGATTCGGTACACAACTTTCTAGTGGGGAAGAAGTCAGTTCAGTTTGCTCAAGAGATGGAGACCTTCACTCCAGACCCCGTGTCGATCGACACGAAAGGAGTGTGTCGATCGACACAGGAAGAAAAGGATGTTAACTACATCAATGGAGCTGGTTATCAGGGTCAGAGGTTTGGTAATCAACAAGGGTATCAAAAGCCTTTCCAGAGCAACTACCAAAGGAATTATGGTTCGTCTTCTTACCAGACGCCTCCTGCTCAATCTTCAGATAGTGAGATGAAATCTATGCTAGAGCAGATCTTGGAAGGTCAACAGAAGATGACAATAAGCTTCAATGGGAAGATGGATGCAATGTACTCTGATCTGAATGGTAAAATCGAGGCCCTAAATCTCCATGTGAAGAAGTTAGATATCCAAGTTGCTCAAGCCGCGGAGAATGTTAGAAGGCAAGAGGGATTTCTCCCAGCCAAGACGGAAACAAACCCAAGACTACACATCAATGCCATCACTGTGGTGAGTGAAGAGGAGGTTGGAGGAGATGAGATTGGCGTTTCAGACACCGTGTCGATCGACACGGAAGGCTTGTGTCGATCGACACAGGCTGAAAATCGCAGAACTGAACTTTACGCAATCGGTGATTCTTCTCTCAGGATCGACACAAGGTCGACACATGCATGTCGATCGACACAACATCTATGTGTCGATCGACACGGGTCCCAGACGAGTCCAAACGCTTCTAAACCTTTGGTTCAAGCAGAGGAAAGGGTCTACAAGCCCAAGATTCCATTCCCACGAGCTATCAGCGTCAAATCACCAGAGGAGAAAGGGGGACAAGCTCAACCACAGCTGAGAAAGTTGCAGAAGATACCGAATCCAGGGATGTTCGTTTTTCCCTGTTCGGTCAAAGGTATGAAATTCAAAAATTCTCTTTGTGACACTGGAGCTAATGTGAATGTCATGTCTGAGTCTATTGCAAGGAAGCTGGGGATTAAGGATCTTCGACCTTCGAAGATGTCTATCGCGATGGCTGACTTTTCTTAAACATCTTCGAAAGGATTCATTCCTGACTTGATGCTTCAAGTAGGAGATTGTCTGGTTCCGGTGGATTTTCAGATTATGGAAACGAAGAATGACAGGGAGAGACCATTGATTTTTGGGTCATCATTCCTTGCAACTGTGGGGGCGATTGTGGATTTTCCTAATCAACGGATCTCCTTCTCCAAGATCGACAAAAATGTCTTCTACCCTTCAGTCCACATCATGGAGAATTCTTGTCTGACCGTTACTAATGGAGGAAATCTGAGTTCAGACCTTGGAGCTGACACGAAGAGGATCCCCGTGTACACCACCTTCGATTCCACCCCCTTTGAGATCTGATAGAGCCTCAGCTGCACCCAAAGCGAAGCGCAAGAAGACTTCCAAACCTTTCTCCAGGTTCAGAATCATCCTTCCCATGGAGCTAAGGGAGAAAGGAGAGGTAGTACTTCAAGAGATGCTGCGCAACACCATGAAGCTGTTTCCCGGTGTTGAACCCTTCACTGATCCACCTGTTACCTGCGTCCTGACATAGTCAAGCTAATGACTGAAAACAAGCGCTTAGTGGGAGGCAACCCACTGGTAAGACTACTTATTTTCGTTTTCTTTTTCTTTTGTTTACTAATTTTTGGTTTTGTTTTTAAGTGAGAGAAGATGACGAAAGGAGACAGAGCAGTGTGTCGATCGACACATATAACTCGTGTCGATCGACACACCCTTCACAGGTAAGTTCCCTTTCGTTTTTCTTTGGTGTTTTGGTTGTTTTCTTTTCTTTCCAAACTCATGCTTCAATCACACTGGGGACAGTGTTGGTTAAGTCTGGGGGAGGGAACCTACTAACGTGTTTCTTTTTGTTTTGGTTTATTTTGAGTCAAATTTTCCTATTGTATTGAGTCAAAACAGTTGGAAACTATGACTTTTCTCTTGGTTTATTAGATTGTTCTTTCAGTTGTGTGACCATTTTTTTCCAGGATCGATTTCAGAATCAGACTAATGGGAAATCCTAAGGCTGACCAGTTAACTAGAGACGTCTGTTACTTTCAGCATAATCCGCCCAGGGTTCGAGCTAATTATGCGGCCTCCTTGGTGATTGGTGTTCATAGAGCTTGACTCCTCATTCATACCTGACAAGTGCAATCTCTGTTGAAAATAATGGTACTCCTATCCTTCATTCAGATAAATAAAAAAAAAAAAAAAAAAAAAATTTTATTTCTTGAGTACTAGATGAGGAAATGAAATTCCAGTGAGTCAGTACTCAAGAGGTGATCACCTGGAGCTCAAAAGCAGCAGTCTGAGTCCCTTAGAACGGATGTAGAGGACGAGCGATCTCACGACCCTGTCTCCTCACAAGGAACAACAGTAGTGAAAGCACTGTTTGAGTTACTGAATCGAATAAGTCTGGGGGAGAGAAAGAGTACCAAAAGTTGTATAAGATTCACTTATCATGGTATAGTATGGGAATGAGTCTATAAGGTTCTTGACATCGAGATCTGGGACGAGACCCAGCAATGAGGACTAGTGGGTTATGTTGATAAGTCGTGGATGAATTTGGGAGGCTGCGAATGTCTATGGAGAAGTACATGGTGGTCTGAATCTGGATTGGTTTTGCATTATGTGGATTACTAGTTGAAAGGATTGGTTCAGTACTCCAAGGGAAGGTAAATTTCTGCGTTTTCAAACCTCTTTCACATTCTTAGTGTATGTTTGCTTGAGGGCAAGCAAATGCTAAGTCTGGGGGAGTTGATATATCATGGTTTTTACCCGTTTTCGACCATGATATAAGTCTTTTTTATCGAGTCTTTTTGGTATTTTCCTATTGTTTTAGAGTCGTTGTAGGCTATTGGACGATTGGAGCTTAATGGAAGCTTTTGGAGCATTTTGGAGTATGGAGGAAAGAAGAGACGAAGTGATCAAGTCAAAGTCGAGTTTACAAGTCTGTATCGATCGACACAACCTTGTGTGTCGATCGACATGCCCGTCCAACACGAGAAGATCACAAGTTTGGAAGAAATTCCGTTTTTACCCAAAAAGCCCAGAAGTGTACAGAAGGCCCAATCCGAATTTTAGACTTTGTATAAATAGTTTTTTCTTAGGTTTTCATGGGGAGATCTTGGATTTTATATGGAGACTTAAGAGAGGAGAGCTTTTGGGGAGATTTCAGGACTTCCAGACCTTCAGATTTCGACCTTTCTGTATCTCTAACTCTACTTTTTAATGCAATTTTATTCATTCATAATGTTTACTGCATCTATGTCTGAGTAGTTTGCTTGTTAGGTTTAGGGTAATTCTAGGGTTTGATGAGAAATTGGTAGGATTGAAACCCTGTTAGGATTTATCTTTATGTTCTTCATCTAGATTGATTTAACTCTGATTTTAGGATTGATCAACTGAAATTGGATATCGTAGGTTGTTTTAATAGATGCGAAAGTATTATTAACAACCTGATATAATCTTAGATGAGCAAAATTACCTATTCGCAAAGAAATTTGGTTTAGGAATTTTGTGAACAATTAAACCTGAATTTAATGCTTGATTTTATTCTCTAGGTTCGCAAAGAAATTTGGGATTTAGGAATCTAATCATAGATAGTCTCTGCAACGAAAGTTGATTGATTTTACATTTGTGTTTATGTTCTAGAACCGTTCTTAACAAATCCTAACTGTTTTTATCCTCGTGTCGATCGACGCGGACGTCCATGTCGATCGACACAGCCGTATTTCAAGTCATTCCTGCGAATTACCCAATGCCTAACTTTTTGTCTCATTGATTACTAAAACCTTTATCATCATTCACTATTTACGTTTGCTTTCTATTTTACATTCATCACTTTTTACTTAGCAAAATTTGAATTCATAATTGGTTGTGTGATTTGATTCCATGTGGATTCGATCCCTAAGTACTACTACGATCTCTTAATTTGAGAGAGTAGCTCAGAGCAAATTTGAGCATATCAAGGAAGCACGAGAGCAACTACCAGAGCTTCGAGGCAGTTGCCTGCAGTGATTTTCGCTCTAAAGATTTGGAGATCCTATCTTTATGGCGGAAAAGTTCAAGTGTTCATGAACCACAAGAGCCTGAAGTATTTCTTTATGTAGCCAGAGCTGAATCAGAGGCGGAGGCGGTGGATGGATTTAGTAGCAGATTATGATCTGGAGATTGGTTACCATCGCGGTAAGGCTAATCCAGTTGCTGATGCTTTGAGTCGGAAGAGGGTTGTTTTGGCTCAAGAGTGGGATATAGAGGCTTTGGTGAGTGAGATTAGCACCTTGAGGTTAGAGGTAGCTAACTAGGCAAACTTTTTGAGCAAGATTCGAGTAGCTCAAGAAAAGGATCAAGGGTTGATTGATGCTTCTAGGGTTGCATGTTCTGAGTATCATGGTCTCTACGAACGGGACGATACTTGTTAACGGGCGAGATTTGTGCCGAAGGATGAGGATATGAGGCAGGAGATTCTTAGAGAGGCTCATGCAAGCATGTTGTCTATTCATCCGGGAGCGACTAAGATGTATCGTGATCTAAAACAGTATTATCACTGGGTCGGGATGAAGAAGAATGTTGCTAACTAGGTCGCAGCTTTCCATGTGTGCTACTTAGTGAAGGCAGAGCATCAGGTTCCGAGTGGTTTGTTGCAGAGTTTACCCATTCCGTAGTAGAAGTAGGATATGATTACCATGAATTTTGTGGTAAGATTGCCAGTTTCATGGACTTATGATGCTATATGGGTGATTGTGGATCGTATGACTTAGTCAGCACATTTTCTTGCCATTAAAAAGATTGATGGAGCGGTATTTTTGGCTAAGAAGTATGTGTGGGAGATAGTGAGGTTGTACAGGGTGCCAGCGAGTATTGTGTCAAACAGAGATCCGAGGTTCGCTTCAGATTTTTGGAGAGCCTTTCAGGCTGAGATTGGCACTAAGGTGCATATGAGTACTGCTTATCATTGTCAGACAGATGGGCAATCTGAGAAGACGATTCAGACACTCGAGGATTTGTTGAGGATGTATGTGCTGGATTATGGTGGTCATTGGGCGGATCACTTGAACTTGGTAGATTTTGCGTATAACAACAACTATAATGCGAGTATTGGTATGGCTCCGTATGAGGCATTGTATGGGAGGCCATGTTGTACACCATTATTTTGGACTCAAGTGGGGGAGAGGAGCATGTTTGGTGTAGATTTTGTTCACGAGACGACGGAGAAGATCTTTGTTTTGAATCTAAACATGAAGGAGGCTCAAGATCGGCAGAGGAGTTATGCTGATAAGAGGATGAAAGACTTAGTGTTTGAGATTGGAGATCAGGTGTATCTCAAGGCGGCGATGTTGAGAGGTCCTAACAGATCCATTTCAGAGAATAAGCTAAATCCGAGGTTTATGGGTCCGTTCAGAGTTGTGGAATGGGTTGGACCAATGGCTTATCGTTTAGAGTTACCCTAGAGTTTGAAGGCATTTCATAAGGTCTTCCATGTGTCGATGTTGAGGAAGTGTCTACATGAGTCTGAGGAGGTGTTGACTAGGATCCCGGAGGATCTTGTGCCTAACATAACGATGGAAGCGAGACCTGTGAGGATTCTCGAGAGAAGAGTCAAGGCTCTGTGCCGGAAGAAGATACCGTTGTTGAGAGTCTTGTGGGACTGTGACGGTGTTGAGGAAGAGACTTGGGAACCAGAGGCTAAGATGAAGGCAAAGTTTTTGAAGTGGTTCAAGAAGCAAGTTGAGGCTTGAGTTTGTCTTCTGGTTTTCAGTTTCAGAGTTAACATGTTGCTTTGAGTTTTCGGTTTATGTATTTTCGTTTGAGGTTGTAACGATTATCACATTCTTGAGATTTGTAAGATGAGGATTGCTTAGGGATGAGTTGATAAGATGAGTAGTTCTTATGTTTGGTTATCTATGTCATGGAATTATGACATTTAGAATGTGTGGGGATATCAAGTTTTATGATGAGTTAGAACTTGTTTATGTTTGGGATAGAGTTTTAGTCAACACCTTGGTTGACTGGGCTGTTTAAAAGTTGACATGTGGATTGGTCAGGGATGAGATGATATTCCATGAGAGTGGAATGTCAGGATAAGACCACGGGAGGAAGTTCTGGTCAGAGATGCTTATTGACGTTTAAGAATTTATTGCTCTAGGGGATGAGGATTTATCCGAGTAACTCATTAGGAGATGACGAGTTCACCTGAGGGGATGACGAGTTCTCCTGAGGGGATGACGAGTTTTCCTGAGGGGATGACGAGGTTCTGCTGTATTTTCTTTGAGAGATGACGAGTTCTCTCCATGGGATGTGAGTTTCTCTGCATACCGAGAGCTTGACAGACTGTGTGTCCCAAGAGTGTGAGTGGTATAGAGCATATCGAGAGCCTGGCGGACTATATGTCTTGAGGGTGTGAGTGGTATGGGGGCACCGAGAGCACAAGGAATGACGATCCTGAGAGTGTAAGTGGTGTGGATATGAGTTTAGAGCAATTAATGTCTGAAACGTGGCTATAAGCATAGGACTGGATGTGGACCTTAGAGATCGAGAGTGTTGATCTCGGGTGGTGCTGGCCGAATTGGTCAGGAGTGTTGACCGTAGTGTGACGGTGTTGTATGATTCGAGGTCGAATCTGTATTAGTGGGGGAGAATTGTAACGTCCGCGAACTAAAATTGAGATTTTTGGGCAGTACGTCGATCGATGCAGGATGTGTGCGTTGATCGACACAGGATGCAAATTAAATCGGTTGGTTAAGTTTTTAAGCATCGGTTTGCGGTCTAGTTTAAGGAAACCCTAGGGTTCGCCTATATAAGTCAGGGGGCATATTTCAGTCGCGTTTTTGGGAGAGAAAAATTGAGTTCCAGAGTTCCAGAGAGAAGAGAAATAGATCCTTGAGTGTTCTTGTTCCTTAAGGCTAAGAAAATGCGTGATTGAGGCTTTGGAGGCAGTTTTTTCTGGTTTTAGAAGAAGAGGGTAACTGCTAGTAAGTTCTCCAATCTCTGATCTTGATATAGGAGAAAACGGTTTGTCAATCAGATGTGTCTTCTGGGAGTTATATTTGTTTTACTGAGAGAGGTTTTTGCAGTTTTGGATCTGCGATCAGTCCACTTAAAAGAAGGATTCCCGTCGAACTAGAATGACTTAGAGGACGATCCTGATTTTGAGGTAATCTCCGTTCTCAGTGTACTTTCGAAGTCAGCGTGTCGTTCCTGTTTTCTAAAACCTTAATTCGGTTTAGGAGGTTTTTGAAGAAAGGATTGAGGTTTTGTTGGTTCGTGAGGAAGAGAAGATAGAGCAGGGTATGTAACATCCCGATTTCTGACATATGTGGTGCATGTGGAGAGGGTTAAGAGAATTGATTTGGCTACCTATATCACTAAAGTGCACTTATCTTTTCCGTCACACATCAAGAGAGAACTCCAGAGTTAAGCGTGCTTGGGCTGGAGAAATTTAAGACTGGGTGACCTACTGGGAAGTCATTTCCAGTACCGTGTGAGTGAGGACAAAACACGGGAAAAGATCACGTGGTGATTTGCAGGGTTAGTAAACAAGTCTTTCGAGCCTCCCGGACTAACGCACCGACCGTCGGGCAGGGGTGGGCCCACGGGCCGAGAGTGGGCGTGGGGCCCATTAGGAGATGAGGATTTCTCCTGAGGAGATGAAGATTTCCCCTGTATGTTATTGAGAGATGAGGATTTCTCTCGAGGGGATGAGGATTTCCCCTACATACCGATAGCTCGACGACGGTCGGGGCGTTACAGGATATGTAGGTGTCAGAGAGGTCTCTTTTTGTGGTTGTCCTTGTCTAAAATTGATCCAGAATTAAGGTGAGTGCGTGACCATGGCTTATCTGGGTAATCGGAGTATTGATGATGCGTTTGATTGTGAATTGGAACAGATTGATGATTGATTACTGATTATTTGTTCATATTATGCGTTGTTGATTGATCGCTTGGTATTGTGTTATTTTTTATGCTTGTGTGTATAGCCAAGTAGATGGGATGACCGTCTCACTGAGTATTTGTGATAATACTCACGCATCTCTTTTAACCATGAGATGTAGGTAAAGAAAAAATGTGATCATGGAATCAAAGCTATGAAGAGGAGATGATCTGGAGTCTCGTTTATTTGTTTTATGTGATTGTTTAGAACCGCTAGGTTGCTGGTTTTATGGAATTGAATTGTTAAATTCGTTCTGAATTGGTGATGGTTTAATGGTTTAATCGTTTGATTGGTTTGAGTTGATTTCCGCTAGTTATGTTTGATTGATTGATATATTGCTAAGTGTTGGGAATTAGTATTTATGGGAATACTAATTAGATGAAAAAAAATGGGTCGGGTTGTTTCAAGTGTGAAAGCTAATCATGAGAGTTAAAGATGGTCAGACCCTATGAATCATGATGAGCTGAGTATGTACTGCAAGCTATGTGATGAATCAGTCTCTGTTGTATCTTTGCTGAAAAAGGTAAAATAAAATATGTGTCAAAAGTTTTTCAAAAGCAGTTTAGATTATGACACGTGTTCTATCATTGCTAATTTAATTCCCATAATGTTTTTGATTAAATGTGGTTGTGTTGATTTCGTTTTTAGTTGTATGGTTCTAATGGCTGAATTCAGAGTTTGCTACAGTGTTTCAGAGATGACTCGGGTCTTACTTGATCAATTTAATCTGTTTGAGTGATGACTCTTGTTGGGCTCTTTTCCTTTTAAAAAATTAAAGGATGAGAAGTTGGGCTTGAGAATTTTGTGTGGGCCTCAGGAATGGATAAGGGTTTGGCCCAAAAAGAATAAAAAGGGGCGGTTCTTTTTTTTGCTGAAGTAGCCCCAAAAAGAAAAGTGGGAGGCTAAGAGTCTTCTTCTTCCTCTGGAAACCCTAAGAAAAGAAAGATTTCTGCAACAATGGTGGACGGAACTCGTCAAGGTGTTATCAAAAGGAAGGAATCTCAGAAGAATCGAGCAACTAGCGTTGGAAATCGTCCTCGGCTACTTGATGCTTCGATCGTTGACAAGAAGGTGGGTGTCTCTAAAACTTTGAACCGCGTGGTGAACGCCGGGGAAGCTTTTGGTGGCACTACCGTCGTCAATTTTGAGGAACCTGCATCTCATGCTCCCGAGAAAGTTTCTGATTGTGATGCTCTCGGCGCTTCCGATGAGGTAGAAGGTTTGGGTGATGACCTTGGTTCGGATGAGGCAGAAGGTTCGGGTGAATCTCAAACCTGTGAAGATGGAACTGGTATCAGAAAAAAGGAAAAGGGAAATGGATTCAAGAGGAAGGCTCTGAAACTGAAGCTGAATCAGACAATGCTAAGTCTGAATCTGATGATGATGATGATGCTGCAGCACCTCAGTTCGGGTCAAAGAGATTATACTCTCCCAACGCAAGGTCAAGGTACTTTCTCTTTAAAAAACGGGGTGTTTTAGCTGAGCGGTTAGTTGATCTAGAAGAACAGAGTCCATGGGAATATCCTTCTTGTGCGAGGTCACGGTGTTAAGTTTGGTCCAACTGTGATCAACAAATTTCTCGGCTTTCTAGAGTTAAGTGAGAAAGAAATAGGGACTAATGCGGCTGTTGATCTGATGGATCTGAATGAAATTGCTTCCTTTCTGCTTGAAGAGTAAGGTAAGACTGCTGCTGCTTTGACAACCGTGAATATGCCAACTAAGTATTCTTGTCTCGCTATTCTGGCATCTCACAAGTGGTACCCAACCACTCATGCTACACATGTCACACAAAAGCGAGCCGTGTTAATTTACAAGTTAGCTCACAAGATGAGAATAGATTTTGGCACCATGGTGTTTAAACAAGTTATGGACTTGACGACGATTCAGAAGAATGATTGAAACAACCTGACCCACTTTTTTTTTTAATTTGGATTATCAATTTAAATACATCAAAATCATTAATCAATTAGCGGAAGTCATAACCAATTAAACAAATAATTATCTCAATTCCACGATTTAGAATAACCAGCAATTCTAACAACATCGAAATACAATAAACCAATACCCTAGATCATCCTCATCTTCATAGCCATGATTCCACGGTCACATTTTGTTTTTATCTGCATCACATGGTTATAAGAGATGCGTGAGTATTATCACAAACACTCAGTGAGACGGTCATTCCATCTACCGGCTATATACACAAAACATAAAGAAATATCATAATACCAAACGATCAATCAACAATGCACAACATGATAAATCAGCACGAGAAATCAAGTCCAGACTCTAGTGTCGATCGACACACCACCTGGTGTCAATCGATACCACAACACTTGTGTCGATCGACACAATAACACTATGTCGATCGACACTCATCGCAGTTTCAAGAAAGACGAGTCTATCCTCTCATGGCTTGTTTCCAGGATGCGACGTATCGATAATATGCACGAAAAACATCAACACGAACATCCAACATCACGAAAACACTTTAAATAACCAAAAATCAATCATCAATCTATTTCAATTCAAAATCAAACGCATCATGAACACTCCAATTACTCAGATAAGTCATGGTCACACACTCACCTCGATTCTGAAAATAATCAAGGACCAGGAACAACGGAGAGTACGAAAATCAGAGGCTACAACTCCCTAGAAACGGATTTCTTTTGCAAAGAACACGGATCAAACACGATTCTACAGCCTCACAATCAACATCTCACGCTTTCAGGATCAAGAATACAAAGGAATCAACAATGATTCTTCTCTATTCTTAATCCTCACGAAAAATCTTTGTTTTCTCTCTGAAAAACGCTACACAACTCGGCTGCTCGTCTTTTAGCCTTAGGATTTCCCCTAACCCGAACCGCAATCCGACGCTCAAAAACCGAACTTGTCGGTTCAATTCGAAACTTGTGTCGATCGACACACATCTGATGTCGATCGACACACAACCAAAATTCTCAATTTTTGGTTCGCGGACGTTACAACGATGCTAGGTTCGCGATCTTTCCCCATCTGATTGCTGGTCTACTTCAAGAGCAATGTGGTTCTCTCTCGGCTGTTGATGATGTCTTGATCCTTCCGTCTAACTACTCCAAAGACATTAAAACTGGGAATAAAGTCCAAGTGGAAAAAGAGGTGACTGAGACAAAGAAGCGAAGGGTTAATCGGGAGACAGGACAGTCTAAGGCTAGAGCAACAGTTAAGGTTGAGGTTGTGAACAAAAAGAAAATCCTACACGTTAAAAGTGAGTCTAAGCAAAGGAAGAAAATCAAGATAGAATCTGGTCTTGTACAACCGTCTACTTCAACCACATTTTCTCCACCGATTGATATGCCTCTTGGTTATATCAGTGTGCCTCAACGACATTCCAGCTGAAAGACAGTCAATTGGGCTCTTCAGCAAATCATAGCAATTCAGCACAAATTGGCTACAATGCTTCAAGATATCATCACGCTAATCAATGTAAGCTTTCATGATCCTTATTCCATTCTCTCTATGCACTGATTATGTGTTTTTAACTTGTGTGCTCCCAAGTAGGGGGAGAAAGTGATAGTGATCATGAGAGTGGCTGAGATGAGATCGTGGTTGATGGGGGAGTATGGCTGAATTATTTTTAATTTAGACTTAGGTTAATTCAGCTCATGTGATATAGGATTAAGGGGGAGTTTTGGTTAGTTTTTGTGTTGGGTTTTTGGCTTTTGGTGTTCTACTTTTGCGTTATTCCAAACTCCAGCACTCTCTTTGAATTTCGGTTAAAGCTTGTAATAACATTTGCAAGTCTATTTAGTGTGTTAAGGCTTATTTGGAATTCTATTGTGCTTGGTTGCTTGTATGTGTGTTGTTGAACTTGTGTTGCAGATGCTTGTGAGACACACCAAGCTAAAAAGGAGGAGATTGAAGATGTAACTATTGTAGCAATGACCTATAGTAGTGACCTGAACCAGTCGCGAAGTAACAAGAGGTTGTACGAACAGACTGAGTGACCTTAAGGCTTCGTGGGATTAAGGAGTGAGCTGGGCCGAGCAAGGATGGACGTGACTTGATGTTCTAGCTGAGTTGGAGGCAAAACTTGAAGATCAAGAAGCTTGAAGATTTTCCTAGTATCTTGCCAAAGAATAAAGAAAGAAGATATTGAGTGAAGATTTTAGAAAATCTGAATTTGAGGGCCAAGACTATGTCTAGCCGTTTGCCTATAGTGTATAAATAGGTTAGAGTTAACTTGGAGATCGGTTAACACAATTAGAGCAGATTTCTTAGCAAAGGAATTTAAGATTATCTAGCAAAAAAAAGATCTTGATTCAAAGAGCTAAGGGGTAGTGAGAGGTTCACAAGATCGTGTGTGACTTGTGAAAGCGTGAGGTTAGGATTGAAGTAACCGAATGAAACTTGTAAGAGCACGTATCATTTAATCTAATAAAGCATTTTTAAAAGAAAAACTCTTGTGTATTGTGTTCAGTTCCTCGTGTAGTACCTGCGATACATTTTCATTTACTAGCTCAAGAATTTCAAATGTTACAAGTCTCTCTCTCTCTCTCTATGCGAGTCAATCTATTCTTTTTTAGATTAATAGATGATATGTCCCATATTTTACCTATTTTACTATGTTTTCTATGCATTTATCTACGGTTTTATACCTTTAAAGGTAGTTTTTCTCGTATTTGTAGTTTTAGAGTCTTAACAGAGAAATCAAGGAAAAATAAGCAAAAAGAGCCAAAATAGGTGTAAACCAAGCTACAGCAACATTCATAAGCCAAAGACACCATCAAGAACCAAAAATTCACAAGAATCAACATTCTACCAAATTGGACAAAACGTATACGGCAGAAGTTCAGCAGTGAATGGAGGATCAAATCGATTTGGAATTGAATGAAACTTGGTGTGAAGATAGATCTTTGAGTCAGCTTTATAATGAAGTTGAATAATCTTAATTGGAGCTATGAGCAGGAAGTTACACTGAATTTAGTGAAGATACGTCAAGTTGCCTCAAAAACGAAGCAAGTGCAGTAACGACCAAAATACTGGGCTGCCTCGTGGACCGATATTCTGGGCCGATGCCAGCACAAATAAAGTCACTTTGGACCCAATAACGGTCGTGTTCCTTGGGCGAAATCCCAACCGACTTTGGGATAAGTTTTGACGTAAAAAGATCGGTTTGTCCTAAAGAAGATCCTAGAAAACCCTAAGCCTATATATACTTGTTTTTAGCCTTTTGTTAGGTATGATGACCACGAAACAATAGAGTTGTTTATCATATAGGAGCAGACGAGTTCTCTTGGTGTTCTTCATTAGATTTGGATTTTAGAACAATCTGGTGGATGATCTCGCTTTGTACCTCGATATAGAGAAGAATCATCTTACCCTTACTCTTTAATTCAAGTTTATTTATCATGATTTCATCATCTATCTCTGGTTTTTCGTGCATCATGTCCGAGTAATTCACTTGTGAGGTTTTAGGTTTTCAATGAGTTTCATAATTCGATAATTAATTGATGATTGTTTAGGGAATACAATAGAGTCTTCATCTTTACTTATACTCAATGCATGATTGCTTTACCGCGCATCTAGCGATCTGATCTTAGGTTTATATACTCTCCAAAAGCTTGTTATATTGCCTAAACTAGTATTTGATGAGCCAAAAGCCTTAGCAATTCGAAAGGTTAGTTAAGGAGTGCGGTGAACTTTATCAAACTTGAACTTTAATGCATGTTTTCACCTTGTAATAACTTGCGACAGTTGAGTCTATTAGGGTGCTAAAACGTAGATGGTTAGTTACGTCACGATAGTGGGATGACCTTACATCAGTGCTTTGTGTTCTAGGTGGTTTATAATTCCTAAGTCCCTAAAATCAATCAATATTTATTGTTGCATGATTCTCTGCGAAACACCTAAGTTCTAGCACTTTCTTTTATTGATTTTCATTACAATTTATACTCGTTGCTTACTTTCTTTTTCAATCACAAAAACGACAAAAATATCTTGTTCTACTTTAGTTTTATTCATTACAATTTGAAGTGTGGTTAAGAAGTCTTTGTGGATACGATCCCTTATCTATACTAACCGTGATTGCTGTGCACTTGCAGGTAGTTAGTTGAGAGGTAAAACTCGACACAAATCAAGTTTTTGGCACCGTTTCCGGGGAATTCGAAGAACAGCACCTTCGAATTTTTGACTAAAATTCAGTCTAGAACGCTTTAATTTCAGTTTTTCTTTTTATTTCGATTTTAATTCTTTCTTTTTCGACTTTGATTTCTTATTTCTTTTATTCTTTTATGTGTGATTCAGGTGTTTATGCCTAGTACTAGAAATTCTAACGAGAAAAATCTAGTTGTACCTGAGCAAGAAATCGATAAGTTTGAACGAGCCCTTAGGAGACAAAGACAACTAAGGATGGCCGATCAAATTGATGAACACGCCATGAATGAAGAGCAACGAGCTCTTGCTCTTGCTGCTGCTGCTGCTCTTGATGGAGAGAACCAACCCGTGGAGCAACCACTCGGTGCCCACCTAAACCCACCGATCCGTAATGATGCAATCCACAATCCTCCGAAGAACATTGTTAGGAATCCAGTTGGTGGAAACGATCAACATCTCATTCCACCTGGGAATATGAGAATGCAACAACAAGTTCCACATCTTCAACCTCAAGGGAACCTAGATTTTCAACAGCCTTTGCGTCCAAGACAAACACAACAAGTCCAACATCAAACTATCGGAGATGTCGATTCCTCCGATGCTTTCTTTTTTGATAGAAACCCCATCCGCCCACCTCTACCTCAAAGGAATGATTTCAAGATCAAACTTCAAATCATCGCATTGGTGAAACAAAACCAATTTCATGGGCTGTCCACGGAGCATCCTCTTGTCCACATCGATACTTTCTCAGAAATTTGTAGTACGACTCGTGCTAATTGAGTTTCCGCCGACTACTTTAAGTGCAAGCTCTTTTCATTTTCTCTAATCGATAAGGTACTTAGATGGATGAAGTCTCTATCTCCACGGTCCATCACTACTTGGGACGAATACAAAGGAGCTTTCTTGAACCAGTTTAACACTAAACAGAGATCGAATTCTATGAGGACCAAGATCTCGAGTTTCAAGCAAGGACCAACCGAATTCTTCTTTGAAGCCTTAAAACGTTTCAAGGAGTACATTAGGGACTGCCCTAATCACAATTTCTCTGAAGAAAACTTACAAGCACCAAACATCTTTGAATGCTGCGAGTAATTGGAATTTCATGACCAAGCTTGTACTGGAGGCAAAACTTTTGATTGAGAACCTTGCTGCTAGTGATGCTAACTGTTCTCAAGACTACAATAGGAGCATCAACACTACTAGATCATCAACCGATTCAACTCAAATTGCGGAGCTCAAGAACATGGTTTCACAACTACTTAAGAGTTAAAGAGGAGTTCATGTCGTTGAAGACATTAATGATACAAGTTATGATCCTAATATGGAACATATTGGAGATGGAATGGAGGAGAATCAAGAGGAAGTGAACTACATAGGAGGAAAATATGGGAATCGAAATTTCAACAACTTTCGATCTCACCCAAATCTGTCCTATCTGAGCAACAATGTCGAGAACCCACAAGATCAATTCTACCCTCAACAAAATGTCAACCAAGGAGGCCAATATCAGTCCAAGCAACCCTTATATTCTAAGGGAATGTATCAAGTGAAACCACCATTCAACACATCCCAACCAACCAGATCGGTTTCTTTTGATGCTAAACTCGAAGATATGAATAACCAAATGCTAGAAGCCTTCGGCCAACACAAGAAAAAAGTAAACCAAATGGTGGACAGTAGGTATTCGGAACTTAACACTTAGATCGAGTCTATTGTTACTCATCTTTCTAAGATGGATACGCAACTCGTTCAAACCTCGGAAGCTATTCGAAGACAAGACGAAGAGAAAGCAAAAAAGTTTTGCAATGTCGTCTCTACTAAAGAAGAGGAGGTCGTGGTCATTCCTACACCACTTGAAGAAGAGGTTATCTTGGTCCAAGAACCAAAAGAGGAACGCCTTCCCAGCGAATATAAGAGAGATTACAAGAGAAGACTAAAGAGGATACATTTGGAGAAACTCGATAATCCAGAAAATTTTGTTTTTCCATGCTCTATTAATGGAAGGGAGATCCACGATTGCTTGTGTGATACTGGAGCAAACGTCAATGTCATGTCACTAGCCATGGCAAAGGAACTTGGATTGGCCAATTTCAAACAATCCAAAGTCTATATAGAGTATGCCGATTTATCATCCTCTACCCCTTATGGAATGCTTGAAAACGTCATGGTCAAGGTAAGAGAGGGGATTTATCCTACTGATTTTCAAGCGTTGGAGATGAAGACCGGAAAGTTGAATTCATTGATACTTGGATTACAATTCTTAGCAACCGTCGGAGCCATTGTTGATTTTCCAAACCGAAGAATCTCTTTTGCTAATATCAACAAGAATTTTTTCTATGATGAAGTGGATGCTAAGCGTATATCAAGCTCGATTGGAGTAAAGGATATGAAGCCTAATATAGACCCCGAAGATGCTAAAAGAGTCAAAGCAGGAGATCTTAAAGCTAAAATGAAGATAGTTACAAAACTATCTAAAGAGAAGCATAAGGATATTTCCGAAGATGTCAAGACAACTTTGACACCTATAGATAATGCTAAGAATGGGAACAAAGCGAAGGAAGTTTATCTTTGAGAACATGGTGATAAAGATCCTCGTCCCAAGAGAAGACGAGATCAACAGAGAAACTATCAAGCGTAAGCTTGAAAACACTTTGAAGCTTTTCTCGAAAGCATTAGTTGTCAAATATGACAATGGAGATTCACTTGGAGTCATCATAGAAGCCGAAAGATCAAAGCTTAGTGAAACTAAAAGAACAACCATTCCTTTAGTGGATCCACCGGAAGTCTAAAATCTTCGAAGGAGTCGAGCTAATTGACTTTAAACAAGCGCTTTGTGGGAGGCAACCCACATTTTTATTTTTATTTACGCTCTAAATAGTTTTTAAAATTTCAATTTTGGTTTTTCTAAGTTTATTTTATACTAATCTATTTTATTTTTATTTTACAGGATTTATTAAAAAAAAAAAACTGAACGTCGGCCGGTACCGGTTACGATACCGGACCGCGACCCGACCGGCGTCGTCCTTAGCGCGACACAGGTCCAGTACCGGACGGATGTATTGGACAACATACTCGATCGGTATCGCGCAAAAGCTTACCGCGACACAGAAGCTCCGCATCGGTCGCGCGTAACGGTCGGTTACCCGACCGGTATTCGGGACACGATGCCGCAACACTTCCCGCGACACTATGAAAGTCCTTACCGCGACACGAGGAAACCCTTACCGCGTCACGATGTTCGATACCGGACATGCATATCGATCGTCCCACACGACCGGTATTCGAGTCCTACGTCCCACTCTTGTCACGACACGATCCGATCGTCCCTCGCATTGTCCCACGACATGATAAATTTCTTACCGCGACACCAGGCCGTCTTACCGCGACACGACGCTCAGCCTTACCACGACACGACACGTCTCGACCCATGACCATGGTAAGTTTCGGTCTTCTAAGCCGGTTCCAAACCGATTTTAACCGGAATTTAACCAAAAAATCACAAAATTTTATTTTATAAGGTTTTTACAAATTTATTTTTGTCATTTGCAAACACAACTTCATCTCTTTCTCTCTCAAAAGTGTTCTTGAGCTCAAGAACCCTAAAAATCTAATTTTGAGGTTTTATTTCAATTCACTACAAATTGTTTAGTTTTTCATTAGGAATTCAATTCCTAATCTCATATTTCATTAAAACCAAGGTAATTTCTCTCTAAACCCTCTTTTTGTCTAAATTCCAAGTTTATGCATATTTTATCATTTAGATTTAGCTTAAATTGGCTAGGTTATTGGAGAATTAATAGAGGAATATTTGATTAGACATCATATAAACATTATTGATGGGTTAATTACATGTTTACAACCTTTAATTAATTTTTCACAAATATGGATTTGTGCGGTTATAATTACAAACGAATTTGGGTGATTCATGGTTAGTTAATACATCTTTTAATATGGGTTTATCATATATACATAGGATTGGTATGAATTTTGGCATATTAAACACTTAATTGCAAATTTTTTGTGTTTTTCACTTGTCATTACAATTAAATCCGAAAATTATGATTTAATTAGAGAAAAATTATTTTACCTTTGGTTATTATTCTTACATATTTCTAATATCTTGCTATGCTTTATTTTGATTCAATTCCCCATTAGAAGCAATTCTTTTGGAAATTGAGATTTTCAAGACAGTAAAATGTTTTTTCGAGATATTTCTTTTGTAAGAACTTCAATGGAGGATGAGTTTGTTCCAAGGAAGTCTAAGAGAGGACATAAACCCAAGAAGCAACACGTGACCAGCCAAGATCACGAAGCTCAAGTCCCTCGTCCTACACGTTCTAAAACTCGATCGAAAAAGTCATCAAAGAAACATGGAAAGGATATTTTGGTGGAGAATGAAGAAGAACTTGGTTACCAACTAAGAGATGAGGAGGATGAAGCCACTCAAGTATCAATGCAGTTTGTGGAGGTCAGACAAACAATACCTCACATATCACCCCCTAAGAAGAAGAAGAGAAAATCGCGAGCTAACTCAACTATGGTTGTAACTCAAGCACCGAGTGTTATCATGAATCATGTTGGACCCGAAATGAATGCTAACGTGGACTACATGGCTGGTCTACAACAGTTTTCTATGCTTCCAACTCTTGGTATTGATTTCGAGACACTCGATTTACTCGGTATTCGAAAGAATGTTGAATGGTATCTTGAAGCATTGGGCCTATCGAAGTTTGTGACTATTTCTCACCCTACCTATGGGAAGCTTGCACGAGAATTCCTAGCCACGGTCACATTGTCTTACCCCAAGACAAAGACGACCATAGCAAAGGAAGGAATTCTCGCTTTTACGGTTAATGAGAAATCGTATACTTTGAGTATTGAAGAACTTTGTGATATTTTGGGACTTGAGTGTCATGAGAGGATCGAGTTCAGTGGTACTCATTATGATGAATGGTTGAAGATTGGAAGTGATAGACTAAAACCCGGAAGTTCTAAGGCATCGAAGATTACACATCCGGCAATCCGTTATGTCTACTATCTACTTTCTCAACTCATTTTCAGTAGAAATGAGTATGGAGTGTTGAAACAAGAAGAGTTTTACATGCTAATATCACCGTTTGTGGAGAATCCCGAGAAGGTGAACCTCGCTTCACTTTTAGCTCGTAGAATGGTACAAATCAAGCATGATGCCGTTAAGGAGAAAATACCAAAGAGAGCATCGAGTGATTTTGGTGGAACAATCACGGCCATACTACTTGCGTGTGGTGTTGATTTTCATCTCGAAGTCCCTTTGATGGTTGAAAGCAAGCTTGATCTCTATGCCCTTCAAAGGAAGCATTATCTTTGTGGATGGTACGAGCAATCTACAAACTTTGGGTACCTTTTCACTCCACCATACGAAAAAGAGAACAAGTGTGTTCTACTCCCACATGCGGAAATCTCAGCCTTGAGTGAGGGTAAGACTTACTTTGACCCCACTCGTTCCACATGATTTTACCGTTGTCCCGGATGTCCTTTTGTTGGAGTTTCGCTCTACTATCAATCCAAGGCAAGGATGGCACGAAAGGAGAGGTCTAGAGGACCACAAGGAGGAGGTATTTTCCAGCCTTCTACATCTCACACGCCACCCCCACGAGCCTCAATTTCCAGCCGCTACACAACCGGTTTTGATGAATGGCTTCCCACTAGCTTTGAGGAAGAAAAGGAGAAGAGAATTGCTCTTGCAGCTAAGGTTTCTAGGCAAGGAAAGATGATTTCTAAGCTTGTAAAAGCTGTTATGAAATCAATCTCACATCTCTTTAGGCGCTCCTCTAGAAGCACAACCGCCACAACAAGTAACAACGAATTTGGTAGTCTTTCGTTCGTCTCTACATTTGAGCATGATGAGGATGTCGATGATGATGTTTCTAGTCATCACAACACACGTGCCCTTGATGAGACCGCCAATGCCCAGTACGGACATCACTCATTCGTCCAGGCAACCGCTTCAGACGAGACAGAGATCGTCAACTATGAGTCCGATGGAGATCACTTTCACGTCATAGTTCCGGATTCACCAGGGTCTATATCACCCGTCTTTTGAGCCAGGTGTATCGAATTTTATCCATCCTTTTTTATTTTTATTTTTATTTTATTGAGTCATCTCACCCTTCTGTGACTATTTACACTGGAACGGTGTATGGGGGGATTTATCGTATTAACGTCCTTTTTCTATTTTCTTATGTTTTGAGTCATTTTAATGATTTTCTTAGAGTCTTTTATTGAGTCGAAAACCTATGTTTCGAA
Organism: Arabis hirsuta; assembly: GCA_964056655.1. Taxonomy (NCBI): domain Eukaryota; kingdom Viridiplantae; phylum Streptophyta; class Magnoliopsida; order Brassicales; family Brassicaceae; genus Arabis; species Arabis hirsuta. The sequence goes on from OZ053299.1 coordinate 18,739,480, forward strand.
ATATGATATTTTCAGGAATTTATGCGTAGAATTTATGATCTAATGACCATTGTCACAGGGTTTGTCCAGGATATACGATTCAGAAACCTTCATGACTGGAACTCGCCCCATATAATTCGTCTCGCATAAGTTTTGATGAATCCGATTTTGACTCTATTTATTTGACTACTAACCTGAATTTAATTATTTCTCATTAAGGAGTTATATCGGGGAAACGAATCACACATTCATGACATCTTATCCTCTTTACCACTCTCTGTTGTCATGAATGGCCAGCTCATTTTTAGTTGGTACCCTACCTAAAAACCCTTTACCTCTTTTCAGACCTCATGCCTTCTCTTTTCAGTTTCATATTTGCAGATATGTGCAAAAACGTCGGAGAGAAAAGGATCGACGCAATTTTCCAATTACTAGAGATGCGACGATTTGGTAAAGAATGGTAGAGTACAAAGAACAAATTTCAAAAAGCTTGGCCGTTTCCTTAGATGATTAATACATGGTAATATTTCGTGCCTATACTTGACTCGTATCAAATAGATAACGTTCCCCCCCCCCTTTAAAAAAACAAAACAAAACAAAAAAAACAACAAAAAGAAAAAAATAAATAAAAGGAAGGGAAAGAAAAACGGTTGTATAAGAGTTTTAACGCCAAATGAATACCCAAGGAATGCCATGATTTAAAGAAGAGACGAGTAGAAGAGATTTCAAGTGATTCCCGGAGAAATATCTAAGTCTGGGGGAAAAAGACGCGAAGAAAGTGGTTGGGAAATTGTGGATATCAACAGGTTCATTCTCTCTTGCGATTTTACATAATATCCCGCACTCGGAGTCTATGGTAACCCTACATACTTTTAACCTCACCACATATATTAGCCTTTTTCAAATCCTAGCGCCGTCTACCCCGAATGATTTCCTTGATGAGAAATTCACCTATACCTTAATGAATGTAGAGAGACAAATGAAGTGCAATTGAGATTTTTGTAGGATTGTAATTAAAACATGGAGTAGGCGAAGGTTATGGATGACGTATGATGAAGATATCCTTGGATCGATCATGTCACATACGGTATTAGTATCAACGTTATTTTCAAATGGTTTTTCTAAATTCAAATCATTTTCAAACCTCTTTTCTATACTTGGATTTTTCTTGAGGACAAGCAAGGTTTAAGTCTAGGGGAGTTGATATGTCCCATATTTTACCTATTTTACTATATATTTTATTATGTGTTCCATGCATTTATCTACGGTTTTATACCTTTAAAGGTAGTTTTTCTCGTATTTGTAGTTTTAGAGTCTTAACAGAGAAATCAAGGAAAAATGAGCAAAAAGAGCCAAAATAGGTGTAAACCAAGCTACAGCAACATTCATAAGCCAAAGACACCATCAAGAACCAAGAATTCACAAGAATCAACATTCTACCAAATTGGACAAAACGTATACGCCAGAAGTTCAGCAGTGAACGAAGGATCAAATCGATTTGGAATTGAATGAAACTTGGTGTGAAGATAGATCTTTGAGTCAGCTTTACAATGAAGTTGAATAATCTCAATTGGAGCTGTGAGCAGGAAGTTACACTGAATTTAGTGAAGATACGTCAAGCTACCTCAGAAACAAAGCAAGTGCAGTAACAACCAAAATACCGGGCCGCCTCGTGGACCGATATTCTGGGCCGATGCCAGCACAAATAAAGTCACTTTGGGATACGTTTTGACATAAAAAGGCCGGTTTGTCCTAAACAATACCCTAGAAAACCCTAAGCCTATATATACTTGTTTTTAGCCTTTTGTTAGGTATGATGACCACGAAACAATAGAGTAGTTTATCATATAGAAGCAGCCACCACGAGTTTTCTTGGTGTTCTTCATTAGATTTGGATTTTAGAGCAATCCGGTGGATGATCTCGCTTTATACCTCGATATAGAGAAGAATCCTCTTACCCTTACTCTTTAATTCAAGTTTATTTATCATGAATTCATCATCTATCTCTGGTTTTTCGTGCATCATGTCCGAGTAATTCACTTGTTAGGTTTTAGGTTTTCAATGAGTTTTATAATTCGATAATTGATTGATGATTGTTTAGGGAATACAATAGAGTCTTCATCTTTACTTATACTTAATGCATGATTGCTTTACCGCGCATCTAGCGATCTGATCTTAGGTTTATATAATCTCCAAAAACTTGTTATATTGCTTGAACTAGTATTTGATGAGCCAAAAGCCTTAGCAATTCGAAAGGTTAGTTAAAGAGTGCGGTGAACTTTATCAAACTTGAACTTTAATGCATGTTTTCACCTTGTAATAACCTGCGACAGTTGAGTCTATTAGGGTGCTAAAACGTAGATGGTTAGTTACGTCACGATAGTGGGATGATCTTACATCAGTGCTTTGTGTTCTAGACGGTTCATAATTCCTAAGTCCATAAAATCAATCAATCTTTATTGTTGCATGATTCTCTGCAAAACGCTTAATTCCTAGCGCTTTCTTTTATTGATTTTTATTACAATTTATACTCGTTGCTTACTTTCTTTTTCAATCACAAAAACGACAAAAATATCTTGTTCTACCTTAGTTTTATTCATTACAATTTGAAGTGTGGATACGATCCCTTATCTATACTAACCGTGATTGCTGTGCACTTGCAGGTAGTTAGTTGAGAGGTAAAACTCGACACAATGTAAATATCATACTGTGTATAAGAAAGTGTATACATGTATAGCTTAGGTGGAAAGTTGTATATAAGGTTAATGTATTGACATTTACAATTAACGAAAAAAATATGGTATTAGAGCGTTGAGTAAATCTCAACAAACTTTTCTTCACCACCGTTCTTCATTCCTTTGATCCATCTTCGATTCTTCATCTTCTTGCTTTTGATTCTTTGATTCTTAATAGATTAATCCTCTTGCTTCGTTTAAACGGTTCAATTTTGCCGATTATCTTCTCGATTTTTTAGAAATTTGGAAAATTGCCCCACTTTGAAAATAACTTTGTCCCAATACACCTTTCTCATTTTTAGTCAATTTTTACCTAAATTGCCCTTAAAAAAATAAAAATAAATAGAAATAAACAGTTTTTAAATTTTTTTAAAATACTATCATTACAAAAACGTAAAAGATAGGCATTTTTATGTATTCAAATATTTTTAAAGTTCACAAAAAATCTAGAAAAAAATATTATATTTTTCTTCTACGCCTTCCAGAATGTACGTTCTACCGCTTGTAGCTCTACGAACCCGTAGATTGTCGGTTCTGCCTAGCTTATTAGTATCTACGGAGAAGTAGAAAATGTGTTCTACTGAATGGTCTGTCATCTACGTCTACGCAGAATGTTTCTTCCACCGTTTCCAATATCATCTACCGTTTCTAGAATATACATTCTACCGTTTTGTCTAGCATCTACCGTTTCTAGAATATACATTCTACCGTATTGCCTATCATCTACCGAACGTAGAATGTACATTCTACTAAGTTAGGTTTTAAATTTCCTTAAATCTAGGAACTTATTGAAGTGAATATTTGGTTTTAAAATCTAGGATCTGCGACTTATTGAGGCGGAGAACACAAAGCCGGCGGTGTTCGGATTCGACGGAGGAGACAGAGGGAAAAAAAAAGATGGAGGCAGAGAACACAAAGCTTCGGATTCGACGGAGGATACAGAGATTTAGTCGACGAACACGAAAAAGTTTGAGGCGGAGAAGACAAAGTGTATATTTTGTTTTTGTCGTGATTTATTCTGATTTTTAATACTTTAGTTTTATTTTTATTTTAAAATTTATTTAAAAATTAAAGATCAAAATATTTTTTTATCATACTTAAACTGTAAAAACGAGTTTGAATATAATTAAAGTCTAATGGGACAAAATTATACACTTTTAAGTGTATTGGGACAAAGTCATGTTCAATGTGGGACAATTTTCCAAATATCCCAAAATCTTTTCGGTTCCACATCGAAACTATTCTTCGTCGATTAATCCGTATTCTTCTCAATTCTGGGTGATTCGGGTCTGATTCTGGTCATTTCGAGCTCTATCAGATCAACTATGGGTGGAAAGCGAAATTGCAAATTGAAGTATAAGTTTCTTAGTCTAATTAACCGGAGGCTACTTCACTGATGCATCGTGGTACTTCTAGAGGTTTCTCTCCTCTTGATGACGATCATGATTCTTCAACTCACACCGCGACTATTCGGTCTCACCCTCCTCGATCCTTTCCCCAACGTTTTGAGATATCATATTCTTGAGATATGGTATATGGAATGTTGTTATGACCACTAGTTTAAAGGCGAAAAATAAGATTGGTTTCATTGATGGATCTATACCTAAACCTGCTGAAAGGGATACGTATTACCAGATATGGAATAGGTGTAATAGTATGGTCAACTCATGGTCGTTGTTTAACAGTGTGTCTAACATATATACGAGTATATTGTATTCCAAATCAGCTGTTGAAATTTGGAAGAATTTAAATACTCGTTTTCACCAGTATAATATGCCAAGATTATACAAGCTTCATCATCAGTTACACACTCTCAGGCAAAGAACTACGAATTTGTCTACATACCATACTCAGACACAGTCTTATTGGGAAGAACTTCAAGTCTTTAGGATATAACAACACTAATGGAAGATCTGTTAGCAGAGAAAAAGATCAATCGTACCATTGACTTCTTTATAGGACTCAATGATAACTATGACCACATCATAGGTCAAATTCTTATGAAAAAACACTTCCTACTCTCTCTGAAGGGTTTAACATTCTTGATCAAGATGATTCTCAAAGATCGGCTAGACTTCAGCCTTCCAATGGCATTGAACCTTCAGCTTTTCAAGCTTTTTCTGGTTCATATGGACAGAGATCAAGACCTGATTGTAGTTATTACGATTAATAAGCTTTGTTAATATTCTTATGCTCCTAGACAATTCATCTCCTAGCTGCACATAAGGTGTTACATTAGTTGAAATGTACCATCTGACAAGATATGTTTAATCATGCAGATGATGATTATCAACTCTACGCTTTATATGATTTTGATTGGGCTCAATACCCTGATACTAGACGCTATGTCACTGGTTTTTGTGTCTTCATTGGTCAATATCTCATCCCTTAGAAGTTCAAGAAACAAAAAGTGGTTTCCAATCTTCACCTGAATCATAGTATATAGCTCTTTTCTATACTTCTGATGAACTTGTCTGGATTTTACGACTCCTTACTGCTCTTAAGACACCTTCTTCCTCTACTCATGTTCTCTATTGTGACATATTGCGGTTCTTCACATTGCCAAAAACTCAGTCTTTCGCGAACGTATCATACACATAGAGAAGGATTGTCATGATTGTGAATGGAAATTATCAATGCCTCCAATAATTTTTTGAATGTTGAACTTAATGCCACCCCCCTCCCCCATGAAAAATATTTTTGCATTCACCATTGTTGGTTGGGTCTGATTAACATCCTGACGCCATCTTGGGGGAGACTACTAGAATGTAAATATCATATTGTGTATAAGAGAGTGTATACGTGTACATAAGAGTGCTTATGTTGGATATAAGGCTTTATTTACAATTAGTGAAGAATATTATCTGATATTATTTTTCTAATAAAGATTATTACTGAGAAAAGCCGAAAGACTTATTTTTACCTCAAATCATTGTAACAAACATTTAATGACTCCATGTAACACTCACTTGATAATTTAAACACATGCATCTACAAAATGAACCTTCTAGCTCAGCTAAAAAGTTTACGACACTTGAGCAAATCCCTAAAGACCTGAGCTTCTCATGAGTATCAAGCTGAATTAATAAAATTATTCTATTAACTAGCCAATATATATTTTATATACAAGCTGATAGTTTTTCTTGTTTTTGGTTGATAGAACTTGATGTAACCCTTAATTGCCATATAAATTCTTCACCAAGGATTAGATTACGTTAAATTAGAATTCATTCCACAGCTAGTATTCGAACTTAGAGCACGATTTGCCTTTCGTACTACCAGCTCTGAATGTAGTTAGAATATTGTTTAGAAAAGAACTAAAAATGAGAATACATGTAATCTAATGGTTTGTAGTATAGTAATAATGCGTCATTATCATTGAGGTTCTAACCCGATATAATGTACTATTGTTGACAAAAAAAAATACTAAATGGAATTGTAAAACTGGAAATAGTCTCTAGCCGTGCTTACAAATATACATGTCATCTCGTTTAAGAAAAACTAATCGTCAAGAATGGTTTTTTTTTCTTTTGAATGAATGTAAATTTATTCAAAAAACTTTTTGTACAATAAATGTGACCTTTTTCCTAATAGTTGATAAACACATTGTTGTAAAAACAGAGCTTGGTTTCTAATTAACAGAGAGAATAGCTATAACATATGACCCTTTAGCGAATTGTTTCACTTTTTAAATAATATAACTTTTGTTTTTCATGTAAGGATAAATTATATACATAACGTAGTCCGATAATCCGGCAAAATAAATATATTTAAATGAGTCAAGAATCGGTGTACATTTAATAGATTGGATTGTTATGTGAAATTTACAATGAATAGAGGTGAAGGGGGAGAGAGAAGCAAAGGCGTGGAGACAATCAGACAAGGACAAAAAGAATTTAGAGCAATGCCTTTAATGGCAGAGCTTTTGCTCGTTGTTACTAAAGTGACTCGTGATGTCTACGTGACTGGCTCTTATATAATGTCATCATCCTTTTTCCATGCACTCTTTCTACATTCGATATTTATTTTTATATTCACATATATATATACATCAAAACATTACGGTCAAATTTTATTTTATGTTTCTTAATGATACGTATAAGTCTAACCATGCCCAGCACAACAATTTTATTCATCCAATGAAGATGTGATGTGTAATCAAAATGAAAATGGGATAAGTAACTGAATTGAGAGCATTCTATAAATAAACTACTCGACTAAACTATTCAAATAATATGAAAAATAGAAATTTCATGTGGAAATGTATTAGACACATTCATTAGAGAGATTTAAAAACTTGGAGCCGCTTGGTAAAGATTTTTATTATAGACTTTTGCTTTAGATTTTTGGCTATTTAAATATTGTAATTGTTACTTTAAATATTAATAAAAATATGTTTGATAGTGGAAGCTGTAGAAATTGTAATTCTTATTTTAATAATTATTTGCAAATATTTTTTTGTTAAAAATATAAATAAATCTGATAAAAGTTATATAAAATAAATAAATCTTATTTATTTTTATTATTTCATATTTTGGTTTAATAACCAAAAGCTTCATCAAGAAGTGGAATAAATTGCAAAATATTTAGATGAAACCTTGAGCTTCCGAATCCTTCTTATAAACTCAGTATTGCCTTTTCAAATACTCTAAACAATTCTTTAAGTGTTTCCAACTCAAATTAGTTTTAAAATGATCGTTGATATATTGAATAATATTTTTTTTGAAGAGCATTTAAACGAATATCTTCGTTGCCCGGTTTTATTTTTTCATGATAATCAATTGTCAAAGTAACACTAATATAGCATCGTCTGACCACTTAAAAGTCTGAAAAATTAAAACATATTTAAATTATATTAGTTCACTTTAATAAAATTTAAATCTACTAATATTAAAGTATAAATTACTCAAGAAACAATACATAAATCATTGATAGCATACCTTAAGTTTATGGAAAAATGATGACAATGTGAAATATTACACAATCAAATATTGTTCTTTTCATTGATTTTACGAAATTTTAATAATTTCTTGATTTATATGAAAATAGATCTTAAAAGAATAGAAAACAATAATAGTACTTAATCAATCCAATTTTTTTTACTTATAAACTATATATTAATCTAAAAAGAGTTTTAAATCATTTTGGGAAAGAAGAGAGAAAAATAATTATTTAAAATTATTTGTTTTCTGAAGTTAAAGTCATCCAATGAAGACTTTAGAAAAACATGAAAAAAAAACATGTTTTAATGAGTTTAGAAAAAATAAAGACAATAAATAATGTTTGGCAAAAAAAAAGTCTTAAAAAAACTTAATTTTTTTCTAAAGTCTTAAAAGCACCTTGCCAAATCGAACTAGTAAGTCGGCCCAGTTTAACTGTGACCCGGCTAGTTTTCTGGTTCGGATTACTATTAAAAACCGAACTATTAAAAGCGTGGATAAAACTAAAAAACATGTGAAACCTGCAAACCGGTGTTTCAACCAACGGTCGTCCCAAGTAATACGAAAATCCGGTGATCCGAAAGATATTCCAGTTAAAAATTCTATTTGTCACCATAATAATTACAAAACCTTTTGAAACAAAACTAATTTTAGAAAACAGTGAAATTTACAACAATAAGAATATTGTTTGTCAATAAGAACTCCTTTCAGTGTGGGCAATAAAATAATAAAGATTTACGAAAAGATTTGATTTTACAATGCATTTTAATTCATTTGAAAAGATTTTCATGTTTATATATAATTAGGAGATGATATAGGTTTTTACCACCCGCTTACTGTTTTAAAATGAGTGTAACCATTTAGTAGTCCGCTTATCAGATTTTCTAATAAATCTAATGCGTGACACTATGTCAACTAGTTAATCTAGGAAATCAAACTCAATGGAAAGAGTTTACTTTTTTTTTATCGTTTTACCTCTAAGTCACTACCACTAAGTTGGAAAGATTTTTATATTAAAATATAAATGGTCAAATCTGAGGAAACATCTATGGATTTACAAAAATTATAATTCTTATAATATTTATAAATAAACTAAAATAAATAAATAAATAACACCTCATAAATATTTTTATAATAGTTTAAATGAAATACATGCATTTGCAAACGTGAGATATTTTACTTCATGTGAAATGCATACGCTTGTATGGTAAGAAAGAATATTATAAAAATAGCTGAATACAAATAATATAACATTAACAAAGATGAGAAAAAAAGTAAATAGAAAGTCAAATACAAACAAAAAGAATGTTGGCTGTAATTAAGAAGAATATGGTAACGAATAAGTTAGCTAAATATAAATAGAACCAACAATGGAAACTAAAACAGATTGACATTATTTTATTTTTATTTTTTTTATAAATCCTATCAGCTGTCCGGTGAGCCCCGGTAGGAACACATCGGAGTGCTACAAAATGGACTTCTCTCCGAGGGGCTATCACACTGCCTGATCCGAGTTTGGAATACCTTCCGACTATTGCTAAGGGGTAGTCAGGCCGCCTGCATTTCTGGCTATCAGGTAAACCAATTGGGTAGAGACCCAACTGACAGACTTTCCAGCAAGACGTTGTTAACAGTGAGTGAAAAGAATCGAACCCAGGTTGTGGAAGTTTCACCCTTTCACCCAACCCCACCCTACCAGTAGCCAACCACCTTCCGGGCGATTGACATTATTAAAAGTAAATATTACTCGTCAATCCGTTGGTATCTTTATATGATATCTTAAAATGTGCACTCGTCAGAAAATACAAAAGACATGTTGACAAGCTAGTTACTGTAAAGAAATTTAAACATTGCGTGGATTTACTCCATGAGTTTGAATGCTAGAGGAAGAAAAATCCCCGTATAAAGTGAACAAGGGTCCGAAAGTGATGATACAAGAGATTTTACATCAAAAGTAGAGTTTATTATTCTAAGGTAACTAAAATTATGAGTTTATAAAAAAAGCCATTTTTCTCATATGCGGAAAACCCCCACGCGGTATAGCTTAGAAATATTTTATTTCCCTTGTTTGTATTGAATTTGAGGTTTATATAAAAGATTATCATAAGAGATTACCCTCATTATCAATAAAACCCTAGACAAAAGAGTATTCGCCTAAATATTGTTCTCTCTATATTTTGTTTCTTCAATAATACATAAGGGCTGAATTCACAACACTACTATTCTTGTCACCGCTACAGGCAGTGTGCACATTTTATAAAATGACACATCACCTAGGTCGGATCTACCTACTCGTATACAAAGCTATCAACGATAGTATAATCATGGCTCATCTTCCAAAACAACTGCATGAGGTTAGCATGTTACTCTTGTGAGCAAAGCCCCAACGACGGTTTAACTTAGGAATATTTTTGTTTCCTTGTTGTATCGAGGTTAACGCTTATATAAAATGGTCATAAAGCTTTGTAAGGGATCACATTAGCAATAAAAGCCTAGACAAAAGGATATTCGATCACCTCCATATTGTTTGTTATAGATTTCATTTCTTCTATAATCTTTTAACGAAAAAAACACTATCTCTCTTATGTTCACTGTTGGCGTGTGCACGTTTTATAAAATAATACATGACCTATACCTTATCGTATAACAAGGGGATTATGGAAGTCGAAACTAACACAATCAATATTTGTCGAGATTTTCAGAGGAAATTGAATTCGGTGTCACAACAATACACACGAGAAAAAGGCTTTCGAATTATGACCCATTCATCCTCGCATCACAAGCCGATCAAGTATGCTACATTACATATCCGCGGGCAGCCGAAGTTGATGATCCTTAAATCACAGTGATGTCAGTAAATCCTAGAAGAATGATTGGTGAAATTTCTGAGGATAGTGACCATGACCCTATGCAGCAAAACACACTCGGTACCAACGGAGCAGTCGACCACTCACTAGAAGTATATATTGTTGTTGATTTCACCATTTATGCAGATGATGAGGTTTTTGATGATTCTGAGGAAGATGTAGGCGAATTTGAGGATGCTTTTGAGTTTGAAAATTCAGAATATTCTCTAAATGAAGAAGACGAGGAATAAATTATATAAGTTTGTATAAAATATTAAATCATGTTTTGAAGACTTTATTTTATAAATAAATTCAATGGGATAATTTTTAAAAAATTTGCAATACTAAAATAGTGAGAATCTATAATATAAAACGGTCATCAATACATTACGGTTTAAATAAAATCCCAAACCCTCAGAAATCTCTCGGAAACCTGTCGGAAATTTCCGATGGCTTTCCGTGGAAACCAAGTTTCCGACGGATTCCGAGAAAATTGCAAATTCCTCGAAAATCCGTCAAAAATTTCCGACCACTTTCCGACGGAAACACTTTATCCTTGGAAATCCGTCGAAAATTTCTGACCACTTTCCGACGGAAACACTTTCTCCTTGGAAATCCGTTGGAAATTTCCGACGGCTTTCCAAGGGTTACAATGTTTAATTTCATAAGTTGCGGATTTTATGAATATATAGTGTTGTCTAATACTCTAATATACCATATTTGTCAATACTAATAGATTCTAGAGTAGATAATATTCAATAATTCAAAATTTAAATAATCACATCATCACCGTACTTAAGTGTTTATGAGATGATATGTACAATATAGTTTGTACTTAGAGAAAGTTATGAGATTAATAAAATGTTTGTATTTATTGATCTAATATGATATCTTCAATCTTTCTATTGTCAAATATGGCTTGTTAGAGTATTAGACAACATTAGATATCCATCAAATCCGCAAAATAAGAAATATAACAAAACCCCCTCGAAAATCCGTCGAAAATTTCTGACGGATTTCCAAGGGTTTTTAAAACATGTGTTGACTGACCAATCCTCTCGCACATGTAAATAATCCACCGAATATTCGACACTCTCAGAAATCCGTCGAAAATAGGGTTTCCCTGCGTTTATTTTGTTTGGCGGCAAACCCTAAAATCTCCGACGGATTTCCGAGGGATTAGTTCCCTCGGAAATTTTGTTTTATAATCGCTGGAGAAGACGAAGCTGCAACTCTTAAACTTCTCCCTAAATCGCTTCCAATCGCCAAAATCCGCTCGTCACCGCCGTTCATCATCCGCCATCGCCGTTGTCAATCTAATTATGTAAGTTATGTGATTATGTTCCGATCCACCGATTCTCTGGTTTGATTCTTCTGATTCTGTTCTGTTTTATTGTTTTATTTTCTATTTGCAAGCAAGTAATATTCTTATCGAAAACTTGAGTGTTCGGTTGTGTAAAGTTTTTACAATCGTCACTGTACTTTTTGCCTTTGATTTTAGGGAACTTAACTTAAACAGCACATAAATTAGGTAATATTACTAGAAGTATACAAAACTTTTTTTTATTACTGATTTATTTTAAATGCCCAGCGTGCCCTTGTAATTACGTTATGACAAAAAACCTAATTACAAAAATGCCATTACTTTTGAGTGCCACGTCAGATAAAACCCGGCGCCACATAGGAAATCGCTGACGTGTATTAATGAACTCAGCCGTAAAGCATTACGGCGGTATTGACGGCTGAGTTATATATACGATGTGGCTGACTTAAAAAAATTGACTGATTTACATATACAAATAAGCCAAACGATACGGCTGACTTACAAAACGTGGCTGATTTAAGATCTTCTGGCTGACTTAAGATTTATGCGACGGCTGAGTTTAAAAAAATCTGCCTGATTTATGAGCTAATGGCTGACTTACGTACATATATGACGGCTGATTTGTACATCGGCTGGTTGAGATATGTTTCTCACGATGACGGAATGATCATCGACTGGCTGTGTTACTAAACGGACGGCTGACCTATGAAAGATTGTTACGGCTGATTTAAGTATAATTAACGTAAATCAGCCGTGTTTAGCTTGATTAATAGTAAACTCGGCCATATTACGTCTGATTTATTAGCGAAAGATTAATTACTACAATAGCATTCATTTGACGACTGATTTATTGGAGGATACAGCTGACATAATATTTTCCAGCTGATCTACGCCCTTCTATGACCTCTTTTCGAAACCGATTTTTGTTGTTTTTATTACTGAAATAGTATTCACGTAGCAACTGACTTACATATGCATTTGATGACTGATTTAGTTAGGCTGATTTATGTTTTCATTTTGTGGCTCACTTGCCATATAAGCAAAAAATTAATGTCATCAGCTCCTATTTTCCATGTCATTTTCCATGTCATTGTTAGAGTTTTATGTTGTGACGCTGTGTCTTCTTCTCCTTCTTCTTCATCTATTTATCTTCTTTATCATCTGATACCCAGAAACTTAATCGTCTTCTTCCACATTATTTTTTTTTCATTGATCTTTGTTCGATATCTTATGGATCCGGTAATTATTGTTTCCGGTAACTGGATCAAGAAAAACAGATACGTATTCAACGCCGACGGTAGAGGGTGTAGAGTTCTGTATTTAAATGATGAAACAACACATGACGAACTTGTGAAGTCTGTACTCGATGATTACAGATTGAACGAGTCGAGCCATCAGATTCAGCTGAGCTACATGTTCTCGAATAAAACTTTGAAAACAATGGCGCACGATACCTCACCAGTTTACGTCTCCAATACTCGACAGATGATAGGTTTTCTAAGCCTAAGGAAATTTGAACAGATACGTCTCTGTGTAGAGATTACGGAGAAAAAGGAGAGCCAAATTAGTCGGAATGACGAAGTGAGAGAGCAGAAGAAAAGGTTATTCAGTTACGGTGGTTTCAGTAATGATAATTGTCCTGGTGGTGAAACAAAATACGAAGATAAACGCGACGATGAAGACATGGATTGCGCAAGTAAAATGGAAGGTGAAGAATACGAAGTAGGCGGAGAATCCGAAGTAGGTGGAGAATCCGAAGTAGGCGAACAAGACGAAGAAGATGATGAATTTGAAAGCCGATTTGATATGTTCGACGACTCGGATGGTGCTTCATCTGAAGATGATAACTTCAGTTCATACGGTGAGTCTCCAACACAAGACGAAGATTCACCGACCCTACCGCCTAAGAAGAGAGCTCACAACATGTCGGTGAGCGGATCGGAAAGGAATCCAGAGGTTCTAAGGTTGGAGATGTCTTCGCTAAACCTCGCGGTAGGGCAACGATACGAGAGTAAAGCCGATTTGGAGAAACGACTGAAACTTCTTACGGTGAGAGATCAATTTGATTTTGATGTAGACGTATCCAATTCGGACACACTCATTGTTAAGTGTTGGGTTGATGGATGTCTCTGGAGAGTTCGTGCTTCTACACAAGGGGAATTACCGGCATTTTATGTTCGTATTTACGATTCGGAGCATACATGTTCTGTAACTGAGCGTTCTAATCGATCTCGACAAGCAACACCAGATATTTTAGGCCAGTTGTACAGGGAGTATCTCGGCGACGTTGGTCCGTCTGTTCGACCTAAGAGTGTTGGAATAACTATCAATAAGCATTTTGGTGTAAAGGTAATTTCTATTACGTTGCAGCTGACTTATTTGTATAGTACAGCTGATTTATTAGTACGTTGCGACTGACTTCTATTTCAGCTAATTTTTTAGTACGTTTTGGCTGACTTATTTGTATATTACAGCTGATTTATTTGTACGTTGCGGCTGACTTATTTGTTTATTACACCTGATTTACTTACTTGTACTTTACGTTTTCCGTGTGGACAGATGGATTATTGGAAATCACATAGGACGCTAAAATTTGCAAGGGAAATCGATATGGGAACTCCTGAGAGTGGGTTTGAAGACTTGCCTCCTTACCTATATATGATAAGAAGGGCAAATCCGGGTACGGTTACGCGTCTTCAAATTGATGAATTTGGAAGATTCATGTATGTGTTCCTTGCGTTTGGTGCGAGCATAAATGGGTTTCCTTTCATGCGCAAAGTTGTCATTGTCGACGGTACATTTCTTAACGGTAAATACAAAGGGACACTTCTCACAGCACTAGCTCAGGATGGTAACTTTCAGATTTTCCCAATAGCCTTCGGTGTGGTTGACACTGAAAATGATGATTCATGGCACTGGTTTTTTACGCAACTAAAAATTTTGATTCCTGACGATGAGGCTCTTGCGATTATCTCGGACAGGCATAATTCGCTAGGAAAAGCAATTGGAAATGTGTTTCCGTTGGCTTCTCGTGGAATTTGCACTTACCATTTATATAAGAACATTTTGCAACAGTACAAGGGAAAAGATGTCTTTCATCTGGTGAAGAAAGCGGCAAAATGTTTTAGGGTTTCTGACTTTAATACAAGGTTCGAGGAGATTGAAGTGATTAATCCTGAACTTCATGACTACCTCCAAAGAGCTGATGTCCGACTGTGGGCGCGTGTTCATTTCCCGGGCCAAATGTACAATTTGATGACTACGAACATAGCGGAATCAATGAACAGAGCACTGTCAAATGCTAGAAGTCTTCACATTGTTCGACTATTAGAATCGATACGGATTATGATGACCAGATGGTTTGAAGAACGGAGAGAGGATGCGAAATCGCAGCCAACCACGCTTTCGCGTGGTGTCGAGAAACTACTACATGTAAGTCAGCCATTGCAGTTCATAAGTCAGTCGTTATTGTTCCATAATCCAGCCTTTATGATAAGTCAGCCATTGTAGTTCATAAGTCAGTCGTTATTGGTCCATAACCCAACCGTAATGTTTTAATAATTTTTTATGTATTATAAATAGGGTCGTGTCATTGCCGCCAGACTTATGACGGTACAAAGGATTGATCCTTATCACACGAAAGTTACATATGGATCATCTTTGCATATTGTGAATTTGGAAACAAGAAAATGCACATGTCAGCGTTTTGAACACGAGAAATTACCATGCGTGCATGCAATCGCAGCTGCCGAGGATAGAAAAATTTGTCGTATATCCTTGTGCAGTCCTTACTACTACAGCAGTTATTTGGCAAACGCATGCGCTGAGTCGATCATGCCCATAGATTCAGCGCTCCAAGTTCCAAATAACGTTGCTAACCAACCGTGCTTGCCCCCGCTTGTTCGTCAACAACCAGGAAGGCCTAAGAAAAGTAGGATAAAATATGCTTTAGAAGTTGCCCTTGAGAACAAACGTCATAGGCAACGACACGCATGTTCTCGTTGTAAACAGCCTGGGCATAATGCAAAAACTTGTCTGATTTAAAAGTGTTGTTTGGATATGTATGGATTTGTGTTTTTGGTAATGCGATAAATCAGCCGTAAAGATTGAATTATTGTCAATAAATGACTGACTTATGATTACAATACAGCTGATTGTCAATAAACGACAATGAGATTGGGTTAGATGAGGAAGACATTTTCTTTCGAAATTTAAGAAGACGAAGATGGTAACTCGTCCAAACGTGTAATATTTATAAAAAAAATTAGAGTTCCCAAAAGAAATTAGAGTTCCCAAAAGATTAATCATTACTCCTAGTATATGGAGCCATATATATGTCAGTATAGCATCTCGAGAATACGAAACATCGCATGTTAAAATCGAATAAGTAATGTTTTTTTTTCCCGCCGAAATACGAATCTACGCGAGATAAATTACACGTTTCGGCTGACTTATATGCACTTAACGTCGCGAGATAAAATTGAATAAATAAATATATTTTTTTTCCCGCCGAAATACGAATCGTCGCGAGATAAACCGGCTGACTTATATGCACCTAATGGCCGACTTAAGGCACGTTCAATATGACTTATATATTGAAAGAGAACCTATACCTCAAAATTATTTATCTCTAGTTTAGGGTATGGCACTTTTAATACTTTATACGGCTGAAGAAAAAAAAGCTTTAGTTTCATCCAAAAGAAAAAAAACAAGCAATATAGTTTCATCAAAAAAAAAAACACACACACAAAGCTCCATAACTTGAGCATCATGCCTCGATCTTGGAGCAGAACTTGAGCATAGGAGGAGATGCTTTGTCTTCCCAAACCAACTTCAGCACAAAAGATTCGTACGCCTTAACACCAATAGCCTTGAAGAATTCTCTAATCCCTGAACCAAAGCGCAACCTCATCCGTATGTCTGGCACGCATAGATACACTGGCCACTCTACTCCATGCTGGTCCAAAAGAGTAATCTCCTTCCCTCCTGCTTTTTCCATCTGGTGAGCCCTAGTGAAGCTCAGTGGAATATGCTGCATAAGAAAGAGACAATAAGCTCTTGACAAAGCATCAATAACGACAAAAATTGAATAACAAAATTCCTTCAAGAGAGTTTACTTAAACTTACAAGTCTAGAATCTTTGAGACTAGCTGGTGTGACAGTTATTGTCACAAATCGGTTGTCACTTTGACTACTCTCACCAGTTTCTCTCTTCTTCTCTTTGTCCTCCTCCTCCTCCTCCTCCCCCTCCACATCATCATCATCATCATCGACGTTGTTGCTAGACTGCACATATTGAATCTCACAGCAATTAGGTCCAAGACCAGTGACGTGGAACAAAAATTCTCCTTCATGTCTGAAAATGACGAAGTCTCCGACTCGGAAATCATGAGCAAATGCGAACTCTTTCCATCCAAAGGTTAGTCTCCGACCTTCCATCTTCACCTTCCATGTTTTTTCAGACGCGTCCGACTTAAGCTCCATCATATTTTTTTCGTTTCTTCCTTCTATGTATTTCGAGAAGAACTATTCCGGAATGCTCTGCAACCAAGACATTGAGATATATATATATATAGAGAGAGAGAGATGGAGGGAAGAAGGGAGATTACATACGAGGTGGGAGTAGAAGCCGGGAAGAAGAGGTTGAAAAAATGTGAGTTTGTAGGAGATTTACATACTTGATCCGCCATTATGGAAGTTGGAAAAGGAGTTTCAAAGATAAGAAAACCCTAAGTTTATGAGTGCTGTTCGTAATCCTCCTCTTATTTACATGGTTCATACAGAAAGATTACACTAATAAATGTTAGTTGACTAAACATTGTAAGTTGTGTTCAAAAACATTGAAAACTAACGACAAGGCATTTAAGTTTTTTAGTGGAATATTTAAAAAAGATTAGAGTTCTCAAAAGATTAATCATTACTCCTAGTATAGGGAGCCATATAACTGTCAGTATAGCGTCTCGAGAATACTAAACGCGTGCGTAATACGATTACGTACTAACTACGCGGCAAACTTATTTTAAATACACGGCTAAACTTATAGAAACTAAATGTCTGACTTATATTTTAAAGGTTAGGCTGAGTTAAAAACGAAGTTTAGGCTGAGTTATGTTACAGGTTAGCCTTAGTCATAAACGAAATTTAGACTAACTTATTACATAAACATAAGTGGCTGAATTATATTTAAAATACGGCTGACTTATATATACAACACGGCTGACTTATATTTACTACACGGCTGAATTATATTTAACATGAAGTCATAAACAAAGAAACAAAGGAGGAAACAATAGTTTATATTACAACATCCAAAGCCAATCCGGCCAATATATAATCGGCTTAAAATCACGGTAAAAAAGACCTAACTCTTTGATCCAAAAGCATTGGTCACACAAGTTGTTATCCTTACTATCTTCAATGAACCAAAGATCCCAATCTCGGTCCAGCAATGGAGTACATGTGCAATTATAGAACAAGGTTTTTTCCGTTGACATGAACTCATACTTCTTCGTTAGAAACGCATCAGTGTGATACGTTCCCCAACTCCAGTCTAGAGATCTAACAATCTTGCCTATCCTCTGAACAGATTCCCTTGTGAAAAGAGATAAATACTCCTCAGTATTCCAAAATACCTTGCGCGTCATTGCATATGTGTACAAAGCACGCTCGAATCCTGCATCTGCTGCTCTCTTAATCAAAGCAATTCCTTCATCTTGGAGGTCGAACGTGAAGAACTTCTGTACACCCTCTAAGAACAGTGTACTCGGGTTTCCATTAGCGTAGCAAACTTGCATCACCAAGCTAGATATATGTGTGTACGAAGGGAAGGTAAACACATCTATAGATGCGGACACTCCGGGCCGGTCTGTTAGTTCCTTCATATACCTGCATGTTGCTCTCAATCTATATAGATCTGCAACAGAGTTAGCGGCCACACGTTCGACCACTAAGGCTTGGATTTCTTCAGGTAGGGCTGTAAGAGGGAATACTTCCATTACAAAGTGGATTTCTCTAGAGATATAAAGTTTATGAAAATCTAAACAGATGGTAAAGGCTGGCTTATGTGTTAGTCAGCCTTTAATCTAAACAACTGGTCGGTAACTGAGTAGAAAACAAGTAGGGTTTATGGCTGGTTGATGAGTGTTTAAATGGTATTTATATATTAAAAAAAAAGAAAAATAGCGACTCTTCGGTTACTGAGTAGTTACGAAAAGCAACTGTTCGGTAACTGAGTAGAAAAAACAATTGTTCGTATATTTTGAGTAAAGGCTGACTTAGTGTTTCGGCTGAGTTATGACAGCGTTGCAAAAGAAGCGGCTGACTTAGTGTTTCGGCTGAGTTACAAACTAACTAAAGGGTCTCATACGGCTGAGTCATAAACGAATTTTAGGCTGAGTTATGTCATAGGTTAGGCTAAGTTATAAATGAAGTTTAGGCTGAGTTATGAAAAAGTAAACAAATTCTATATTAGAGTTCGAAAAATACATAAACATCAGAGTTCTAAAAATACATAAAAATTTGAGTAATAAGCATTACATAAACATAAGCATTAGCATTAGATAACCATTTAGTCAGCCATATATTGTGCACCAAGCTTCATCCAATCAATTTCTGGAACTTCGACTTTGGCCATCTTTTCTTCGGCTTCAACGATTTTATGAGCAAGTTCATCCAACTCAGCAAATAAGTCAAACTTTTCCTTCCCCATAATTTCTTCAAGCAAATCCATTTTTGCATTAATAGATGTCACTTCCATCATAGCATCTTGCAATTCAGATTTAGCTTTCATCTGTTCCTTGACCAAGAGGAGCAACGACTTGTAATGCTCCTCGGTTTCCCTTCTGGCCTTTTTAACATCGTTTGCTCCATGGTCATCCTCCATTGGACGCTTCATCATCTTCTTCGATTCTGCCATTGAGATTGCAAAAGGAGAAAACAAGTTCAAAGTTAATAAAAACGAATGTTCGGTTACTGAGTGTAAACTTGGTATTTATAGAAAATACGGAAAACTGTTGGGTTACTGAAACTGTTCGGTTACTGAATAGTTATGACTGAGTTATTAGTGACGTAAATGTGTTAAGGCTGACTGAGTTATTCTCATCAAATAAAAAAGTATAAAATAATAAAAAGTTGGAGAGAGAAGGGAATTGAGGTTCTTAAGTTTCTCATTTGAGAAACAGTTTTAGCCATATCCTCCACGAACATATGTTCATTTTCTATTGGATCCACGTTTTTCTATTAATTTAAAATTTAAACAAATAATGAAATGAATATAATACTATTTTTTAGAGATTCATCAAGTCTCTATCCGTTGTACATGCTCTAACTCCTAGTTCCCAAGAGATATCATTACACCTATAATATAGGAAGCGCCATATAGCTCGTCAGATTAGCATCTCGAGAGTATTAATTTTGGTTATGATTATGTATTCAGACGCCACAATAAATCATATATTATATATTATTTAAATTTAAAAATGTGTAATTTAAGGTTAACTTCACGGCTGACGTATCAAATGTTAGTCTGAGTTATAGGCTGAGTTTCGACTGAGTTATATCAAAAGCGACTCTTCGGTAACTGAGTAGATAAACAATTGTTCGTATATTTTGAGTAAATGCTGACTTGATTGATCAACCAAAAAAGTAAATTTTCATGCGTTTTTGACCATCGCATAATAAATGAAGCCATAGTAATTTCGGACTTGTAAATCAATTAATTCAGCCTTCTGTCTACAAGAGAAGCGGCTGACTTAATATTGACGAATTCGTGTTTCGACTGAGTTATGATTGCTTTGTGGAAAAGAAGCGGCTGATTTATTGGTTTAAATATTCAAAACGCAAATAACTTGTCAGTTTAAAGCATCGACACGGCTGATTTATATATACATCCAAAACTCAAAAGATGCGGCTGATTTATTCATGCAAACACACAAAAGATACGGCTGGTTTAAAGAGATGAAACACAAATAACTAAAGTGTATCATAACTAAATTACATTCAAAAACCAAAATTATCAGGGCCAAACTCTTCAAACATATCGACCAGATTCGTCCAACCTATAGTGTTTATCCAATCTGGCTTCTCACCACCATGCGCCCATATCCTCCTTAACGTGCGCATTTGAGTTCGAAATAACGTTCTAGCCAACAGATTAAAATGTGTCCAAATCGTCAAAGTGTGTCTCGGTTCCCATCTGTATTTCCGCTACCCAAAAAATTTGGGAATGTCATAAATTTGGGTTTAGAGTTAGGCTGAGTTATATCAAATGTTAAGCTGAGTTATAGGCTGAGTTTCGGCTGAGTTATATCAAATGTTAGGCTGAGTTATATCAAATTTTAGGCTGAGTTATATCAAATTTTAGGCTGAGTTATAGGCTCAGTTTCGGCTGAGTTATATCAAATTTTAGGCTGAGTTATAGGCTGAGTTTCGGCTGAGTTATATCAAATGTTAGGCTGAGTTATTACGGTGACTGCTAAAACATAAGCATTTGATAAAGTTAGATAAACATAAACATAAACATAAGACTACTAAAGCATAAGCATTAGATAAACATATATCCCTATTTTTCATGAAACTTCATCCAATCAAGTTCTTCAACGCTGGCGTTATACATCTTTTCTTTGGCTTCAACGAGTTCTGCTGCAAGTTTGTCCAACTCAGCAAGGAACTCAACCTTTTTCTTCCCGATAAATTCTTCAAGCAAATCCATTTTCGCAGAAATAAACATAACTTCCACAAAAGCATCATGCAATTCAACTTTTGTATTAATCTGTTCCTTGAACGAGAGGATCAACGTCTTGTAATGGTCCTCGTTTTCCCTTTTGGCCTTTTTAATAGCATTTCGTCGATGGTCATCCTCCATTGGATGCTTCATCATCTTCTTCGATTATGCCATTGATGCTGCATGTATATCGAAAATAGGATGTTAATATAGCTTCTAAACATATAAATAAATCAAGTTGCAAAAACGTGAATTACATATACTAGGAGAACAATGAAAAACTAACTTGTATTTGAGATTGCAAAAGGAGAAAACAAGTTCAAAGTTCAAAGTTAATAAAAACGAATGTTCGGTTACTGAGTGTTCACTTGGTATTTATAGAAAATACCGAAAACTGTTGGGTTAATGCGTAGTTGCCAAAATATTATAAAAAAAGAGAAAATTACTCAAATAGCATAGAAAAGTTTAATATGCTTAGCGTATCGACACTACCAAACGCGTGCGTAATGATTATGTACATATATTCACACGCCATATTTATATAATAGAGAATAGATGATTTATTATTTATATGATTATATTAGGGTTTACGGTTTAGGGTTTAGGGTTTTGTGAGAACAATGAGTATGTTTTGCTATACCTCTAGGAATTAAGGTTTAGGGTTTAGGGTTTAAGGTTTTGTAAAAACAATGTCTATCTTTTGCTATAGATCTACGAATTAAGGGTTTAGGGTTTTGTGAGAACAATGTGTATGTTTTGCTATACCTCTAGGAATTAAGGTTTAGTGTTTAGGGTTTAAGGTTTTGTAAAAACAATGTCTATCTTTTGCTATAGATCTACGAATTAAGGTTTAGGGTTTCGTTTAGAGTTTTGTGAGAATAATGTGTATGTTTTGCTAAACCTCTACGAATTAAGGTTTAGGGTTTAGGGTTTAATGGTTTAGGGTTTAAGGTTTTGTAAGAACAATGTGTATCTTTTGCTATACCTCTAGTAATTATGGTTTAGGGTTTAAGGTTTTGTTTACGGTTTAGGGTTTAGGGTTTTGTGAGAACAATGTGTATGTTTTGCTATACCTCTAGGAATTAAGGTTTAGTGTTTAGGGTTTAAGGTTTTGTAAAAACAATGTCTATCTTTTGCTATAGATCTACGAATTAAGGTTTAGGGTTTCGTTTAGAGTTTTGTGAGAATAATGTGTATGTTTTGCTAAACCTCTACGAATTAAGGTTTAGGGTTTAGGGTTTAAGGATTTAGGTTTAAGGTTTTGTAAGAACAATGTGTATCTTTTGCTATACCTCTAGTAATTATGGTTTAGGGTTTAGGGTTTTGTTTACGGTTTAGGGTTTAGGGTTTTGTGAGAACAATGTCTATCTTTTGCTATAGATCTACGAATTAAGGTTTAGGGTTTCGTTTAGAGTTTTGTGAGAATAATGTGTATGTTTTGCTAAACCTCTACGAATTAAGGTTTAGGGTTTCGTTTAGAGTTTTGTGAGAATAATGTGTATGTTTTGCTAAACCTCTACGAATTAAGGTTTAGGGTTTAGGGTTTAATGGTTTAGGGTTTAAGGTTTTGTAAAAACAATGTGTATCTTTTGCTATACCTCTAGTAATTATGGTTTAGGGTTTAGGGTTTAAGAACAAAGTGTATGTGTATAATTTCGTAGACGAGATAGGGAAGTCTTCAGTTTGGAGATATAGTTGCAGACTTATCATACAAAACATAAGATATAGTAGCAGACTTCTCATACAAAACTAAAAAAGTTCAATCTTTTACAGAATGCTTGAGATAGAAGTCGAATTGGCGTGCCGATTTGCTACGGCGAGGTATCGGCTCTGTGTTTCTTCGGATTTGGTGGTTGATTTGGACTCCGGCGAGATGATTCGCCTTCATCTCCAACTTTCGGTGTCTCCTCTTCGAACCGATCTCTGTTCCTTTGAGCGACAAACTTCTGGTAGTACCTGCACAACGAGAAACAAACCAAAAAACAGTATTAATTTCACAGTTTGACAATATTAATTTCACCAGGTTGAAAACAACGAAAATTTGACTTGCAAAGAATTCGACATTTCATAGATGCTGAATACACATAATGACAGAATTCAACATTCAATACAATACACATGTTGACTAAGAGTTTACCTGAAAACTCTTTCGAGAATTGCCTCATACGACAAAAAGTTTTCTGCGTTTCGTGACATCTTTCGGGCATAGTTGTCGATGGCCCTGTCGATTGGTCATCTCGCAATAGAGAAACAGATTTCAGATTAGTGCTGCAAAATTTGAGATTGGTATTTGAATTGACATGTATGCAGTTAGAAGTATGTAAGTTTACAATGGCGATAAACAGGGTTGGTTCATGGAACTTACAAGAGATTTCTTCCCATTATCGTGTACTCAGCGATCTCCTGAGGGGCTTCAGTGGTTGTTGTTGGTTCGTACAGAAAAGGAAAGAGAAAAGGGGTCAGACACTGAGAAGTAAGTCCGAACCATGAAGATCTTGAACAGGGGAAGTCGAGGAGACTTACATGGATCTACATCGAAGTTAATGATATATCCAACCCTCTCGAGTCTAGGGAACCGAGTTTCAGAGGTAGCAGAGGAAGAATCCGGTTGCAGATTTGGGGATCGTGACGGAGAGGCCATTATAGGTGATTGATTGAGATTTTAAGTTTTTATTTCGCAAGAGAAGAGAAAGTGAGGAGCCCCGTTGGTTGCTAACCTAGGGTTTTCTGAATACGTAATTATATTGAAATTAATTAATACTCTCGAGACGCTTCCTATATTATCAGCCGAAACGTGAATTCGTCACTCTTAAGTCATAACTCAGCCGAAACATGAATTCGTCACTCTTAAGTCAGCCGCTTATTTTGCACAAAGCATTATATAACTCAGCCGAAACATGAATTCGTCACTCTTAAGTCAGCCGCTTCAGTCAGTCGCTATTAAGGAGAGTAAACGCTGACTAACACATAAGTCAGCCAGCCTTTACTCAGTAACCGAAGAGTTGCTATTAATTTTTTTTTAAATCAATAAAATACAATACAATCTCTTTAGTGTTTTAGTGTTTCACAAAACCCCTATTTGAACTGCCCTAACACATTATAAGTTCCTTCATCTAAGATCTCTGATGCCATCTTCACCCGTAAACCCTGAATATTCGCATCATTTATCCCATGGAAAGTAGTGCCAAGCGCTAGACACTCGACAAACTTCAATGCATACACCCCACAGTCGCCAATTTGGACATTTTGTGGGATGTATTTGCCGCTCCTCCTTCGGAACGAAAACTGCTTCACTCTAGGTTTTCGGAGATTGGCAGGAACTAATTCATTAATCATAAATGGGATCATGTGCGAAAACGGCCTAAAGGAATCACGGATTTTCTTTTCACTTTCGGGTGTCACCTGTCCAATGATGGGATCGTAAACGTCGATCTTCTCATTAACAAGGTCCACGTGATATGTCACCCAATGATCTCCTCCAGTTTGTAGAACTCCGTACAAGTGATCCACATCTTCTAACCACTTCTTGTTTGTTTGCAAGTCATTAGGAGTTTTGCCGTTTACTAAATCCCTATACCCAGCTGTGAACTTAAACGTCTTTGGTTTGATCTTGAACTGTATGTAATCCATACACCATACTGCAGTAAACCAAATGTCCATAAATCCAATTCGCTTGGAGTAGAATGGGGAGGGATCTAGCATGGATTTTTTTATGAGGATTCTCATATACGCGGAAATATGTTGTACAAAGAAAAATTATACTTAACTCAGTATAACTCAGACATAAAGCATACTTAAGCCTACATAACTCAGACATATAATAAATAACTCAGACATTACGTATATTTAACTCAGCCCCATATAATCTATAACTCAGACACAAAGCATACTTAAGCCTACATAACTCAGACATATAATAAATAACTCAGACATTACGTATATTTAACTCAGCCCCATATAATCTATAACTCAGACATAAAGCATACTTAAGCCTACATAACACAGACATATAATTAATAACTCAGACATTACGTATATATAACTCAGCCCCAACAGAATACTTACATCATCAGACAGCCATCCATAATCTATCCTTGGCCAATACTTTCTCTCAGACATGAGAACTCTGTAGAACTCGATCTCGTCTGTACCCTTTGTAAATGGAACATCCCTAAAACAATTAAACACTAGTTAGTTTAGGCAAATATTGCTAATAGCCGTATTAACATATGCTCTAAAGGGTCATACTCGAATGGCTTTAGGTGATCCAAAAGTTTAGCCACTTTAACCGGATCAGCAGGTGCGACAGGATCATAGATTGCCGGTGAAGGTTCATAATTTTTCCTCATGCACGTCATTCCATTGTCTCCAATATAAGGAAAAACTCGTGCTTGAGGATCCTTTTCTAGCCTCCCTGAAGACCCATCAGGAGATCATTTCACCCTTGACTCCCGATAAGCCTTAATTCTCTCCGACCTAATCTTGTCCTCTTCCTCCTCATCAGATTCCGGCAGCACTTCATTATATTCTGCGACAACTTGGCTGGTGACATCCACAATCTCACTGTCGTCGTTTAAAATCTGTTTCTTCTTTGCTGGGATAGTCACTTCCGGAGGTTTCGGATCGTCGTTGCCTTTACGATTCCTCGCTGTCCTCCTTCTTACTTGCCCCTCCTTTTTTAAAGCATCGGCCTCCTTCTTTAAAGCATCGGCCTCCTTCTTCTTTAAAGCAGCGGCCGCCTTCTTTAAATCAGCGGCCTCCTTCCTCATTAAAGCAGCGGCCTCCTTCTTCTTTAAAGCATCGGCCTCCTTCTGCTTTTTAACCTCAGCCTCCTAATTTTTTGCCTCAACCAATTTCTTAGCAGGAGAAACAGTAACGAAATCAACTGTTTCTTCTTCGTCATTACCAAACTCCTCAGCCAATTTCAATTTGGTCTTACGAACTGGTTCAGTACTTTTAAGCTGTATTAACATATAAACATAACTCAGCCATAATAAAAAGAATAAATCTGTCGTTATGTAACTATAACTCAGCCATCAAATAGGTAATAAATCAGTCGTCAAATATAGGTTATAACTCAGCCGTCAAATGTAACCATAACTCAGCCGTCAAAAATAAACATAAATCAACTGTAACGTACATTATGCAGGGGCCTGTTGACTGGTTCAGGACTTTTATCCGGTTCAGGACTTTTAAACTCGTCCTTCTGAGGCTGTATTAACATATAAACACAACTCAGTCGTCAAATAATAAGGATAACTCAGTCGTCAAAAATAAACATAACTCAACTGTAACGTACCTTTGGACTGTTAACGGATTTATGCGGGAAGTTGTTCACTTTTGATTGGTTATCATCCTTTTGAGTACTGTTCCGTGCCTCGAGAGCATTCAGACGCTCTCTCATTCGCATCCGATCATTCTCAATAGATGCAACTCTTTCTTCCACAACATCTCGGACTGTATCACCAATCATCTTCTTCAAATCTGACAACTCTCCAAATTTTGTGTTATACGCGTTTAACTGCGCCTCAACACTGTCTATTCTACTACCAAAGTTGTCAAACTTGTCAAATCTTCTGACAAGGTTTTCCAGGACATTGACTACCGTCGTCAAATCCGTCTCTTTCCCCATATCCTTCTAGCTACTATGCTGCAACACAATCTCACTGTTGCTTACTTCCTGTTTTTTCGTAGCTTTCTTCTGTTTTTTGGCGGGGGGTTGATCAGAATCTAACGAAACTGCAGCCTTCATTTTTTTCTTCTTCCCATCGCTCTTCACATCCCAAAAACCTCTAACAAACCTACCCGCATGTATGTCTGTTACCAGATTTACAACTTCTGGGTCATTTTCTTCACTCGCCCACTGCGGAAATAGCTCTTCTACAGCCTCCTTCATGACCATTTTCTTCACACGCACCTGCATAGTAAATCAGCCATAAACTCATAAGTCAGACATCAAATGATTCATAACTCAGCCATCAAGTAACTTATAAGTCAGACATCAAATGATTCATAACTCAGCCATCAAGTAACACATAAGTCAGACAGAATAAAAAGATCCATAACTCAGCCAAGTCAACCTTCTTACCTCACCATTGTCTCTGATCTCCTCAGCTATGGCTGTAGTAAGACTTTTACGTGTACGGGTTCCACCCCATCGCAAAAGAGGAATTTCGTTCTCATTGACTACTCTTCCAAACCGCTCTCCGAAGCAGGTCACAGATTCATACGCCCAAACCAGCAACACGTCCTTCATGCCGCTAATGGTGTACGACTTTCCTTCTGGATTCAACATCTTAACTGAACCAACCAGAACTTCGAATGCAGTCCGACCCCACGGATAAGTCCTCAAGGCTTCATCGTCGAATACTCTTTTTGCACTTTCAAAGGGTATTCTAGAATTATGATGCAAGCCATAAAGTCCCATGGCTTGAAGAAGCAACAGCCCTAACCATTTCCTCTTTTCAAAACTCCAGCCTCGACAGCCATCTAATGCTGCCCTCAGTTCATCTAACTTGGGTCCTACCCCAAGCGGCACCTTCAACTCCTCCCAGAAAGTTTCGTATTGCTCAGGTTCAAAACTTTCTGTTGGCAGTGGATCTGTGTTTAGACCCGTGAGCGCACCAAATTCGATTAAGCTAAACCTGATAGGTTGATCAACAACGAGAGACCAAATCTCCTTGTCATGTACTCGTAGCTGTCTACATAGTAGATAGTGTACAGTCTTCCCAGACCACACCAATTGGCTATCAGCTAGCTTAGCAACTACTCCAACAGGAAACTGCTTGATGTGTTCCCACACATCATGTCCTATTGCGTCTCTGACTCTAGGGAACTCTCCCAAATGGACATTGTGATTAATTTTTTTATTTTCCAGCTTAGAAGCCCCTTCAGCGCATAGTCTTGGAGGGTAATCCCTTGCTTGATCTTCAGGAATTGCTTCATCTTCAGAAATTGCTAGATATTCAGACATCTGAACATAAAAGACATAACATATTAATGATAAATCAGCTGCAACACAATTCAAACTCAGCCACAACTAACAAATAAACCAGCCGCAACCAAACACAAACTCAGCCACAACAAACAAATAAACGAGTTTGTGTTATGTTTGATTTAACATAACACAAACTCAGCCACAATAGCATTGCACATGTAAATCAGCCGCAACACAACACAAATCAGCCATAGCATAACAATAAATCAGCCGCAATAAATAACTTAAACAGCCACTAGCAACGATAAACAAGCCGCCACAGAATAATAAATCAGCCACAATACCGTTAACAAGCGACAAACACCTTCGATTCCTCATATTATACTCAAAATAAATCTGAAAACTCAAAATAAAACGAAGGAAGATGAAGAATCCCCACTCCTCTGTTTATACTCACCTTCGACTAAAATCCGACTGTGAAAATGCAGAGCAGACGTTTCGACTAAACCGGCGGTGAATGTTTCTCAGAAATCGACTAGAGAGAAAACAGTAGAAGTTTCTACGACAACACACGAAGTTTTTAATTTTCCGTCCTTTGAGTTTCCTTCTCTGACTTGTTAAGACGGTTAACCTAATTAGTGACATGGAACAGTGATTAGTGACGTGGATTAGTTAATTATTTTTTAATTATAAATAACCTCAATTAAAAAAAAATAACCAAGGGTGTTTATTGTAATTTACTAGGCTTTAAAAACTTTTGAGTAATTTCCAAAAGATGTATGCTATTCTAGTAATATAACAATTTTTCTATGCTATTTCAGTAATTTTCTCTTGATTTTATTACTTGGATTTTTTTTTTTATTAAGATCAGAACTTTAAGTCGACCCTTTAACCGATCACAGGTAAAGAGAAGTGTACACACAGAAAATCAAAAATGTTATTTTGCAAAAAGAAGAGAAAATCAAAAATGTTAATGATCTTTATTGAAAATAATCGTTCACGCTAATAGGGATCATATAACATGGATCACTTCCTCCGTTTCCATAGAAAGAGTTGGCGTTGAATTAGATTAGATGTTTTATGGATTTATGTTTTGGAGTTTGAATATTGAAGGATAAAAGACAGAGCATTTTATCATCTATATATCGTTTGTTTTGGAGTCGAATTAGATTAGATGTTTTATAAATTGTTAGATTGTTCGATTTTACGGCTAAACTTATGATTTTACGGCATAAGTTTCTGACAATCATCACGGATTATTGATTTCATATTGCAATTGAGTTTATTATTGATTTGTTGGATTTTGATTGTTAGATTTAGATTAGAATTTTGGAATTAGATTGTTAGATTTTGTAATTAGGTTGTTTAATATTAGATTTTGAAAGAATTCATTATATTTATAATTTTAGATTTTTTAATGAATTACTAAATGTAATTTAATTTTTATAACTAGTGTAAAAACTTTTATTTAGTTATATGTACTATATTTAGTGAATTGTAAAAATTTTATGGTAATATTAAAATGATTATAGATTTTATAATATTTATAAAATAATTTAAGATTAATAATTATAAAATCATTTTTTTAAACATTGTGAATTTTAATAACATTCAAAATATTATTGAGGTTTATAAAAAGTTTTAGAAATATATAAAAATTATTTTAAAATCTAAGAGCTTATACATGTATATAAAATTTGATTTTGAAAAACATGTATATTTTTAAGTTTTATCGTTTTATAATTTATGTAGTACAATTTGTTGTTCAATGAAATATTTTTAAAATTTTTGTTATATTTAAGTAAATTATTAAAGCTTCATTATTTATTTTGATATGTATTTATTTACAATAAGTGTTTTTTAAATGTTCTTCATTTTTAAATTTTAACATTTACAATTTTGCAATGTAGGTTTTATGCGGAGTTTCATGGTACATCGTATCACCGGTCACGGAGATCACGTAGTGGCTCGGGAATACCAACACAATCTCCTTCAAACATTCCTGAGATGAAGAATTCTCCATCCCCACATGTGATGACGATGGAGGAGTTTGTTACACAACCGGGACGACGCCATATTCCGATGCTCCACCCGCATGAAGAAAACGGAGCAACTTGGTAATTAATATTATTTAAATATTAATATTTATTTGATGAATTTGAGATTTCATAATTTTTTATTTTACATGTTCTAGGTTTGGATTGAAAAATGACATAACGAAATCAATTCTTAAGATTTTCAAGACGCAGCTCAAACAACCTTGGCCAACATACGGGGACATGGATTCAGATACCAAATTGATTTGGTTCAAGTGTTTTGCGGTAAGTTATAATTTTAATTATTCCTTATAAATTTTGTTTAATTAAATAATTTCTAGATTAATGATAATATAATTGTTTTTCTATTTTGCAGCAAGAATTTAATTGGGAACCCGGTCTCTGTCAAACAATGCGTCATCTCTTCGATATTCAGGCTAACTTATCCTACTAAAACCACATGTACGAGTGGAAGAAAAAGTGGAGGAAGGGTAAGCCAATGCCGAGGGATATGGATCCAGATGTTTGGCAGGGATTTATCCGCTATTGGAGAATGGAGAGTACACAAGCGATTTTCACACAAAACTCGAAGAATCGTAAGAGCGATCGAGGTGGAAAAAGAATAGCAACCCATAATGCGGGTTTTATTACCTTTAAAAAACACGAAAGAAGAATGGTAAATTTTTTTAAACTATTACTTTTTTTAATAAGTTTTTTAGATTTATAATATTTTTCGTGTAGGCGATCAAGGCCGGAGTTGAACCGGATTGGCTACAGGTGATGGAAGAAACGCATACTAGCAAGCAAACCGGAAAAATTCAAGATGCGGTTGTCCAAAAGCGGCTCGAGAAGATCAAGTTTCGGAAGATGGAGCAGCTTACGCAACTCTCCCAAGATGGCTCATCGTCTTCGACCAATTTACCCCGCGACGAAATCAACCGCTTGTGTATTGAAATTTTTTTTAATATTTTTAAATGATTTATTAATTTATTTTTTTAATATTTATATACTAATTCTTTTTATTCTTACGTAGGAAATTCCTTTAATCAAGGGTCGCAGACCCTGTTTAGGAAGCTTGGTGTCTCGAGACGGGAGTGTGTCTTCGGTGTTTTCCCGAGACACTGAATTTATTAAACAAGTTCAAGATGTCAACCATGTCGTTCAAGAAAAAGACGAGGTGGTCGAAGAACTTAAGCAAGAAAATGTCCAGATTAATGAACAGTTTGCCGAGACCCGAGCAACACTCTCCCAACTCCAAACTTTCCTCGCGGTTCAATATCCGGAACAGTTTTCGCCGCCTCCGCCTCAAATGTGATTTGTTTTATTTTTTTTTAAATTACGTTTTCGTAATATTTAAAAACAATTGTAGTTTGTTTGAATAATTTTTTTATAAATTTTTTTATAATTTTTTATAATTATTATGAAATTAATTAATTATTAATTAATATATTTAAATTATTTAAATTAATAAATTGTTTGGGCTCTCAGAAAACCGTCAAAAATAAAAGTCCTCTGAAACTCGTCGGAAATTATTACCCTCGGAAACCCGTCGGAAATTAATACTATCGGAAATTGGTACCCTCAGAAATCCGTCGGAAATTGTCTCCCTCGGAAATAACATTGCCTCGGAAATCCCTCGAAAAAAGTATTCCGTCGGAAATTTCCAAAGGATTTCTGACGGATATTAATTTCCGACCATCTGAAACCGACGGATTTAGTCCCTCGGAAATCCGTCTGAAAGGCTTTTTTCGAGAGTTTTCCGATGGATCCGTCTCTGGGAAATAGACTGTTTTCTTGTAGTGAGTAGAAAAAATGTTGGTCCAATTACACAATTTTTTTAGTAGGCATGCATGATACTTCATCGATCTCCTATGATTTTAAAGAGTTATTGTCCATATATTTGCTAATCTAGAAATTATTTTAATTTGGTGCAAAATCAAAACTATTAAATAACATACTACAAAATAATATATCAAGCAAGACATTATGAAAATTACTTAAACAATTATACAAATTTAGAGAAAATCATGGTGGGCAAGTACCCCTCCCGAACTCTTACAACCTCCGCCCGTGTTGTCGATCATGCTATTCATTCACAGTGACTTCTAATTTTGATTAACTCCTATGTCACAGAAGATACTTATAGTTTACGTTTTGTTTCCAATTCGGTAAGGTGTAATGATTGACGAAGCTGAACTGCAAAAGAGAGAACTAATGGAAGAAAAAAAGATCGGACATATATATAGGAACAATAACACAAAAGTGAACAAGAGTTTAAGTAAGTCGTTGGAATCCCACCTACCTTCTGGATGGTACCGGAATAAACCAATCCATATAACCATTATTCGATAATTAAACCAACAAATAATTATGGCCTACCACAAAACAATACATGCCCACTTAAGAATATGGTCCATGATCTTCCACATAAACGTCTTAATATTAATATAGCCATTAGTCACCGACTCTAATACTCATTAGACGTGTTCGTTCCATTGACTCTTGTTCTGTTTTTTAACGCTGTTTCATTAGTTCGGATACATCAACAGTCTCTTTTTCTTTTTTCTTGATAAAGTCATATTTGTACCTACCGGCTACCGCATCAATCAGATGTCTTAGAAATTGCATACACCCTAATTTATTAATTACAGTCCACATTAATTAGAATACACAATTAATCTGTGTCTTTGGATTTTTAAAATTAGGTCTTTTTTTTGGTTAATGAATACTAATTGAACACCGTTCAATTCAACTAAACAAATGAACTGAAACCTATTGAGGAAGAGAGACAAGTGAAGAAAAGAATGTTGAATACATAGGTCATTGAATGCATGTACAAGTAGCTTTAATAAAAAAATATATATACAAGTAGCTAGGTACAAACATACAGCGCTACATTACATGTACATGTATACGCAAGTACGTATGTAGGTATACAAGTATACCATAGTAATAAATATCTTTTTTTTGGTAATAAATATCTTGTTAGCACGGAAAAGGGTAGAAACATGGACCAAAGGTTAGAAGGAGAGGTACGTGGAGTGTCTCTTATGCGTTGGTTTTTGAGGATGGACAATACTTAAAAGACTTTTAATTGCACCGCAACGTGGTTAATTCCTCGACCTATCCGACGTCGTTTTCAAGCCCTCACTCTCTCTTTCCCTTTTGTCCTCTCTCTATATTAATCACCTGGATGATTTCTCCTTTTCATTCACTTACTCTCTCACTCAAAGGGACCAAAAAGTGTTTCTCTTTTCTTTTCTTTTCTTTGTTTCTCTTTCTCTTTTTTGAGAAAAGAGATCGATGGGAAGAGCTCCGTGTTGTGAAAAAATAGGGTTGAAGAGAGGGAGATGGACGGCCGAGGAAGACGAGATCCTCACTAACTACATTCAGACCAATGGTGAAGGTTCTTGGCGGTCTTTGCCTAAGAAAGCCGGTATATATCTCTTTTAATATCCAATTTTTATTTTTATTTTTAAAAAAGGGCTTTTTGATATCCAAGTTTTCGCATTGTATTATCTATATATATATATTTTTTTGTTAAAGACCTTATCATGGAGTGAGAGAGTGAATTTTTCAATATAACCATCATGTTATATTTAGACCATAAGAATTAGACTAAAAAATTTTCAATATAACCATGATGTTAGCTTTATTAATTTTCGCCGGTTTCTTGTATAACCTTGCAAAAATAAAAGAAATGGAAGTTGTTGATGCATAAGAAAAAATATGCCCAATAAAAATGCCAATAGAAGAAAGTTTGTGATTTTATATTTGATTTTAAACTCTAATTAATAGACTATCAAACCGCATTCAAAATTCTGATTCAAAAAATGTGAAGGATTGTTGAGATGCGGAAAGAGCTGCAGACTAAGGTGGATAAACTATTTGAGAAGAGACTTGAAAAGAGGAAATATTACGGCAGAAGAGGAAGAAACAATCGTCAAGTTACATTCCCTTCTCGGCAACAGGTAATAAAACCAACATTTAATCCACGTCACATCGTTCATTTACATTTTTCACACTTATACGTGATTGAGAAATTTCATGTTATATTTACTATTCAGAAATTTCTTCATGTTATATTTATTATTTTGCCTACAGTGTATTGAGTCTATTTACTGTAAGGCGGGGTCGTGTAGACAGTACAATTATTTGCATGTGTTTTTTTTTCTTTTTGAGAAATTTATTTGCATGTGTTAAAAAAACATATGTTATCTGGCCGACCAAAAAAAAAAAACATATAAAAAGGGTTAGACTTCGTTCCATCCGTCCAAAATTATAAAAATAAAAATAAAAACAGAGTGATCAAAATTGTCAAATGTAATTCCTTTTGTTGTTAAAAAATTGTCAAATGTACTGCCCTGATCGTGTGACCATCATAACAATGCAGCGGTTGATCGCTGCTGGAATGGTCCAACATTTTTTTAAGATCTAATTTAATCCATCCAATAAATAAAGTTTATATAGTAGAAACTCTATAAATTATATTCGATATATTAATAAACTCTATAAATTAATAAATTTTGTCGGTCTTGAAACGGACCAATACAAAATATAACACAATTCGATAAAATAATAAAATAATAAATAATAAATATTATTAAATTTCTATATAAATATATGGTTCCAATAATATTATAAAATAATATTTGATATATAAATTTTAAACATATCTAATGTATATTATTCATAAAAAGTATACATATGTAATTTGTCGTATATGTAACTGGGGAGAAAAAAGTATAAATATGTAAGTTGTCTTTCTGTCAATGCCATAGACAATTTAACTGAATAAATGTTTTTTTTTTTTTTTGGTCGGGACTCAATAAATGTCTCTAGCTAATTGATCTTGTTTCATGTGTCATGTGTGTTTTGTGTACGGTTCATTGCTATTGGCTGGTTCTCCGAACACCGTAACAATGAGTGGTTGATCGTTTACAATAAAGAATCTAAGTCGATTTTTCTAAGGTAAATATCCCCTATATATTAATTGAGGAAATTAATTGATAAAAATTTATATGTTACTCAATGATAATTTTAATAGACACATTAATTAAGTTAACCAATCAAAACATTTCAATTAATTTTATATGTCATATTGGAAATCTCTATATATTTACATTAAATTTTTATCATGAAATCACAAATACATATGTTATTAATTTAAATCCAACTAAAGTATAACATTTAATATTTTAAACGATATATAACATAATGTTTTAACGAATAATTATTTACCGATGTCAATTACTTTATAAAAATTGTATTTATGTCTATTTAGATAACACATGTGATGATAATACAATTTTTTTATATATCATTTAATTGTATCTATATTACTTTAATTAAAGTTACACTTTTGTTAGAAACGTACAATTTTACAAATCAAACATGAATGCTTGAATTTTGATGATCATTATTTTCACTATTTATTTATT
Source organism: Arabis hirsuta (assembly GCA_964056655.1). Classification (NCBI taxonomy): domain Eukaryota; kingdom Viridiplantae; phylum Streptophyta; class Magnoliopsida; order Brassicales; family Brassicaceae; genus Arabis; species Arabis hirsuta. Next base: position 18,775,439 of record OZ053299.1, read on the forward strand.
TTTTTGATTTTTTATTTAAGAAGATTTACATACTAACACGATATTTTTTGGGTTTAATGAGCTAAAATAAGTTTGAAAGAACTCAGTATCTCAAACGTATTCGATTTACATTAAAAATACTTGCATTCAATATAAGTGTCATGCATATTACATTTTGTAAAATAAAATATATCTATATATATGGGAGATATACAATTTGATTTTTTCTTTCAAATATTTTAATTCCACGTTTGACGCCGGATAAAAATCTAGTTTGGGATTGAATTAGTGAAAACAAATATGCGAATTGCGATCGAATATATAATTTAATTGAATTGTCTAATTTCTTACGTGTGTATTATGCGTGTGCCTACATATTTTGTTGTAGATGGTCGCTTATTGCAACACATCTACCAGGAAGAACAGACAACGAAATTAAAAACTATTGGAACTCACATCTCAGCCGCAAAATCTACGCCTTTACTTCCGTTTCAAGAGACGAACACAATCCAATCGCCGACCGTTTAGTCCAGAAGACATTTTCTGCTTCTTCTGAAGCCAAGAACAAGAACAAGACCAAGAAGAAGAAGAAGGGAAGAACAAGTAGATCATCCATGAAGAAACACAAGCAAATGGTGACGGCCTCGCAATGTTTCTCACAATCGAAAGAGGTAGAGAGTGAGGTCAGTGAGGGAGCGCAAAATGGTCATTTGGAAGGAGAGTCTTTGGGGCCGTACGAGTGGTTGGATAGTGAGATTGAGCGTCTCATGGGTAGTTTCGTCTGGGAATGCACTAATGAAGAAGCTGTAGCTGAAGTGAATGATGGAAAGTCTGATCAGAACAAGGTATATGAGAGTGGGGACAATACTAGTTGTTGTGTGGGTTTGTTTGAGGAAGAACAAGGAAGTGGTCACATAGAAATTACAAAGGTTGATCATGATATGAATGCGGATGTAGAAAGAGAGGGAAGTATTTTGAGTTCGAATTCAAATGAAAATGGTGAAGATTGGTGGGTTGGTCTATGTAATTCTTTGGAAGTTGGGTTTGGGATTGGTGAGGACTTGATTGATTGGGAATTTCAAGGTAGTGTGACTTGTCAAAATGATGATCTCTGGGATCTCTCAGATATTGGAGAGATAACGCTCGAGTAATATTACTAGCAAATGGATCGTACATGTGAAGACGTAGTAACCCAATAAAACATTGATCTTTTAGTTGTTAAACTCTAGTGTTTTGTTTGGTTATAGGGGATCTTGAGTTTGTTTAATACCTTGTTAGAATGTGTTAAGAGAGTTGGGATAAAATGTAGCCTCTAGTTTAGACCAGTTTGCAGCACTCTGTTACGTTGCTATTTATAGTGTTTTGTTAGTTTTTATGTGTAATTGATAATATTGTGAAATAATGATGAATATATGGAGACGAATCGATGAACTATACGTTTATATTTTGTGATTTAGAATTCAAATTTTAACCCAATGGTGAACCAAATCCCCTAAAAAACACAGAATTCGCCTACTCAGTCCAACTTCCTTTTATCTGGTTAGCTCTCGCCTCTCAACCAGAGCCAGCCTTGGGAACAATTGGGCCGCAAACCCAGCAACACGTTTTGGACCGATTTATTGGTAATGTTTTAGAAAAAGTAATGTTAAATAAGTGCTCTTTGGTAAAATACGAGCTGCTAATACACACATGAACTACTGTACCACAAGACTACAAAGATCTTTTCGTCCCATCTTAGCTTGCTTGGGCTCATGATGAAATATCAAAAATCAAAAGTATTCAATACATGGATTCATGATCATAATTTGACAAAAGCAAGAGATTCTCATTCAATGCCAAAAGCTAAATTGGTGACAAGATTGACTATTATTTGATTTAGCTAATTTTTTTTCTTTGTTTAAATTTGAATAAATTTTTACTGTAATTAATTGTAAATATCACCTTGTAAGAGCTATAAAATGCTCAATTGTTCTCATTGTAAAAGACCACAAAATTTGATGATAAAAACTTAAAGTTTTCTCTTACAAAAGTTCTTTCTTTTGTGTCTTGTTTATTAGAATCTTTGGTGGATTCCTTGTGTCTCTTTTGTTCGCTTGCTTGTTATTTCTAGTTGTGTGGTCTAGAATACAAGTGTTGAATTATAGTCTATTGTGTAGATTCACATAGGCTTGGTCCGTATCTTATCAAAGGAATAATTCTGCTACCTTTTGTGGCGAAATTCGATCTTTCAATCTTGTCAACTCTTGATTATCGTGTGATCATAAGTTTGGTAGATTCTTATATTATATATGTTCAGGGCCGAGCCTGCTCTCAGCTAATCGAATAACCGATTACTATATATGTACAGTATTTTAAGAAGTGAAGTACATAGTAAGGCAACTTGCTAGTTGGATCAAACTTTTATTTATATAAGGATACTTTGTATTGTATGTATGAATGTTTTGAGACTTGTGGTAAGAAAACAAAAATGCTAAATTTTTCATAGCATAATTGAAAGGAAAACAAATTAAACTAAGGATTTTCAAAGGTGTACTTGGGATAAATTACTTTTTCTCTCGTATACATTATTGTAAACAAAATTTACAAACATATGTTGATAACTTTTGGGGATGAAAGAAAAATGATTTCAATGAAACGACTAGAAGACTAATTAAAAATCACCAATAATTGAACAAGAAAACACGTTCACTCTAATGTGACGGTCAATTTTCTTATTTTTATGTGGAAGTGTATGTAGTTGAATAAAAGAAACTTGCGTCTAGGTATCATCTTCATAATTAATAAATAGATGATGTGTTGGTGGTCTAGTTGAAAGCTTCTGTATATATGTATAAAACAATGAGTAAAATTTAAATATTCATATATGTATAAAAAAAATGTGTAAAATTTAAATAGTCTGATTGTCATTGATCTTTAAAATTTGAATAGTTGATGTTGTGCCAGGTTTTTCATAACACTACTTTTTTTTGTGAGTGAAGAGAATTCTAATATTATTAGAGAAATTTTAAGAAATGCCATTTTTCAAATGCTATTTTTCAAAAATATTATATTTTCAAAATCTTTGCAAAAATGCCACTTTTTCAAAATTATTTTTTTATTATATCATTTGTGTTTGGGTTAACTATATTGTATTAAGATTTAGTTTTGAGGGTTTAAGGGGTTTTAGAGATCAAAACATTTTTTAAGGTTTATAATTTTATGAGTTAGGTTTTAAAAATCCATAATTAGTGATATTTTTGCAAATGAACACTTTTAAGTGATATTCTTGCAAATGTGTACACCAAAAGTGGTATTTTTGTAATTGCTCCATATTATTACTCCCTCTGTTTCTCAATATTTTATGTTCATGGAAATTTTTTTTTTTAAAATATTGATGTTTTATTTTTTCTATGCAGTTTTTATTAAATAATGTGATGAATTATGAATTTCAAAACATATTAATTGATTTTATTGAATTACTATTGGTTAAAAGTTATTGAAAATTGTTTAGCACAAAAAATAATACATTTATTATTAACATTTAATATGTTTGAAAACTCTTTTTTTTTTTTTGTCACGAGACGTATACCTCCTTGATTACCCAAACACAAACGTATCGGGGAACCAATGTGGACTACACACGTTAACATAAGAGAATACTAATTTTTGAAGCCGAGCGGTCCGAGCCAGTAAGTCGGCTCTTCCATTTCGTTCTCTAGGGCAATACTCTAAAGTAAAGTCAGGGAACCACGCTCTGAGTGTCTTGTATTCTTCCAATTCGGTTCGAAAACGCGGTCAGTTGTCTGGATCCTGAATCATTGCAGCTAGCTCTTGGGAGTCTGTGGCGAACAGCGTACAGAACCTTCTTTTCCTGCGCAGGCTCTGAAGGGCCCAAATTAGGCTAAGCAGTTCTATGTGCAAGGGAGAAACGCCTCGGTTCACCCCTCGTAGGCCTAGTAGGTCAATCTCCCCATCCTGTAGTTGAAGTGTCCATCCTAGTCCACTCGTGTGTTCGCCCTCTTTCCATGATCCATCAATAAAGCAGGTAAATATAGCCCTTGTTAATTCCGGGTGCATCGGCCGCTGTACATCACTCATTTCTGTTCTTGTGTTCTCATTGGCTAAGAACCAAGCCGCAGCCTCCTTCGAAGCAAGCTCTATGATATCTGGCGGTGACCGGTCCTGGTTCTTAAACACCTTATCATTACGTGCTTTCCAGAGGTACCATAATATCCACGGATAACATCGTACATAGTCTTCAAATTCAGGCCTTTTGGGTATTCTGGATAGAAGGTAGTCAAAATTACCCCATAGGTTGTCCGTAGGGAAATTCGTAATGATATGCGGGATATGTGACAGGGCCCAGGATATGTTTGAAAACTCTAAAAAATCAATTATTTAGAAATAGAGGGATTATTATTTAATTTTAAACACAATGAAAGCCAATCACACGTTTTATGTTTCTTTGATATATGTGTGCTGTGTGACATGATAAAATAAATTAAATACGAGAACATATTTCACCTAATTTTATTTTTAATCACTTTCAAGATAATGAACAATGTACCGTACGATATTCTTGTATGAACACAAAATAAAAAGAAGAAAACAGTGTTCTACATTTTACACATCATCGTTTTATCGTGTATTATATGAAAAGAATCGTCCACCTAGGACCATTAACGAACTCTTGTCCCATTATATATTTTACACATCATCGTTTAATGGACACCATACCAATATATGTAAGTTAAAAAGTATTCCGAAAAGGAACCTTCGAATCTTTGGCCTTTAAGCAACCTTCGGCCCAAGCAATTTACTATTCCCCTCTCTCTCTCTTTTTTAGTTTATGTATCAAATATACCCACCTTTTTCTTTTCTTCCAACTTCCAACGCCTCTCATATATAGATGTAAGAAAAACCAAAATACATTAGCTTTTAAAACATGTAACATCGATCTATGAGACATTCACAAGATACATGTCGACAACAAGAGTACGAGCTGTGACCCATCAAGATCTTGTTCCAAACCTTAAAACAACCGATCTCAGCAGCAAAACCGGTATTTTCATTGTGGTTTTGACCATAATCGTTGGTCTCTCCTGCTTTGTTCTCTGCCTCTATGCTGAAGCCACGAGATCTCAGGTACATCATTGTTGCTGTAAATATTAAATTCATCTTTTACTTTGATCATATTTTCAAAATAAATTAGTAACCTATATCGAATCATGTAGAAACCATGTAAAAATCAACAGTATGTACGTAGAAACGTTGTAAATCACTATTCAAACACATTTAGCTCATTTAGCTAAAAACGGATTTGAATTTGATACTGTGTTAGGATCACGTCGTACGAGTGTGTAGACCAAACGTAAATTACATAATATTGATAAAATGAAAAACAAACATTTCAGTTAACTGTAGATCAACGTTGATCAAATCAAAACTATTAACATATTTATTTTTTCCAAATGATTCGATAGTTTTATTTAGTTTATCACTGCAATACGGTTTTCTTATGGTCGGTTCACAATATGCTGTCAATGATTTGCATTTTCATGTAGGCGATTTGGGGAAGCAAAACATGTGTGTACAACGGTAACGGAAAAACGCCGTTGTTATGTGGAACGATTGCATTCGTAGGACTAGCGGTGGCGATGGTGGGATTGCACATGTACTTACTTATCGCAGTCACCACATCGCCGCCACTGGTTCTGGTTACGTGGGATCCTGACTCTGTTTCTGCGAAGACTCTCACTTTTCAAGCAGCCTTCTTCTTCGTCTCAACGTGGTAAGGAATTGTAATGCAACGATTAATTTGTTGCTGAAGCTCTGATTGGTAAACCTTCTCGAATATTTATGTTTTGTATTGTTCTTTTAGGGTTTGCTTTGGTGTTGGAGAGGTTCTACTATTGGTGGGACTTAGTGTCGAATCAGGACATCTAAAGAATTGGTCTAAGCCAAAACCTAGTTGTCTAGTAATCCGGCAAGGCTTGTTCTCCGCGGCAGGAGTGTTCTCGCTTCTAACCGTCTTTCTAGCGACAGGACTTTACCTGACGGCTCTTCAAGCACATAGAATCTCCAAAGATCTCGAAAATACACATAGAGAAATCCTCGAGGCATCAGTTCTTTATGCATCTCCTCCAAGATCGCCCACGAACCGGATGGCTACGGTAGCTCGAGAAGGTCCTGCTACGATTAGAGATGACTCGACGTCTTTGGGATATCTTGTTTTTTTAAAGCAACTTGCATATATAGTTTAGTGTAATATGTGTAGTAGAGAAGATATAATTAACATTAATTCAGCAGGAAAAAAAAACTAAAAAACATATGATAAGACATGATATCAAGTCTCTGGCTGAGATAATTTAACCCTGAATATATTTTGCTCAAGAAATATTTTATAATAAATCTAAAAATTGATATATATTATTTATACTATACTATATACTATATGAAGGACCCGCATATATATATATAGATTTATAATTTAATATATTATAATCCGTGAATTTTTTTTATAAAAAAAAAAGATAAAATTAAGTCATTCACCCTATAGAGTAAATAAAATTAGATTTAGAATGTCAACACAAAACCACTTATAAATATGAAATCACTTAAAGAGAAGTCTATCAAATATTTAACTATTTTATATTTATATTATTTGATTTTTTAATTAGATTATATTATATATTTCAAATAATTAGATTTTTAAATCCAATTTAAATTATGTTTACCAAACAAAAAAGTGGAAAAGTAAATTAGATCACCCCATAAAATTAATAAAATTAGATTGTGAATGTTAATATGCAATCAATGATAGAGAAACCTGCAAATTATTTATCTAATTTGATTCTTATATTTTATCTTCTCATATTATTTGATTTTTAATTAAACTTTATTACATATTAGAATAAGGATCCGTATATATGTGGATCTATAATTTGATATTTTATAAATCTGGGAAAATGAAATATTTAATTTTGAAAAACAATATGAAATCACTCATTAAACTAACGTTGTTGCAAACCAACTGATTGATAATCATAACATTTATTTATTTTGTTTTGATTTACAATAAAATTTATCACATATTTTTACAGTATTTATTTATTTTTTCAAAATGTTGACGAATTTAATCTCATAATTATATTTGAAATTTTTTACTCTTTTAATATTTTATAACTCGTAAAAAAAATCAAATACAGAAAAAGGGCAAACAAAGTTAGATAATAAAATTAAAATAATATTTAGAACTCCAATAGGAAACCACTTGTAGAAAAAATCTAGGGACAATTGCAAAAATACCATAAATTATGTAAATCTTAAAATCCTAAACCCTAAAATTTTTTTTGACCCCTAACAATCCCTAAACCCTCAAAACTAAAATCTTACAACATAGTTAACCCAAACATAGATAATATAATGAATAAATATTTTTTTTAAAAGCGGCATTTTTCAAAGATTTTGAAAATGTTGCATTTTTGAAAAGTAACAATTCAAAAGTGGGATTTCTCTTAATTTCTCAAAAATCTATCAAATATTTATCTAATTTATCCTCATATTTTTAATATTATTTGATTTTTAAGTAAATTATATCACACCCGCGATCGAGTCCCATTCTCTGCTATTGTAGGGAATAGGCTAATGGGTTCGCCAGTTGTAACCCAATTTTGAAAAAAAAAAAAAACTATATCACATAAATTTTTCTAATTCTATTTAAATTAGATTTATCGTTTACTATTTTACAAATAAAGATATTATTATTTGTAAATAAATGAATCTTTTCACATATGCCTGCTTAGTTATATTATATATTTTTGTGTACAATGTTGCAATTATATTTTGTGAGAAACTACAAGGTTGACTTTTATATATCTTGAAAATGTCTCTTGTTTTACATCTTCACTAAGGCTCTGAATAAACCCTTTGAAATTATTCTTTAGTGTGACCAGTTATGGTGTTTTGTCCCGTCCGATCAACCTACTAACTTAAGACTATAAGAAAAGCATAAAGAAAGAAGCTTGCTCGACGGTTTCAAAAATCACTACAGGAATTGAAGAACAAATTCATGTCAGCAGTTTTGTTTCGTAATCATGTACATAAGCTATCGATTATTAGTGCAAAACGGAAATAAGTTTATCCCTCTATAGTCTGGACTGCCCATTGTTGAGAAATAAGTCTATTTCTATCCAGAATTTCTGTGAGAATCTAAGTTAATATTCAATAAGAACACACTAATCAATCTTTGCCAAAAGAGAACTTTTATTAGAACAAGGTTTGGTTACAAGGTATACCCTAATCTCTTGTACTTGTTTTATTGTAGGTTTGCTTACAAACTTGAAACAACGAAGCTCTGGAAAATCCTTACGGCCAACTCCTCCTGATCTGATAATGATATGCTTATTATACACCACGCGATCTAGTATATCCTTCTTCTCCTTGAAGTCTCTTGTATTCGAACAAAAAATCGATATGGGCCTTATTTATGGTATTAGCCCAATATCATAAACCCAGCCCATGACTTGAAAGTTGTCCAAACACATTTTTGGCCCACAAACTCCACCTTTTGGACTCACTCGAAACCCTACCATCGTTATGCAGACTCACATTTCTTTCCCTAAAAAAAAACAGCGACAACATTTCTTCTCCTCCGATGCGGCGTTCTCTTCGTCCCCTTCGTCGTCTATTCTCCCCTGAAGCGATTCGTCCAGCCGCCATCGTCTCGTCGGGTTTTCGGGTTTTCGTCGGGTCTAATCCGAACCCGTCGACTTCGGGTTTCCCAAAAATCTATACGGTTCCGGCTTCTTCCTCTTTCACCGGAGACGTCGACCATGATGATTGGATTACACACCGCCTCAACTTCCTTTAGCTTCTCTTCGTAATCTTCTTTCTCTGAGTTCTAATTCTCGTCGAGCCACTCCATGGTCTCTTTGGTCGCTACTTCAATCTTTTCCTTCCTTTTCACTCTGATGCAGAACCTTCTCCACCTGAAACCGAAGATTTCCATACTCGGCTCCTTTGAGTTTTCCGGCGCCGTTTTCTCGTAAGATAAGTTCAATCCTCTTCCATTTCTCCCTTTGACCTCTCGCTTTTTCTAAAACCCGAAACCTCTGAAACTAACTCCTTTAATTTCTGATTTCAGGTTAAACTCCACCTTGAGACGATGTCCTCTGCACTCGCCTCTTCAGCTTCCATAGGTAACTCGCTGGTCCTTTTCCCTTTTACCGTATCATCACATTTGTCAGAATCAAACGGACCTAATCCGTTTTCTCTTCTGTTTTGCGAGAGTTCTATGATGATATCGAGTTACCTGGAGCTATTGTCGTATTCAAACGACGTTTAGCAAATCACAGCAGAGGATGAACTTTGGTCCAAGTAATGATTTCGTTACAAAATCTGCTGGGTTTTTGCTAGTGTGTATCTTTGCTAGGTTGATGGTTCCTAGTTCTAGCGAATCTCGAATGTGATGCCATTTGGTTGCTACATGTTTTGTTCGTTCATGATGCACTGCATTCTTAGCTAGAGAGATTGTACTTTGTGAATCACAGTTAATTGTAACACACTTGCCTTTAAAACCTAACTCATCACAAAAATCTTGCATCCATATAGCCTCTTTAGCTGCTGTAGATAGGGCCATGTATTATGCTTCTGTGGTCGATAACGCAACAACTGATTGCAATGTAGAACGCCAATTTACTGTGTTTCCCTAAACCTTAAACACATATCCAGTTACTGATCTTCTCTTGTCAAGATCAGTGGCATAATTTAAATCACTAAAATCTTCAACACTGAAATTGCTATGTTTAGTGAATGTAAATCTAGTTTTTAAAGTACCTTTAAGATACCTTAAAACCCACTTAACAACTTCCCAATGCTTTCTTCCTGGAGCTGATATAAATCTACTAATTACACCAACTGCAAAACCCAAATCTGGCCTTGATCCAATCATAGCATACATTAGGCTTCCAACTGCACTAGCATAAGGAATTTCGTCCATAAATCTAGCCTCCTCTTCTCTTTCTATATCACTTAAGCTCTTGTGCTTAAAGTGAGTAGCTATAGGTGTAGTAACCGGTTTTGAATCGATCATACCAAAAACCTTTAATACTTTCTCTATATAGCTTTCCTGTGACAGTATGAGAACTCCTTTCTCTCTGTCTCTTATGATATCCATTCCTAGAATACGAGAAGCCCTTCCTAGATCCTTCATCTCTAATTCCTTGTTTAAACTCTCTTTCACTCGCCTAATCTCATCTTTGTTTCCAGACGCTATAAGCATATCATCTACGTAGAGGAGTAGATAAATAGCTTTAGGCGAGTTCACATTCCTCATGTAGACACAAATATCCTTGCTGTTTCTGATAAACTTTTTTTTCTTCATAAATGTGTCAAATCTCTTATTCCACTGTCTAGGAGACTGTTTTAATCCATAAAGAGATTTTTTCAGAAGACACACTTTATGTTCATCACCTTTTTTGATGTATCCTTCAGGCTGTTCCATTAGAATTCTTTCATCTAAGTCTCCATGTAAAAAGGCTGTTTTTACGTCTAGCTACTCCAATTCCTAGTCCAAATTAACCACAATAGACAACATTATCCGTATGGATACATGTTTTACCACTGGAGAGAAAATCTCATTGTAATTAATTCCTTCCTTTTGGGAAAAACCCTGAGCAACCAACCTGGCCTTGTGCCTTTTATCTTCAACACCCGGAATGCCTGGTTTCAGCCTGAATATCCATTTACAGCCCAATGTCTTTTGATCTAATGGTCTTTCAATCAGAATTCAAGTCTGATTTTTGATTAAAGAGTCCATCTCTTCATCAGTTGCACCATTCCATAACTTCATTTCCTTTCCTCTCATTGCCTCATAAAACGTTTTTGGCTCCATAACCTCTATATCTTCAGCAATCGCAAGTGCATAAGCAACGTAGCTACCATCTTCATATCTAGAAGGATGTTTAACATCCTTTCTCCTCATTCTGTCTCGGGCTAATACACCATCTCCTATGTTCATCTCTCCATCATTAATTGAATTCTCACTGTCAGGATCTGATGGAGAGTAGTCTGATCCTGTCTCTTTAGCTTCTGAATTTTCTACTAAGTCTGTACCAAATTCAGATTCCCCTGAGTTTTCCTCACTGTCACCTACTCCACCTTGAGCTGAAATTTCGTCAGTTACTATAGTAGTAGGTGTAGGGCCTCTGATCAGTTGTGCACTAAAAGAAACCTTCTTCTTTTGTTTTCCCTTAGTCTTAGATTCCGAGTTTGCAACCTCTGAACCGGATTCTTTAGGATTACTCAATCTGTGTTTGTAGAGCTCCATTTTGTTAAACACCGCATTCCTACTCGTAATGCACCTGGCTTCATCATCCAACCAGACCAGACTCTGTATCCTTTTACGCCAAAAGGATAGCCTATGAAGAAATCCTTAACCGTCCTAGGACTAGTCTTGTCCTGTACTACATAAACAAAAGCTGAACACCCAAACCTTCTAAGGTGCTTTAAATAAGGTTTAGTACCAGACCATACTTCCTCTGGTAACTTAAACTCTATAGACGAATTAGGAGACCTATTTATCAAGTATACCACTGTAGATGTAGCTTATGCCCAGAATTCTTTCTCTAAACCAGTTTCTGCTAACATGCATCTTACTTTATCCATGATTGTCCTGTTCAATCATTCTGCTACTCCATTCTGTTGAGGTGTGTAAGTGCATGTTCTATGTCGTTTAATGCATGATTCCTTGCATAGATTGTCAAACTATTATTGCAGAATTCTAATCCATTGTTTGTCCTTTAACACTTAATCTTCTTGCCCGTCTGCGTTTCAACTGCTGTTTTCCATTCTTTAAACTTCCCAAACGCTTCATCTTTTGATTTCAGAAAGTAGACCCATACCTTCTTAGAGAAATCATCTATAAAGCTCACAAAGTACCTGCAACCACCAAGACTTAGTGCGTTTGCAGGAGAGCCCCAAAGATCTGAGTGTACATACTCTAAGATCTCTGTTGTTGTGTGTTTAGTAGCTGGAAAATGCTGCTTGTGAGACTTGCCTAACACACAACTATCACAAAAGCTAAGTTCTTTTCCCTTAAGATCTGATATATATATCCTTGTTTGCTAAGAATTTTCATATTCTTATAACTCATGTGTCCCAGTCTAGAGTGCCATATATCAGTCATGTTTACTTGTTCACTCACTGTGTTAGCTTCTGCACCAACTACCTTAGCTTGTAGGTAGTATAAACCGTTTTCATACTTCCCTGAGAAAACCTTCTTACCGTCTTTGAAATAATGCTGCATTCCATTACCACCTTCATACTTACAGTCGTTTTTGTCAAGCATGCCTACTGAAATCAGACTTTTATCAAAATCAGGCATATATCTCACATCGCATAAGATAACTTCTGATTTGTCTGGATTTATAATTTTGATTTTTCCCATTCCCTTAACTTGACTAATGGTTTTGTTGGCCATTCTGACCTTAGTTCCATCAAACTCTTCCAGGTCAAACAGCTGGTTTCTATCAGGAGTCATGTGAAACGTACAACCCGAATCTAGAATCCACTCTCCATTGGACGCAGCTGTGCAAACAGTCAAAACCATGGGCTGAGGTACTTCCAGAACCACATTAGCAGAATCAGGTTTTCGTTGCCCCTTATCTGGACACTCTCTCTTCCAATGTCCCTCTTTTCCACATATAAAACATGCTCCTTTATTTGCTGCATCAAATTTTGATTTAGACTTAGATCTTCCTCTGCTTTTAGATCGCCCCCTATAGTTGTTTTGCTTGTCTGATCTTCCCCTTGAACCAACAAACAAACTGTCCAAACCCGAATGTCCCTTATGCAGTTTTCCTTTCTCCTTGAGTTCCATCTCTTTGTCATAAGCTGCACTTGTGACTTCATCCACAGTGATGGTCTCTTTGCCTATCCCATATTTCAGGGTATGTACCAATGGGTCAAAGGGAGGAGGAAGACTAGAGAGAAGCTGTATAGCTTGGTCTTCCTCTGATATCTCAACCTTTAGGCTGGCCAAATCAGCAACCAACTTCAAGAAGGTATCTACATTCTCCTCTATAGATTTTCCTTCTTCCATCTTGAAACTTGCAAACCTTTGTTTCAAGTAAATCCGGTTTGGTAATGAGCGAGTCTGGTATTCCTTTTCCAGAGCCTTCCACATGCCAAGGGCAGTGGTTTCCTTCATTACCTTCCTTAGGATTCTATCGCTAAGACAAGTTGCAATAAGATTTCTAGTCCTTAGATTTTTTTCAGCTTTCTTAGGATCAATTGTAGTGAGTTTAACAGTTAGCTGTGTTTCTCCTTCCTTTAGCACTTCCTTTGTTTATGTGGATGTCCAATCCTCACTTAACACTGCTAATAGTCTCTGTATCTCCAATTGACCAAGTAATTTGAATTTCCATACTCCAAAATCACCTGATCCATCAAACTTCTCCATCTCAAACCTACCCGG